>CM038232.1:13482834-14682834 GCA_021442155.1 Cymbidium sinense | reverse complement strand
AATCTTTAAAGTTATAATTTATCACATCTATTAATATTTATAACATTATTCTTCAAACTTTTATCTATAATCACACATACATCATTTATGGCTCGAATTTCCAAATACTAAAGTTTAAAACCTAAACTATCAATCTCCTGACCTTCTCCCCAACCCATTTGAACACATAAAATATTTATTTTTCATGAACCATAATATCAATTAATTAATTTACCAAAGAGTACATATATTCCAAGATTCTAACCTAATTCTCATTTCATGGACTAACTTCTTGCCACATCCGCCCATAATAATGGAACTGCTTATTTAACCGCACTGGCCGATGCTGTTGCACATTTTCTATATCGATACAAACGCTTCCGTGACGATAACACAATGAAAGGAGCAACTGCATAAAAAAATTGTAGTTCCTAAAAAAATAGAGTGGATATAATACTCCAAAACCAAGTATGTTTTTGAAGAGACAAGCCAAACTTTTGGATGATTTGTGCCATCAAACTGTGCCAAAACACACCAAAAAAAAACATATTTCTCCGAAATTTAGCAAATAATGATGGCGAGGGGAGAGGAATAAACTCCACATACATAACTTGGAGCAATTATATATAGAACTAAGATCTTAAAAGCACTCAATTAGTCTAAAAAATAATCAAATTTCATTCGATCATCAATCAATAATAATTCAATTACACATCATGGTTCCCTATTAATAGAAATAGGGTTCAAGAATAAAATCAAATATTTGAAAGCAAATTGAATCTAATGCCATCCTAACAACAGTTCAAATTAAGTATAATTTTATCCAAAATAATAAAACATTTAAAAATAATAAAATTCAGATATGCATAGAAATGAACAATTTTTTTTTGAAAATGAGCCCAATTCAATTCAGTTATGGCCTAGTTTGGCTCATTGTAGTTGACTTACGATCAATCAAGCTTTTATAAGATGATTTGGCTTATGTAGAAGTATATATTGTACAAAATTACATTTATAATCCCTAGGTTGTTAGCATGCATAACATTGTGGTTTTATAAATAACAACTGAGTATATTAGTTATTAAACCACAAATCACTATATGAAAATAATGATAAAAAAACAAACTTATAAATCTATGTTCAAACTACCCAAAAATCATGTATTTGGCCTAATTGTAGAAAATGTATATATTCATTATAAATCCAAAGCACAATTGAAGATCACTAATAAGCATTCCAACATAACGAATGGTATGAATGTATTTACATACACATGCACGAATTGATGCATTGACACACACAAGCTACAAAAGCTCTAAAGTCTAAATTTCAGGGTTGTCATTTTCATGAAAGGTCAAACATAATGCCTTGATTTTTAGATTGTCCAAATTAGTATGTTTGGCCACCAATGCAAAAGATATATGATCCCTCAAAACAGTAAAATCATTCTCATAAATTCTTGTAGGACATGAAAATAAAGGCTAATGTTATTGAATTTCTCATGGTTGAATATAACAAGCCATGGATAATGGAATAAAAAGGGCATCAACTTAACAAAATATTAGCGATTTTTTATTTTTTTAATTAAAAACCTTTTATTTGTACATAAGGATGAAAATGTAGAGGAGCAAGTTAGGGAAATAGCAAGAAAGCTTCTATGTTGATCATCTGGAATTTATGTTTGCTAGCGTACATATATTACTGACAAGAAAAATGAAACCTTGTATAAATAAAATGCGAAAAAAAATAAATCAATTATGTGAGACAAATTCAATGTATGTGCAACAACATTTTTCAAAAGCTCCTACCTTGTACAAATCCAATGAACAATATGCCCATGACCTGAGCTTGCTATAACCATCCTGGTATAGTGTTGGGCCCCTTTCTGATCTGTATAACATTTTTGATTCATTATGATACAAAAGGAGAAGAAAAAACAATAAAATTGGTGAATTGAAAGTTTGAATCGACTATTATAAAAAAAAAATATCATCCTCCCACAGTCAAAGACTCATACAAGTAGATTCTATAAAAAAGTATTATGAAACTACTATTTAGAATGAGAAAAAGTAGATCATAGTGGGTTCATCCACCATTGGGCAAACTCCACTATTAAGTACCTCAAATAAAAAAATAAAATAAAAGATGTCACTCCAACAATGGGAGCATTTTCTATCATTTATTGTACATTTTATTTTCAACTACATTATCTTAAATAGATGTCACTCCAACAATTTCATTAATATGATCATTTCTTAATTCATTCTTCCTAGTTCCATTGTACACACATCCTAACATTCTCATTTTTTTTGTGCTTAACCTAACTACTTGATGACTTTTTTATTACCTAATACTAAGATCCATAGAAGATAGTTCAACTAACTTCAATTTTATAAAGTTTATCTTTAAATCTCCTTAATACCCTATTATTGCACAATACCTCAAAAACAATTCTTCGTTTTAATTACCTAAAATTTTAAGCATTGGAAAACAATAAACTAAACTTCTTATCAAAATAAATGTAACAAATCATATTTGATAACTACTAGTCACGTAAGACAACAATGGCACTAGTTTATAGACATCAGTCTTATTTTAGCAACATTTTTTGGGGATGATAGTGGAAAGTGTGAGTAAAAAATTTTCAGCTCCATACATATTTTGTCTATTCACTCAAGCTAGCCAAATCTCACTTGCTTCTTCCTTTTGAAATGTAACCATGCAATTTTATCCCAACTACTTCCCAATTGGCACAAGAACAGCAATGGCATTTGGCAATATAAGGATAGCAATGGCATTTGCCAATATATGTATAATGAAGCCTATTTCCACCAACCCATTTGCATACTTTTATCAGCATTTCAATTAAGGGTGTCAAAACATGACTCGACATGAACCCGTCTTGAAAATTTTGAATTCAAATTGACTTGATTAGTATTTAGGGTGAGTTTAGGTTAAAATACTCGAGTCAATTGTTATTCAAGTCAGATTTGGGTTAACCTGAAAACAACCAAAATATGACCCACCTGATTACTATTCAAGTTCAGATTAGGCAGGTTCAAGATAAATTAATTGGGTTAAATAGGGTATGTTTAGATTAATTTGGCAATGAAAATTCATAACGATTACATCATCAACATAAGAAACAGGCCAGATTAGTTAAGTTCGAGTCAAGTTTGGTCGAGTTCGGGTTAAAACTTTTAGCCCGTATAATAATCAGGTCAAATCTAGGTCAAACATAATTAGATTAGGTCAAAATCAAGTCAAACTTGAACCCAATTTGCCAACCAGAATGACATCTTAATTTCAAGCATATTTGATAACATAATCACAAAAGGGAATTCAAGAACAAATAAAAACAATGTAGTTAGTGGCAGCAGGTAAATAAGTAGCAAATAAAATTATAAACAATAAAATCAAAACAAATATATACAATTTCAACATTTCAAATAAAGACTTTGTCGCTTTTGAAGCATTACGAGAAAGAAAATGATAATGAAAATGACAAAGCAATCGAATTGACACTTGTTTAACCTCATTTATCTTGTTGAAGAGAACTCAGTGAAATAATATTTTATTTTTCATGTTATAATTAAGTTGATGAAAATTAGATTTTTATTTTTAATTTTTTTTTAAGAGGGAGGCATGTAAGTTAGATAAATGAAACTTTTTTTTTTCCTTTTTCACTGGAGTTGGGTGGGTGTTTTTCAATAGAAAAATGCATATTTTCACGCTCTTAGGTAAATAAGATCACCTATTAATTGCATCCCCCCAACTTCATCCAAACCAAACATACCCTAAAGAAAAAAAATGAAACATAGAAACTGTAGATAGGTAAGAGTAAGCACTCACCGGGAAAGGGTAATTTCAGAATGAGGAGCAGAGGAAAGTCTACTCTGCTCTACCTGCAGGGATCGTTCAGTCTGCCAAAAACCCTTCTTTTTTAAATAAGCGAACAGGGCTTTTTCTATTTCCTCGTCCTCCATCTCCAAGCCAACGCAAGGCTGTCTGGTAACTTAATCTCGCCCCGATTGAGTTTTGGAGTAGCGAGGCTCTCAATATTCAGAGTGGTAGCTTGTCTTACAGATTCAGCCGTGTGCGACACTTCAGGTCGGCCATTTCACCGGAAAATGGCTGGAAGGCGGGTAGAGAAAGATCGGTAGAGAAGCAGAAGCAGAGTAGTGGGAGCTTTCGAGCCCTCGAACCACGAGATACCAGAAACCTTACCATCCGTGGCGCTTGGTATCCCATGGCTCTTAAGCCTCTAACTCCGGCTGAGCCGGTCGGGTTGAATTTGTGGTCAACTCAAACCTTATTTAAACTTTTCATCATATACCCAAGTTTAATGTGGAACTCAAAAAAAAATAATAATAAGAACATAATTTAAATTTATTATTTTAAAAGGGAAAAAAATTATATTATTTTTAAAATTATGAAATAATTAAATCATGTGTCTGTACACTTACAACAATTTATATATATATATATATATATATAATGATTTACAGTTAATTTTTTATATAGTTATGTTTAAAATAACTAAATGCATCATTAACATGAATATTTTATATAATAAATCATAGAGATTTTATAATTAATTATTATTATTATTATTAATTATTAATCTTCTTATGACCATTTGTATATTTATATGTATTATTTATTTATAATAAATTCACAAAAGCAATTTTTTGTTTTGTTTTATAGTCTAAGTCTTAAAATTCCATGCAACTCTCATAATTCAAAATTTCAATATAAGGAATTAATATCACTCAAAGCTAATGAATAATAGAATTTTTTTTAAAAAAAAAAGTTAAAAGACTAGGGTTATAAATTAGCATAATCACATAATACTTTTTAAACAACATTATAAATAATAAATATTTAATATTCAAATCAATAAAAAAGAAGAAAAAATCTCCATTAAAATTTTACAAATAGCATGAAAACACTTTAATTTCTTTCAAAATTCCTCTAATCACATTTTTTATAACAAAATTAAAAATTGATTAAATGAAAAATGGAAAAACTCTATTAACCTTTCTATTTAATTTCACATAGATTATAATTTAGCTTTAAACAAACACAATATTTTATGCAAAATTGATTTTACAAATAAATCAATTATATTTCAAATAATCACTTTAAGGCCTATTGAGATCATGTCATTTACATTAAATTTATGTTAAAACTTAATAATATAAAGTAGAAATATTTACATGGAATTAACACACTTAAAAAAAAAAAGGTTTTCTACTACATACAATTGATAAATTTAATACATATAAGATATGTAGCATATACTTCTTGATAGAGTATGTTATATATTACTACGCACTCTTATGAAACCTAAGTGGTGATAACCATTAAATACTAATGATATTATGTTATTAGCATCAACCAAGAAGGTTTAGGAGCATAATGCGTTGAAGGTGTGAAGGATGTTAGTGTTAGGTCTGTTTGAGGTATGTATAGTTTTTAACAAGCTCGTTGTAAAGCTATTATGAGAAAAGTAGTTTTTTGAAAAATTATTGTGTGTGTTAAAAACAGTTTTTTTACAGCCATCACATTCTAATAATTCCGATTCTCAAAAATAACTTTTCCTCACAAAACTTTTAGGTATGCCAAAAGCTGTTGTTCATGAGCGACTCTTCTTCTCGTTATAGTTCTTACTGCTCGTTAACTAAACGAAATAACACAAATGACATTTCAATCTTGATATATAACGAGCGAATAGAACAATCATTTGTTCGATCGTGTTCTGATTTAGCTAAATAAAAAATTATATTATATATTATTATTATTATTATTATTATTATTATTTAATATATTATTATTATTATTATTATTATTTTATTTATTTATTTATTTATATTTATTTATTATATTATTATTATTATTATTATTATTATTATTATATATACATATGAACACATATACATCTCACAAAATTGAGCATGTTTGTGGTTAAAGTTTTGTTAAAAAGGATTTGTCAAGTTCGACGGTCGAATAATGCATTTTAATCGACATTTAACGACCAGATAGTTTTGTGGCGTCGCCGATCACCGTCACCACCTCTATGGTAGGCGCCGTCGCCACTTATTAGGCGACTGTACTTATATATATATATATATATATTTTTAACGGTACTTAATATGTTAATTAAGCATTAATTAATAATTAATTTAAAAAAAATTTTCCCTACTTTTAGGAAAGTAACCAAAAAGCTAATAGCCAAACGTAAGTGTGGTTACTTTTCTGACTGCTTTTTGAAAAGCACAATAGACAAAACCTATCACAAACACACCCTTAGACTCCATTGGTCTCTATAAGGTCTCTATAAGATCGACTTTATATTTGTAATTTTTTTTCTATATTTTATATCTTTGTTCTATTAAAATTTCTTTATATTACCATAAATTAAAGTGAAGATAGAGTTACTTAACCATAAAACCCATCTAAGCTAATACAAATTAAATAAACAAGGTTAAAAAGCTAATAAAATTCAAATTAATTAACATGTCAAATATGAATAACGAGTATTTTATGACCCTAATTATGAGAGGGAACTCAAAAAAAAATTATTCTTTCATGACTAACCTATAATTATTTCTCTATCATTTTAATAAAACTCTAGGCATTAAATATAACATTGTCTCAATTTTAATCCAATACATAAGCATAGGACAAAACTTTAATACGCTCAACTCTAACCGTTTATCTTGACCGAAGATTTGACCCATTTTTAATAGTTTAATGTACTTGAAGTGGGCCTCGTTAGGCCCATTAATGCAGTCTAGAACAGTTTTTATGGGCCCCATCGGCCGGCTTCCATTTCCTTTCATCAGTCCTTGTCCTCCCCTCCAAAGCTACCATTTAACTATTCCCTCATCTTCTCTGACAGCTACCCACAGCTATATCACCAACTAAACCCTAATCACAAGAAAATGAATTTTATATATATATATATATATATATATAATGTATATAATATGATGCAATATAATTTTTATAATAATAAAAATTATTTTCATAGAAATAAATAAATTTTAAAAGGGATACTATAAATAAATTATAAAACATATTTTTATTTTCTTTAAAAAAAAACATCTCTTATCACTAATTAATATTTAAATTAATGTCATTTTCATCATCAAATATAATATAAGGAATACTAGCACTATTTGCTTAGATAAAATCTCACTAAATTATTCTTTATTTCATGTTTATGAATAAAACATTAGATAATTTTCTATTTATAATTTTTTTTTTAATTATTTATGAATAATCATCATAATTGAAAATGAGTTCATTCTCATTTATTTTTTAAATAAGTTTATATTTATATAATTGAAATTATGAGGAAATGTTACATATAAATATATAATTTAGTTTAATATTATGTAGTGTGAATGATAAGGTGACGGATTCTTAAACGGGGGCAATACATGGCACGGGAGGTCGTACGAGCTGCGCATTCTCCAGCGGGGAAATGGCCATCCATTTCCGGCAACAATGGCTTTTACGCTCACTTCTATAAAAGGAAGCCCCGCCAAAGCTTTTTCCTCCTCTCCAGTCTTTATAGGCGCTCTCCATTCCATTGCTTCTCTTACTGTTTCTGTAGATCGGGGGAGGGAGGAGAGGAGATCTGAAGATGGGGAGGGGGAAGATAGAGATCAAGAAGATAGAGAATCCGACGAATCGGCAGGTGACTTACTCGAAGAGGAGGGCGGGGATCATGAAGAAGGCGAGGGAGATCGCTGTTCTATGCGATGCTCAGGTCTCGCTCGTCATGTTCTCGAGTACTGGGAAGTTTTCTGAGTACTGCAGCCCTTCGACGGAGTGAGTGATATGTATGCCTTTCTATTTTGTCATTTGTTAGACTTAGAATTGTTTATATGGTTTTTTTTTCTCGTTTGTGTTGCAGAATGAAGAAGATTTTCGAACGTTACCAGCAGGCCTCAGGTATTAATTTGTGGAGCGCGCAGTCTGAGGTGATGATTTCTCCATGAAGTTTTTTTTTTTTAGGAGGAGGGAGGATTAATACATAGGGTTTGTTTGTGCTTTGAATGGGAACAGAAGATGCAGAATACGCTGAACCATTTGAAGGAGGTGAATCGTAACCTCAGGAGGGAAGTAAGGTGGGTCGGAGAAGGGAGAAGAGACTGGAATTGAGCGTCAGATAAAGCCGTGAAAGCTTTTGCTTGTTTACTTTTTTTCGACTTTGATTTGGAAGGTATTAATATATGTTCTTTTTTTGGGGGTTTGTGGTGAGAAGGCAGAGGATGGGGGAGGATCTGGAGGGACTGGATATCAAGGAGCTGCGCGGTCTTGAGCAAAACATAGATGAGGCTTTGAAGCTCGTACGGAACAGAAAAGTGAGTTACCAACTATAGCTTCTATACACAACTTTTCCTTTATGAAAGCTCTTCGCTTTCTTTCCTTAAACTTCATTGTATAGTTGGTTTCGTGGCTAGTTTATGAGAGCCTTGGAATGTTCTTCGCCATTGCGCTTGCTTGTTTTTATGAACCACACAAAATTAACACAAGAGTGTAACTTTTATCTGACCCTGAATTGCATTATTTTTCTGTTCAGTTACTGTGGTACATGCAGCTAGCAGCTTCTGATATTTTACATGCTAGCTTATATATGCTCTTAATAAGGCTGTGACTGAGTGGTTTCGAGTTTTATTTCTTCTTCATCTGCAACTTACAGATTTATTAATTTATAATAAATATAGATGCTCATATCTTATATATATTTTATTTAATATGTTTGTGAGTTTAATCGGCTAACATCTTCTGCATGAATGACTTTTTGACAGTATCATGTAATCAGTACCCAAACAGACACCTACAAGAAGAAGGTATTTTGTCCTCTTTTTAGTTTTTTCTCTTTTTCTGCTTATTTTTATTCATTTCTGCCTTAGAACCTTCGGTTTCTCCCTTGTAGAATTGCTTCTTAGAATGTTTTCTTCATTGAAGCATGTTTAGTATGTGCTTATCAAGATGGTGTGCCTTTCTAGAAGATTATTAGAACAATTTTTTAGAATGAAATTAATTTCATATATACAATATTTAATTATATTTATTATTTTTAAGAAACACACATAAACTATTTGGAGGGATAATAATGCCTTAACTACGGTGCCACAAAAAATATAAAAAATTTTAGGTGTTATATTTGTAATACTCAAATCTTTAATAATACATCAAAAATAGCACGTCATTAACTATTTAAAGTGAAATACACTTTTTCATGTATAGAAAAAGTGTTATATTTGTAAATATAAAATTTTAGGTGTTAGATATTTACATACTTAAGAATTATGTGTTATGTATGTAAATCTTCCTTTAAATTATTTAATATTGATACATTATGATAACTTTTATTATCTTTAATATAATAATTCAATCATATTATAATAGATCTCTATATTTTAATGCATTGGAATATAACCTTAATTATCCTTTTCACCTTTCAATTATGATTATCATCATTATTATCAATATCAAATGTAGTATATAGGTTGGATTTTTATGATGAATTTTGATATTTGGGTGGTAATTTGTTGAATGGGCCTAGAAGGCACTATAAGAAAATGTAACATTTTTGGCGAACAAATTCATGAAAAAAAATACAAATCTATCAAAAAATAATATCAACGTTGGAAATCATTTATAGTTTAATTTTTCTCCTCCAAAAAGTAATTTCCTGCGAATAAATTGTTGATGGTCTATATATAATATTTTCTAAAATAAGTTGAGAAAGTGGGAGTCCAAATTGCATCACATTCTATTTAAATGATCATTGCCTTATTTTGAAGGCAATTTTCTAGGGATCTTCTCCAATCCATATATAATGTATAGGGGTTCTTAGTTGTTGGAAGATTAAATCATGAAAACCGATTTAAAGCAAAATTATGAACAAAAGTAACTAAAGCACAAGATCACAAAAACAAAGGATTTAATGTGAAAAAAATTCGAGAATGGGAAGAGCCACACCATATCAAGAAATCCGCTACGTAGGAAATGAGAAGAAACATATAAATTATACTTCGCTCAAGCCTCTCCACACTTTTCATACTTGATGACACACTCTTTACTTACACTCATAAGAGAATAGAGAAAAAGTGTAAAGAAGTCATGAACAAATTACAGAAAACTACCTAAATAAGAACTCTACAATTTCATAGCGTCACAACTCTGGCGCCTAGTGCTACCTGTCCTTTAGGCTCTTTTACATGGGCTCTAGTGCTGCATTATTGGTCTCTTTGTCTTTTTGCACTGATGCCCAGGTACTAATACCACGGTCTTAATACCACGGTGCTGCATCACGCAACATCAAGGTGTTGTGTTCTCTATTTTAGTGCCAATCCATAGATCCTGACATCATGGCATTGTCTTAGCTCATGGTGTCAAGGCACTAACTTCTTTATCTTTGAATAAAAGCCTCCATGCTATAGCGTCAAGGTACTATACAACAACAAAAAGCCTTTATCCCATGTATTAATGAATCCTTTGTCTTCATTGTGTCCTATTATGTGTCAAATTCTCATTTAATTCAAGTATACTAAGATCATTTTTTATACATCTTAACCAAGTTTTTTTTTGGCCTACCTTTACCCTTATTAACATTAGGAAAATCTAATGCATCTACTCTCTGGTCGGTCATCGGACGATTGGCCAAACCATCTAGGCGACTTTCTAATCTTATCTACCACTAGCTACACCAACTTTTCCGAACATACTCATTTTCATTTTATCTCTCTAAGAGTAAAGCCACTCATCCACTGAGCATCCTCATCTCCTTAACACTTAACTTAGTCTTATGTTTCTCTTTCATTGGCCAACATTCACCATAAGTCATTGCGGTCTTATCACCATCTTATATAATTTTTCCTTAAGTTTAAATGAACCTTTTCTATCACACAACAGGCAAGCTGCATTCCTTCACTTCAACCATCCAACTTGAATTATACTAATAACATCTCCATCTATTTCACCATCATTTTGAACAATAGAGCCTAAATATCTGAATCGCTCACTCTTATTAATGACTTGTTCATCTAATGACACTATGACTAGAACTTCTACAACTAAAATTACACTCCATATATTCGCTTTAGATCTACTTAAACGAAAACCTTTAGACTAATGTTGACCTATATAATTCAAGTTTCCTTGGACTCCTCTCTAGTCTTATCAAAAGAAGAATATCATCAAAAAAAAAGCCACCAGGTACATCTTCTGTAAATGCACAGTAAGAACATCCATAACTAAAGCAAAAAGATAAGGGCTTAAAGGTGATCCTGATGTAATCCAAGCTGAAATAGAAAAATATTTGTCAATCTCCTTGTGTTTGGACACAAGTAACAGCTCCAGTATACATATCCTTAATGACTTGAATATAACTAATATAAACTTCTTTCTGTTCTAGAACTCTCCAAAGAACATCTTGAAACTTATCATAAGCTTTATCTAAATCAATAAATATCATATGTAGATCCTCCTTACTTTCTTTATACTTCTTTGCCACCTCTTAACAAATGTATAGTATATATATTAGATCTACCTGGCATGAAACCAAACTGATTGTGAGAAACTTTTGTGTCACATCGTAACCTATGCTCAATTACTCTCTCTCATAATTTTAAAGTAAACTTTTTAAATTAGGCTTAATGCTAATCTTAATTAGCAATTTAAACACGAAAAAAATAACAACAAAATAAGTCTAGTCGTCCATTGAACGGACGACTAGCACCAACGTGGCATCCACGCCAGCGCCAGTCTTCTGTTGAACGGACGATTGACTCTTTTTAGAAAAAAAAAAAAATTGGGGGCAACTTTCATATTTTGCACATATCAGAGTCATACGGTGTCGGAATTGAGCGGACTTGATATCGTTGGAATCATAAAAAAATTTTCTACAACTTTTATGCTGGTCAAAATTTATGATTATATCTCTGACGCTTGTAAGCTGCAAAAAAGCTACGCCGAAATTTCGAGTACCGTCGATTTTGCATGTATCAAAGTCATACGGTGTCGGAATTGAGCTAACGTGATATCATTAGAATCATAACAAAATTTTCTACAACTTTTATGTTGGTTGAAATTTATGATTGTGGCCCGATACGCAACAGTTCTCTTATTACAAGTATTTTTTTCAATATATATATATTTCTATTAATTATAGCACAATTATTCAAATTTTTTTATATTAATTGTAATATAATTATCCGAGCTTTCTTTCTTCACTATAAATGCTAATTATGGTATGATTAGTTAAAAATACTTTTTAATCTGTTTAAGGATGATGCTATAATAACATAAATAATTAATCTTTAGGGATTAATAAAATAAAGATGTTATGTATAAAATATAATTGAAGTAAGAGAGACTAAAATATTTTTTATTTCTTGTTATAGCACATTTATATATATATATATATAATATGATGAGAATGTTATGAGATGATGTATGAAATCAAAGTATGAATATGTTTAATATGTTCTAGAATTTTTAGCATTAGCATATGTATATCGCCTAATGAATTTCAACCAACATAAAAGTTGTAGAAAATTTTATTATGATTTTAACATACCAAGTTTGCTCAATTTTGAGACCGTATGACTCTGATATGTGCAAAATGACTTGTTCAAATTTTAGATAAACATTGCATTCAGAAATGCTACATAGCCACAATAAATTTTAATCAACAAAAGTTGTAGAAAATTTTATTATGATTCAAGATACCAAGTTAGCTCGATCAAGATGACTGACATATACAAAATCAAATCGCTCTAGTTTTTTTAAATAAATAAAGAGTCTCCATTCAGACGACGCCGACGCATTTCGCGTCAAGGCCACGCTTCGATTCACAAAAAATCGCTATATGCCAATTATAAATTTTGATCAACATGAAAGTTGTAGAAAATTTTATTATGATTCCAACGATACCAAGTTAGCTCGATTCACATCGATGACCATACGAAAATAATAAAAGATGCCCCTTTTTTTTTTAAATAAAAAATAAAAAGAGTCGTCGCTCAACTGAGACGTACGTGATAATATCGCACAAGTAGTCCGCTCAATGGATGAAGCCTATTTTGTTAATTTTTTTTTCGTGTCTAAATTACTTATTAAGATTAACATTAAGCCTAATTTAAAATTTAATGTATGACACATTAAATTAATTCCTTTATAATTTGCATACTCTTGTGCATCACCTTTATTCTTAAATATAGGTACCAACAAACTCTTCTTCCACTCATCTGACATCTTTTTAATTTTTGAAATAACATTAAAAAGATTAGTAAGCCAAGAAATTTCTTGATCTCCTAAACATTTCCACACTTATTGGAATATCATCGTCCTATTATTTTTCACATTTTTTTTTTTAAAGCTTCTCTAACTAAATTTACTAATAGACGATAAAAATAAAATTCTATTTTATTTAGGGTATTAAGGTTGCTAAAATTAATTGTACTTTCAGATCCTTCATCGAAAAGTTTATCAAAATATCTCATTCACCTATTTTAAATATTATTTTCTAAGAAAAATACTTTATTATTTTCATCCTTAATACACCTCATTGAACCAGATCTTTACTTCTCCTATCTATTTGGTTGGCTAACTTATACATACATCTTTTACTTTCTTTGGTATCTAATTTATTGTATAAATCACTAAAAGCTAAATTTTTTGTATCATATATTACTTTCTTAGAATCTCTATAGGCCACTTTATATCTTTCTCTTAATTCTCGATTTTTCTGGATAAGTCAAGTTTTATAACAATACTTCTTATTTTTTATATTTTATTTGACTCCACAACTATTTTTATTAAAAGAAGCTTTTCCTTTTGATTCTCTAAGGATACTTTTAACAACTTGCTTAATTTCACTTGCTAATTTTTCTCACATAACATTAGCTTTCTTATGAATATCCCAAATTATAAGCTCTTGTAGCTTGCTCTTAAAAATATTTTTATTTGTGTTTTTTAAGTGTTCTCATCTAATTTTAGGATAATAATTTGATTTATTTTTCCACTTATAATCTTTCATCTTAAAATCTAAAACAAAAAATCAATGTTACTTAAACTTTCACTTGAATGACCTTCTAATCTTGACAATCTAAACGATCTATTTTTCTTATCAAAATAATCTGTTTTACTAGATCTATTTTTATAAGTAATAATATGTTCATCTCTTTTCTTAAATAAAGTATTAGCAATTATATAATCATGAGCTAAAGCAAAATATAATATAGGCATACATTATTCATTAGTCACTCCAAATTAATAACTACCATGAATACTTTTAAAATCTTCTACAACTCTACCAACATGTTCATTTAAATCTCTTCCAATAAATACTTTTTCTACAAGAGGTATCTTTTGTATTAATCCTTCTAATTCATTCCAAAATTTTTCTTTTGGACTTACATTCAAACATACTTGAGGAGCATAAACACTAATAACATTGATAATCTTAGTATCAACAATAATCTTTAAAGCTATAATTCTATCTTCACATCTATTAATATTTATAACATTATCCTTCAAACTTTTATCTATAATCACATACACTATTTCTAGTTCGATTTCTACGAATAATGTTTAAAACCTAAACTATCAATCTCTTGCCTTCTCCCCAACCCATTTAGTTTCTTGAACACATAAAATATTTATCTTTCTATGAATCATAATATCTTAATTCCATTAATTTACAAGAGTACATATATTCAATTTTCTAGTTTCATGGACCAACTTCTTTGCCGCATCCATCCATAATGTAACCTTTACATTATGGCCGATTACGTCCTTGCACATTTTTCATATTCAAACCATACAACGATCACTCGACGCAAGCATTAACACAACGATTTAAAGGATTCATGTCATGATTATTTACAAGTTTTACGCACTATTTATCACAACCTCCACTTTTCACATTGGACTTGGATGGTAGTGTTAGCGTCAAGATACTATACACTAAAAAAAAATATTCCAATGGTGCTGCCCCCTTGCAACCTCTCGCAAGCTCACCATCAAATTTGACAAGTGAAAGTAAGAATCGACAGTACACATCCGATTGGTCAATATAATCAAGCTAGACATTATAACATTAATGGTGATCTTACTAGAGTATTGTGGTTAGTATACTTCCACCATCTTTCTTCAACATATTATATCTCTATGATCATATGAATTTCTCAAAGCTCTATCAGGCTTGCCACATAGTGTCTCAGGTTGTTTAAAACCAAAATCTCCATCAATAAGCTGTTGTCTGTGCTCCATTGCTCATTTCAATTGTAAACCTCCTTTACCTCTTGAAAAAAGTGCAGGATAAACTCCTACAAGAACTGCTCAACTTGCTCACCTTTAGGAAGTGTCAAGCACGAAGGAAGCAACCATAATTTTATCTTGTCTTGTTATCATCTCACGCCAAGGGAGGTGATACAAATTCAGACTTCACACTAATCATTTCATTTCTATGATTGAGACAGCCTGAGATTAATTTGGACAAAAAGAAGAAAATTAATAGTGCAAGATATGCTATTTTATATCATTCTAAATCTGCTGTTATCACTAATAGTAGACGAAATCACGCACCAAGAGATTGATTCACTGGAAATTATGCAACAAACATCTAGTCCTTAGCAGTTTTAATATAATAGAACGGATTTCAATCCTTTCTTGAACTGAATGAACTTCAGTTGCTGGCTAAGGTTTTATACTCTAGAAAAGATTGATAGCTCCCTAACCTAATTGGTTTCTTTACTAACGGTCTTTATATTCATCCCTGTTGAAATATATGTTCTTCACAACCCAACCCTGTGTCACGGAGAAACTTTTCTCAAGTCACGAAGGCTTATCTTTCATGCTAAGTCACCTAACTTCATAACAGAACTAGAACACTCAAATCTCTTTTAGAGAGAGAGGTTAGAAAGATTGGGAAAGACTATGTAAAGGAACTTTACAACACAAGAATACTTGGGATCCTTTGGATGGTTCCAAATGGGAGGAGGTCCTATTTATAGTTCTCTCCTGGTCTAGCAAAAAAAACATTATAGAGTACATTAAAATATACATGATTCTAATTCTACTCAATATCAAAGTTTTAGAGTATTATATGATTAAGACTCCTAAAGATTTATCTTCTTTAAGGCCATCTAGACTTTGGTAGCCTTCTCACCTCCGGTCTTTTCTATATTCCCTGAAGCTACATTATGAATAGATTGATCTTCTTTATTTAGCCCTGACTATAAATTCCTCTATATACCTGCATTAAGCTGTTTTTGCATTCAACTTTCTGGTAGCTATATATATATTGGTCGTTCAATCAAAATCCAACATCATTAAACTTGAGAAAAACTAATATTTTTTTTTTAGATATTTTTTTATATTACACCATACATAATATTTATTTATTATTATTATTTTTATTTTTTTGCAAAATATCATGGAGGATAATATTAAATAAATTTCAATAAATAAATGACGCATGATTTGATCTAAATTGTTCATAAACGTGGTAACGTGCCTCTGGTTTGTCATCGTATAAGCTAATCATATTATTTGCATAAGATCTTAATCGGTGTTCTACATACAGAAGAAATGATTTTTTATGGAATATCAATTTTTTTATACTTCGTTTGGTTTATTTAGAATCAGTTGATGATTTGGTATAAAGCGAAACAAATTTTTTTTTTTAAGGAGATCCCATATGTATTTTTATTTAATTTGACATAGAGAAAATTACAAATTTAAACTAAGATAAAAATTAGAAAATCATTTTACACTGCATCAACTGCTTGATATTATTTTTCAAATATATATTAACTATATTTAGAAATTCTAATAAATCTTATATATGTTCCTACAAATCAATTCTGTTTTATAATATATTTGAAAGGAAAATATTGGAGATTGACTATTTATCTTCTATGTTATTTTTCTTGTTTGGCTTTTTTTTTTTTAATAATTATTATTTTATTTTAAAATATAATAAAAGTTCGTATTTTTTTTCCACATTAGGTTTGGTGGGTGGGACATTGTTTCAACAACTGTTTGGATGTCTAAATGTACTTAATATTATCTTGTCATGTTTTTTTTTTCCTTTTGTCTTTATTATAGCAAGAGATCAGACTATGTTGCTATGAAGGGTGTCTGAGTTATGGGGAATATTCAATGATTTGAACAAGAAGAAATCAGACCAGGACTGCACTCTGCATTCATACCTCTCATACTGCATTCCCCGATTTCTTCTTCATTTTGGGTCCCAAGACGAGGATGCGAATTCCAATATTTCCTCCTGAGTTATGGTATAAAAATAGTCTAATATTTTGTTTGATATATAAAATATTATTATTTTAAGGAGCATAATTAGGTCCATCTGTGGAGGATATACTATCGGCTTAGCATAATTAGTATTAACACTCTTTACTTTTTAATGAATATATAGCCATTAACTTGAGATTTTCTACACTTTCATTAACTTCTTTCCTACCAAAAACCTATCTAATTCTCTCTTCTTCACGTGTTGCAGCTGAAGAACTCAGAAGAAACACACCGCAGCTTAATGCGCGAACTGGTAAGCACCCACAAAAAAGCTTCCAATACCATCATGATCACATCATCTTGTCGTTTTAATTCAAGCAATGTGATGTAAATAAGATTCAGAACTAATTTCAGGAAATTGTTGAGGACCATCCGGCCTTCGGGTTCGACGATGAATCGAGCAATTATGAGCATGGCGTTCTCGCTCTCGCAAACGAAGGGCCTCTCACGTACGCCTTCCGCGTGCATCCCAGCCAACAAAACCTCCATGGAATGGGACATCGCTCGCACCATCTCCGCCTCGCTTGATACATGCGTAAGTACTTCATGAACTGAGAAATTATTAAGTGCAGAGCCTGAATGATTAAAATTAGTGTATATTAGTTGTATACATACAAGAATATTTACTATGTACTCGCTCATGTATATGTACACAGTGTATATATACTTATTGTCAGGGGCAGAATCAGCATCAATTTTCAAGATGGGCAAAGTTGTATGTTAGGATAAAAATAAAGAACAAAAATTTTTTTAAGGGAGTCAAATGACTAATTTGATACCTTATATAAGAGAAATTATCAAGTCAGGAGGGACAACTGTCCTCCCTCAACTGTATCTCAGTCCGCCCTTGCTTGTGTACTCAATACAAAGTGTGTACACAATTAATATACAGTAATTTGAACTATTTAAACTCTACATATAATAATCTCTCCAAAAAAATAAATGCATTCTCTCTTTGTAGTAGTTGCTTGTTCTTATATATCTCTAATTATACATGTTCATCTACTTAAGTCGACTTAGTCCATATAAGGTTTGTCTTAAACGCATTTATTTCATATTTTGTATTTTATGTGCATTTGGTAGTTGACATATTGAATCTTAATGTGTTTGAGAAACATTCCACTAATTGCTTTATAAATTATTGTGAAGTTTTAGTCAACTTAGAGGTTGATTAGTGCGGTAATTGTAATTGGTAAATATGGATTTAGTCAATTCTAGAGAGCTTTGGAAATATATTTTTGTTCTATTTCATGATGAACACATTATATTATTTCTATGTTTAACAACTCTATTTTGCCCACCATATATTTATTTATACATTTTGTACAAATCATGTGGGATTAGAGCAAGTTGACTAAGCTATGTTTAAATTAGAGCAAAGTTAGGTGGCCATGGTCATCTCCATTTTTTTTAATTTATTTGAGGAGGGTGGGTTGGGGAGAAGGATTTACTCATAGTTCTTCACTTTAAACTACATGATTGGAAGTCAAATGCTAGTGAGAGAGAGAGAGAGAGAGAGAGAGAGAGAGAGAGAGAGAGAGAGAGAGAGAGAGAGAGAGAGAGAGAGAGAGAGAGAGTTATTATTATTGATTGTCTCTATGGACTCTCTTGAGCTAAAATAACATGAAATTCTAGCATCCTAACTATCCACATAAATCTTTTTGGGCAAACCATAATCTTAAAAATAAAAAAATAAAAAATAAAGAAAAAGAAATAGCTAATTCTCAATGGGTTAACTTTTGCTTCAAAATTGGAATTTAAATGAATGATTACTTTCCCCTTTTATGATTGTTAGAAAGAGAGAGGGAGAGAACTTATTCTCAATGGGATGGGATCACTTTTATTTTTTTCATGTTTATTTCTATTTTATTTTGATTAAAAATATGCATTTAATGATGATAATTTTTTAAAATATTAAAAATATCTTAAAACTATTTCTTAGTGTTTTAAAAAATATATGATTTATTTTCAAAATAAAAAATATATTAAATAAAAAATTCTTATCAAGGAAATTACATACAATCCTCTCATTTCTTATATATATATATATATATATAACACTTAACACTTTAATAATTTGACATACCTATATAACTCCTCAATATTAAATTTCACTTAAAAAATATCACTCTTATTAACTTTTAAAACTATTCCTCATTTTTTAAGTAAAGAAAAGTGTTAAATAATAAAATATAAAATTTTAAATATTATATATTTATATATATGAATAAAAATTACATGATATATATGTAAATCTTTCAAATAAAAAAAAAAATCATCTAAGCATATATCCATAAATTTGACTCAAAATTATAATATGAAAAACCTAGAGTTAAAATCAATAAACAACTTATTGTATATTTTTTTTCTTAATTGAAATAATTAGATGTTGCCATAGTTTTATCTCAGCTGCATTAATTTTTTATTTTATTTTATTTTAATATTGCCAAAAAATTTAATAGTATTTTCCAAAATCATTGGCCGGCCAAAATAGCATATGGAAGGAGCATATCTCAACGCGTATGTGCAGCTGTAGAAATTCTAAAATACACTAATAAAGTAATTAATTATCTCAAAATAAATAATTGAATTTGCAAAAAAAAAAAAAATCTAATTGACCAATGAATGCAAAATTATTAATTTTTCTTTATTGCTTTGACAGTATCAAACTAAAAATTGTTATTAGAGCGAAGCCCAGATGTAACTTTGACATCGAGAATCTAATCATATAGCATCATATGAGGTTCAGTCAATACACAACTGTTATATATTAACTGTAAAATATTATATATTATTGTGTATATAAATATTATGTATTATCATATATTTAATATCACATTAATATATAATAATTATGTATTAGTTGAATATTACATATTATTATATTATTAAAATCTAGACATAAAATTATATATAAACTCCCACACATAATTATCTCTCTCAAATTAAATTGTACATTTATATTATATTCATTACAATAATATTAAAAACCTAATTTTTGTTTTTTTTTCCATTTCATTATTCTAATTACATATTGACCAAATAAATGACATAAAAAGACAACAAACGTGTCTCACACCACTCTAAATATCATGATGATAAAATAAAAATAAATACTGGCAAAATACAAATTATTTAAATACAAAACTAAACTATTATTTGTTTTTTTAAATGTTTTAATCATAATATTTAGATGCAACATTTTTTTATTAATTACCTCATCATCATAGACTCATTATTCTCTCTGATACAGAAAAAATCAGAGGGTTCCGTCATCATTATCGCCTCCTCCTCCTCCTCCTCCTCTTTCTTCTCCGACCGGACATCCGCCGTCTTCTCCTCCACCTCCACCGCCGCCACCTCCTTGGCCCGTCTCGACCCGGCCCCGGCCCGAAGCAAGCGGACCACCTCCCTCATGTCGGGCCGGTTCTCGGGACACCCGTCGGTGCACCTGAAGGCGACGATGACACAATTGCGCAGCTGCGCCCGGTCGAAGCGGCCGTTCAATCGCTGGTCGGCCAGCTGGTCCCACCTGCCGCTCTCCGCCAGCGGCAGGGCCCACTGGACTATATCCCGCTTGGCCCCGCCGGGGAGCTTCTCGATGGGCCGGCGGCCGCTGACGATCTCGAGGAGGAGAATCCCGAAGCTGTAGACGTCGCAGCTCTCGGAGACTTTGCCCCACATGGCGTACTCCGGCGCGAGGTAGCCGAGCGTGCCTTTGACGCGGGTGGTGAGGTGGCTGACCCCGTCGGGGATCAGTTTGGCGAAGCCGAAGTCGGCCACCTTCGGCCGGAACTTGGCGTCGAGGAGGACGTTGCTGGCTTTTATGTCTCTGTGGATGATGTGAGGGTTTGCCTCGTGGTGAAGGTACCTATATATGACGAGTGATGTAATGTTATATAAAGTGGATCAATGAATTTCATCAAAATTTTGATTTTTATTATATAAAGTTGTTATTTTTATGTGATTTTTTTGAAATTTGACAAATAAATGAATATATTTGTTAATGTAGATTTATGAACTAGAATATAATTGTTTGATGTTTTGTTACATAATCCCAGAGGCGGAGCCGAGAGCTATGCGCAGGCGAGCGCGCCAATCGAGCAGAACGTCGTAAGAGCGGTGGCCGTGCAGGTGGCCGAGAAGGCTTCGATTGGGCATATAGTCATAAACTATCAGCCTCTCGTTCCCGCCGGCGAAGTAACCCCTCAGGCTCAGCAGATTCTTGTGCGCCACCCTCCCCAGCACCTCCACTTCCACCGCAAACTCCATCTCCGCCTTTGGACTCATCGCCTTCAGCCTCTTCACTGCTATCTAAAATCCCAACCAAACAAAAACAAATATATATTTTTTCACTGTTTTTTTTTTCAAAACTCGACCTTACATAAACTAATTTCGAGAAAACATGATAGAGACTATGATTTTAGAAAAATAGAAGCAGAAAAGCTCTCAAGTGGAGCAGTAAAGAGTTGAAGAAGAACCTCTGCGCCGGCCGGCGTGCGGCCCCAATAGACGGTGCCGAAGCCGCCCTCGCCGAGCTTATTTGCGTCGTTAAAGTTGTTGGTGGCGTGCAGGAGTTGCTTCAGGGTGAAGATCTCCCATGGCTGATCCGTAAAGCAGCTGCTAGACGAACTTCGTTGAGCTACTCAATATACATATATATGTGTATGAAAAAAGATAATTTTTTCCATCTTAAATCTTAATAGAATTGATCAAAATTAGGTTACAAGAGAGAGAGAGAGAGAGAGAGAGAGAGAGAGAGAGAGAGAGAGAGATGGATTGAACTGAGCTTACGGGCATGAACGAACGTCGGTTTCTTCATCGTTATTGCGATAAACACAGCAGAAATTCCGGAGCTTCAGCATGACCTTGTGATGAAAGGGCGGGGTGAGATGAAAGGATGGGAGGAGAGGAAGCCTCAATGGAATTTAATTCTGTCGAATGCTGTTGAAACAGTCAAATATAAAAAAGGAGAAAATTTTTGATAGGAAATTGAAAAAAAAAAAAAAACTTTACAAAGCATATGTTCAATAATGCTTTGTTTGATTTTTTTTATTTTTTTAGAAAGATTTGACTTATAATTCCCATTGTCCACTACACATAAGGAGGGATAACATCTTACATTCATAAAATGCTCATTGGATTCTATAATTCTATTATATATATATATAGAGAGAGAGAAATAATTCTTAAAAATTTATGCATCTAACACCTAATTTATAATATTTATATAAATAACATTCAAAATTTCAACATTATATCAAAAATAGTATCATGATTAAATTTTAAAGTAAAATTATCTTTTCTCAATTATTTTAGAAAAAGTGTTAAATTTGTAAATATGAAATTTTAGATGTTAGATATATAAATGTATAAGAATTGTTTGTTATGAAAGTAAATTTCTCAATTATTCAATATCATATCAAAAATAAATATTGCAATCAATTTTTTTTTTGAAATTAAATAGACTTATCTATGGGTAAAATATATTATATAAATATGAAAATTTAAGTGTTAGATATTTAAATATATGAGAATTATGTTATATGTTTATAATTTTTTATAGAAATTAATATTTATGTGTTTCAACGATAATTACATTATTTACGAAATTTTATCTTTAAGAAGTTACCTTGTAAAAAAATATATTTAAAATTGTCATTAGAAAAATGCTTTTAAACTTAAGTGCAAAAAAGCATTTAAGTCATCCTTGAAGAAACTAAAATTATTACTAAAAATGATGTTCGGAATTAAATTTATTTTAAAATGACAGGAATATAAAATATAATTGATTAATTAATTATCATTATAATTAAAAATAAATTTAATGTTTATACATAAAATCTATTATGAGCAAATATAAGCTAAATATTTTGATCAAAATTTTATTTGATTTTATAGTCACTATATTTAATTTAGAATTAATATAATTATTATATTAAAATTTATATTATATTATTTTTAAAATAAATTTGATGATTATTGATATATCATGCATAAAATTTTAAAATACTGCACATATATTATTTTATATAATAAAATTAAATGTCTCAATAATACAAGTTCAACGTCACTAAAATCGGGTTAAGTAGAGCTCAAATGAGCTTGAGTTAAGCCCAAAGGCTATACTAGAAAACTTCGAGATGCTATTTGAAATTGTCAAATGATTTTCAAATTTGACGTGGAGACGAATCCAAGGAGCACAAGAAGTATAGTATTTTTACTGGGCTGGGCCCTGTAGTTTTTTCCCCTATTTCTGAGATTTTTTCATGTATAAATATAAGAGTTTCTTATTCTCTTTTAAACTATATGTTTGGTCATGCATTTGGAATCATAAAATAAGATAAAATGATTAATTCTGGTTTGGTTGAGAATTTTATAAATTAATGACTTTTTTTCTTTAATTGAAAAATGTAATGTAAAAGTATTTTGAAGGTTTTGGCCGATGTCGTGACGCTGGGTGACCGTGGCGGAGGGTAGCGGCAACTTTATATCAGGTGTAGATGATTGAAATCAGTGAATTCCAAATACATCAAAAATGACCTTTGTAATGTATTTGAAATACATTATATTACAGTAAAAATTTACTTTAATTCAAACCAAATATCAAAAAAGTTAAATTCCTGCATTTGCTTTATATTATATTTCAAATGTAAGCAACCAAACTGCCCCTATTTGTCTGTGTGCTTGATTTCCATATAAACTAAAACATACAATTTTATTATACTATTATTAGTTTTCTGGCACGAGAAAATTATAAAATGTACTCTAATTAAGTCCAAGTTAAAATATCTTGATCCAATTATATGTTTTAACGTATTCCATTTTTTCCTAAGCAAAACAAGTAACCGACGTCATCTTCTTTTTTAAAAAAGAAGATTTAATTATATTTATAGAATAAAATTTTAATTTATAAAAATAAAACATATTAGTTTAAAAATATAAATAAAACCCAATATTTGCCTTATATAATTTTTGTTCCATCGAGAAGGTCCTCACTTAATTATTTTATTTTATTTTTTACCGGTGATTTCTATGCTGGATCTTCAAAGACCAGGTATATATATATTTTTTAATAATTTAAATTTTGGATATTTATACACATATCACATAATTATTATATATCAAATATCTAAAAATTAATATTTATATGCATAACATCACAATAAACAATTAAAAAATATTTTCTTTCAAAATAATAAGCTAAATTTATTTGCTTAATAAATAATAATGATGGATTGAATATTGGAAGCATATTATTAGAGTAAGGATGACATAAACATAATTTTTATTTATATTATAAACTTAATGAAAGTAATTTTAAAATTAATATAATAGATATTAGGCTTGGTGGGCAATTTCATTCTTAAAATATATTAAAAATTAAGTAGAGAAAATTATCAAAATAAAAAAAATATATAATTTACATTATTTTATTTTTAAATTATTAAAAATAACATTTACTCTATAGTTGTTATACCAAATGCTGAAAGAGATCTTATGTTTTGAATATTATAGAAAATCAAGAATGAAATAAAATCAGAGATCAATGAATGAATGATCTTTTTGTCAATTATATTCAGAATGATATACTGAATAAAATTTAAAATATTATAATTATTCAGCTCTTTTAATATTCATCACCAATTTATTGACATATATTTTATTTTTTTCTTATAAATATATTCTAACTAAAAAAAATTAAAAACATATATGTTGGTCCGAAGTTGAATGAAGAAGATTAAATATCCGTTTGAGAACTTTAAATTTTTTTGATGTTTAAAAAGTTATGGAAATCAACTTTTTGAAAAAATTGATATGTATATTACAAATATTTTTCTTTTTGAAAAATTTAAAATGTAGTTTTCTGACAATCACCATACTGTGATAGCTATGATTATCAAAACAATTTTTTTTCTATAATTTTTTTTTAAATCAGCCAAAATGTTGATAGTCAAAAGAAGCTGATTTACTTTCTGGATGATTTCTAAAGACGAAAAATAGCAATAAAGTTGTCACAAATGCATCCTAAGAATACTTTTTAAAATATAAAATGGTGTCATCCTCAAAAACTTAAGCATTACATTAAAAATATCACTATTATTATTTTTAAATAATATATTTTTGATGTATAGATAAAATATTAGAAATTTAAATATTAGTTGTATAAATATAAAAAATTAGTGATACATATGTAAATCTCAATAAAAATAATATATTTTTGATGTATAGATAAAATGTTAGAAATTTAAATATTTGTTATATAAATATATAAAATTATGTGATATATATATATATATATATATATATATATATATATATATATATATATATATATATATATATATATATTTATTTATTTATTTTAAGTGTGCATTATTTTCTAACCTACATTTTATTAAAATATAATTTGCACAGACCCGAATTAAGTCTGCCTGTTGAATGAATCCGTTCAACTTATATGTCACATTCTTTAATTTATATTTTATAAACTATTAAGTCATTTAAAAATAAATAAAAGCTTAGAATTGTTGAATTATTAAGTCTATAAAAGAATTAATAGCTTAGAATTTCACAAAAGGTCTCACGCGCATGCTTGATATTTGGCGATTGAAGAAAATTTGTGAATTTATTTTAAGATAGAATGTGATATTTGATTAATTAATTATTTTCTACACCACAACCCAATTGACTTAAAAAATCAAGTTGACAATAATTTTCGGATCGGGTTGAAAAAATTGACCCATTTGATTTTTGTCAGTTGGTGGACTCACAACCCAATTACTCGATTTTGACCCCAACTCAAATTGACTTGACGTGAACCCAAATTGACTGATTTTTTACAAATTTGACTTAAAAAATATACCGAGTTGTTTGGGTCAATCGGGTTGAGGTTGTTGAAGACCAATGAAACGGTCCAATTGGTCAAATATAGGTGGACTAACCACCCGACCCACACACCTAATATTTAGTAGTGGATGTGCATCATTATTTTGATTCATTTTCAAAGAATTCATGAGATCATTAATTCATGATTTTAGTTTCTCCTAGACCGAACCAAAATCAAAAAAAAATTGAAATCGATTGATTTGGTTTATGTTAATTATAAAGCGATTAAATTTTTTGGATTCTGATTCTAAATCGATCAGACAGAAAATTGAAGAACTGATTCGTCCAATCTGACTGAATGCACACCCTTATTGGGTTCTCCCCCATCATGTTGAAAATGAGTTTTTTACAAATAGAGTTTTATTGTATTAAATTCTTTGATGATAGATCGCTCTTTTATCATTTATATACTTCAATCACCTCCAAATTAAGTAAATTTAGGCTTATTAGATTTCTTTCAGCAATTTGCTTAATTTCACTATAAGCATGATGATTTAAAGATTGTTTGGCTCTTTAATGAATACTTTGAAGCTTCTATTTATATTTTAATTACTTGATCTAAGCTAATTTGAAATCAGTTAGTACTATTTTGATGTCATTCGGTCTCTCTCATTTAATCGCTTGGGTTTACTATACATTTATTAAAGTTAGGAAGCTTAAATCTGATAATTGCATCAAGATTAGTTCTCATTAAATGAATTTCAATTATATATATATAAAATTATTTATATATAAATAATAATAAATTAATTTATAATATTTTGTATTATTTATTTATTTTGATATATATAAAATAATATAATTTTTAAAGTTTTATCTTTAAAGCATAAAAAAGTACTATATTTGTAAATATCAAAATTTAAGTATTAGATATGTAAATGCATAAAAATTATGTGCTATGTAAATTTTTCTAAAACAAATCGTCTTTTTTATTTCATGATTAAATTATTTTACATTCTTTTTAATGTGACAGCGATATTATGTGGTTGTGTGTGTGTATATATATATATATATATATATATATATATTCATAATCAAATTTAATCGAGTTTTATAATCATCTAAAAAAATCTTCTTATAATCTTCGACGAAGAGCTCAATCCAATTTAAAAAAAAAAAAAAAAAAAGAAGCTCACTCTTTCGATAAATATTGTTAATTTTATCACTCAATTGATTGTATTTAATAATATATATTAAGTTTAATTATAATTACGTTAAAGAGTTTTCTAATTGTAAATTTATAAACATATATAAATTGGGTGAAAATAATTTCAATATATATATATAATTTCTTTACAATAATAGCAAAGAATATTGGACAATTTGAAGATCTTAATGAGTTGTCCTATGCCTACAATTTTTAATAGTTTGGCTTAAAATTATCTATTTTTTCATGAAAATCATTAACATATCATTTCATTTAATTATTATATATATATATATATATATATTTTTTTTTAATTAAGTAATTATTGACCGGGTTTTGATGATGCCATTTGCCCGCATTATATGAATATTTATCCTGTTTTGTTTCAACAAATAAGAAAATGCTTAGGACTTATTTGAAATTAATTTTATATTTATATTTGTAAGTTATTTTATAAAAATATTTATTTAATGTACTTTTTTTTTTTTTTGAAATGAATCATATTTTTTTAAAAATACTTAAAATAATTTTTGAATTTTAAGAATTCTTTTAAATCTATTTATCATAATTAGACACTTATCACTAAATGTCACCACCACCGCTGCAACCGATTAATATCATTATCACTTATCACCACTAGCCAGATCACTGTCATTAATACATAAAAATACTAAATATATTTTATTTCAAATAAAAAAATTAATAAAGTAACATAAAAATAAAAATAAAAATAAAAATAAATCCTCCCTTAGTTTTATATTTAATAAAACCTTACCTTTATATTTAATAAATTTATGATCAATCTATTATATTTGATTTAATAAAATGATAACTTTCCAACTTTTTTTTTATAGCTATCATCCTCTTTAACATCTTTTAAATGATATAAATTGACATTTTATAATAAACTTTTTTATAGAAATTTTGTAGAACAATACTATGAACATATCTTTTAATGAAGCATTTTTTTTAAAGAAATGATTGTATATCATTCATTCACCCTTATCATAATCTAAGCATATCTTTTATTATTTTTAAATTTTTTAGCATTATTTATGAAATTATTTTATATCATTCCTTCACTCTTATCATAATCTAAATATACAAAGTGAGGGTTGGTGCATTGTTGGCATGTCATTAATCATTTATTAGTGAGGTGATTTATTGATTATAATTGTAAGAATGTGGACTAATTTGTTGTTGCAACTAAGGCCGTCAAAAAAGCTCGTTGTTCGCAAATAGCTCGTGTTCGACTCGTTCTTTAACTAAACGAGCACACACATTTATCGATATATAAGCGGAGAACGAAATCATTTGTTGATTGTGTTCATTTCGATTTAGCTCGAAATAAAAAATTATATTATATAATATTATTATTATTATTATTTATTAATAATATTATTATTTTATTACTATTATTTTTATTTATTACTATTATTATTTTATTATTATTATTATTATTATTATTATTATTATTATTATTATATATATACATACGAACATATTTACATATCACAAATACAAGTATAGTTTAGTGGTTAAAACTTTCGTTATTCAAAAGATTGGTCCTTTGAAATCTCTCATATGGGTGTCAAAAAAGCTCGTTGTTCAAACGACTTCGTCTTATCGTTAACTAAGCAGTCGTTACCAGAGCAGAACATTTGATATATAAACGATAACACGAACAAAATAAATTTTCAGCCAGTAACACGAGAGTTACGTTTCAAACTCGACTTGTTTACGCTAGTTGCAACCACACAAAAAAAAAGTATTATAAACAATTAAATTAATTGACGTTTAGAATGGAAAAGGCTTGAAATTATATAATTAATATAGAATAAAATATTGCATCCCATAATTTTTATAATAAGCACACATATAAGTATTATAAACAATTAAATTAATTGACGTTTAGAATGGAAAAGGCTTGAAATTATATAATTAATATAGAATAAAATATTGCATCCCATAATTTTTATAATAAGCACACATATTTAATATAATTTAATTAGATTTTCATAATAGAATAAAAGATTTTATTCTCATGATGAAATGGGATGCTACATAGGAGAGAATTATCTCTCTTATTTACTATGGAAAATTTATTTATGACAAATGATATATTATGATATCAAAGTATTGTAGTATTCTATATATGCATACAATGAGTGCTTACATACCACAAAATTCTTTTGTATTTACATATATAATATTTAAAATTTTATATTTACATATATATTATTTTAGTAAATAACATCAAAATATATACATGAAAAAAATACTTTATGCTTTGCTCCCGAGTTATCGGTTCTTTTTTTTTTTTTTAGAAAACAGAAATAGAAAATATAACGCCTATATGCATCATGTTGTTGTCATCGCTCTCTGACCCGCTCCTGCATTTTCTTTTTCAGCGGGCATAATAATAGTCTGTGCACTACTGTTTTGTCTTATGAAAGTTTTCTTATTCTTATGATGTTTTACCAGAATGATAACTGGAGAAACTTAAGATCCTCGGGGCCACACTCGGATGAACTTTGATAAAGAGCAATAGCTCAACAGAAATTTCACAATCCTAGTATCACTCTTATTCAAAATTTCAGATAATAGGAATGATACGTGCGTCTTCTGTGAATGAGACGAAGGTCTTCATCGTAGGTTTATGGGACATATCACTGCACAAGTATCACATTATATGCACTTTCAAATAATGTACTTCAACTTTACATCTTTCGTAGCTGATTGAGAAAATGACTACTCTATTCACGCTTTTACGTAGGCAGAGAAAGCGTCATGTCCCGTCCATAGGTAATAAATTAATATTAATGATATTTTTTATCTGATTTAAAGATTTTAGTGATATAAGCAAATATGTAAATATATAAGAATTTTCGATTATAAATGCATATACATATAATTGTTGTGTGTTATTGAATGATTTGGGGGGTTAAGTGATATGGTGATGATGAAATGGTGAAAAAAGTTGAAGATTATTATATGACTTTTAATATTAAAATAAAATATAAAATTATACCTTTAAAAATTAATACTTTTAGGCTACTTTTTATATATAATATTTAATTTTAATTTCTTTCGTTGAAGAATAAAATTGAACATTATATGAATTAGATGGTATGCTTTTCCTATTTATTCAATGAGAGCCTTTTACTAGATTTTTAGTTTCTTAACACACACACATATATATATATATATATATATATGATCAATATATGTAAATATTTTATATTTTCAATAATAAATGGGCCTCATATTATGGTGTATCACATATATATTCCCATATTTACAATTAAAGAAATGTTTTTCTTACATTTGAAAAATATAATGAGTCAATTGATGTGACTTGCCATGTATTTTTAACTTAAATTATTTCTATTCTTTTTTTGGAATACTTAAACATTAAAAAATAGCTTGAAATGTGTGATTTCACCCACCAAAATTAAAAAAAAATGAATCTTACAATGCATGTCAAAACTTTTTTATGTTTAAAGTCTTAAGGTCTCACAATTATTTATAGCTACTAAATCTTTGTTAGGTAATTGCTTGACAATAATCAATTAATTGAATAAATTAATTTTGTAAATACAAAGTACATAAAATAAAATGTAATTAATCATATATATATATATATATATATATATATATATATATATATATATATATATATATATATATATATATATATATATATCGGTGACCGATAATGGTTGACGGTGATGACCGGTGGTGGTTGACGGCGGTGGTGGCCGACGGCGATGACCGGCGATGGTTGGCGGTGGCGGTGGCCGGCGGCGGTGGTTGGCGGCCAAAGGAGGTGGTGGTCGGTGGCCGTCAGTGGTACGATTATGGAAGATTTTCAAGCTTTATAGCTCTCTCTTTCTTTAGTCTCATGAAGAATGAAATTTATAGATTAGAGGTGTGACGTTTCTGTAAATACATACAAAATCCGAACCACTCCACTCCATCGGACGGCTCAAAATAATTCCTTTGATCATTTGATGTATTTTAAGTATTTGAATGCTAAAATAAAGTCCGAATTATGAGATCTTGGGCTTGTTAGATCCGGCTCGTCAAGATGCTCGATTTGACTATAAACACTCCATATTTAAGAGCTATTTAGTAATTTAACTGATATCCCAAAGTTTCTAATGATATTTTAAGTGCTTGATCTCGACCAGTTTCAACTTAGGTTCAACTTGCTTTTGACATGAAGATTAAACTTGAGTGGTATTTTAAGTGTCATATATATATATATATATATAAAGAATTTTTTTTCTAAATTTGCTTCTTCTACGTTAAAAGCTGATTAAGAAAATACTTATTTTCTTTTTTGTCAATTTTTTCACCTAATCTCTCCCACTTTTATGATTTTAAAAAATCTTATTTTATGATTTAAAAGAATTTTTTTTTCTAAATTTGCTTCTTCTACGTTAAAAGCTGATTAAGAAAATACTTATTTTCTTTTTTGTCAAATTTTAAATTATTATGAAAACCTAAGGTTTTAGTTCATTTTCAACATAAAGTCATTTTTTTTAAGGTTAGTGAATGCTAATTTTATGACAATAATTTTACTCAAGATTTTCTCTTAAAAAGTCTAAATTGTTAACCTTACTCTCAAAAAATCAAATGTATAATAATATTTTATTTTATTTTTTTAAGATGATAAAAGATAGATTATAACATATTCTATCATTTAAATAATATGATTAATTAAAATTAGCTAATAAACACCCTAAGTTCCATTGATCTCCAAATAGGCTGAATCTAATACATCTACTCTCCTAATTGGGTCATAGACGGCTAACATTTTATATGACCAAATCATCTAAGATGACTCTCTCTAATCTTATTTTTATCATTGGAGTTATGCTAACCTTATCATTATCACGTACATATTCATTTCTCATTTTATTCCTATAATTAAATTATCTAAACTATAATTAAAAAATAATAAAATTTTATTACATTATTGAAATCTTTTAACTTGCAACTTCTTGCCATTTGGGAACTTGCTACTTCCAATGGCTAACAATGGCGACAGTAGAAAACCCTAATGGAAGACAACTGTAAATACCTAAATATTATATGTATAATAGATAAATATTCATCTCAATCTTCATAGATGACTCCATAATAGATCTGATAATTAGTAAAATAAAATAAATAAATAAATAATCCAAGCTAGCTGAGCTGGAAGAGAATGACACAAATTAATAATTAGCCAAATTCAAAAATAATTCCATTTGGAATTTTAAATATAAAATTAATAAATATGAGAATGACAGCTTTCATATATATTATAAAACGTATCATAATTACATAAAAATCAAGATATAAATTATGTCATGAAGTTGATGACTTGTCTTCTAGCTGTATATAATATTATATTATTATTTTTTATTTATTTTATTTATTTATCTTTTTTTTGTGGTGAGGAGTACAATTAATGATTTTTTGAGGTATTTTTTTTAATATTATCCTTGAAAAAAAAAACATAATGTCAACTTCTTTAGGGGTAAAAATCCTATGTAATAGTGGTGCTGAGGAAAAGTTATGAAACATAAATCACAGCCCTTCATTCAGCTTTGAAGTTTGTATTCTATAGTGTTTGATAGAATGATATTATTATTTTATAAGAAAATTTACATATATAGACATAATTTTTATCCATTTATATATTTAACATCTAAATTTTAATTTTTATAAAAGTAAATATTTTATTATATATAAAAAGGTGTATATTCCTTTAGAAAATTAATAATGATGCTATTTTTATGTAATATTAAAAATTTGAATGTTATATAAATATAAAAATATAAATGACAAATATGTAAATATATAAGAATTGTCTGATATATATATAAATGTCTCTTTTTTTTATATTATGGGTGAGAGTAATAGAAAATTATTTATCAAAAATTCATTAATAACCGAAAAGTATTATTTATATGGTAATACTATGTTGTCCAACTCAATCTTAAAAAAAGAAAAAGATAAATTTACAATAAATATCATATATTATTAATAGAATTATTAAAATCTCTCCCTTTCTATTTAATAATTTTTTCATCTATGATTTGGCATCATAATTTATTTATATTTATAATATATTACTATTAATATATAAAAGAAAAAAAAATCAATTCTATATATCTTTCTATTTTTTATTTTTTATAAAAGAGATTAATTATACCCTTATATATATATATATATATATATATATATATATATATATATATATATATATATATATATATATATATATTATATGTATGTACATAAAGATTATATGGACAAAAATAAATATATAGGAAACAAATAAGAGAAAGTTGGAAGATTTATTTATTTATTTGTTTATTTGCATTAAAATTAAAGTTGTGCTCAAATTTAGGGTAAAAGTTTAACCAAAAGTTAGAAATAATAAAGACTTGTTTGGGATTAATTAATTAGATATATATATAATTTTTAAAAATATATTTTTTTGTGTGTTTTTAAAGTGTTTTTATTGTTAGTTTTAAAAATACTCAAAATAACTATGGGGTTGATTAGAATCATTTTTGTTTTGTGTTTTATATTTATTTTTATGTTGTTTTTAAATATATATTTATTTAATGTATTTTTAAGTATTTTTTATTTTCTGTTTCAAAAATAAATAATATTATTTTTAAAAAGCACTCAAAATAGTTTTAAAGTATTTTTAGTATTTTTAAAAACAATCACTACCACAAAACCTATTTTACTTTGAAACAAAATATAAACAAAACAAAATTTAAAAAAAAAAAACAATAAACAAGAAACAAAATTGATCCCAAATAGCCCGTATAAGATATTTTTGAGTATTTTTAAAAATAATTATCACCAACAAATATATTTTATTTTAAAATAAAATAAAATTAAATTAAAAATATAAAATAAAAACAAAAATTTATCTTAAATGGCCCCCTTAATTAATGGCTAAGAAAACCTTAATTAAACTTAGAGGAGATTAACCAAGAATTTGGTCAAAACTAAGCCATTATTTGAGAAGAAATTAGTCTAAATCCAGGGGCGGAGGGAGGGGGCACTGCGACGTCTTTCAAAACTCTCTTTTCCTCCTCTCACCGTGTTTGTGGTTCTCTAAATCTTGTGAATCGGCTCTCACTCGGTGTATTTTAGATGTCGTCATTCCGGTTCATGCCCTGCGGGAAGATAACCCTCATTTTTCCTCGTAGTATTTTGCCCTCCTCGCACTTTTGCAAGTTAAGTGTTGTTTGGTTGTTGGATTTGAGTAGGATTTAAGCGGGATTTAACTTAAATCCAGCCAAACGGTATTTTGGACAAGTTAAATCGGGTGCTTTTGCAATCCCGTTAAAGCCTCTTTCACAAGTTAAATTCGGATTTGCTAAATCCGTTGGTAGGCGGTTTATGGGATTTAGAGAAGCTGAGCCGTGAGGAAGAGGGTGGGAGGGATGACGAGGATTACCTTCGGGGAGCCTCCCTTCTCTTTTTTGGGTAATAGCAAAATGAAGGATTTCGAACGCTGAAATTTCCTCAATCTCTTCCCTTTTATGATTTATTTTTAAATTTATTTTATTTTATTTAAATAATGATTAATTAATATATCATTTTAGATTAATTATAATTTAATGAAATTATATGTAAATGATATAGACTTATTATTTTATAATTAAAAATAGATTTATAATCAATTGGTATATTATATTATGATAATTATATTAATTAATTTACTTATGATTATATTATCTTAATGTAAATAAATTAAATAAAAATGAGAATAATTATAAAAATATTAACATTCTTGTCTCTTTATATAATATTTTTTGTTTGAATATATATATATATATATATATATATATATATATATATATATATATATATATATATATATATATATATATATATATTTGATAGAAGAATAAATTTTAGATACTTGATAAAGCGTAAGTTAAATAGTCAACCATTATACAAAAAAATTTATATTATATACATTCTTCAAATATTAATTTTTATAAACAAAGATAAATAATCATCTATTTTTAAAGTATAATTTTATTCAAAATAGCATTGAATATCTTCACGACAAAAATATTCATATTTTATTTTGATATGGCAATTTTTTAAAATTAAGTATCATTAGAATATTAATTAGGTAATTAAGTATTAATAAAAAAAATTTAAGAATAGGTATAACGAATGGACGCATCCGGATTAGGCGTGGTACGTGGCGAAATTGGGTCGTCGCTAAATTAGGCGATTGGAACATTATTAGGGTCGATCGGCCCCGATCTACCCTATCTCCTCTCTGTTTCGCTCGATTCGCCCCCGACCGTGGATTCTGCCACCCGTAGGAGCTCCGACCAACCGTTTCCTCCCTCCGATGACGCTCCTCTCCATGTTGAAGCTTCCCGACAGCCGTTGGCGTAGCTCCAACCACCTACATTGTGCTGTCTTCTCTGGGTATTCGAAAGAAACTTCCTTTCTTCCCGCGTTCACGTTTTGACGCCTCTCTCCAGCGGTCGGAAGCCAACATTAGCTTCCAACGACGATTTCGGTGGCTCCATTTTGTTCGAGAGAATTTCCTGTGGCAGATTCTACCTTTTTTTGCACTTCCCCGTCATTTTTCATAAACACACGGTAAATTCTTTTTTTTATCAATTTATAAATTAATAGAGTATGTGTGCTAGGGATTAGAGTTGTATGATTAGACTTTTGTTTGGGATTTGATTTGTAGGTTTGTGTTGGCGTTGCGATTCAGGTATTAAGTAACCAAGGGTAGTATTATTTAAGGTGTCGATTGATATAAATCTATTATTATTCATATAACGTTTTAGAGAATTTATTTATTTGATCCTTTTTATATGTGAACTAAGTATCGATGAGCAATTGATCAAGTTATGAGGTGAAATAAATCGGTTAAAGTTCTGCGTCACAACACCTTACTGGAATTGAAGAACGGATTATGAGAACCTTTTTCATTAATCCATAGCATCACACAATCACTCTTATAGGTCGTTATCCGGTGGGTGGAGGAGGGATTGCCTCGTCGAGGGCTTAGATGAAGATGTGGGATGGCGATATCGACGATATGTGGTTGGATCATGAATTCGTATTTCTTGGCCACAGAGATCCTCACCACTTATGTCAAAGCACCGGTGGCGTATTTATGTAAGTGTTAATATAAGTATTCATTTGAATTCAATATTTACGTAAGTGCTAATTTTTCATCTTGTTTTTTAGTGTGGCGGAGCACATCGGCGACTTGGGACATCTTTCATATCTTACCATGTGGATGAAACACAAGGATCGTTGATAAGTCGCTATGCGAGACTGGATCGGCGTACATATCGGGACACATATTACGGATGGTTTTCTGAGAGGTGTCGCATCATGACTAGAGCGCCGGGCCATCTACTTATGCGGATCCAGATCCATCTACGATCTTGATCCTCCTTCTACATATCGCCATATGAGTCACAACCTATCTTCCATCGCACAATACGATTGCGAAGATCTTGGCGGAGGGTCACCATCGTGAGTCCATCCTGCACAATACACACACGGGTAGTGCGATTCCTTAGATGTTTAGGGTAGTCTATTTGTGTGTCTATACTACGTTTGTTTTTATTTATTTCATTCATTGATCATTTATGGTTATTAATCATTCATGCGTCTGTACTACATATGTACTACCTTTGTTATACTTCATGTGCACTTTCTTTGAACTACTTGAATCCCAATTTTGGGAGGATCTGAATTCTCACATAAGTTGTGCGCTAATGTACTGCAATTTGGTTCATTTTTTATTAAGAATATATGAGGGAAATGATGATGATTTGAAGACAACCATTATGTGCACGACACGGGTTTAAACTAGCAAATCAAAAGAATCCTTTATATGTTGGGGTGTGCATTTGGTCGATTTGGATAATTTTTTTTGTTGAATCGATTAGACCGAATCAAATAACATAACTATTTTTATTTATTCAATTAAATCTGTTATTTTTTTCTTTTTGATGTACTACAATTAGTTAGGTTTGATATCCACGATCATTTATCAATTAATTGTTGTAGAATGCTACTTGGCTGATAATTATATATCTTGGAGTCTGAAGCCAATCGCCCACTAGTTAGGCGACTATACCTATTCTTAAAATTTTTTTATTAATACTTAATTACATAATTAATATTCTAATGATACATAGTTTAAAAAAATTGCCTATTGATATTATCATAAAAAATCCAAGTATTATGCACCTAACTTTAATTAAATTTTATTCACAAACAGACAATTTTAATTATTAGTCTCATGAATTATTTTAAAATAAATATCATTGATATTATTTGTTCATAATCAATAATATCTAATTTTTATCGTTTAGACAATTAGCATTACTTAGTTAATTTTTATCCTAAAATATTTTCTTAACTTTTAATTTATATTAGGTAATCTTAGAGGAGTAGAATATTCAAAAATATCTTTCAATTAAACAATCTTTATAATCGATTAAGATATACAAATATTTTTTATTTAAGAGTGTTGATAAAGAATTGATTGTATAACGATTTCATAATATGAATGCTCAGAGAAAAAAAATTATAAATGGTATGTAATGTGAAAAAAATTTATATTATTATGAGATTTTATTTCTTTATTTTGTTATATGAGATGCTTTATTTTTAACTTTATATAAAAGTGAATTATTTTTTATCTTATTGTGCTTCTACTAAAATAAATTTCTCCGCCCCTGTCTAAATCCATATCAATTTAATTATGACTTGACTAAAGACTTAATGATTATGAAACCATATTTAAATTTGGATTAATAGTTTAGGCCTAGACCAAGACTTGTAAGTTAAGTCTTGGTAAACCTTGCAATCAAAATAAACCATCTTTTAATTAATCAAATATTAATTCCCTTAATTAATAATTCATTTTATTTTTATTGAATTTTTGAGAAATTAATGCTTAATGGCTTACTCTTGCAATATGATATATTTAAGGGATAATTAAACACTACTTGCTTAGCTCAACCCTTATCCTTTCAACTTAATACAAGTGGTTGTTTGGACTTTAGCAAATTTTATTTTATTTTATTTATTATCCATTACTTAGTATAAAAATAATAATAATTTAATCTTTCTTCTTTCAATTTTATAATATTTTTGCTATTATTTTATGCATATTGTAAAAGAGAATGTCATATTTCTCATCTTAGTGAAGGTGAGTTATAAAACTAAGGACTCACTAATTTAATTATATTTATATCATATATTTATTTTAATTCAACTTTTAAATCAAGCCCTAATCACTTTCAAAAGGTTAGGTTGAAACAAATAAATGAAGTGGTCAAATTAATTTAGATGCATTAATGATCAAATATTTTTTTTTCAACCTAAAAAATTAAGCTTATGAATAATTATCAATTGTTTAAAATTTCTTTATCAATCTATATTTGTTTCAATTATTAAATTTATTACTAAAAAGGGCAATTATATACATACCACCTAATTTGTATATATTTACAAATCTTCCTATGTCAATTTTTTGAAATCATTATCAAAATCTTAAAATTCATAACAAAATCAACCTATATTTTTTCACTTTTATAAAATTTCATGATAAAATTTAAAACCTTAAAACACTTATATTTCTACACCAACAATATATTAAAAAATTCATGTTGTAAAATTTTTTAACAAATTTTATATTAATTGTCAACATCTGATGTGAAATTTAAACAAATCCTTTAGGTTTGTAAAATAACTTTCAGATCTTTAGATATGCCTTCCTTTTCCAAAATCCAAATTATACAAATTTTAATTTCTCTGCTGATAAAATTACTCTAAAGCTTCAGCCATTAACAACCTTCACAACAGCTTACAGAACTCAGTAATAAGTATTTTTTTCTATATGTTGGAATACAATCCCATCTGAAAATATGGCAAATTGATAAACTAAAACCCTAACTAAAGATTCACTCTCAATCCATTTTCAAGCCACCCTACAATCAAAAGCAATCAAAATTTAAAATCAAATTTAAATTTATTGTCAAGCATCCAAAATTTTTTTTTTAAAAAAAAAAATTAAGTGAAGACATCCTGATAGAAATATGATCAAAATGAGAGAGGCATTTACATACATAGCACACAATTCTTATATATTTACATATCTAACACCTAAATATAAATATTTATACATAACACCTAAATCTTCATTATTACAACAAAAATAGTACTTTTCTTAATTCTTTGAAGTAAAATTCACCTTTTGAAGTATAAAAAATATGCTATATTTATAAATATCAAAATTTAGGTGTTAGATATATAAATGCATAAAAATTGTGTGTTGTGTATGTAAATTTTCCTTTTTTTAATTACTTGATTTACTTTGAGATAAGCACAATATAACAATTGAGGGATTTACATACATACCACAAAATTATTATGTATTTATAAATCTACCACATAAACTTTAATTTCTATACATATAATACTTCAATATGAAATATCATGTCAAAAATATCATCTTCGTTCTTTTTTTTAAAAGTGAAATGCAACTTTTAATGTATAGGAAAGTGATAAATAAATAAATATCAAAACTTTGGGGGTTAGATATGTAATTGCACAAAAAATTTGTGGTATGTATGTAAATCTTTCTATAATAATTAAAAATCTCATACTAATAAAATTTGAATCAGATTATCCCGACTCAAAAGTTTCAACCAAGATTGAACAGAAGCCACATGACATGAATGAAATATATATATATATATATATGCAAAATAAATTTAAATCAATAATGATCTGATGAGATTGGGGAATAGAAGAAGGGTAGAAAATTAAGCTTAAAGGAGCTGTTTGTCATAAAACGCCATTTGGAGCTTCTTTACATGGTTGAGCCAAGCGCTCACATTCTGCCCGTCAACGGTTATCCAGTCCACAACAGTTGCTGCAGGCTGCTCCCACCATTCATCAACCTGCCAGTTACCACAATCTATTCATATCCATGATACACAGAAAACTTTTTAGAGAGAGAGAGAGAGAGAGAGAGTAATTTACACCTAGATGCACAATGAGAACTTTGATTTAGAGAGAGAGAGAGAGAGAGAGAGTAATTTACACCTAGTGCCCTAAGAGAACTTTGATTTAGAGAGAGAGAGAGAGAGTTATTTACACCTAGATGCACTAAGAGAACTTTGATTTAGAGAGAGAGAGAGAGAGTTATGTACACCTAGATGCACTAAGAGAACTTTGGTTTAGAGAGAGAGGGGGAGAGTTATTTACACCTAGATGCACAAATAGAACTTTGATTTAGAGAGAGGGAGAGAAAGAGCAAAAACAGAACATTGATTTAGAGAGAGAGAGAGAGAGAGTACTGATAAAGAATATTACCAAACCCCTGACACGCTGGCAATCTTCCAAGCATCTTTGAGCATCCACAATGGCGTTTCGGAGCTCAGGTATCCATTTTTCTGTAACAAGTTTCTCTTGATCTGCAGCTAACTTCAGACAATGATTGCCCATCCTATATGCAAAAAAATCAGTTTCTTCAGGTTCTTTGATCATAAATAATGCATACACAGTGATGTATGATGTCATTTAATCCATAGAATAAGTTAAATATTTGTCATGAAAACAGGAGAAAGCTTGAACTACTAAAGATTCACTAACAGAACTGCTAAAATTTGCAGCTCTTTCATATCTGGCAATCAAAACCACATTCATACATGAAGAAATGGACAAAAATAAAGTTTGCAAAAGCATAAATAAAGAATTTGCCAACAATTTTTTAAAAAATCTTAATCGAATACACCAAAAGGTCTACCTAATAGAGCAATCATGGAGCACTGAAGTAATAAAGTATCAGAGAGTAACAGAATCGGTACCCATTAGATGTATATGAATCCAATTTCATTTGTGATTTCTTTCAGATAAGGCTATCTTTGGGTATATTTAATAAGCGTAAAAATGTATTATTTTTGTTTAATAAACGCAATAACACATAATAAGAACTAATACTTCTAAATCAAGGTTTCAAACATCAGTTTTTGAGGTTTTGAACTCTCTGTAGTGCTTTGGTTTGGTAGTTCAGTAAAATCAGAGCTTTGACCTTCAGTTTTATCTTTTAAGTTTTAGTGTAAATATATATATATCTTGAATACAACAACAACAAGCCTTAATCCCACTGGGTAGGGTCGGCTACATGAATTCTCGTCTCCATTGTGTCCTATTGTGTGTCAAATTCTCATTTAATTCAAGTATACTAAGATCATTTTTTATACATCTTAACCAAGTCTTTTTAGGTCTACCTCTACCTTTCTTAACATAAGGCAAATCTAATGCATCTACTCTCCTAATCGGGTCATCGGACAATCGACGCTTTATGTGGCCAAACCATCTAAGGACTCCCTAATCTTATCTACCACTGAGCTACTCCAACTTTTTCCTAACATACTCATTTTGCATTCTATCTCTAAGGGTAAAGCCACTCATCCACCTGAACATCCTCATCTCTGTAACACTTAACTTAGTCTTATGTTATTCTTTTATTGGCCAACATTCTGCACCATAAGTCATTGCAGGTCTTACCACCATCTTATAAAATTTTCCCTTAAGTTTAAGTGGAACTTTTCTATCACATAATAGGCCGATGCATTCCTCCACTTCAACCATCCAACTTGAATTCTACTAATAACATCTCCATCTATTTCACCATCATTTTGAACAATAGAGCCTAAATATCTCAATCACTCTTATTAATGACTTGATCACCTAAAGTCACAACACTACCACTAAAACTTCTACAACTAAAATTACACTATATATTCAGTTTTAGATCTACTTAAACTAAAACCTTTAGACTCTAAAGTTGACCTCCATAATTCAAGTTTCATGGACTCCCTCTCAGTCTTATCAAACAAGAAGAATGTCAATGAAAAGCATACACCAAGGTACATCTTCTTGTAAATGCCTCGTAAGAACATCCATAACTAAAGTAAAAAGATAAGGGCTTAATGTTGATCCTTGATGTAATCCAACTGAAATAGGAAAATATTTGTCAATCCTCCTTGTATTTGGACACAAGTACAATTTCTAGTATACATATCCTTAATGACTTGAATATAACCAATATTAACTTCTTTCGTTTATAACTCTCCAAAGAACATCTCTTGAGACTTTATCATAAGCTTTCTGTAAATCAATAAATATCATATGTAGATCCTTCTTATTTTCTCTATGCTTCTCCATCAAACCTCTTAACAAATGTATAGCATCCATAGTATATCTTGAATACATTAATAAAAAAACAGCTTAGATAATCTTATCAGTACCAAAAACTACATGCCTTTATGAAACAACATAATTATGCTTCAAAATATAACACATAATAAAATATAAACAAAATTTCACTGTCATAAAATCATCCAAATTCAACACACAGAAAAATCTACCTTTCATATTCTTGTTGATCGCGATGAGCACGACTTAATAGAGCTCGGTCATTGTCAATGAGATCTCTTTGTGAATGGAATACATCGATTGCCTTTGACAAATTTTCTAATATGCTAGCCTCAGAATCCCAGGGTTTTAAACAAAAGTCCAATGCTTCCAAAACAGATGCTAGGCCATCATCTGTTCCCTCTAAACCTAATAACAAATACAAAATATTAGTTCAATAAAAATAAAACAATGCATTAAATGATTCGTGTCATGGTCAAGTGTTGTAGAGATGAGGATGCTTAGGTGGATGAGTGGCTTTACACTTAGAGACAGAATGCAAAATGATTATATACGTGAAAAGGTTGGAATAGCTCTAGTGACAAATAAGATTAAAGAGAGTCATCTTAGATGATTAGGTCATATAAAATATTAGCTATTAGATGATCCAGTTAGAAGTGTAGATTTTTTAGATTTAGCCAATGCTTAAATGGTAGAAGTAGAGCTAAAAAATGTGATTGTAAAGTATAAAAAATGATCTTATTTTATTATATTTAAATAAGAATATAATACTCAATAGAAAAAGAATTCATGTAGCCGACCTGATATAGTGGGATAAAAAATTGTTGTTGTTGTAACAAAAATAAAACTAAGAACCTATGAGTGAAATGTGTAACTCCAAATATAGCTAATTGTACTGCATCATAGAGAGCATCCAATACATGAGCCAATGTTGTATATTAAATATATAATTAAGAGAATGGTTTTTCAGCCTCAATATTACTTTTGAACCGAAAATAGGATTTTAAAGGTATTAAGAGAAAATTATTTCAAGGAAAACAGTTTGATAACAAAGTATCAAAAAACAAAATAGTACATAAGAGTTGATTTAGTAATAATAATATTTGTCCCATAACAATAATAACAACAACAAGCTTTATACCACTACATGAGATAAGCTATATGAATACTTTTTCTCTAATGTATCCTGCTAAGTGTCATATTCTGATTTTTTAAACTTCCTAACCAAGTGACAATAATATTTGTCAAATTGAAAAAAAAAAGGAATACAAAATCTTTTCTTTATTGATTGGTGTTTGTTTTCCGAAGCAGACTGTGAATCTAACTTACTCAAAAGTGCATTATGTCAATCCACTGTGAATCAACACAAGATAATCATTTAATGCAATTGGTATGCTAAATCATAGCTAATGAACGCTTACCACGTTGATACTGAAGAGCAGCAGAAATACGGCAAATAGATGGAACTGCAGATGGATCTCCAGCACCAGCTCTTGCTGTTAATAAGGATGCATTTTTTTCTGCAGCTGCAAGGGCTTCTGGACTCGCAGCTCCAGTAGAACCAAGAGCCTCAACTAGGGCCTGCCAACGTGAAAATTTACATTGTTAAGATCTCATAGGCAATTAGTGGTGTCAGTAATTGATCTGGCTCGACAATCTGGTATGAACTTAACTCAAAACAGCAGGCCCGATTAATTTTCTGGTTGGGTTCGAGTGGGTTCGGGTCAAAGTATCTAATCTATTTTTTTTTTCGGTTCATGCTCAAATTGACCCGCCGACCAAAGATTGACCTGATTTTCACCGCAAACTCGAATTTTACTCAATTTTGACTAGAATTTGACCCCATGTCTAAATGAGTTAATTTGATTGGGTTTAGGTCAAGCAGTTTCATGTCAGATCAATTTGGGTCAGATCCAAACCCGACCTGTGAAACCAAATTGACACCTAAGCCAATATCTAATACAAGCATCATGCAAGTAGATAAAAACTATGGTAATAAATACAATTAAATATTACACAAAAGAACAATAAACATAGAGAGATTCTCATTATCAGATGAAATCAATCCATTCTTAGATTAAGTCAAGGACAAAAGATAAAATTCATCTTTAATTTCTCTTGTGAAAACAAGTATCGGCATCAATAAATGAGTTCTACACCTATATTGCAATGCATTTTATACAAATCAAAATTAGCGTCTGATTTTAATAACAAGATGCGGCTGCTAAAAACTTCACCAAAAACTGATGTGAAGAGTTAACCTGAGGTGTTGATGGCAGCATGTATAATCTATTATCCAGGCTCTGATGAAAGGCGGACAGCTCTTTCTCTATTAGATCCTTTGCGCTTGATGAAATCTCAACCACAGCAGTGCATGCTGGAATAATTGTCCTTGCCGCATATTCTTGTGCGGCTGCTGGTTGGTGTTCCCAGAATCCAGATGCATCCTACAGCCAGTACAAAGAGGAAAACAAATGATTCTAGCACAATGTAAACAGCAGCATTTTCTCAGATGTTGGTATAATTGCTAAATATCTGCAAATATATTTAGAGCAATCTCAGACAGCTTAGTTGACCAGTTAAACTGCAATTTTGGAAGGATCATATAGTATCTAGGTGACATATCAAGGTCAAATATCCATAGCGCAAGAGGAAACTGCATCTTTTATTTCCCTTTTGAGTTAGAAGATAGCATTGAGCTTTTCTAGCAAACTAACAAGAGGACATGAGCTCGCCAAATTCTTTTTGCAGTTAGTTTCACTTCAGAAGAATCAATTGCTTGACAGTTCAAGGACAAACTTGCATGAGAGACCTTACAGATAATTATTTTAGTTAATCAGCTTTTCTAAATATTTGCCAGGAATTTAAACAATGATCCTAGAGCTGACATCAACCTCAACAATTTTCTTGCCTTTCCCAGCTCCAGATCTGAAGTAATTTATAGGCAATGCATTCCATAATCATAGTCATAAGCACTTCTGACTCATTTAAAACTTAAACAAATTAAAAGCAATAAAATTTATTTGACTATTCTTTATGAACAACATATAAAAATAAAAAAGATGGACGTGAACCCAAACATAAACACAACAAACCTTTAAATTATAAAACATGTCGTGCTTAGGATACGATGTTACTTGTGAGGCAGTATGTGAGCTAAACTAGGACCACTTGTAATGGCATATATCGAATCATATAAATGAACCAATCAACAATCCTGACATAACAGTAAATAAAAAATCATAAAGGCCTGATATTCAACAATAACCATTCTTAAGGAATAGAAAATTCTTTAACTAGGCCTCTTGCAATTAGCTCTCTAATTTCGCTTGCACTATCTAGTGAAGCGATTAAGTAAATTGCTACCATGCAAATCAAGCCAAGTGAGAGAGGATCAACTGCAAGATACTTAACCATGTTAGCCTGAAGAAGTGCAGTATAAATGGACTCAAGTTCTGATCTGCGAGAGTCAAATTCTTCAATTTTCTTCCATTTTCTCCTCAAGGAATCTTCTGCTTCTTTCCACTCTGCACAAGTCTTATTCAAGCGTTGCACCTCAGATGTCAATGTATTTATGCTTGCTCTAAGTCCAGCAACATCTCTTTCCCTAGCCCAAACATCCATCTGCAAAAGAATATTAAATTTAGTGCAATAATTCCACAACATGGAAACAAAATTGGGTAATTTGTCTAAAATTTACTTTAATTTGGTCATTTTATGAAAAAAAAACAATAGTTTTAAAATTTTGCAAATCATGACAATAGTTTACCTTATTTTGCAAATAAAGACAACCAACCATGTCATACATACCAAGATTTTTTGATATTTTGCCTATATGCCTAGGATTTTTAAAACCTTGGCATTATTACTAAAGTTTGATACACTTAATGCTGTTTGAATAAAAAGCCTAATGTATGCTTGGTAAACTAAAGTAGTATATTTTCTATTTTTAAATTTCTAGCCATTGCTTTTGAATATAATAGACTAAAATGCCCAATATATTTAAAAAATAAACAAACATAATTTCTTTCTAGTTTTTTTTACAAAATTTTCAATAATATGATAAATTACTTCAGCTTTATTCAATCATAAATTGCTTAGAGTACTTCATAATTTTCTTTATGAAGACCATGACAAGGAATTCACTAAAAAATAACAGTATGAAGTTGGTTACTTGAGATATATTTTGACTAATAAAATAGACTCGATAGTTATAATGATAAATTCAAAAATTGTCACAAATGTGGAGGTGGAAGAGTTGGGATTGAGAGTCCTGATCATGAGAGCGTGCAAACATGTGAGGATATTTCTGACTTTTAATAAGCAAAATACGAACTACACTTAGAATGCTATGCAAAAATAGCTTTCTAAATTTGATCAAAAATGGAGTTTTTAAAACGATATAAATAAATTATTTCTGATTTTTAAAAACAAAAATACTACAATAAAGTTGATTCAAACGAGGCCTTAGAATTGTGTTTGCTTTTATATCAGTTTTGCACTGTTTTTCTTTCTTGTTTCTTAGAGTTGGTTGTTACGTTCTTTGGAGTTGAGTTTGCACTACTTGTTTACTTTTTTTACTAGGGTTGGATAGTTATTGTATTTGGACTTTGAAGCATGATTATTTAGTTGATATGTTGAGGGTTTTTGTCATTACTCCTGGAACATTAGTTCCTTGCATTGTGAATATTGGTCATAGCTTGCTTATATGTCGTCATATTTGGTTTTTGTTGGGAATGACTGATCCAATATATATATATACCTTACTCATTTCCTTTCCTTGTGGCTAGCTAGTTTCTTCCAATTGAGTACGAGTGGTGATTTTGCTCAACCTATCCATTTAACTGTGATATTAAATAGCTTTAGTTGGTGGATAATTAAATAGATGGCAGGTTGATGCCCTAACTGTCCTTGAGAATTCTATTTGTTTGAGGACTTTTACTATCGCTTTCTAGAGCATGATTGCCTTATATTGTAGTTTCCCATTACTTTGGAATATTGGTCGTAGCTTACTTGTGTGACTTGATATTAGATTTTTGTTGGGTGAGATTGATCCAAAATTTTGTTTTCCTTTTACAGTGGATGGTAGCAAGAGGTATCATACTTCCTTTATTTCTTTGGATTGTTTATTGGATCAACTGCCTAGAATATATAGTTAATTATTTATTTGTCTATCATAAAAGGTATTCCTATGTAAGGAATATATTTCAGCACGCATGCATAATCATACTTAATCCCATTGTCCACATTCTCTACTCAAAAGATAAATATTTTTCAGCGTGAATATGCTCACCTATAGAAAGAATTAGAATTTTTCTTTCCAATCTACTTGAACAAAGACATTAATCTACATTCCTTGAGGAATTATAAAGTCATTTCAATTAGAACCAACTGATTTAATATTAGTAAATCAGAATAAATTATAATAGCTACCTTCAAAGGGAGAAGAAGAAATAGGAATGAAGGCAGATAATGTAAAACAATCAAGCATTACGAAGGATATGAGCATAACTCAGAATAGAAAATTGCAACAGGAAAAACATTTAAAGGTTGGCAGCTTTGAGCATCACACTAGAAATAGAAACAATATATATATATATATATATATATATATATATATCTCGCAAATATGCACGGTAAAATGTGCCTATCAATGAGTGCAGTGAAAGCCCATTTTATATTTGTAAAGTCTATTTTAAGGAGTTTCCTTTTCTTTTTCTTTTTTTTTTCCATGAACTATCATGAGAAATTTTCATTCATATAACCTCAAAATGTCTGACATTGCTTAGATTCTGGGAGGTTCCTCCAGCAGGTGCGGTTTGTGAGGCCACTACATCACTATTTCCATGTATACGCTTTATAAGCTTTTGACTTAAACTTTTGGCCTCTGCCGCCTTGTTTAGTGCATCTTCAGTAGCCACAAACTGCTGAACATGTGCTTTCTGCAAGAGAAAAAGAATATGTGAGAAGACTGGTAAAGGATTGCTTATACTAAAAAAAAATAAATCAATGGGTAAAAGAGAGCTTATCCCTCAAAATCTCTACTTTGTAATAATTTTCTATCATGAAATATGTTGTACAATTATGTCTAATATGTATAAGTAGGGAATGCTATAGAAATTCATGTCAGTCAAATATATACATTAGTCAGAAACATATGAATAACTATTTCGAACATTACTTGTAGAGATCAATGGGTAAGTGATTGATACATGAGAGCTTATCGCTCATAATCTCCACTGTGTAATAACTTCTTTCATGATATGTGTTGTACAACTATGTCCAACATTACTTGTAGAAGTAGGCATGTTATAGAAATTCATAATAGTGAAATATATACTTTAGTCGACAACATGTAAATAACAACGAAGATTGCTGCTAAATATTTAGTTACAAGGCAATAGTGGAAAACTTTAGAAAATGAACATGGTTCAAAGAATGAGAGAAATTTTAAAGTATATGCCGGTAAAATATATGACTTCAATTACTTTCGCATGAGGATACCCTTTTTTTTATATTCATTCATTATATCAACAAAATATTTTACATAGGACAACTAGGTGCAACCAACTACGTAAAAAGCACGAACAAAGAAAGCATAGCTAAAGTTCTAACTACCCACAACCACCAGTAAAGTGAATCCACACCATCCATGAAAATTAAGAATGTAGTCAGATGCAACTTGATGACTCACTCATTCCCCAAGGATTGCAAGATACATGACAAATATTATTCCATTATCTTTTCAATCCTCTATCATTCTCTCTATATTGGATGACCAAAATGCACCACCAAAAATAGGACAAATTGCTGCAACCAACCACAAATGTTTGGACAAATGAAGAAGACAAAACCAAAGCTTTATGGTCAAAGGAAGAGGTACCCATAGTTATAAGCATAGTGAATCTACACAACAACTGATTCAATTGAAATTCAAGGTCAAATGCATGTCCATGATTAATTGCCTACCATGGGGACAAGAAACAAAAGGTTATAATATTTTTTTCCTCTTGACAATTGCATATGACATAATTTATAAAGAAATGTAAATATCGCATGAGTGTATATTGCAGAAAAAATTAGAGCATATATTTGTTTCTTCGTAAAAGTTCCATGGGGATGAAAGCAATAATACAACATCACATGTGATATCAATCCACATAATGCATACTTGTCGTTCTAGAAGTTGATTGTAGGTTCCCTGTATTGATGCATCTCTTCCGGCCCTTGGACTACCATAAACTTGATATGGTAAGGGTGAGCTTGCATCTGAAGTTGCCGCATCTATTACTCGATCATTCTCATATTTATACCTAAATGGGGCAAGACAAAGTCATGTTAGCAATTTAATAAGTTGAGTTAACTTTAACTGATTATTACAACAAAAAAATATTCAACTAAAATTGCTAAGAAACAACAATTCTCGACTAATATTACACATAAGATTTTACTCAAAGACACAATTGACGGGTGGAAACTATAAAATAAACTATAATAGTGAGCACTATTTTTCATGAAATACATGGCTGAATAATAAGCCTAACACTATCAAAAAGTACTGAGAAGAACACTTATCTGTCATGGTCCGTAGAATTACCAAAATACTAACTCGTACAGTGCAAGACAGTAAATTTTGTTTTTTTCTTCTTGAATGTTTTGTCACAAAGTTACAAACAGGCTGAACAACACAACTGTTACTTGCACTAAGAATAATCAACCAAATCACAAATTCACACTACATGCAGCTCTTCACATATACGCAACTTCTTCTTGTGCACTAAGGCCCTTGCATATAATATACGGGTTAGAAAAAAATAAAGAAAGGTTGCGTCATATGCTCTTATCAATGCAGAACAAAGATACTCCATAAATAGTATTAAAAGTATGACTAAAAGTAGATGATACCAACTACTGTCAGTACCTCAGCATCAACAATAGAAAAACAACAATCAAAATGGCTACATGATATGTCAAGAAAATAAGTACCTTAAAAGTTCAGAATCAGCACGGATATCAATCTTTTCGGTCTCTCTATGGATTAGCGAATTAAACCGTAGCACATTTGTAGTGATTGACTGAAGCAACAGTGAAGGATTTCCCAATGAATCAACAATTGTAGCCTTAACATCATCAGGCACTTCACCTTCTAGTTCCAAGATGAACTTGGCAGCATCAACCTGTGAATTGGAACTAATTCCAGTCCCTTCATAGGCAGCAAAAGTACTTTGGATTTTCTCAATCATAAGTTTGGAAAGAGACTCGCATGCCAATCTAATGTTTCTTTCTTGTGATGTCTCTATGAGAATGATATCATCTGATGATTTGCTACCCTTCACAGTTGAGTAAACAGCTTCTATCTCACCACTTAAACGGATCTCATCAACAGTATCAGCAGTGCTGCCTGCATTCAACCTCTTAACACCCCTTGCTTGACTAACATATTGATGAAGCCGTTTTTGGTATTCCGCAAATATCTTAGCAGCCTCATCACACTGCTGATCGTAAGCATCTAACATCACCTGCTTGTGCCTTGTTTAAAAAACGAAGAAAAATTTATCAATAAAACTAAAGCTAGATTAAAAATAGATCAGTATGCTGTGAAATTGCTGAAATTTATTCAAATACAGAAAAAAAAAAGATGAAAGAAGATCAACAAACAAGAATTTTATGCAGGTTTTTTACTCCACTAATAGCTATATCATGTTGCCATCGCTTCATATTTCACAAAGATTTGATTGTAGATAATTACAGTCATAATTCTTCTTTTTACAGCACCATTTAATATATTAACAAAAAAACTGTTCACGACTCTAAGTTTGAAAAAAATTAGGCTTCACAACTTAGCACGGTGTGCCACATAAATTCATATTTTCAGCAATAACACAATTAATGTAAACACCAATTCATGTATAGCCTCACATTATCCAGGGAAAAGCAGGTATAAATTCCCCATTGCAAGACTAACAGTATAAGGAGGAACCTCTCATTTTCAGATAAGGACACGAGCTTCATCTTGTAGCAGCACGAATAGGAAAAAGATCAATGAATTTGAAGATTTAAAAAAAAAGTGATTAATGCCAACAATTTTATACACCCTCCGTATGACCAACCGAGACGAAACAATAATATGAATCAAAAGAATTTATCTACTTCAATTTAACATCAATAGAAACAATGTGCTCACCTAGCATTGGACCTCTCATTGAGCATTCTTTTCCGTTCCGACTCCTCCCTCGCAACATCCACCATCCGCGCCCTCAGCTCTCTCCTCTGCCTCCTCACCACGCTCCTCAACCTCTCCGCCTCCTCCTCCGCCAGGTCCCTCTCCCGCAGAGCAATCTCCCTTGCCTCAATCGACGATCCCTCCTCGAAACCCACCTTTCCCTTCTCCCACTCCCTCTTCCTCGCCCTCCCCCCATCCACCGGCGCCGCCACGCCATGGACCTGAATATTCCGTCGAATTGTACCGGTGGTTCTCTCCGATCGCACTCTCTGCAGGAGAAAGCTCCAGACGGGGACCATATTTCCCCGGCAGATCTTGCGGATCTGATCGGCGGAGGGAAGCTGACCCGGGTAACCCATCTCCTTCTGCAACCAATCCAGAATCTCCTCCGGCCTCGGAGTTCCTCCGCTGCCAGGGGCCTGCATCGCCGGCGCCGATGACTCGCAGCCGGCGAGCCTACAGTGAAAGGAAGAGAGAGAGCAAGAAGGTAGAGTGTTTTCGTAAAAGATAGTAGGAGCGGGCCAGAACAGTTGGAATGGATGTTATCTTGTGCCGCCGGTCTCTCTTGGCTAAAATGACTCTTTTTTTTTTTTTGCAACGGGTATCCACCAACATCTCACTCATCTTGTAGGTGGAGATATCATTATGACTAATCTCATCGGGGCCTAGCGTCACATTCATCACCTATATGTGTCGGATCCCTTACTTTCCTCCAGGTATAGCGCCTCCGGAGAGATTAATTTGGGGAGTTCCGCGCGCCATCAACCGAAGCAAGAGACTGTGGATGCTAAAATGACTATCAATTATAGATCGTTCGATTAAAATTAAAATAATTCTGGCATTAAATACAAGCCATTGATCTGATGGACAACGTTTTTTTAAGTAGAATATAAGTACATTTGACACAATTTTTCCCGGCTAGCCGGCCGTGGTGCTTGGCTCTAAGATGCTGTAAGGCTCGTCCATTTATTTGAATTCTCATTTATAATTTATATGAGCATTTCAAAATTATACATTATAACTTTTTTTTATAAATTTTAAAGTATTTATTTTATAGAATTCATATATAACTATAACTTTTGGCATCTATTTTCAAATTTTCATTCATATATCGAAATTCATAATAAAATGCTAATCTTATTTTTTTTTTATTTTTTATTAAATTCTCAATGATTTAATTGTGGCAAGTATAAATATATGAATTCGATAATTCATAAAAATAACTTGAATGATATAAATATATAAATTTTGAGTACATTATATGCAATTATCCCTATTTTATATGAGAATAGAGTTTTATACCAGCTATACTTAAAAAAAAAAAAGAGAATATTACATAATTTTTAAAAAAAATTCTTACCTTTATAGGTAACCTCTGATATTAGCCCTATTTTGACTTATAATTAATTTAATTATTGATAAGTATATTTATTGATGATTAAGATACCATGAGTGTGCAGTAAGATTGAACTATAAGGGATCTTCAAAGCTTACAAAATCACACTTTAGATCAATAACTTTATCTAAACAAGAATAAATGAATAAAGCACAATGGCACATATATTTGCTCATGTTTTTAAAATTGTTTTGATTCAAATGTGACTTATGGTTCAAGAATCGTGAATATTAGCTAAAGTTAGGGCTGCCAAAAAAACTCGTTATTCAAATAAATTTTTATTCTACTCGATGTTAACTAAACGAAATAATACAAAATGACATTTCAAGCTCGATATATAAACGAAATAACACGAACAATCATTCGTCCGATGCTGGCATTTATTCAACTCAAAAAAAATATATTATATTATATTATATTATTATTATTATTATTATTTTATTACTATTTATTATTTACTATTATTATTATTATTATTATTATTATTATTATTATATACATATGAACACATATACATATCATAAATATGAGCATAGCTTAGTGCTTAAAATTTCTGTTATGGAAAGGATTGGCCCGGATTCAAATCCTCCCTCAGACAAATTATTTGGATTATTGTATTTCGAGCCAACTTCGAACATGAGCCGAACACAAACACATCAATTTTCAAACGAAACACTAACAAATTGAAACCATTTCAACACCAGCCAAACACTAACAAAATAATTTTCAAACCAATAACACTAACAAAGATTTCAAGCTCACTGCTTTTAGACCCTAGCTAAAGTTATATTAATATAGATATATTTTAAAATATTATCTACCAATTGTATACCTATTATAAATTAATTTTAAATATCAATCATATTTTCATTCTGATTAATTGTTGATCATCAATTTGATGTTTTAATAATGTCAACCAAGATGCAGTGTTGGTCTAGTGTCAAATCATTACATGTATTAATGAATATTTTGGAAGGCTATGTGATACGAGAAGAAAGATAATTTGTGCTTGGATTTTTAAATGCAGGGGATAGCGTGGCCTACGTACATAATACAATTCTTTTATACTTACATATCTAACCCCAAAATTTTAATATTTATTTACATAATACCTAAAACTTTAATATCACATAAAAATATCAATATCATTAGCTTTTTTTTAAGTATACATTTATTTACTTATGGTTCAAATATGCTAAAAAATGTTCAATTATTATTTCAAATATATTCAAATGTAATTAGAACACATATTATAAGAAGATTCAAAACATAAATATTAATATTTTATTTATATCTCTGTAAATTTTTTATCAAAATGATCTAATAATGAGGCATGACATAAATTTTAAAAATAATAATCTTATTTATTAAAATTGTTGACAAATAAAGATTGAAGAAAGGCAAATTTTATCATAGTAAGAATACATGAATATTGTGAGTATTTTAATTTAAAATCAAGTTCAAGTTTTTTTTTTAAATAAAATAATGAATATATTAGTTTAATTTTCATACAAAGTCGAGTTTTTTAAAATTTATTCATTTACCAACATGTTGATTTATTTTTTATTTTTTTCGTTCTCACCCAGACTGCTTATTCGCTGGTCTTTATACGGTCATCCACCGCTAAACAGGACCAGGCTGGTGGCGGAGGCGGAGGCAGGTTTCTCAAACTAGGGTTTGGACTTCTTCTGTTCGTTCGGGATCTACCAATTCTCTCCTTTGTCAGTTTTTTGCAGGTTCAGGAGTTGGGACTTCTGCTCGAGTTCGTTGCTACCTAGTAGGGTGTCATGTATGGTGGTGGTGAGTTACCTTCTTTTTGGCTGAAGGTAAGCTGATTGCGTCTTTAATTGTTCTTAATACCACTGGACTCCATTTATGCAGACGAAGTATCGGCAATAGTCATTGATTTAGGTTGTCATACTTGCAAAGCTGGTTATGCCGGCGAAGATGCTCCCAAGGCAGTCTTTCCCTCTGTAAGTGTGCTTAGAATTTCAGCATTGAGGATGTATATGTAATTTTCCTTCTTGACATTTTTTAAAATTTTTTTATGTTTCTACATTTTACTTGGGAAACGTTATGATTTCTAACTTTCGTGGACAATAATTTTGAATGTGGTTGATCACTGTGAAACCTGGTAATTGATTGGATAATTGAGCATTGGTTGTAATGTAATGGTATCATGCTATCATTAAAAAGAACCTACATATTTCACTGTATGACTTTTCATCTGATTAAATACCGCTTTTTTTCAGAAATTTTATCATTTTCTATGCAATTTCCGTATCATTAAAAAAGAGGAAGAATGTACCTGCGTATGAGGCTCTCATAAACGCTAAATGCGGTGAGGGGTGGTTTCTGAGTTGAAGAGAAGTTATTCAATGATTCAAACTCTTTATTAGGCCTCAATGAGCACAGCCTCACCATTGCTACTGGACTGCCCACTCCATACTTATATACACAATTGGTACATCAAACCCAGTCATTCTGTGGTTTTGTATCACCATTGGCTATCTGTTTTCATTTTCCATGATTCGTAAAGATGTGGGTAATGCATAAGTTTATGTTATATCTATTGCAAATCGTGTCTTCTAAAGCTTTTTGAGAATGTAGTTTTACCTTCAAATTTTTGTCTCAACATTTGCTTTATAATTTGCATAATGCTTGACTGATTTTGTTTAGGTGGCTGGATCGATTGAGCAACTAGAAGTGATAAATGGTGCCAAGTTTGAGAAAGAAAGTGAATCGATTTCTGACCCTAAAGGCGGATTGAAGGGATTTGATTCAGACAAAGCTAAAATAAAAAGGAAATTGTATGTTGGCTCTCAGGCTTTAGGCTTTAGAAGAGACCATATGGACGTGAGGCTTCAATAACTTTTTTCTTTTATCTCTATAATTTCCACAATGAGGATTGGCTTAAGCTGTAGTAGTCAGTATTGTTGATGCTTCATATTGTTTTTGAAATTAGGTGATATCACCTTTCAAAGATGGAGTTATTACTGATTGGGATATCGTTGATAACATATGGGCTCATGCCTTTCGGTGAGTTTGTTATTGTCTAAGGCACAATCATATTGGCCTTGTGAAGCCTAATTTTTGTACCATATATACATTAATGGTGTTCACATTGGAGCAGCTATTGTTCTATTTGATTCTTTCATTTCATTGTGCTAGGAATGCCAGTTGAAAAAGATTTTTTTTTACTACTGTAATACATCAATTAAATAGTATTCTCATATTTGTTCATTAGTTGCCTTCTTATGTGTGCATTATGAAAGATTAAAAAATAAAACATTTTTGTCAAAAAAATCTTACCAAAGAGAGAACTCTTTGTTGGCATTGATAGTTTTATTTGAGGCAATCTAGATTTAATTGCTTATATTTTTGGAGATTATTTGATTGAAGTTTTTCATTGCTTAGCCTATAAAAATCAACCATATCTCTCTTTGCAGCACATGATAAGGTTCATATAAAGAGTTCTATGTACATGCTTCATATAAGATGTTTTTCTTAGTTCATCATTTTTTTGCAACAAGAATCTGGTGTCATTAGAAAACAAAATTTATATTATTTTACATTATGTTAACAGTAATGGAATGCTACAAACTTGCCATTGAGAGCATTTCATAACTCAAGGATTTTGTTCTTTACATATGAATACTTGGGGACTCTGATAAATGGTTTTCACAATCGAATGAAAACATAGACAAAAAGGTATTTATACACCCATTTATGCACTAAGTAGATGGAGCGTGTGTGCCATTTCACAAAATTTTCAATTTCTCTCATCCACCTATCATTCTTCGATTCATGCAATCAATGGCTTTGGTAACTTGCTTGGCATTGTGCCATACTATCTCAAACAATATGAAGGGTTATTAGTCGAATAATCAAATTGTGGTGATAAAAATGCAGATCTTTATTTGATTAATTTGTTCAAGTTTCAGTTTAACAAAAATTTAAGCCCCATTTTGAAGCTATTAATTATGTAAAATGATGCGTGTCATGGCACGTGGTGCTGTGAGACATGCTACTTATGCTATTACTATTAAGTGGTGCATAACTTCAAAATGCAGCGTGCCATATCACTAGAAACATGATTCTTGTCATTTTCGCCATTTTGAATATTGGTAAATATCTATCACTCGTCAAATACTCACTAAACTAAATAGAAATATTAAAATAAAATAAACTATGCCTTAAAATTACTCAAATAAACTCAAAATCTATATGTGGCATTGATAATGATAAGAAAGGTTGACAGAGAAGTTGGATGATGATCCTATTTAAGATGATGAGTTTATGTTTGTTGAAGAAGATCTAACTTAGGGGCATGTTGCTAAGGTTAGTTATGAAAGAGATAATATAATTGAAATTCTTCCATGAAAAGAAAAATGAAGATGAAAGTATGCCTGCTTTGCCCAAGTTTAGGGCATTAGTTGATTAAAAGCTGAAGACTTAGAAGATTATCTCATTGGGGATGATGCAATTCCTTTTACTTTTGCTGATGATATTGATGAAGATGATGAGGATTGATGACTATATCTTTAGTTCTAGTCTACATCATGCTAGATTACCATTTTATGGTTTAAAATTCTGACATTGACAATTGCATGCCATTACTTGAAACTGAATATCAGACATACTTTTTTTTTTCTGGATGCATATAAAGAAAAAAGTATTTGTTTTGTTGTATTTATTGTTTGCAAGAGGGAGATGATAGTATTGAAAACTGGTGTTAATTCAACATAGTATTGAAATTTGGCACTGTGGTAACTCTTTCAAACTATATTTTCTACCGTTAATTTTTTTTTTTTTTGGGTGTTTTGAAGTTCTTAGTTCATTGTGCTTGGATTTTGTCATATATGTTGATTTCTTACAGGCAACAAGATTGATAATCTTCGTTGCAGGGAAAGGTTATTAATTGATCCTAAGGAACATCCCATGCTACTTGCAGAGCCAACTTCAAATGTTCCGCAGCAGAGAGAGAGGTCATCTTTCTTTTCTTGAATTACTTTGATGACATCAACATAATGGTGACTTGATGTTTCATGATGGTTTATTGTTTATATGTCGAATCAGATGTTCTTGCATGCTTATGATTGACTTTACCACTGATAATTTTAGGGGCTGTTTGATTTTATGTACTTAGAATGCAATATAAGTAAATGTGTTCAATTTGTTTGTATTTACTTTATTGTCATTGTTAAGAAAGGGAGTAAATTTATTTCATTAACTTCAAGCCAAACATCTAAAGCTAACTTTGCATAAATATGTTTCACTTTATGCCATGACACCGATCTTGAATAACAGTAGGGTGTTAAAAGGTAAGAAAATGGGAGCTAGGCTTGGTAGAAACCTGAAATCATACTGGGGAGGGCAAGACTGGCAAATGAAGGAGGTATTGATGATGCTATTGCTGACTGGAAGGCTCAGTTGAAGGGGAAACTGGCTGAAACAATAGGTTATTGGCTGAACAGCAATGTGGGGATGGCTTCCGAGGATAGAAATTGGATTCATCACTTATTCTTGATCAGAATACAATTGCACCACTTGGTTGAGAAGAGAATACATCCCTCTAAATAGGATGAAAAATAGAGAACTAAAGTTTCAATACAACCTAAAATAAACCTTACTTCTAATCTAAATAAAGCAATTAGGACTTGAGGGGGTTGACTTTACATCTTCATAGGAGGGCGGCAAGTAGCTGAATTAGCTTGGACATATCACTCTAGGCTGGATTGGCTGTTGTGCTAAGGTCAATCCCATTTCTTGGACATGCCCATGTCATTCTCCTTGAGTTCAAGAATTGACTCCTCTTTCTCAGATCCTTCTAACATCACTAAAGCAAGTCCCTCTATTGCTTTTCTCATGGCCTGTAAGAAGGTGGTATGTGATATGATGGCTTCAATTTTTAATTGATTAGTCATAATCTAAACTTCTTCAAGGGCATGAATATAATATGCATCTCATCCTTGGTGAATGAGTAGGTGTTTTTGTAATCACGTGCAGTGTCTTCTTATCATATTATCACAATTGATCTTATAGAATATGAGCATCTATATGCACAACAACACATCACACCTACTCATGTAATTATCTCTTGTAAAAATTCCATTAGGCATGTCTTATCTATGATGATCTCTATCTCTTTCTTCAATCGAATCATAGAATATGATTAAGAATGCTTTTGAGTGGCAAGGCTCAACTTATGCATAATTTGTGTAGACAATATGTTCTTACAATTACCTCCATCCATGATAAGCCTGCACACCTTCCCTTTCACATCATTTCTTGAGTCTTCATAGTTTGCCTCTTCAACTGTTCCTTGCTTGGTGAAAGAAATCATTCCTGTGTTTGGACAATTTGAGATAATATGTCTATAACCATGACATTTGAAACACTTTTTGATTGGCACAATCTTGAGGTAGCTAGCTTCATTAATCTCTTCCCTCTTGGGCATATTTCTTCTCATGTGGGGTTGATTTTGATCCCCCAGAAGGTGTACCTTTGCTACTTGACCACATGGTTGCACTTTGCTTGAAGGGAGGAGTTGCTCTAATTCTGTTGTGCTTCTTCTTCACATTCAAGGCTAGGTTTGGGCATCAGACAAGCTAATCCGGTTGTAGTTGCACCAACTTGTTATTGGAGGGACTCAAACCTCTAAGGTTTCGTGCTAATCTGTTCTTTTTGGGCTTCACCAATTCATATTTTAGCATGAGCAATTCAAATTCAGCAGTGTACTCCTTTACGGTCATGTCCTTCTGTTGTAAATTGTGTAGCTTAAAATAGACATTTTACCAATGGTATGCTGGAAGGTATTTGCATTGCATCCCTTTCTTCATGCTAGACCATGTAGTGCTTTTACTTATTTCTTGTCGTTATTACATAAGGTTTAGATTCTCTCACTACAATGAGGTATTTTTCTTGATTTTATTGGCCATAAATTTGACCACCCTTTGATCTTGCAGAATGTCTTTGTACTTAAAGATCCGTTCCATAGTTTGGAGCCATTCAATGAATTTTTCTGGATCAATGCAAACTTCAAAATTCAGAAGCTTGGTTTTCACTTCTTGATTATTGTCTCTTCTTTTATATTTAATGTTAGATCAATGAGGCAGTGGTTCTTCATCACTGGAGACCTTTATGGTGAAAGGGGTATTTTTCATTTTTTTTTTGTTGGTCACTATTATGGCTATTGGTGATTCCCCATGTTATCTTCATTCAAATTTAGTGAACCTACACTGTAATTCATTGAACATCCTTTATGGTAAGCTCTTGAATGCATCGTTGAGGATTTCTCTTTGACGCATAGTGATATACGGGGATGGCTTTTAAGGGTAGAAATTGGTTTCATTACATGTTCTTGATCAAGATACATTCACATCACTTGATGGAGAAGAGGATACAACCCTCAATTTAGGAGGAAAAACAAAGAACTAAGGTTCCAACGCAAAACTCAACCCTAAAGTTCCTACAACAATCTCAAGCAATATATTTATAATAACAACATGAAACAATTCCTAATTCTAATTTAAATGAAGTAATTAGGACCCAAGCGGGTTGGTTGGCTCATAGGAGGATGACAAGTGGCTAATCTTTACTTTTAATTCATTTAAACAGCCCTTTATCTTCACAAATATTAGTTTTTCTGTTCTATAATAAGGCCTTGTAAATATTTTGAAAGAAATATGATAACTTGAAATAGCATATATCTATATATCAGTTAGATAGATATAATAAAGCTTCTAGGAAGCTGATGATTGTAGTGATTTTGTAGCATTTCTTTTTTGTATTCGTCACCCACCATACTTGTTAATGCAAGGGGAACCATCAAAGATTAAAGAAATAACATGTGAAAGCCAAAGGCAAGGTACTCAGTCATTTTCTGATAAGGTTCTAATATATAAGCAACATAATGAACTTTATGCCAATCAAACAATTTTTACTTTTGTTGATCAACACAAAACACTAGAACTATGTAGTGGACTGAGAAAACTTGATGAGATTACAAAATATTAATAAATTTTCATTCACCAAACACGATTTTATAAGTTAAAGAATTTGATCAAATAGAAAATATTTAATATTTTCTTACATCCAACAAGAAAAAAAAAACGCAATTGCATACAAAAATGCGCAAATAAGGTTGTATGCAACAATACTTCCTCAGATCTTGCAATAACTGGAACTTTTCACACTTCATACATTTTTTTTGTACATAACTATGATAAACAACATAATGACAATGCTATCATGAACTAACATAAAATTCAAATGAAACTTTAGAAGCTGCACGATGTAGGACGCTGATAAAAAAAAGGTAAGAATATCAATTGCCAAGAGGAAAATAATTATTTGAGGAAGAAAGTTGCCTTTGTAGTCATGATTGAAGCAAAGGGTATTACCGAATTTAGTATCAAATTTTGAAGGATGTAAAAATAAAAAAGAAAACCAAAGGGACAAGAAAAAGTGTAATTACCTATAAGAAAGAAATATGAGGCCATTTAAGTTTTAGCACTTGAAAATTAAAGCCTTTTTGTGATGTTAATTATGCTGGCTACATTTAAGGCATACAATCCACTTAAAGATATTGCATTTTTTCACTTGAAAAATTAAGAGACAAATTATTGTGGTCAGGTCCAATGTAAAGGCTGAAAATAGATATATAATTCACTCAATTTGTGAAATGACGTGGGTTGAAACTCTTTAAAAAAATATTTACTTTTTCATTACTCAATCTTTGAAATTTTATTGTGACAACTGACTATTGTGCAGCCATTTAGATTGATAGCAGTCCTAATTTCCAGTCAGAAACTAAATATCTTGAAATTGATTGTCATTTCATATTGTATCTTTAGTTGTTCAAGAAAATTATCATGGCTTATATTCTGGTTCAAAGCAAGTGACACATATATCTTCACCAAAGCCTCGGGCCATCGACAATTTTCTTATTTATTTAACAAGTTGCAGTTGACCCCATGTGGTGGGATAAAAGCTTGTTTAGGAAGTATAAAAAATGACTTTATTTTATTAGAATTAATTGAGAATGACACTTAATAGGATACATTGGAGGAAAAAAAGACTCATATAGCCGACCACACATAATGGGATAAAAGCTTGTTGTTGTTGTATTTAACAAGTTGTAGCTAACAAATTTAAATGCGGTGGCTTGACGGAGAGTGTTGGCATATAACATATTAGAAAAATAATATTATGAGAGTATCTTATTTAGGAATTCTCTCTTGTTTGTGATCATTTTTTAAATTTTTTATAATGTTTATTTTATGCACCTACGAATATGTATATTCAGCGAATAAAATGTACAGTAATTTTTTCTTTCAACAACAATAATATTATGATAGGATTTTTAGAATAAGTTACCTATGTGCAACCTTCTGAAATAAGTTGAATTGTAGCAAATTTACAACGTTTCTTGAATTGTTGGAATCAAAGATTTTCAATATTTTTAAGTTTTATTTTTCTCTTGCTGATGTTGCATTTTCATGAAATGTAATTGAGCATCTGATTCCAGCATGTTCTTTTCTATAAGCGCTGAGTTACTTGAATAAGTTCCTTATGTTCTTAATTTTACCTTCAAGAATCTGATTTGTAGAAAACATTGTTCTATATTTCAGGACGGCAGAGCTCATGTTTGAGAATTACAAAGTTCCTGCATTGTTTGTAGCAAAAAATGCTGTATGATATATGTGCATCCTTCAATGATATGATTAGAAGTTTTGGTTTGAATTTCATTTATGGTTTGGGGTTCATATTTCTGCTTATTCATTAGTACTTTTGTTATTATTTTCCTTGACAGGTTCTCACATCTTTTGCTTCTGGGAGAGCTACTTCTCTTGTTGTTGATAGGTGAAATCTCTTGCTTTTTTTAGCTCTGGATTAGCTAAGCTTCTTCTTATAACTGTATATTTCTTTTCTGATGATAACTTGGAATTGAGACGTTTTATTTGTCTGTTAGCTAATTTTTTCTTTAGCGTTTAGGAAGTAACTTAATTTACTAAAATAACTGTCTCTTGTCTGAGATATTATGATACTTTGAATTCTTTTCCCTTAATAATTGAATATGACTTTTTAACAAAGTGCGTAGTCTTTGAGATATTATGATGCTAGCCTATGAAGTTGAGAAGAAGAAGAAGAAATAAAAATTGTTTACAAGTTACAACCCATTCTTATGAGCCTTTAATTAGAGTGCATGTTTGTTTTAGCTCATATTAACTGCAGCCTTTTTTTTTTCTCTGCTCAGAGTACTTATCGTAAGATAATTGTGTTTCTCAGTAAGGAATCTAGTTATATTCCAGTTATCTATTGCACCGTTTGCTTTAAAAATATTGTGTATTGATAAAATGCAACTTTTGAGCTGGATTGTTATTTATACAAAATTATTTTGGATTTCTTTAAAATTGAATTGTTAGTATGTTTGAACTTTTCTTGTTAAAGTGTTTGTGGAAGTTAATGATGTTCTTAATTGTTATTTTGCCTATTTCCTTTGTGAAAATTAATGGGTTATTTATTATTATTTTACCTATTACTTCTTTAATCTTCTCATGTTTTGAGCTAATTTAAAATGCTCACTAACACTAATAAATCTATTCCGTAACAGTGGAGGTGGATCGACTACTGTAGCTCCCGTACAAGATGGTTATGTACTTCAAAAGGTACTTGTTACTGACTAGTTATTAGATATATTTGCTCTTGTGTAGTCAATATAGGGATTATTATATTTTGTTTTGCTTATTTTAAAATTATTTCAATCGGATCTTTGAAGTACCCAAAATATCAATGTAAAGAGCTTCTTCCTTATTGTTACATTTGGTAATGAAGTTTTTATATTGCTAATAATATTCAATTCTCATTGCAAATTATGGGAGATAGGAGTGCATTAATCATATTCATGATGCATTATGTATTATATGAAACTAACCACTTGAAAAGTTGCATTAGCTCAAGCCACTTATAAGAGAAAGGTGCAGATTATTTATGAGTGACCAATAATTAATGTGAAATAAGTGACATATTCCTGGAGTTTTGATTGACTGCAAGGACGCAAACTGAAATTGATTTGATTTTAATCCTCCCATTTGAATTTGTCTGACCATGCTTAGATTGACCTAAATTTGTTTCAAAAATTCGAATTTGACTCGATTTTAATCCAATTTTGATTTGCAGTTCATATCCAATTTTGGGTCATGTGGGTTGAAGGTGTGTAAGGTTTTGGTCAAAGTTTTTGACCCGTTTAATAAATGGATCAATTTTGGGTCATATTTACTCTATTTAGGTCAAATTTGAGCTTGACCTGAACTCTACCCGTTAATCTAAATTGATACCTTTAATGATATGGATTACAATTTCACAATGAAGAGTGCCCTAATCAAGAATCCACTCCAATCTACTTAGGTTTAGAGGTGATAACTTGTGACTATTAATTAGGTTCTCTGGAAGTTACAACATAAAACCTATGGATTTGATATATATCAGGTCCATAGGTTGACTCTGGACAATGAAGCCATGGAATCTTAATGGGTTTACTATTGTTATCCAAAATTGTCTTAAATGGAATTTTTTGGCTTATAGAGGACACATTAATTTTCTTAATTGATGGCATTATCTACCTACAAGTAGAGGTACAATTAATCATGTGAGCTCAAAGCTTTAAGAAACTTTGATTCGCTAGAATTAAATAAATGGTATTTTTTGGTTACTCCTGAAAATCTATCAAGTTTCTGAAATTTCAAAAGAGAGCAAGAAAAATAAAGCCTCTTGGGCTGTCAAGATCCCACTCACATCAAGTATTCATTAGAGCTTAGTTAATTGATATATCAACTTCCATAAGATGTTTTCATTTTTTGACAATTTATGAAAAGATGGATTGGTTTAAACCTAGCACAAATTTGTGGGATGTTTGTGTTTCAAAGTTGGATCCATCCATCAATCATGAAGAATTAAGAAATCCAAATCTAGGAGGCAAAAAAAAAAAGCAACTATCTTGTTTAGATTGAAGAGATAAGGATGCATTTTTTCTTTTTTTCTTTTTTTTGAGAAAATCAAATAACATGAAGAAGATTCATATTTTGAAGAGGAAGTAAAATAACTTTTAAAGGAAACAAGAGTAGATTTTATTGTGAAAATCTATGAATTTAAAGAAAATCCATCTATGAAGGATGACAAAGAGCAAGATGTAATTGAGATCCAGATTATATGGAAAATTTGCTATCTATCAAATTTGAAGAATGTTGTCAGCATTCAATATTATTGAAATTGTTTGTAGAGAAGACAATGATTAGAAGCCATCAAAATCCTATGTTGTGATCATCATCATCCAAAGATTTGAGAAAAACTTAGTATCCAATGAGGATTTGGTCAAATTGAAAGATTCATTTCAACACATGATAATCTGGAAGATGGAGAAACAATTGCAACATATAAATGTCAAGACCAAAGGCTTTAGAATAGATACATTATCTTATTGCCAAAACTAGAGTAGAAGTTTCATCAAGCATGGGTTAATAATAGAAATAAAGTGTGAGATTTAACTTTTCTTGTTGATTTGATTTACTTTTTTACATTATTTGTAAAACATGCTCTGTATTACTGTACAACTTGCTACAATAATATTGGAGCTGGGGTATTGTGTCACATCATTTATTGTAATGATTTATTTGGGATTTCTTTGTTTTCCAGGTAGGTTTCTTGTGGTTTTACTTTATTTTACATTTTTTGTAATTTAAATTTCATATTAATAGACAATCTATATTATTAAGTATGAGTTTGTTACATATGCTTTTTTAATTTCTTCAAACATTTATTAAATAAATCAAAAAATAGTTTAGATTGAAATTATTATTGCTAGTTCCTAGATGTTGAGCTTTAATATTCTTTAAACTGATTCAAAGAAAGAGGCTCTAACTCCCTTCTAGTGATTCTAAGATCCTTATTAGTGTAGGGCTTATAGATCTCTCTCTTTTTGAGTGATTCTAAAAATTGTTACTTGATGTACAAATCACCCTCTCCCCCTTCCCTATGACCCTACGATAGTTAGGTTGTTAATGAGAGTGACTAGAGGCTGAAGTGGTTTCCTTAATCCTTACATAAACTAGAAGGTGAAAATTTTTTAATTACATGTAAGAGAGGCTCTAATTCCTCTCAAAGAAAGCATTTTACCTTGTATTATTTACCGCAAAACAACAATAACAACAACAACAAGCCCTTATCTCATTATGTGGGGTTGGCTACATGAATCCTTCTTCTTCATTGTTTCCTATTATGTGTCAAATTCTCATTTAATTCTAAAAATTAAGATCATTTTTTATACATCTTAACTAAGTCTTTTTAGGTCTACCTCTATCTTTCTTAACATAATGCAAATTGAATGCATCTACTCTCTAAACCGGGTTAGTGGACGGTCGACGCTTTATATGACCAAACCATCTAAGGCGACTCTCTCTAATCTTATTTGTCACTAAAGCTACTCCTACCTATTCCCGAACATACTCATTTCACATTTTATCTCTAAGAGTAAAGCCACTCATCTACCAGAATATCCTCTTCTCTGCAACACTTAACTTAGTCTTATGCTTTTTTTTTCCTGGCCAACATTCAGCACCATAAATCATTGCAAGTCTTACCATCATCTTATAAAATTTTTCCTTAAGTCTAAGCGATATATTTCTATCACACAACAGACCATATGCATTCCTCCACTTCAACCATCTAACTTGAATTCTACTAATAACATCTCTATCTATTTCACCATCATTTTGAACAATAGAGCCTGGATACTTGTATTATGTACTGCAGTAGCAAGAAAAATCTAGTCAAATTACATAAGCTTGTCTCTTTGGATGTCTATCGTGCAGAAAAGTTTGAATAGCAAGTAATTGCTTGAGGATTAGTGTCCAAATATAAGGCTTGAAAGATTTGATGATTTGAAGACGGGATACTGGTGGAATGTAACAAGCTGAAAAGGAGATATAGTTTGTAGAGTTGATGTTTGCCAGGAAGAATCAAAATTAAAGCATGAACTAAAAAATACACTTGCTGAAAAGTTGTGCTTGTTCTAGTGGCTCAGAAAAGTAAAATATTCATTTTGGATGATCAATTTGATTCTTTATAATCAAGCAATTTTGATCCTTTTCTAGGATTAAATACTTTTACAACCTAAGCCTTGTGATATGATAAAATAACCGGATTAAGAAGCATAAAATCTAAATCCCTATACTTGGATTTCTATCTTCAACTCAAATCTTTCATTTGGTATTAAATTGCAAGGCAAACAGTCCAATTGATGATTACCAATTGATGGTGCATGAAAGCTCCATGTCAGTTTACACCTTTAGCTTTGTTTCATACAAGAACTGATAATTGTGTCTTTAGGGCGTTGTGACTTCCCCAATTGGAGGTGAATTCTTAACTGAGTGCATGATGAAAAGCTTGGAGAGCAAAGGCATCATTGTAAGTGAAGTTTGGTTTAATTAGGAAGCTATTAATTTTTTGTCTGGCTTTTAGCTAATAAGGATGAGAGCGCCTATGATTTTTCTTACAGATGTTTGTCTATTTTCCAGTTCAAGCCTAGATACTCTTTCAAGAGAAAGGAAGTACGCCCTGGAGAATATCAGGTAAACTTGTGATGACCTATCTAAACTAATTTTCAGATTTTCTATTCAGTAATCAGCATTTTAATTTGCATTATTTATCATATTTTAATTCTTGCTTTCTTCTTTTGATGCACTTTTTTCTTACGATGATGGATCTCTTTAATGCTATAGCTTACTCTTTAAAATCCAAGTAGTTGTTCGTAACACCAGAGCTATTATCCTGAAAATTATTGTATTTGTGGACGATAGCTTGCCATGATTGAAACACGTCTGAATGCTACTGTTGAACTTTTGCATCTATGTTGTCAAAGTTGGAAAATGCGTTGCTTTGAAATTTTAGAAGTAACCTCTAGAGGCTTCTTACTTTTCAACTTCAAACTGATTCATATTTGTTGTTCCTCTGCTTGCGTTATATATTACTAATTCTGAATCTCGGTTTAATTTTTAGCTGATTTTGTTCATATTAAAGATTTAGTTGATCTACTTACTGTTCAATACTTTTCCCATCTCTACCATATGTAACAACCAATTTTAGTTCTTAACCATGTCATTAATAGGTATTTTGTGCCCATAATTTATCTAAAATCATGCTTGAGATATTGGGTTGAACTAGAAGGATTTTTCTTTCATTAATTTTTTTGGAAAAGCATATATGTTTCATCTTCCTCTAAATGTTCCAAAGTGCAGAGGGTACTAAAATATCATGATGTTTTTAGCAATTTCCTTGATTTCATATATCCCTTCAAGAAGAAAATGATGAATCAAGAGTAAATTTAGCATTATAATCTTTTAAAGAAATAGTGAAGTCTCCTTCAAATATTAGTAGTAATGCTACATTTGAAGAAAAGATAGGATGGATGCTGGTATATAAGTAATTGACTTTGAGCAATTGGCACTCAAATTCCGACTCCACCATAGCTTGCTTTGTACTTGCCAAGCCCATAACTATTCAACATACAAAGAAGTCCTCTCATATTATGAAAATAGTCATAACATGATGCATATGAATTCTATAGCTCTTCCTTCCATTTTTTCCCCTTGGATTGTTCTACTCTTCCGGCACTCCAAATCTTCCTTTTCTTTTCTTTTTTCTCACTAAATCCATTATCCCTCTCCCTTGCATGTTCTCTTTCTTAGTAAAGATGAATGGGAAGTTAAGCTCACCTTTTGTCGTTTGTTAGATGAAGTGGGGGACATCTGTTCCTGCTCCATCTTGCCCCCTTCTTCTTATTTGAGATCATGCTATGTAATCCATCCAAAAGTTTGACCTACTTGCTCCTTTATTGAGAGAAAGATTGAGTGGTTCTCCGCATAAAAACATGTCAATGCATTCATACGCATGCATATGCAGAAATGCACTCATGTGCACACTTGCATGTCTATGGGAACTAATGCACATCCCAGAAGTTTGAAGAGTGTACAAGTTTATTATTTGTGAATTCCAATTACTAAGTTCTATTTATTATCCAATCAAACTATTCATACTTTGTTTTGGTCTTAGACAATAGATCTAGATTTTCCAAATACCACAGAAAGCTACAAGCTTTACTCTCAGGTATTGATCAGTCTTTCATTTTTTTATTTTTATATTTCTTTTCCAATCCATCGAATGTTATTGAGATTGCTTAACTTTACAAAAAATTTTTAATAACAGAGAGTAATTGCCAGTGACATTAAGGAATGTGTATGCAGAGCTCCAGATACTCCTTATGATGGTACTTCAACATCTCATGCCTCAGTTGCATTGTCTTTATTAATAAATTTGCTTATGGAAAAGCCTAAAAGTTTGTTGATACTTTGATTTTTCATTTTTTTTGGCTTATCATAAAAATTTTGGACCATATCCAGGCATGCTTCATTTTATGAGTGGCAATTTTTTTCTGCCTTCACTTTTGTGAATGCCATTTTTTACACTGTAATCAGTGACATTTAAAAAAGCGCAACATTTATATGCATAGTTTGAATGTTACTCTTTTCTTCCTGCTTTTGCAAAATACTATATTATCTTCTTACAAAAACTACCCAAAAAAAAAAAAAAAATCTCTGAAAATAAAAGCTGGGTCTGGGGTTATCAATCTGAAATAAAGTTCTAGATAAAAGCTTTATCTCTATTTTGGAAGAACATAGGAATGAGAATAACCATAGCTTTCAATTTCCACCTTTCTTGTGCTCGACTGGCCTTCTGTAGTTTACCAACATGCATGCATACTAGCACAATCATGCACTCTCACTTGTCTAGTTGCATAAGCCGCACGATCACGCATTTGCTCGATCTCTCCTCTCAGTTGCATGATCTTTCTATCCTCACTCCCTTGCTCTTAATTTACCTTGGTGTATGCTTTTTGCTGATGACATAAAAAATGACCTTAATATACTTAAATTAAATTGGAATTTGACACATAATAGAACACAATGGAGACGAAGGATTTATGTAGCCGACCCCACTTAGTGGGATAGAGGCTTGTTGTTGTTGGTGGTTTCTATTCACCTCTTATTAATGCTTGTTCTTTTTAGATCTCGGTTTTTTTTTTGCACTTTCTCTTTCTGTTTCTTACTTTTAAAGAGTGTTTATTTGGTGCGATATAGTTTATTTGATGCCGCTTACCTTAAATGTTCAACACTTGTTAAACACACAAATAAACAAGTATTTTATAGGTTTTTTGCTATCAATTTTACCAATATATAGATATATATATATATAATAACAAAGATTAATTAAAATGCATTTGTTATGGATAATAATTAATATCATTTATTTTATTATTATTTTTATTAGTTCTTTTTGATTTATCACATGAAAACCCATTGTTACTGCTTGGTCATCCACTAACACTGCTACATTTTTAGGGGATTTGAAGAATTTTAGTGGTAGAGTACATGCCTATGTATAACTTAATTGTTCATATTATACTTATAGATTGCTTGAGTGTTTGTTGGATTTACTCTCCTTGCTGGTTAGCGTATCTATTAATCATTGCATAGTTCTCATCTGAGAAGCTCTATTAAAACTTAATTGCATTTATACAACACTCAAAGAATTGCACATTTAAGTTGCATATGATGTTGAAGCTAGTATTAAAATTTTTGTTGATTTAAAAGCTGTCCCTTAACTAAATTTCTCAATAATTTATTTATGGATTTCTCAATTTAAACTAATAGAAATATGATTGACACAAAATTAACTTGATATAGTTTTGTTAATCTTAATACTATAGCTTTGATCTCCATTCAAATTCAAAAATGTAGCAATAAGAAACCCATCAAACTTTATCTAGATATTCATGTAAAGACCCAAAGATTGCTAAAAGATGATGATTGTTAAAAAATTGAACAAAAAAAATCTAGTGAGAAGTTTCCTATTGCACCCTACAACTCTGGTAGTACAATAAATGTAGAATAAAAACCCATGGGGAGCCCAACCACATCCCCGATAAATCCAACTAAGCAAAATCTTAAAGTGGAAACAACAAAGTGAGCCACAACCAATAATTAGATTTTCCTAACTTGGTCAACTTTGGATCCAATGAATTTAGCATTTTGTACTCATTTATTAAGTCAAGATGTATATTTTGCACTTTCAATAAAGTAATCTACCAGTCATCATAAACATTCCTATCATTCTAGTGCATTAAATATCTTTGAATCTACTATCAATCTTATCAGAAATAAGGTGTATAAAATTGTTTGAAAGATCATTTAACACATATTCATGTAGAGAAAATGGAAAAATAAGATTATTTTTTTAATGGGTTTATAACTATTAATTGAGCTAGGCTTAAGGATTGTTCTCTCTAATGCTTTTTCTTAGCATATTTGGTGAAGGATTGAATTGAGATAGCTCACTAATAAATATAATGTAATTAATTTGTAGTTTATTATAAATTTTGTGCTTTAGGGGACTTGGTGATGGATACATGCCGATAACTTCGTTCTCAAGGCTAACATTAGGTTGATAAAGATCATTGGTATGGTGCCTTACTTTCTAATGAAATTATTGATGGCATGATCCCTTCGATTGTGGGCACTAAGTGAATTTCATGATTGTTATACTTGTTGGGAGAGATGCATCTGGTCCGTTGGTTTGTACGTTATTAGACTTATTTAAGAAGACATGCACATTTCTTCATTCATTGTTTGCCGCTTGTGTTCTTATTAAAGGAAATGTATTTGATGATTTAATTTGTTGTACCATTGACAATAATGCATGTTGGGAAGATCTTTTTGATTTGGATCACCTAAACTCATCAAGCCAATGAATAGTAGGACTTAACAACACCAAGATCAAAGTTTTAGAGCTGACGCTTTCCTAGTGTGATCGTTCTTATTTCTTAGTAAGGAGAAAGTTTGAGTTGTTGAACTGAACCTTTATCACTTGTTTTAGCCAGCATAATTTTTGCTAACTTGAAGACTTTTTTGCTTGGCATTCAACATCTTGGTGAGCTGAAGAGAACCATTTGGGAGGAAGCTATTTTCCGTGTGTTTCATTTGAAGGATTAACATTATTTTATGTTACATTGGCTTTACCCTTCAACTGTTACATTCAAAGAGAACATCTAGTTTTTTTTTTAATGGATTTTTATCAGGGATTTCAACATAAAATTGGGGATCTAACCACACTTCATAAGGGTTTTTAGTTTTTTTTTAAAAGCCTAAGGAGCACCAATATATTTGACTGAAATGGTCTCCACCTTGCAACCCAAGACAAAAGCTAACTCCAAGGCACAACCATTAGCTTTATCCAATTAAATCAATATAGAGTTAGAGAACTCAATATTTGAACTATAGATATTTTTGAAGAGATTAATAGTGTTTGAGATGAGTAGGTTGAAATAATAAGGCCATAAAAAACATTAATATATCATTATCAAGTTGCCTAGAAATAGGATTGAAACTTTTGTGAATTTTGCACCTGTTGATGGAAAAAAATTATCTTTTCAACGCTTGGATGATAAAAAATTCTCCTCATAACGATAAAAAACTTTCTCAAAATTCACATTGAAGTGTACATATCTTACTTATTATTAGACGTGAATTGATGAGCTGGTGAACATGTACCAAGCAATCCGTAGTGCTCTATTAGAAATAGAAGTAGTTTGAGAAGAATCCATGGGTTAAAGACAAAATGGAATTGGGTCTGTTAGAAAGACTTTGGTGACAATTTTAAAAGCATCATTGAAAAGATCAATAGGCCTAAATTTCTTAATGGATTACAATCATCTTTCTTAGGAAGTAATCAAATAAGATCATAGGTCAGTTTAGCAAGTGAAGCTTTATCATCATATATATCATTGATCATAACCGTAAGATCCTGGTGGATAGTATTTAGCAAAACATGGAAAAACTTCATAAAAATCCATTAGCTGCTAGGATTGTTAAAAGTTCCTTATAAAGCGTAGTTAAAGTATCAAAATATGCTTTCAATCAATCAAGAGATCACTATTGTCAGGAATTGGAATGAACAGAATTCAGTTTTTCTTTCAATTAGTAGCTTTGTGAATTGCCATATTAAAATTCTTTAAAAACTGGTTAATTTTATGTCATTGTTGCTAATATTACTATTTTTTCAACTTTTTATAAAGCCAATTTTGCCATTTTCATAGTTTTTCAAGTCTTTATTGGAGCAAGTATCGTTTTTAGCAGATTTTTAATTTTTTTTAATTTCTACAACATAATCTTTTTTTCTTGCAATAACATCACTCAAAAGTTGGCTTTGAGACTTTGGGCCTTAACCTAGTTAGTTATAATTTTATGACTAACTTGATTACCCATCACCATGTATAAAATAATCTTTCCATAAATTTTGATCATATCCTTATAATTTTTCTTGCAAAACCAACTTCTGGTGAATAAAAAAACCAAAAAATAATAGTAATAATAAGAATAATAATAATAAAGAGTTGAAGGTAAGAACCATATATTCAAATAAAAATAGTAGGGTGGTGATTAGGAAGAGTTTATTCAAGGCCTTTTTGACCATAGTTAGAAATGACTCCTGTCAACCAGAAGTGATCAAGAAATATCTAATTCAGCAAAGAATTCATATTACCTATTATTAAACCAAGTGAAGATCAATTAGATTGAACTTATTCACCTAATCAATATGATTTGAAGAGTAGTTTTGAACTATTCAAAAAATGAAATTCTAGTGAGACAACATATTTAAAATCACCACAAATGATCTAATTAGTAGAGCATTGAGAACACACACCTTATAATTTAGTCCAAAAGTGACAAATCAAAATAAATACTTTTCATTTAAAAATAAATGGAAATATAGAAGGACCTGACATTAAAACTAAGAATATAAAAAAAGGATTTTGTCCATAGAAAATCCAACCAGATTGACTTCTAGCATTGTTGATATTTCAATCGAGAATTCTTTCTTCACCAATAGATTTAAGAAACATAAGAGAATGATTCATCAACTTTTTTTCTTGGAGGTAAATTATATCAGATTTTTTGGCACAATGTTTTTCTTTCATTTTCCTTTTCATCATTGAGAACAATCCTCTAACATACTAAGTACTGATTTTCATAGATAATGAAGGTAACCCTAAGAAAATCTAACACAAGCTAAAAGATTTCAAACAATTTATTGATAGGGTACTGAGGTCCTCATGGCAGCATGATGCAGCAATCTTTAGCCAACAGATTGAGTGCTTCATTATGAAGAGGAATGTCATTAGATTGTTTTGCGAAAATAGTTGGATGTTTTTACTTCATCTCCAGCCTCTTGTCCTCTTGTGAAGTGTGCTTGATCTTGTAGATGATGACTTGATTACATTAAACAAAGTATTTTGAGATTGTGTAATGAGAGATGATTAGCTCAATGCAAAGTCAAAATGAAATTTTGTTAAAGTTCCATCACTTTAGTCTTCAATATAAATTGCCTCCAAGGCTAAGATTGGAACATACAGAGAGTGGAGCACAGAATGTAAATAGGTTTGATTTCTAGTAAAGCTGACAACAAGTACATTCTTGTGATATGGCTTTGTGGAATTAGGATTTGTGTTTTTATTTATATTGAGGTTCTCTGTGGTTGTTTTCTTTTGGTTGTGTGGGATTGTTGGGAATAAATTGATTGAAGGCATAATCGAGTACTATATTATAAAATCATGCTATGAAACTCAAAGGCAATTGGTTTCTTTTTTAATTTATTAATCTTTATGGGGTTTTGAAAGGTAGAATTTGTGAGAGAGGAATTGGGAGAGAAGAAAAATGAAGAAATATTATTTTCTCTTGTATTGTTTTGGATGAACTTGATTGACAAGGTGCAAATAGGATGCTTTTGCAAATGATCACGGGAGTGCCAGAAGCATGGTCAGTGGTGCCTGAAAAAATCATTTTATTTTAATTAGTGAGTTGTTTCTTATGGTTTATTACCATCTAACTCCAGAGCTGTTCTTCCTTCTTGATGCACAGTAAACAGCAGAGGCCACTGCACTTTCTTCATCGGGAAGGAAGAACAGCTCTTTACTATTTAGTTTTTGTGAAAATTTAATGTTCTCATCTTTATAATAGTGAAGATATTTCTTTGTATGATAGGATAGTTTGTTAAGATAATCTTGTCAATCCACATATATTTTTTGTGTATCCTGTTTCGAGTTTTCTGTAATTAATACTTTTCGCTCTAGATATTACTCTCTGTTGTTACTTCTTCAAACATATTATTTTTCTCTATTTTCTTATGTTTGTTAAAAGGACCATAATATTGTTTGCTACAGAGAGTGCATATGCAAATATCCCTATGACGTCATATGAACTTCCAGATGGACAGTAAGTACATCTTTATTTCCTTCTCTTTGTCATAAAGTTTGATTTTTTTTTCCTCTGATATTCTGAAATTGTATGGTTCTGCTGTGTTATCGTCATCACTGCTATCTTTTTTAGCTTTATTATAGATTCCCTAATTCCAAATTGTTAGATGCACAAGAAACTATACATGTTTTGATGTTTTGTTTTTTAATTTAACTTGTTATCTTGCAGAATTATTGAAATTGGTGCTGATCGATTTAAGGTTCCGGATGTTCTGTTTAATCCATCGTTAGTCCAGGTAATTTATGACACGATCGATTTAACTGATTATACTCATCATCTTCTTCATCATCATCCGACCTATGAGTTTTTCTTCATTAACTTATCATTGTGCAATGTAATGGTATTGTGCTTGCTTTGAACAATGCTCTATTTCCTGTAACAATCTCGCTTAAATTAATTATATATTACAATTGAAAAGTGCAGTTTCTTTGAATTTTTTCCCCTAAATTCCCACCTGCATTTATGAACCTTTACATTTAAGCCTTCATGTTGATTTAGTTTGACCATAGTGAAATATGAGTTTCATTTGAGAAACACTACTGGGATACATCTTGGCACAACCTCATTAAGATTACCCCACAAACCACTACGTTATGATGTCCGTCTTCCTTGAATAATGATTTTGAGTATGGTTCACTTCAAACATTTCAAAGCCGAGTTAGGTTGTTCCTGGGACTTGTTATACGACAGTTGGCTGAATCTGGGAAGTTAGGGCAAACTCAGCCCCTCCTTGGAGCATGTCATGATGTCAATTTTTCATCCAAAAAAAAAAAAAAGTTTGTTTTGAATTTTTTTTTATTTTGTTTTATTTATGATTCTATGTTAGTAAAGTTGAGAATTTTAGCCACTGATACTTAAGAGAAGCAATTTAATTCTTTGGGTGGCTCTTATTTTGATCTAAACATTTAGAGGTCTCGTTTGTACTAGTTGGAAGATGACATTCACGTTGTGAAGTGTATAATATACTCGATTCGTTAGCTGCACTTCATATGTAAATAACGTCTTTATAATTTTTTCTGAATTGAAACAGATTATTCCGGGAATGGAGAATTTTGTAGATTCTTCTCCTGTTCGTGGCCTCCCACAAATGGTAAAATGATTCTTGTAATGCTTGTTGCAAACTCTTTTACTTATACAATTAGGTCAATTTCTTTTTGTTTCAGGTTATTGAGAGTATCAATAAATGTGATGTGGACATTCGTAGAGAGTTGTTTAGCAGCATTTTGGTAAGTATAATTTGCTTAATGTTTATGAAGATTCAAGTAATGGGCATTTTGGTATTGATCATATTTTACATGTCGTTTTGCTTATAATTTCTATTAATGTATTTAACTCATCCAAATCATGACAAGTATGATATTGGTTTCCCAAGATATCAGATTTACAAAAAAAACAAAGAAGTTTAAGAGAAAAAAGAAAAGAGCTATCATTTGTAGTAAACACAGTATACCTATAGAAAACATTCCAGCATTTAATACATGAAATTGATCATATGCAAGATTATGCAAGAATACATTATTGGTCTTATTTTGAGTTTCTTTTCTTAGCTTATTTGTCTCAATCTAGAAATGTTGTCATATTTGAACTTTACACATCTTATGAGATAACTTGCAAGTTCAATTATATTATCTCAAAAATTGTGCAAGTGATTTGAAGAGCTTGTGGGTGTATTGAAAACTGTGCAAGTGCAACCTGTAGCTACATCAAAATGTTGACAAATGCCCTATATAAATACACCGAAATTCATGCAAGTGCACTATGCAGGTGCATGAAAACTTGTGCAATTTTTTTAAAATAATATTCAAATCTTTAAAATTGAGAGTGATTGCATGTGCATCGGTCAACATACTAAACATTCAAACACAGGATTTTAGAATAGTATGTGGGCTAAAGATGAGATGAATCCAAATTTGTTTTGCTTTGAGAAATGTATATCTATTAAAAAAAGGGGTGTTCAATTATTTGAAATCGATCCTCTGTAAACAATTATATAGAGTTAGCAAGGTTCAACATAGCTATGTTTGATCATGCAAATATCTTAGTGGTGGATGTGTTGAAAGTAAATCTCAACTAGAGGAGATCATCATCAAAGCTCACTAAGTTTTAATGCATATTGTTTTGGGCTTAAAACTCTAAAAAATATTAAAATTTCAAGAAAATTGCAGAGTTCAAAATGAATTATGAAATTTATTACTTAAAGCTTAATGCTTAAAGTATTAATCCAACTACTCTCTACAACTGTTTGATGAGGGAGACTAATAATCTAACTCATAGAAAGCCAATGTCATATCATACAAAACTCAAAAGCCTAATGAAAGGACATATATTTTTTTTGATATGATTTGAAAATAATACCTAAAAAAAGTGGCTATGATTGAGGCTCTCTTATTGGGTGATTAGTTTGGAATAGTACCATTAATTATAGTTATGGGCATAACTGCAAGTTTTCAAATGACTTTAAGTTGATTGAGTTATGAATCATGGAGTACGCTTGATAAGATATAAAGGTTTTTGTTTTTTAAGATAAACTTATGATTCTTCTATTAAACAAACATCTACTTTAGGTCTATAAGATTTTTTTGGACAACGTAACTTATGGTTGCTAATAATGATTTTTTGGTCATGTTCGATCAATTACCCCTTTTGGCTGAATTGGGGACTATGGCAATTTAAGATGATAGAATTATGCAATTTTGATTGTGTTTTCATTATTTTTTCATCATCTTCTTTTTAGGTTAAATGCAATAAAATTTCACTCCTAAAGCCAAGTTGTTGCTATTACATGTTAAGCATTTATCACCTAAACAACTAGTTTTAACAAAAACTTTCTCTTGTTATTGAGAGGGATAATTAACTACAAGGGGTTTATGAAAAATATGAAAAAATATTTTAAAGTTTTTGTAAACTGAGGGCAAAATATTTGCATAGTGTCTTATCTAAAATCTAATATATTTTTAAAAAATTTATCTAAAAAACTCTCTTGGGAGGGTTGAGCATAAATTTTAAGTGTCTACAATTCTCTCTCTTATGCCTTTTCAACATTTACAATACTTAGTTCTATCTCTATTCAATTGAAACCTTAGGCTTTGTTGGTATCACCCCACCTACAACTTCTTCTACTTGAGAAGTAGTTCTGAATCCTTACACTTCATGTGACATCGAGTTCGACTTCTTTAAGTTTGATGACCCAACACCCAATGAACTCATGCTTTATGACTTATTCACACATAAACTTGCATAAATTCAAGAATCTCTCTTCAATTCCCTTGCATTTTGATATAGGTGAATCATGGAAGTGCCATTTATCTTCTTTTTTTTTTTCTGCTAAATTGAAAGATCTTACATCATTGATCTTTAGTAAGATTACGCTAACCATTCAAGAATCATTAATCTTTAGTGTGGCTTGATTCATTGCCCTTCTTTATAAATCTTTTTGGTTCAACTAGGTTATCTTTTTTTTATTATGAGAATGTCATATTAACTATCGTTTTGTAAGCTAAGATGAAAAATATTTTAGGTGTAAAAACTAGCATAAAATATTGTGTAAAAAATCATGCATAGTGTCACTAGGTTAATCATCTTGATGAAATTGAAGATGCACCTAAAAGATCTTTGGTTTGTTGGTTTTGAGGGCAACTCCTCTGCTTTTGGTCTTTGGTTCATCACGAGTTCTCACCCCTCTTGATTTTTAGTTTGAATAAGGCGTGCATTCTTTTTTTTGTCAATGATTACGCATGATCAGAAGCCCAATGGTGACTCTTAATTTGCCATTGGATAGTTTCTATTGTGTTCTTTAAGGAACTTAGGTTCAACAGTGCTCCCAAACCACTCTAATGGCCTGCTAGTGGAGAATTGGATCGCTATCATTCTTGTGACCACTATCGAGAAAAACAAAATATAAAGAAAAATAAAAGAAAATAACCCTAATTTCTTGAAAAGCTTAAAGAAGTGCGTACATTGATTTTTGTTCTAGCTCATTAAAGACATTGCATCATCGATCTTTGTTTTGATTGAACTTTGAAAATTACTCTACAATTGAAATTTTGTGGTAGGATCTTTCTCCTCCCTCTATTGATATTTGATTTTGATGTAGTAAGTGATTCCTTTCTCAACAACTACGTCAAGTTGAAACTTTATAGTAACTTTCAGTTTATCACTAAAGGAGGCTTAACATAATCATTGACTACTTTGATGTCATCGGGAAGCTTAGGGCACACTTTCAATTATTGGAGAAAAATAAAGTTTGTCACCTTATTAGACTCTCTTTAGCTTGAAGAAAATAAAGATAGTATAGTAGGTATTTGACCCACTAAACAACTTGGAAAAAAAAGATCTGAATAAAGAATGCAATAATAGACTTGTATCTAAGTTTGGAATGAAAAAAAGATGCACCTTAACTAACCCAACATGTAATGATAAATATGTTAAATATAATAAATGTTCACTTAATGCTTGCACATATGCAATCATTGGCTTGGAAAAAAGTCATTCAATATGAAGGAGCACCTAATCTCACCATGTAGGTCATCCTATCTACAGTACATGAACTATAAAATTTTATAAAATTATCATTGATATTAATCCAGTCAGTCAAGCATGTTGCAGTACAAGTGTTTTATACATATGAATTTGCTTTGAAAAATGTGACTACATATTAAGGCATTTTATAGACATTCTAGATGTTTGTAAATATCATATAATAATTTCTAGTTATAATAATCCATCAATGTTTTATGCCAAAGGCATTGATGCATGTTAAAGATGCTAATTTTCTTTGAACTTCGGTTTAAATGCATATAATATTGACTTAGTTGATCAGACATATAGGTCAAGGACACAAGTCTAAACTTATTGAATCCCAATTGTTCTAAGGTCCTAATGAGCCATTATTGCTTGAGTTGTGTTATCCAAAGTATGATATTGTAAGACTCATCCTTATAAGCTATTTTATATTCAGAATAATAGGGATTACATCATACCCCCTTTAAATTTAATGTTATAAATCTTGGTCCATTAGGAAACTTGACTATAAGTCCTAATACTTCTGTCAAAATTTAGTCTCTTGGGCTTTCTAGCGAATGTAATTTCCGTTTCAAGTACTAGATTAACACAAAGTCAACAAGCCTATCAAATTAAAACTAAATGAAAAAACTTATCAATAATAAAAGGTTGTTAAGACCCAAGCTTTCTTTTTCCTCGAGTGTATAAGTATGACTTATGGGCCTTCTAATAAATATAAGTTTCATCTCGATCAATTTGGGTCAACGCAAAATCCAAAAAAAAAAAAAAAACTCTTTAAATTGAAAACTTGGCATTTCAATAGATTTTAGTTGATCCTAAATTATCTAGCTCTCATGCTAGCATTCCCACCAATCAAAAGCCTAAATTGTCATGCCATACCTTTGAGCTGTTGTTTTCCATGCCTTTTGCCTATGAAGTGCAAGCAGCCATGACATGTCTTTATTAAATGAAATTGATATGGCTATGCCCTATGCTAGTAAAAGAGTTGTTATTGACCTTGAAAGCGCATGCCTTTGACACACATTTTCACCCTCGTCTTAGAATAATTGAGATGATTCAACTTGTGGTCGCTAATCATACTCCTTGGATGTTACTACTCAAAGTCTACCGATGTTTTTAGATCAGCTTCATTGGTATTCCTGGGATATGGAACCATGGGGTTCTTAGTGAATTTATCTCCATCACCCCAACCATTTCTCATTCAATAATACTCAAACTAAATCTACTAAATTTAAGCTAATAATCAAATTTATTTTACCTCTTTAATCAAAAGGTTTTTTTAAGAGTAGGAGAGAAACTAAACTATGAAGGCATGCTCTGGATTTATATAAATTCTGTCACAATGTTAGGAGTAATCTATTTAAAACAAAACCTTATCTGCCTTGAGAAAGGCTACTTCAAAGTTTTATCTTGCATATCAAAGAGGCTTGAGAGAAGGGGTCGTCCTTTTTTGAGGGATATGTAATATTTTATGATGTGAAAATGTTTCTTCATATTGAAATAAGCGGGCATATTTAAGCTATTAAGATAAGTTTCTGAGTCCTTATTCTTCTTTACAATCTTGGCATCTTTAGCCCATAACTTCTAATTTAATTTTCTCCAATTTTAAAAATTAGTGTTTCTTTGAAAGAAACAAAGGTTTTGGCGAATTATTAGTAATCTTAATCCAGGATAGTTTGCCGTTTAACATACATTTTCTTTGCAAGAAATATTTTCTCAGGTTATTTGTTACATTTTCCGATTCTAGAATTTCATTGCTTCGTCTGAAATTGACCTTTAAATTTCATATACAATCTGCCAAAATTGTATAGTTGGCATTCCAGAATCTTCAGTTGACATTGATTTCACAGTGTAACTTTTTTTTTCTCAAGAATCACTTTTATTCTTTCTAGATTTTAGCAATCTAGTCTGACAATAATTCTACCATGAATTTAACTGCTTAGATGACATGTCAGAACTTGTGTTAGAGCATTTCGATTAATTAGTCGCATGGGAAACTGTAGATAATAAAAAGAGGAACTATTCAATTAGAAAAACTGCTTGAGATTGCTTTTGAAACAATTTGATAAGTCAATGTCTGATGAGGGTAACTGTGTAGCTTTATAGTAAGATATGAACTTGAGGATCAAACATAACATGTTATTATGGAAAGTGGTAAAATCAATGAGGTCCCTTGAATTTTTCTGAAGTTTAATTGAATCTTATAAGTTTAACAAAGTGCATTTTGTTTGCCAAGTTACTAAAAAAATTGATTTCTATTACACTTAGATGAAGGTGAACGATTGTGTTACCATTTTGTTTTTAATTAATTAATCCTCATATATTTTCTGATGTATTGGGTGTAAATTACAGAATGTTGAAGTTTAATGGGAACTGTGATGTCTCGACCCACATGAAGCAGTTTAAGAAGAGGCTGAGCTTTTCCTCTGAGCTATAATTTCTTTAATATTAACAAAAATGACATAATGAATCCATTCTGATAATTGGAGGGTTTTTTGAACTCAAGGGAATAGATGTGACTGGCTCATATACAGTTGCGCGGTTTAGTTGCACTTAATTTCTGTTGACATATTTTTAGGAAAAAAAAACGTTTTTGTTAGAAAAATATCATAGTTTCTTCCCTACCAAAGTAATCAACTAAAATATCGTACAATTCATGCATAAGACCAAGTTTTCTTGACTCTGCACTTCCATCCAACTATAACTAGTTCACCCAGTATTGGTTGCTCTAGCATATTATTTAAGTGTTGCAACATTTATGATACTAGCTTATTTATAAAGTGTGCTTTTCCTTGGTGCATGTAGTTTTTAAGTTGGAGATGTAATACTGTTATATACTTCATAAAGTGAAAGTAGGCTTCTTGATAAAATTTGTCTGTTCTGCAAAAGCACCAATACACTCTAAAATTTACAGGATTTTGCTCTATTTCTGCACTTCCTAGTATGCTAGGGCAAGTATACTCCTGCATTGAATATTTCTATTCATCTATGTGGTTCCTATTTGTAATGTCGTCTTTTAATAGTATCTTTAAAAAGGAAATATTTCCTGTCTTTTTCACGTTGTTTTCTTGAAGACAAGTTAATCATTGCACTTTGATAGGTTGCATACAGTTGTTTTGATTTTCCAGTGATTCCCCTCCTTTACCTACCAGCTTTCAGGTGGCACGGCATCAATGCAGCAACTAAAAGAGAGGCTTGAAAAGGATCTAATTGAGGTACTTATTCTCAGCTTATATATTAATTATCTTCTCTAATTTAGCTTGTAAATAATAATGTCCATCCCTTATTTTATATATATATATATATATATATATATATATATATTATGTTCAAAATATTGGTTTCACGAGCTTATGATGGCAAAATTGTCACCATTGAATTAATAGATAAAATTCTTTCATTTGAAAAGTCCTCACAATCATGATTACTAGGTTTCCTTGCTAGGTTTCCAAAGATCTGGGTGTGCTGTAAAACATTCTGAGAAGTTATGGTTAAACATTTTCCAAGAAGAGTAATAAGAGGAAATGACTTAAAATTCAATTTTCTTTCAGTAGCCATTATTTTGTAGAGCTGATCCCAATTTCTTTTTGAAGTGGAGGAGAAACAACCAATTCAACTAGCTAGTGATGACCAGAAAGCCTATCTGTATCAGTAGCAGTGTCTACCTGTAGTGGTTTGTTAGAAATTTACCTAGGAGAAAAATAGATTGAATGAAGTAAGGAATTTGTATATGTGAAAAATTAACTCAATCTGAGGTGACAGGAGGTTCTGCAGACCATAAGCCAAAATGAGGTGTCCATTTAAGCATATGTATTAGGAGCCATTTATATAAAATGTTCTTTGAGATTAGTCTTGAGTAATTAGATTTTTGGGGTAGTTTGATTAGAACATGACAAGTATTAATAGGTGCCACATTATAACTCCCAACAATTTGCAGGCATGGCTATAAATTTTCTAATTATCTTTAATCTACGACAACTTTAGGAAAACTTTCCAAGGAAGGAGAGGAAAAATGGTGAAGCCAATTTAGAGATCTTATTAGATAAAATGAAAGTAATTTTACTTTGAAACAAGGTGGTAGCTCGTGAAGAGTAGACGCAGATCCTTGCTGAAAATGAGTGAATAAACTAGAGGAACTAGGAAGATGTTCCATGATTGTTATCCCTTCTAATCTTCTTGATAAATGATTATGGAGCACATGGCAATGGACATCCCATAGAAGTCCTAGGGGAGATAGCAGCTATAGGAGAAGCATCACCTTTTTTTTTAAGAATAGGAACCAACAAACTCTTTCTCCATTTATTTAACATGTTTAATTAGAGTGTTTGGTCAGATTTGGAACGAAAGGATTACTTTATACTGGTTGAGATTTTAATTCACGACTTTACATTTTTTGGTTGACAAAAAATGTAATGAAAGTGAAATTGGGTGACGTCGCGGTGCTACGACCGGGGCGGCGGCACGGCGACGACGGTGGCGGCGGTGGCGCGACGCGGCGATGGCGTCCGTGGGCGACGGCCGGCTGGCCACCGATCACTTTATTACCGCTGTATTTGGATTACTGGGATTTGGCGAATTCCAAATACAAAACACTTTCTGTATTTGAAATGCACTGGAATTTTACTTGGAACCAAACAGCCCCTTACTATTAAAAAGATTAGTAAGCTGAGAAATTCCTTGGTTAGAGATGAGACAGAACAAAATAATGATGACGCCATTGAAAGTGCTGAAACTAGAGATGACAGGCACCAACACAAAAGGGACAACACCCCACAATGGAGGTGTGAGCATCCTAAGGGAGAACGTTCACGTGTAGTTATTGCGAGCAACACAATTAATTCAACATGTGTGAGTGCTTAGACAAGTGTGTTCCTGATCGAGGGCAGTGTCATCCTTGCATACTTTTCATCAACGAGATTAACTTGTGACACATCATTCTGCATGTGATACCAAGCAAAAATATGCCCTATTGTCATTGCAATCTAGGTACGTTGTGGCACATTACTTTTGAGTGACATCTTAGAAAAAATCTTCTTATGTCTCATCAGTAAGAGAAATGCCTGCAAAATTCAAATTTGCATTCATTTATTAATTTTTGGCATACAACGTTTAAGATCCCTGATAACCTAAATTCAAATCTGCAAAAATTTTACATTCGGGAATAGAATCAATAATGGTGATTTCACTGAATGTGGCCTTGAAGCATATGCTGCACCTCTGAATCTATTTTTTAGTAAAATAATATTTAATCCGATTAGCTTATTTTTGTGGCTTGGTAGGAGAGTCCTCAAGCTGCAAGGGTGAAGGTATTAGCAAGTGGGAACGCAACAGAGAGACGATTCAGGTCTGCTTTACATTCTGTGTTATAAAATTTTTTTGTTTAATTTTTAGCTGCAATGAGAAAGTACATTTATATGTTAATTCAATGATATTTTTATTTATGTTTATTTCTTGTTAGCTAGCCGTTGGCCTTTTTTAAATATAGTCTTGTATTGTTGCACTTCACAAACAAATTCACACAACAAAAACAGTAATAGTTTTATTTTTCCGAGTAGTTTTGGTTTTGCCTTTTTCCTTTGAATTTTAAAATATTGAATATTAAAATTTGAAAATATGCATGTAATTTGAATTTTATTTTTGATTAGAAATGTCCATTCGAAAAATTTCACGCCTTAATGCCCTCATTGATGAAAAAAAATATATTAAGATATTATAAAGCCAAAACACCTCTGTTAGAATATTTAATATTTCGGAAAATTTATCAATAAATTACAGTATCAAAGTATTCAACTGACATAATTGGGTGTTTTATTCTCTAACAGTGTTTGGATTGGTGGGAGCATTTTAGCTTCCCTCGGATCATTTCAGCAGATGTGGTTCTCCAAAGGAGAGTGAGTACTTGCAGTGTTCCTTATCTTTGTTTATTTACCTATTTATTATTTAAATTTTACTTTTTTTTTAACTTTTTTAATCATGGTTAGTAAATATAAGAGTTCCTACAGTCTGAAATAAATCCATTAAAATGATATTGGGCACTGCTTAGGTAGACCAATCAAATTGAAAGAGTATTGCATAAACATTTCACTTGTGAGAGTGTTGATCTGATACAATTAAGTAGAGTTGAATTTCATTTTAGAAGATTTACATAAATACAACACAATTCTGTCAATTCTGATGTATTTACATATCTACACCTAAAGTTGAATATATATATATATACATATATATATATATATATATATATATATATATATATATATATATATATATATATATATATATATATATTAAACTTTATGTATTAGATATAAATGCGTAATAATTGTGTTGTATGCATAGAAATTCTTCTTTCATTTTTTGTGTAGGTTTGCATTGGCGAAGCTAAGCTTCAAAGTAATGCTTTATTCGCTTGGATCTTTTGTAGGGGGAGCAATTTGAGTTAATAGGTTTGATTTGGTTTAATTTGCAAAAACCCAAACCAAGTAGTCATTCATTTTGAAAACCGAATCAAGTAGTCATTCATTTTGCTAGTCAAAAAGCTTAACCCGAACCAGATCCAACGTAACAACAAAAATAAAATCGAATGCATTAATGCCAACATAGCTTTTAATAGACGAAGATTGCTCCCTTTGGATAAAACTTGAAAGAAAATAACTATATAATTCTAATTTAATATATTTTAATGAAAAAAAAACTTTATGTAGATCAAGTCAATATTTTTATGTTCAACTCAAATTCGATCCAAGTAACTTGAGCTTATTTAAACTCAATCAAATCAATAGTTTTTATGTTGGCTCGAATCACATTTTCATTTTAGGTCCAAAACATTTACACTCTACTAATCCATTACATGCATGGACAGGTATGAAGAGCATGGAGCATCATACATCCATAGAAAATGCCCTTGATTACTGTAACCCTCTAACATTATATCAAAATGATCCTTTTTATTTTTTGTGTGCTTCTCTGCCGAAATGGGAAACGTTTCACATTGTCTGAATTCATCCCTTCTGAAGCACACATAGGCAGAGTCTCACTTATCCTGTTGAAATTATATAGCCGTTAGCTGCTGCATAATGTTGATTTCTTAGTGGCTGTAGATTGATTTTTCTTCAGAGAGCTGAGATTATTTCTTATCTATTGTGGTCAATGAACTATTTATCAATTGTATTATCATTTTGTTTGTTTCTTATTTACAGTCACAGTTTATTTAATCGCTGCAGTATATATATATATATATATATCGTTTAATGTTTTGTATGTTCTTCAGCATACCTTTTGATTAGAGCTGCAAATTAGCCGAGCTAAGTGTTTTTGTTCCACATTTTTAATTTTTATATTGTTAAATTTGGCTTTTGTTTCTTTTTATTTGTAAACATAATGCCCTTATTTGATTCAAATATGGTTGGAGTTATAAAAATTTCTCGGATAATCAAATACTGCTATTAGGGGTGTAAACGAGTCGAGTCGAGTCAAGTTTTGATGTAATCGAGCTAAGCTTGTTTAAACCTCGTTGAGCTCGAGCTCGACTCGAGCTTAATTATTAGGTTTGAGCTCAACTCGATTTAAATAAAGTCAAGCTCGAGTTTGTTTAAAAAGCTCGATAAATTATTGAATCGATAATGTGATACATTATAATTATAGTTCATTATTATGTAAACAAGCTAACTTGATAAGCTATCAAGCCGAGTCAAATTATGCTCAAACTTGAGTTCGAAAATTTTTCGAGCTTGTTTATGAGCTCGAGCTCGTGACTCAATAAGCTTGACTCGTGAGCTGGCTTGACTCATTTACAACCTTTGCTGCTATTTTATTTGATTCTAATGGCCGTGAGTAATATATATTAGGTTTAAAAATTAGAAAAAAATTTATATGCATAGTATATAATATTTATATATTTATATATTTAACACCTAAATTTGGATGTATAATTATAATATTTTTCATATGTATAAGTACATAAATATAATTATATTTCTTTTATATAAATAATTAATGAATTGTACATAGAGCAGATTATGATCAGATAAATGAGTTCAAAATTTTAAGTAAAATTATACGTATTTTTTAAAAGTAAAAATAATTTAATTGAATCATAATTATGATGGTTAAATATATATTTAATTCATATTTGAATCACTAGAGATATGATCCAACATATTTAAGTAACATATTTAATAATTTTTTTGTTGCATGCGATTAATATCTTAATATAATTAAATGATTTGTTGTTTGTTGGAATAAAATATAGATTCTTAGCTAGAATTTTGTAAAAATTGGTCATTAAATAATTTTAGTAAAATATGTAATAAATTAAAATATTTCATGAGTTAATTTTAATTTGAAGCATTTATCATAAATTATTAATGATAAATTAATATGTTAATATTTTTTAGCATGATTTATTGTTCATATTTAGAAAATTTTAATATAATCATTGTAGCAAAGGTAATGACAAGAAAGAGTTGATGAATTATATGTAATGGCATAAATTTTAGATGCCATTATGATTAAGGCATTGATTTAAACATTAGATATAGGGATGTAAGTGAGTCAAGTCAGTCTGTGAGTTCATGGAGTTCATAAATAAGTTTGAAAATTTTTTGAACTTGAGTTCGAGCTGATTTGGCCGCACAGTAGTTTATTGAATGACTCATTTACATAATGATAAATTATAGTTATCTATTTAATAATTTATCGAGCTTTTAAAACAAGCTTGATTGTTTGAGTCGAGCTGGAGCTTAATCTTTTTAAATTGAGTGAACTCGAGCTTAACAAGATTTAAATAAGTTTAGTTCGATTAAATCAAAACTCTTATACTCTTGTTAGATACAGATTATCTTAGATCATTGAGAGAAAATAGTGATATGTTATTAAAAATTTAATTTTAAGTAAAAATTACTAATTTGTTTTATATTATTTGATTGAGTTGTGTTAAATATGTCAAATTACAGTATTTCATATGTATAAATGGCATTTCAAATTCATTTATAGATGGACATGATAAAAATATTAATGCGATATAAATATATAAGAATTATATGATATGTATATATAAATCATCTTTAAATATGCTTCTTTTAGTAAATTATAACACATGCTCGAATTAAAATGAGAGATTATTACGTACAAATATTGGATCATTCAGATGATTATGTATTAGCCGTATATTATGCTATATAAGAGAGAGAGAGAGAGAGAGAGAGAGAGAGAGAGAGATTAATATACATTTAATACGAAACACTACAAATGATTCGGATAATGCTTTTTTTGTTGAGATAAGTTTTTTCTCAACAAAATTCCTCGCACAGTCAGTTTTCCTCGAAAGAAAGTATTTTGTTGCAGCAACCAAAACCACCAGAGTTTTTACTTACCGCTCAATTATTTTAGCCGTTGGGAGGCTTTGGAGTTTTTTAAATAACCCACCTTCTTCCACTTCCCTCCCATTTCTCACAAAGCTCAGATATGGAAGCCGCCAGAGCTCTGCTCGCCTTCGCGTTCTTCTCCCTCCTGCTCGCCGCGTCTTCTCTTCCGGCGAACTCCACTGGCGACGGCGGCGGCGAAAGTGAAGTCTTAGCCAAGGATGCGGATTTCATAGACGAGCTTCCGAACCAGCCGGAAAGCACGGCTTTTCGTCAGTACTCCGGCTATCTTCTGGCGGAGCCGGTCAACAATCGACGCTACTTCTACTACTTTGTTGAAGCCGAAGATATTCGACCGTTATCCAAGCCCCTACTGATCTACATCGGCGCGCAATGTAAAAAATATCATTTATATTTTTCATAATTTTTATTTTGAATTCAAGCATTTATTTTTGAAAATTTAATATTTTATATTCATAAATTATTTTTTTTCAAATTAGCTCCAATATATTTAAGCTAGCTTGATATTCATTTTCTAAATTTAAAAATATTTAATATGAATATATCATATATCTGTATGTTAAATTAATATTTAATATTCATTTTATGAATTTATTTCATGCTATATATATGCTTTATTATTGCAGCTCCCGACCGGCAGGGCTCAGCTTTGCTCGCTTCTTTCCAGCAAGTGGGGCCATACAGAGTTGGAGATGACGGCCAGACTCTCATCCCTAACCCATTTTCATGGAATAAATGTGAGTAATATATATATATATATATATATATATATATATATATATAATAAATTTAATAAACATAATAATCTCTCTGAAAGTTTACTGATTCATTTGGATTTTCTGGTAACAGTTGCCAATATGCTGTTCATCGAGGGTCCGATGGGGGTCGGTTTCGCTCTCTCTAACAACGATCAAGACATATATAGCAGTCAAGATTACTGGATTATCTCAGAAATGTACAGTTCCGTTGTGCAGTGGATGAAGAGGTTTCCTGAATATAAGAACAGTGATGTCTACATCGCCGGACAGTCGTACATCGGCGTCCTCGGCCCCGGCCTCGCCACCTACATCCTCTACAAGAACACCGTCTCCGGCAGCACAGTCATTAACATCAGAGGCATTCTAGTAATTCTAATCCACAAACCTCGTTACATGATTCTAATAGCTCGCATATATGATCCGTATATAGTATTCACTTACGTATATTTATATGTTGTTATATAGAAAATTGATAGTGGTTAAAAATGGCAGATGGGAAACCCTAAATTGGACAAGAACTTGGAGTTTATAACGAGATTTGAGTCGGTGTTCAGAATGAACTTACTGTCAGAAGAAATAGTTCAGGATCACAGAAAACTTTGCGATGTAAACAAACCGGAAGAATTCATGATCTGCTGGAAAGCTCTCGGACAAGCTCAGACACTTCACTTAGCTCTCGAAGACCACAATGTATATGCCAAATTCTGCCCTAATATTGACATCGACGCTGTCGGCTTGGATAATTTTGAGGTCATCTTTCTTCTACCCTAAACCCTAATTTACAGTTTCTATGTATATATGTTTTATCAGAAGAAATAGTTCAATTTTCAACGAAAGATCTGAAAGTAAGATTGATTTTAGCAACCTTAATACCCTAAACAAAATTTCATTTTATCGTCGATTAATAAATCAAGTTAGTGAAGCTTTAAAGAAAATGAAATATGGAAGCAAGAGGACGGATAATATTCTAATAGAAGTGTGGAAATGTTTAGGAGATCAAGGAATTTCTTGTTATAAATCTTTTAATGTTATTTTAAAGACTAAAAGATGGATGAGTGGAGAAAGAGTTTGTTGGTTCCTATATTTAAGAATAAAGGTGATGCACAAGAGTGTGCAAAATTATTTAAGTTAATGTGCCATACATTAAAATTATGGGAGAGAGTAATTGAGCATAGTTACGATGTGATACATAAGTTTCTCACAAGTTTAGTTTCATGCCGGTAGATCTACTATGGATGCTATACATTTGTTAAGAGGTTTGATGGAGAAGCATAGAGAAAATAAGAAGGATCTACATATGATATTTATTGATTGAGAAAGCTTATGATAAAGTCTCAAGAGATGTTCTTGAGAGTTAACGAAGAAGTTAATATTGATTATATTCAAGTCATTAAGGATATGTATATAGAGTTACTTGTGTCCAAACACAAGGAGGATTGACAAAATATTTTCCTATTTCATTGGATTACATCAAGGATCAACATTAAGCCCTTATCTTTTACTTTAGTTATTGATGTTCTTGAGGCATTTACAAGAAGATGTACCTTGGTGTATGCTGATGACATTCTTCTTGTTGATAAGACTAAACAGGAGTCCAAGAAACTTGAATTATGGAGGTCAACTTTAGAGTCTAAAGGTTTTCTTTTAAGTAGATCTAAAACTAAATATATGGAGTGTAATTTTAGTTGTAGAAGTTTTAGTGGTGTGACAAGATCAAGTCATTAATAAGATGAGATATTTAGGCTCTATTATTCAAAATGATGGTGAAATAGATGGAGATGTTATTAGTAGAATTCAAGTTGGATGGTTGAAGTGGAGGAATGCATCGGCCTATTATGTGATAGAAAAGTTCCACTTAAACTGGGAAAATTTTATAAGATGAGTGTAAGAATGACTTATGCAATGTCACAATAAAGAGTAAAACTAAGTTAAGTGTTTAGAGAGGAGATGGTGGATGAGTGACTTTACCCTTAGAGATAGAATGCAAAATGTGTATGTTGGGAAAAAGTTAGAGTAGCTCAGTGATAGATAAGATTAGGAGAGTCGCTTAGATGGTTTTACATAAAAGCGTCAATCGTCCATCAGATGACAGGAGAGTAGATGCATTAGATTTGATTTATGTTAAGAAAGGTAGAAAGACTTGGTTAAGATGTATAAAAAATGATCTTAGTATACTTGAATGAAATGAATTTGACAATAATAGACACAAGGAGAATTCACGTAATACCCCACCTAGTGAGATTAAGACTTGTTGTTATTGTTGTTGATTGAAACTCTTTTGCTGCAACTTCTTAAGGATGATTTAGTGATAATATATCTTTAAGTTCATATTTTGGAGGGATTTTTACGTGATTATTAAATTTATGTTCTTGATAAACAGTATCTCGTCTACGACTGCAATGAACAGTGCGTCGCTGGTTATTTCAACATTCCTTTTGTTCAAACCATGATGCACGTTGAAAGTACCCCATGGGGTCCTGCTTACTGGCAGCCATTTACTAGGTCTCTCTCTCTCTCTCTCTCTCTCTCTCTCTCCCTATTTTCTTCGTGAACTAATACATTATTTATTATTGCAGTAGCAACGTATTGCGCAATATTTCTTCTTCAATACCTTATGTAAAGGCAGCAATGACCAAAGGAGTCCGAGTTCTAATTTACAGGTTTGTCATATATGCACTCTCTCTCTCTCTCTCTCTCTTATTTTTATCAGTTTCAAAATTTTAATAAAATTTCGTCACATTTTTAATGAAAAAGATCGAGTTTTAGTATAACTTATAAATCTGATATTATTTATTGCAGTGCGGTGCTTGATGAGGAGATTGTTATCCCAAATTTGACTGTCATAAAGAGCATGAATCTGACCATCTCATCACAGTGGAGGCCATGGTTTCTTAATCAAGTTGAGGTTGGTGCATTTATACAAGCATCCTCAATAATAATACAAGTACTAAATAAATTTTTTTATATAAAAAAGTTAAATATATATATATATGTTTTTCTTTATAAAAATTTTAAGCAAATTTTTATTTTTTATTATGATATAAAATGTATCAAGATCGAGTTGATTTGAATTGTAGGTCGCCGGGTTCACCGAGTCATATGATGGAGGGCTAACTTATGCGACGGTCCGCGCCGCCGGCATAAAGATGATGGCTGACCAGCCTGAGAGGGGCTTCATCTTGGCCAAGTCCTTTGTTACAAATACTAGCTTGCCTTTTACCAATTTTTTTTGAATAATTAATTAATTAAATGTCATGAATTTATGAATGAATTGTGTTCTAATTTCTTATAATGTTTCATTTAATTGGTTTTATTTATATATATAATATGTTTTCAATCATTCTAAGTTTAAATAATTAATGGAAAATAATTAAATGAGATAATTTTTTTTTAAAACTTAATGGTATTTTTTAGATGATTTTGTTCCTTCTATTAGGTCTCTCTAGCCCTCTTCTCTAAGCTTTCCTTAAATTGAATTGGTTCTTGAGACCAGCCAGCCCAGCCAAAAGCAGCATTCTAGCCTGCCAGCCCAGCCAAAAGCAGCATTCTAGCCTCCAAATTGTTTAACGGCTTATAGGTGATAGACTCTTCCTAGTTCTAATCTAAGGAAGGTAATTAAGCTAAGCCGATTCGTTAATATCTATCCTGATTAACTGGAAAATCAACACTATTATACTATTTCTTTTTTTCTTTCTCACTAAAATTTCAATGAAGCATATGATCCAATTATTAAGATCGTTAATGTAAAACCAATAACACTACCATTGCCGATCCCAAGTCTGGATGTAAAAAGTGAAGGGTTAGGGTTACGTTGTAGACAAATTAATGAAATAATCACATTTTAACTTTAAATATCATTAATGCTAGGCCCCGGAATAGACGTCTTTGTACTTGAATCTGGAAAAATGTCTGTAGTCAATGCATCCGCGTGTTGTTAAATAAAGGTTCCCACATTATGAACGGATGCAAAAGAGCAGTTAGTCCATGAAACTAGAATTAGGTTAAGATCTTGGAATATAGGTTTTTACGTAAATTAATGAAAATAATAGATATTATGATTCATAAAAGATAAATATTTTATGTGCTCAAGAAACTAAATGGGTTGGTGGCCAGAAATTGATACTAGATTTTAAACTTTGTATTCAGATAAAAGTCAAACTAAAATGAGGTGTGATTATAGATAAAAAGCCAATGATAACGTTATAAAGATCAGAGAGATAGAATTATAACTTTAAAGATTATCATTGATACAAGATTATCAACGATAAAGTGTCTACGCTCTCAAGAGGCAGAAGTTCGTTAAAAAAATTTTCGGAATGAATTAAGACTAATATAAAAGATACCCTCAAGAAAAAATATTTATCGGGAGATTTAAATGGATAGTTAGAGAGTAGAAGATTTTAAATATATTTACGCATTATGGATTTGAGTGACTAATGAAGAAAGAGACTTTATTTAGATTTTGACTTTTTACGATTTCAGAATAAGCTAACACTTTATTTAAGAAAAGAACATATTATTACTTATAAAATGGATCTAAGAAAACACGTGATCGATTATTTTCCGATAAAGAAAAATAGATCGCTTAGATCAGAAAGATTGTAAAGGCCATTCCAAGGAAATTTTAAGACCAACATCGACTATTAATTTTAGATTTTAAGATTTAAAGGTTATAAAGAGAAAAAATAAACTAAATTATCATTCCAAGACAGTGACACTTAAAGAATACAAATAAAAATATTTTAAGAAGCTACAAAGAAATTAGAATTTGGATGTTCATACGAAGCTAACGCATAAAAAATATCAAATTAAGCAAGCAAAGACGGAGAATCAAAAGTTCTTTAATAAGAATACATGGGAGTCGAGCGCAAAGAAAAGATAAAGAAAACATTATTATAAACTTGGTTTATGAAAAAATTGAGAATCGAAAGATATAAAGTTTACCAGAGATTCTAAGAACAATATACGACGAAAAAATTAACTTTAATAATTTATACATAGATGATACCAAAGAAGCTGAAAGACATGTATTAGCCAACCAAAGAGAGAGAAGAAAGACATACCAAGTGAGATAAGACGAAAATAATAAAGTGCTTTTTTAAAAGATATCGAAAATGACGACAGATTTTGATAAACTTTTCAACGGAAGATTTGAAAACGATTGATTTTAAAGAACCTTAATACCCAAAACAAAAATAGAGAATTTCATTTTATCGTCAGATTAGTAACTGAAGTTAGTTTTAAAGAAAATGAAATGTGGAAAAGCAGGACCTGATAATATTCCAATGATGTGGAAATGTTTAGAGATAGGAATTTCTTTTACAAATCTTTTAATATTATTTTAAAGACTAAAAAGATGTCGAAGGAGAGAAAGAGTCTATTTAAGAATAAATATGATGCACAAGAGTGTGCAAATTATGAGGAATTAAGTTAATGTGCCATACATTAAAATTATGGAGAGAGTAATCGAGCAGTTATGACGATACGTAAGTTTCTCACAATCGCTTGGTTTCATGATCTAATGGATGCTATATATTTGTTAAGAGGTTTGATGGAGAAGCATGAGAAAGTAAGAAGGATCTACATATGATATTTATTGATTTAGAGAAAGCTTATGATAAAGTCAAGAGATGTTCTTTCGAGAGTTAACGTGGAGTTAATATCGGCTATATTCAAGTCATTAAGGATATGTATACTAGAGTCGTTACTTGTGTCCAAACACAAGGAGGATCGACAAAATATTTTCCTATTTGCTTGGATTACATCAAGGATCAACATTAAGCCCTTATCTTTTACTTTAGTTATGGATGTTCTTAGGCATTTACAAGAAGATGTACCTTGGTGTATGCTTTTGTCGATGACATTCTTCTTGGATAAGACTGAGAGGAGTCCAACGTAAACTTGAATTATGGAGGTCAACTTAGAGTCTAAAGGTTTTAAGTAGATCTAAAACCTAATATATGGTGTAATTTTAGTTGTAAGAATTTTACAGAATGTTACACTTTAGTGATGCTCATTAATAAGATGAGTGATTCATATTTAGGCTCTATTGTTCAAAATGATGGTGAAATAGATGGAGATGTTATTAGTAGAATTCAAGTTGGATGGTTGAAGTGGAGGAATGACCGCCTATTATGTGATGTAAAAGTTCCACTAAACTTAAGCGAAATTTATAAGATGGTGGTAAGACCCGAATGACTTATGGTAATGTTGGCCAATAAAAGAGAAGCATAAGACTAAGTTAAGTATTACGAGATGAATGCTCGTGGATGAGTGGCTTTACTCTAGAGATAGAATGCAAAATGAGTATGTTCGGGAAAAAGTTAGAGTAGCCCAGGTAGATAAGATTAGGGAGAGTCGCCTTAGATGGTTTGGCCACATAAAGGGCTACCGTCGATGACAGAGAGTAGATGTATTAGATTTTCCTATGTGAAGAAAGGTAGAGGTAGACCTAAAAAGATTTGGTTATGATGTATAAAATGACCTTAGTTTATTTGAATTAAATGAGAATTTGACACATAATAAGACACAATGGAGACGAAGGATTCATGTAGCCGACCCCACCTAGTGGGTTTAAGGCTTGTTGTTGTTGTTGTTAATGTAAAACCAATGAGTCTTGAAAATAAAGGATTCTCCTTTCAAAGAATTTGGATTTTTTGCTCTTTTTCCAATGCTTCGATGTTAGGATTAGTTACCAGTTCCGATTTTATAAATTTCTTTTTTGGGAACTAGTGAGGAGGTGTTCTTCTTTGATTCACATGACCCATTGTAGTAAGAGAAATACACTTTATACAAAAGATAATGCCTTTCATAAGGATAGAAGCTTTCCACAGTCGTTAGGCATTTGAGCTATATGCTCTTCTTTCTCTTCTAGTGGCACAGACCAATCAAACATATCGATCGTGGTCAAGTGCTTCGTAGGACATCCATCCCCGAAGCGAAGGAAGAGAAGCAGGAACAAAAGGTTGTCCTCTCTTGGCCCAACAATTTCTAATTCAAATCCGGATCGAGTTTCTCGAGTCCAAGCACAAATAGCAGTGGGAAAGACTAGAGCAGAACCATTCGTTGGAGATATAAACTCCAATCGATCAAAAATTGCCAGTAATCGCTATCATTCCTTCCTATGATCGCCACCGATATCAGCTCTATGGAAGGGCCCACCAAAATAGTGAAACCAATTAACAAATATAAAAGGAGAAATCGTTTATCTATTATGAAAGAAGAATTCAACTGCTCCAAAGTGAAATTCTTTATGCTTGAAACAAGTTGTATTATCCCTCCAAGTCTTAAAGAGCTCTAACTCATCTACCGAAATAGAGTTTTTAGTTCCAGTATAATTTAGTCTTGATCTTGCCCCTACCAAATACGATGACCTTACTACTGACTTTAGAAATAAGTACACACCCGACAAAATCTCAACCATCCATTCCTTACATTATTAGAACGGACAGACTAGATCTAATGGTTCAAACCTCCTTTTTTAACTTAACAACCTCCTTTGTATACGGCTATTCTTGGATTGAATCGTTCAGAGTTTCATTGAACAATACAAGAAAACTTTGATGCTAGTTGCCATGCATGGACAATTAAGAAGGCTATATCTATATCTAAAATGTGGATAGAAGAACACATATGGGTGGTATGTATGCAAATCACTACTTTTAAAAGTAAAAAAAAAAACATCTTTTTAAGCATAAAAAAAAGGTCAGATAACTAAATATCTAACTTTAGATGTTATAGATATAAATACATAAAAATTATGCGATATGTATGTAAATCTTTCTTAAAAAATTTGAGATATAATAACTTAATTATATCTTAATAATACACAAACATGAGGGTAGCAATGTAATTCAATCATATGCAACATCACAATTTATTGATATTATTTGATAAAACTTAATGAAGCATAGATTGGAGAGAGAACATGATCAGGCATGGATATCCATATTTATTATAAAGTATGAAATCAAAGATAAGGCATTACGGTTTGAATTTGAAGTTTAAAATTTATTTAATTCATTTCCTTCTATGAGAAAATGAAGAATAGAAAATATAGTTACAACTATGCAATAATTAGCCATCATGCTTAGATTATGATCTAAGATGAGCTTTTAATAATGATTTTTGAGAAAACAAAAGAATATAATTAAGAAAGTAGCTTTTAAAAAGAAATCAAGCAGTAAAAATAAAATAAAATAAAAATATAAACCGCCTGTGATGAAAGTCTTCAGCCATCTTCTGCTTTCTTCTGGATGTTTAAAGATAAGTTTCTCTCAAAAAAAAAAGAACCGTTTTAAGCTTCTGCATCAATGAAGAAATGCTAACTGTCTTATACAAATTAAGAGCAAGAATTCGAAAAATCAGAGCCATGCAATACAAAAAAGAAAATATAGAGTTTCTTCTTTTTAAAAAAAAATAAAAAATGGAAATTTGAAAAAAAAATTTATGGGAGACGTACCTCATAATCACCAGACTCAACTCAAAGGACCAAAATCTTCACAAATTTCTCCAACTGAGAACAATCATAAGAACATCAGAACAAGAATTGTAAAGAAAGGTTAACTGATGCAGATGAAAGCAGATTTATGTTCCAAACCTGGAAGAGAAACAGCTAAGTTTGCTAAATTATCAGCAATAGCATTGAACTCCTGTAAAGAAATCAGAACTAATGTCAGGGATGAGTGGATCTAATAAAGAATGAGGTCAAATCACAGATAATTGTATTGGAGGAATTAAGTATCATCTTAATATTGTATTAGAAAAGATAGATTTGTAGTTCTCCATAATCAGATCATAATGAAATTTACGGTGAATAAAGTGGGGTATAATCATCAATCCCGTATAAATTTTTATGGTTTTTGCGCGTTGACCTTCTTTTTTGATTTTATGTTCTTCTTAACTCTTGCGTTTGAATTAAGTTTTGTGTATTACACAAAAATACAAAATAAGAAAGGGGATTTAACATAGTTCTTATTTATATATCTAATACCTAAAATTTTATTTATATATATATAACATCTTAATCTTAAATATCACATCAAAAATACTATAATTGTTCACTTTTTAAAGTGAAATGAATCTCTTCGAGCATAAGAAAATGTTAAATAAGTAAATATCAAACTTTGGGTGTTAGATATGTAAATAGGTAAGAATTGTGTGGTATGTATGTCCATCTTCCAACAAAAAAATCTGTATTACCCTTCTGACATGCACGATACTGAATGACTGAAACATATCCTTCAGTTTTTTGACCTCTTTGCACAAATCAGCCATATTCTGATTCTTAGTTTGCCACAGATCTTGCACCTGCTTAGGTTAAGCGTCAATCATAAAACATAAGAAATGCTAAATAGGATAAAAAATTGCTGAAAATGCAATTTTACTAAATTTTCCTTGAAAATTATCATCTAAAGAATAGAATCAAGATTATTACAGAGCTAAAGCAGTTGGAAATCTCACAAAATGGCACTTCAATGAATCCAGAAAAAAAAAAGGTAATATTAATGATATTTACTATTAGATTAACTCTTGATTTGTCTCTCGTTCCTCAATTTATTAAGATTTGTTAAACCAATGAACAGTTAAATTTAACGTTAATTAAACCTAGAAATATAAGTACAACAATTCAGAAAAAATATATATGTATATAAGAAAATAATCTTTTATTGCTTAAGAATGATATACAAGAGATCTTAGAAAGAATAGTCAAAAGAATGCCTCTCCTAATAAAAAGTTCACCTCTTGAAGAAAGTGGTGACTTTATGTAATGATACTTGTTGCATGTCACAACATCCACGATGGTAGAGAGAATGCATTTAATATCATAGTTTTGTACAGAGAATCCAACACAAATACAAATAAAAGAAGAAATGCAAGATGCGAACAGAAAAAAGAGGATAAAACATGAGATCAAAGCCAATTAAAATAATTTCACTAGTGTATGTCGACAATTACAAATGTTGACAATCTCCATAACTAGGAAAAGTTTTAATACAATATGATAGACATAAATTGTAGAGAATTGATTACAATATAGGTAATGGCGTGAGTCGACTGCATTGGCCCTATATGTGATGACGTGTCATGTGTTAATGGTGTGTATCGACCATATAAGTGGTGGCATGCACCAATGTTATTGGAAATGATAAATGTCAAAGTCAACAGGTGAGGTAGCTGGATGACAATAGTTAGAATAATATAGCCAGACACTAGGCGACCCTTGTCGGGTGACAACAATAGAGACGTGGTGGTCGATTGATGATAGTCAAGTGACTAAAGTTAAGCAATGGTAAAGTATAATTCGGTGATTGTAGTCGAACGACTGTGATCGAGCATCTATAATCAAGTGACTATAATTGATAGTCTAAAGTAAAGTGATCGTAGTGAGCAACGGAGATCAAGCATAGTAGTCGGAGGTCAGGCAGTTGTATCCCAAGCATCGAAGAATAGGTGATTGTAGTTGGTCATTGAGGGTGAGAGACTGTAGTTAAGCAGCAAAGGATGGGCGACTGTAGTACGGCAATGAAGGAGTTCTGTAATGAAGAAAATTGACATTAATAAAACTTCTAGGACCTATTATCATAGTGCTTTTTGGTAAAGAGAATGCCATAGTTGATAATTGATTGGGATTATCACCTTGGGTCAAGGCATAAACCTACCTTCTCTTAGAGTAGTATTATAGTCATCCGCTAACACCAATAACTGTAGAACAAGACGAAACCAGAGGCTGCTTACAAACTAACAAATGCATCAAGTTCAAAAGTTTACACACCTGATGGTCCAGAACTAAAAATGAATCAATAAGAATCAACAATAACGTTGCACCATTTAATAGCTTTTTTGAATATGTTGATTTAAATAAAAAACATATGTTGTACTAAACATGAATATTAATATTGAAATAATTACAACAAATATGATAGTAAGATATATAAATAATAGCACACCTGAAGACAAACTAATTGAGAGTCACCTTGCACCCGGATATGCTTGAAACCTCTCATGAGAGCATATTTCATTCCCAAAATTAAGGCACGGTATTCAGCTACATTATTAGTTGCAATACCCAAGCCTTCACGAACACGAGAAATCTTCCCACATATAATGAGAAAAAAAGCTATACTATTACAAGGTTCAACTTCACAGAATAATAGGAAAAAAAAGTGGGGATGTGGTACAGTGAAAGCCACCTACCACATTCCCATCTTCTGTTCTCAGTATTGCTCCAGCACCAGCCTTCCCAGGATTTCCTTTAGAAGCACCATCAAATTCAACAATGCAGGTCATCTGCATGTTTCTGAAAAAATATTATTCTATGTGAAAGAGAAGGAGCTGCCATAGAAAAAGGTCTAAGCCGCTTAGCATAGAAAAAAGTGGAAAAGGAAATTTTATTTAACTTTAGAAATAAAATCATCCATACAAGATTACAACAGCAAATTGAGAATTCCAATGAGAATTACTATTTTGTGGTTAAGTATCGTTTTTAACCACATCTACACAACATTTTAGAGAAGATGATGTGGGAAAGAAAGGAGCCATACCATTTGTTGTAATTATTAGGGTAATGGAGAAGGTTTCATGAAATGTGGTTTGCCAAGCCAAGTCAGATACTGCATTCAATGGTTTTTTTTTAAAAACAAGAGCAAACACCTCAAAACCAGCCTAACAAAGAGAAACTGTGCAATATTCATAGTCTTACGCAGCTGCCAAGGTATTAAGATATTATAAATAAAATGCACGGGAAAATTCTCTGCAGAAATTAATTTTCTGCTTTTAAGCCTGATTACAAATCAACGACTAACCACAGCTATGCATCAGAAGAGTTTTTTCAAATGAAAAAAGAAAAAAAACTGTACTATTCAAAACAAAAAGATTCCAATGTGTTCTATGCCTTCGAACTTTGAACTCCTATCAGTCATGTCTAACACCTCTAAGCCACAAGCGGTCATGATGCGTATCTCTAAACTATTTAGTAAAAATTTAGTGCGACTAGCCCTTTATTAGGAAATGACAATGTTAACCTAAAAAGCACATCTTTGACAAGTACATCCAAAAAGATCTACTTAACAAAAATAAGATAAGGCAACCCGTGGATATTAATTATGGTCTCCACTCAGTCCTTTAATGTTGGTAGATAAGATTCACAAGTACACCCGGAATAAATCAAGTGATGTTCATTGAGCTTACTCCATCCCCAATCAATCTACAGTCAATGAAATTCACACAAATTACATAATCTAAACCTAAAATTGAACCTTAGTAACCTCACTAATCGAGAGTGCTCTTCTGGGAGTAGACAAGATAATTAAATATTGGGGATTGCGCACATAGAAATTCTCAACACTAGATCTAAACACATCATAGTCTAGGATTAATGGAAATCATGTTAAAACTAACATAATATGCCTCAAGAACAAAGGCCGGAGGGACCTGATATGATCAACTAGAAATATGCATTGATCATATTAATTCCTTGGCTAGTTACAATATTAAAATCTACTGATGTAAATATGAAATTTTAGGTGTTGGATATATAAATACATAAAAATTGTGAGGTATGTATGCAAATATTCTAAAAAGTTAATGAGGAATCAATCATTCTAAAAACTATTATAAAGGCAAAGAGGGAAGGAGGAAGAACAGTGAGAATATTAGGACTATAAAGAAATAAGCAAGGAAAAAGATGAACATTTAGCTGCAAAAGGTAAAAATTAAAATTTTTACAACATAATTTTTTTTCCTTCTGATTGAAAGAGCAAAAAATTTCTGATAGAAAAGAGTTTTGATGAAGAATAAATCTTAATTTGGGAAATACAAAAAACCTATGTTGACTTAAATAAATAATACTAAATTATTGATTTATTTTTTAAAACATTTTCAGATATTTAGTCCTTATGTATCATTTAACATGTGATTAAAATAAATAAAAATTGTGAAAAATATTAAGAACAAAATTAAGGGGGTTTGGATGTTGAAGAAGACTATATATGATTTGAGGCTAAATGTAGTTCTAACAATAATAATATATTTCATATTAGATTTTATAATTTAAATTCAGGGTTCCCTAGTCTTATAATGCTTGATTATAGAAAAATAAGTCCATTTAGCTGCATATCCATTTACGCCAAAAGAGGTATGCATGCAAATTTCTCCAAATTCGGAATGTATTTACTTCGTATCAGATATACTAATCCGTTTTTGGCTCTCATTTAAATAATCTGTTTTCAACACTAAGTTTTACTATAATATTGTTTAATACATGTATGTCCTGTATTTTTCAATGACAGACACGTCCCATGTCTATTTCGTATCATGTCCCTGAGTCCATATAGGTGCATCACAGACAATAGCAATCACTAAAATGTCAAAAACATCCATAGTACAATAACTCACAAGTTTATCGCTAGGCTGAGCTTCAACAGTAGGAGCAAACTTGGAAAACTTGTTTGATGGTGAAGTTAGCAAGCCACTAGACCCTGCAATCCCCTGTAGATCAACAACATTTGAGGCACAGTGCGTCTAAAAATAAATAAAAGAGAAGTTCAATACTTGATAAGTTTGAGGGGAAAAAAAAACTAAAAACAAAACTTCTAAAAGACTCATCACCTATCTTAAAATCAATACGCATTTCAGGAATGAGAAATTTGTTTTTTTTATGCATCTCAAAAGTTTAAGGAAGCAAGAACAAAATTGAGCTGTACAGGAGTACAACAACTTTATATTTATTTTCCCTATGGCTTTATAAAAACCATGATAATTTTTTATTAAGCAAAGTTATTGAAAGATTATAGCATCTTTATCATATAGTGATTATTTATATTTCATATTGACATTATTGCCCTAAGAAAAAAAAAACTGTAGTTATGATTTGCTCATTGCTATGCCTATAATGTATACCATATTGCTGCCTCCTGTATAGTTTAGCAGATAACACAAAGGATATTTCATAGGGTTATTCGTGTCTTTTTTTAAAGGATTGTTTTAAATTTGTCCTGTATGGTATTTTCATAAGTTTGCATTTGTTGTTTTGGGGAAGCTTGAGCTCCATTTTAAGCTACCTCCCCTAATTATTTTCTCAGGTTTCTTGCCGGAATTATTTTCAGGTTATTATGGGGAAGGATTTTGCTATTTTGGAGAGGTGGAGAGAGTTCAAGGTCTCCACCACCATTTACGTGAAGCACCTGAGGCACTCTTTGGTTGCTATCCAACATTGTCAAGCAGTAATTATTGGCTGCTGGAATGATGTAAGGGCCAACAGTGGGCTTGGAGGCCTCTTGGGTGGCTGGACGAAGAGAGACACAAGTCCTGCCAATGGCACAGAAGTCTCTGGACAGCTGAAGTTGGAAAACTATTTTCCTTGGGTGATGAAATTCAATGGAAATTATCTTGTGCATTGCTGCTTCTCCTATTCTTGCAGGTTCTTGAAGATTTGAGGACACCGAAGAATGGTTATGAGGACATTGAAATTCCCAGCAAATTTGATTTAGAGGAACTCTATGTAGACAGTTGTTATAAGGGAAGCATTAAACATCCAATGGCTCAAAGATATACTGGAAGCAGCTGGAAAGAAGAACTATGGCTAGAACATCTGAGCGAAAGAACTTAGCGGACTAGGTTCTCTGTGTTTCTTTGTCAGTTATCACTATTCTCTTGAAATATAGTTGTTCCGTTGGTTACCTTCTTGGTTTCATATAGGTTTCAGGTGAGGGCAACAGGAGGACTTCAAGAGGTGTCCAAGTTGTAAAACAATGCAATGCAAGTGACAGAGGCTAGGAACCAGCAACCAATTGCCCTTCTAGAAATCTAGATTGGCAGCAACTGTGGGCAATTTCCGCAAAACCAATGCAAGTAGCTGTGTCTGAGGAGGACACAAGACACTGCTTAGACTGTCATTTTGCTGGGAATGCAAATCAAGGTCTGCAGTTTTCAGCACAGTATCATTTCCAACAGCAGTCATTCTTTGTAAGAGTAAGGTTCTTGACGAGTATTATTCTTGTTAATGTTCTTGTAAACTTTACTTCATTTTTTCTCAGGGTCAAGTAGTTCTATAAGATTCTTGGTGTTGTTTAGTTTTATTAGACTATTATTAATAAATTGTTTCAAGCTATCATTGTGTCACCTCCTAACTTTAGTACTTGGCATGCCCACAATGACTAAACTATGCACGTCGCTTCAGGTACCATAGCAGTAACTTGCCTTCATATGAGCCTTACCTGATTTTCTGTTTAGAACAACACATGATTTCTTGATACTTTTTATCCTTGAAGTAGCTAACAAAGACATAAATAGAACCAAGTAATCCTGGAAGATAGGTTCACAAGGCAGTGACAAAAGATGGTTAATTCCAGAGTTTGTGGCCATCTGGTTAATAAAACAGCTCAACGCAAGGTGAACTGATAGAATAATCTCAAAGTATTTCAAATATCTAGTGGTCATTCAAGGTTGCTTTCATGTGCAAGTGTTTTCTAAGAATTTTGTGATCAATGCGTTTCTCTAGAAAAAATTTATGCTAAAATTATACTCGAGGGAATATAGATTACATCCAAATTAATTTGGTTAAATATTAAACCTACTATTTAGTATAAAAAGCCAATTCATCAAATATGATTAAAATAAATTTCTTATCGTGAAAGATTGAAAAATGCTTCTGTGGAGAGCATGATATGAAAGAGAAAGAGAAAACAGAATAAAGTAAGACGTCTCTTAACATCACTCTCCCAAAAAAAGCAAAGGAACAGAAAATAAATATCAAAAGAGTACCCACAATGGAGAATGAGTAAATAAAACAAACCCTGAAAAAATATTTATGTCCATGAATCATAATTCAGAAAAAAATTCTTGGTTCATGTTATGAATGTGCTCTTTCTTTCATTTGCTTTCTAATTTACTTGGTTCTATCAGTATTTAATTTGATAAAGATAAAACATATGATTTACAAAAAAAACCTACTGACTAAATAGTAATGCAGTAATTTATTTATTTTTAGAAACTTCAAGATAGATTTATTGATTTCTCACTTAATAATTTTAGAATGTGATTTATTCATATTTTAGTCACGTTATATGCTAGATATTTATTCAATTTCTAATCCTAATATCAAGAATCCTTCACGTTGAAGACCTCTATATATCTCATACACTCTAAAGGAGGACAGCATTGTAGAGATCAACATTCGAGAGAGCAGCTGACATTTGTTTGTGAATTAAAAATCCCATTACCATAATCTGACATTTTCAAACCAGTGATCTACTCTGCTTCAGCTCTCATTCAATTTGAACTTATTGAAAGCATGGTGCTGCTATATGAGGGTGTTTTATAAGTTTAATGAACTGATGTCGGTGGTTGAACAAAACAAAACAATTTTGTAACAACTTAAAGAAGTTGATGACAAATGGAAGGATAGGGGCAGATGTTATTTGATCGGGAACTATAAATTCATACAAGAATTTTCAAAACATACAGAAAATTGTGGAGAAAGATACTGTGAACAAAATATTGTGACATTGAAAGGATACTTAAAAACATGATTTGATGAAAGAAAATTCTGAAGATAATGAGAACAAAATATTGTGACATTGAAAGGATACTTAAAACATGATATGACAAAATGAAGTTCAAAAGTTGGATTACACTGTACTTTTTTCAAGTTTTATCATATACTTGAAGAGATTATTTTATGTTAAAAATGCTATATGATTTAACTTAATCATCTATTTTCTTCCTTTTTCATGCATAATGCACGTTATTATAACTAGCTCATAGTTATCTAAAATAGTTCCTCTCAAAACGCAATAACAAAAAGAGACATGAAATCACATTAAATGAGAGTGATTAGTTGAAATATAAAGATTCATCAGGCAGAAAGCGATAGCAGCAGCTTAAATGACAAAAGGATTCATCGTAAAACTTACAGGTTTGTTGCTTATTGGCTGAACTTCAACACTGGGAATCATTTTAGAAAATTTGTTTGGTAGTGCAGTTGGCTTGTCATTAGACCCAGGAATCCCCTGTTGATTAACAGCTCTTGAGGTATAGTGTGTCCAAGAAAATAAATTTAAAATCCAGTGAGCCAAAGGAAACAAACTAAGATGTAAATTTCTGAAGGAAAAAAAAAGTTTCACGTAACTTAAAATCAAAGTGCATCTTAAGAATGAGAAAACAAATAAACCTATCATATGCATCTCAAAATTTTGAGCTCGCATGATGAATTGAGATGCAAAGGGTAAATTTCTTTGTTGATTGTATATTTTGCATATTAATTTCATGTTCATTAGAATTTAGATGCCAAAATTATCAAAAATATATATATGATGGTTATAATTTACTCAATGCCAGAGCTTGACTACTTTTCATACTGCGCCACCTATCTTTTTGAATTAGCATACCCATAAACGCCTAAACCGTGCACTTCATTTAATTCAGGTACCATTTGCATGCCCATCACTGCAATAATTTGGTAGTTTCTATAATGATGGTTTTTCTCTTTTCAAATGATGAGTGTGTAATAATGGTGAATGTTTAATTCAAGCATGCATTTTCAATAAGGTTACATATTAAGTTTTCTTGAAAATTTGAAATGATGTAAAGAAATGTGTGAACATGAGTTCTATTGTACGTACCACCATAGATCATACAAGAGTCCAACCTTATATTTTGAGTTTGTATTTATTTCAATTGATCTTTCCTAGAGTTCTAGCATTTTGGATGATCGTATAGATGATCATTAACTATACATATGATTAGATATCATTTAGATGATTAACAAGTAACGTTTTCTCTACAGCTCATAATTGTTTGTAAGATATGATGAGGGTACTGTTGTATGATTGACTTTTATTGAGTGATTTTGGAGCAGGTCTAACTTTCATACCAATTGTTATGATCCAATTGACACTATTTGAGATATTATTTGTTTAAATATAACCAAAAATAGGCTAAACCTAACAATTTTATCCTTCTTGAAGCCACTCTCAGTGAGGTACCCATCCTAGGTGTACTATAAGCACATTGCTTATACAATTCCCAAAAAAAATCCATCGAAAAATTTAGATCTAGTCCCATACATAGCTGAGTAATATTTTTCACCTTTTTGAAGGAAGACTTGATTCATTCTCATCCCTTTCTCCTTCGAAGTCTAACATTCAATAAGCCAACAAAGACTGGCCTCTTGTCTGAGCCACTACTCTGAAGATCCTCCCTTCACACACACACACACATGGATATGTTAGCATGTAAATGCATTATTTATTGCTTTCATAAGAAGGATTATGAACAATATATTGTAAATCATTGTAGATCAATTAGCATTTTGATTATTAATGCCATGTAACATTGTTCAAATTAAATGTTATAATTATATATTTTTACATTAACAGGCCATATTTATTGTGACATTTTTACTATGCATATTATATATACTATATCTTGTCATGTATACTTTAATAAATAGAGGGTATAGGCTTATTGCCCCAAGAAACGCAATTATCATTGATTTTTTTCTCTTAGTAGGTCCTATCAGGTTGATTGGTGGACTGAACTATAAGTGCAATTTCTTTAACAATAGTTATTCTTTGATATTTATTCATGTAATATTAATTCTTTGTTTGAAATTTTATCTGGGTTCTAGAGTAGTTGTAATGATGAAATTAATTTATGAAAATTCTATTGATTCAATAAAGTAAAAAAAGAATACAACAATCAACTCACTTCTTTTAGAGTCATTACTTTTAACATCCTCCCTTTCCATGATGAAAAATTGTTGGCACTAAAACATATGCAGCCTTTGAGTTTTTCAACCTGATCTAATAGCTATTAGAAAGTATTTATTGAAGGTATGTAACGGTATGAGGCCATTTGCTCATCAATGTTCCCATAAGGAAATCAAAAACATGATTTTCAATGAGTGCTTAACCACATCATATGCTTAGATTCTGCCATGTTATTATATATTTAGGGATGGTCTCATCTCTTCTCTTTTCAAAGCAAGATCCACGATAGTTACCATTCTGGAGGCATTGATGATTATTTTATTGAACATCATTTAGAGCTTGATGAAAGTTTCAAACGGGTAGCTAGATAACTCAACATCTCATTCAAAACAATATTAGTTAATGAACCAATGTAAGAGCAAGGTATTCTATCATCCAATGTGGTTGCAAGTATTTTTAACATGGGCCACAAGCTATTTGAGACTTTCTGCGCTAAAGAAAGTGTTGAATTTTGTCACAACATACCCCTTGGGGCCACAGCTTTATTTCTAATTCTCTTTTGGCGATTAAAATTTATTCTCCATAATTTTAACATGATTTTAACACCAAATCAATGAAACGTCATGTATCAGCCAAGATTATATAATTTATCCAGTTGAAAAGACAATGCTAGGAGGTTTTTATACATCCGATATTTTTATTTCACCGGCTTGTTTCCAAAAAATACCTTAAAGCCATCCTAACTTTATGCTCAGAATTGTTTCATTTTGCACTCTTAATGTCATTTATCATGCACCTTTCTATAACTTGATGGCAATTTCCATAGCTCTCAGCAGCTTTCTATTTCCATTTCAAACTTTGAAGACAAACGTCTTGAAAATTTGTTCATATTCTTGGTAATTATTGTTACCATGATTCCCTTAGTTCTCATGCTGACTAACTAGAATAGCACCAAACAATAATATAAAATGGGCTATTTTGAAAGATACGATTGTGCTTACTGTTGTTAATGGATTCTAGAGATATATTATTTACTAATAAGACAAACACATTTATGATGATTTATAGATTATAAAAAACACAAGATCTACTCTCCAATTTATTGGACTAGTATCCAATATTAAATTTGGAGCCGAATTTTCCCAAGTCAATCAAATTTCATGAACTCTGTCTATTTTCACTGGAAACATCACATCAAACAATGATTGGAACAAAGTTTATTTGTTTCCAATAGTTCACTTATTCTATTTTACTTTGTACTTTTTAATTTGGGCATGCTTGTGATGACGGCTTTGAAAAAGGAAGCATTTGTTACTATATTTGGTATGAAATTAGAGTAACATCATGTTCAAATTAAGTGTTGCTTACAATTCATCCTGGGTTGTCATTAATGGTGATAACAACTCATTTCCTCAGAATTGAATTTTTTGAACCAGTCAAATTGATGTGGGATCATTACATGTTGTTACTATATTCTATTATTTGCAGTTACCATTTTTTTTGTCTCTACGTACCTGTGCTATTGCAGCTTTACAAATGAGTTCGTTACTGTAGCTATTCCAGCAAAGTTTCTTTAAACATTATTTTCCTAATTTTGTTCCTGCAACTATTTTGTGACATTGTTGCTATGCACCTGAAGTATTATTATATGTGATTATCACACATGTATAAAGGAATTTTTCCATTGCATACGTAGAGTTAGGATAAAATTAAATGGCAATTTTTTTAAATTAAGTATGGTTATAAGCTTAATTAGGTAATTAAGTATTAATAAAAAAAAATTTAAGAATATAGGTCAATGGTGGATTATCGGTTCGACATGGCGTGGGCGTCTTACGTGATGACGTCGCGCTGGTGGGTGGTGTTCCGATTCTGGGTTGCGTTAGTAAAGCGGCCGGTCAAATTACCTGCGTCTTAGTGGTGCGGTCGGCTGGTCGCCGTCGCCCACTAATGGGCGGCGACATATTATTAGGGGGCGATATATCTCCATATTTGATTCGGCCCCGTCGCTTCCTCGAGACTCAGACCAAACTCGATCGCCCAGCACGGTCCCCTCGGAACTTCCACCGCCGGCGTAGGTCGGACGCATTACCGCGTCTTGTCCGTATTCGATAGAAATTTTTTTTTTCGACTGCTTTGAAGCCGTTTGGCGACTTCCTCTCATTTACCAGTCGTTGGAAGTCAACTTTAGCTTTTGGCGACGATTCCTATAGCTCCATTTCATTTGAGGAAAATTCCCTTTGGCGGATTCTACATTTTTTAGCACTTCCGTCGTTCTTGAAAAACACAAGAAATCACTTTATTTATCAATTTATTTAGGTGTTAAGTAGCCAATAGTAATTAATTGTCGGTTAATATAAAATTTTCATTATTCATATAACTTGTTTTCGAATGAATAGAGAATTTGTTTCGTTGATTCTTTGGATCGGCGAGTATCGATGAGCAATTCAGATGTGGAGAGGTCGAAATCGTCAGTTAAGCTGACGTCTACCTTCTGGTGAAGTAGCAATTATGAAAAACTTGCACATTGATCAACGCCAGCGGTCACTCTAACGGTCGTTATGGGTAGCATTTGTAGCGTAATATCGGCGATGGCGTTTGCAAAGTTACACTTGGCGAAGCTTCGTCGGATATCGTGTTATATGTCGTAGAAGATGTTAATATTATCCACATCACGTCGGTGATCCGGTAATAAGGTCGATGATATACCGTAACATACAGGCTTTCATCGCAAGCACCTCCAGGGGATACAAAGCTTTGATGGGTTGATTCCCAGGTAATATATCGTCAAAATTTATTTGATTATACTTGTAATAATTAATATGATAATTTGTTGCTCAACTTATAAGTTATGTGGCAGTGACGATGTTATCTACCGTTGGATGGTATGTGCCTCCAGTCTGCCGAAGATGAGTATCGGTATGAGTAGTGGCTCAGTAGTGAAACGGCGGGATATTAGTAATGATGATTGATCGGGTTAGAAACTGCGAGAATATATATTAATAATCGAAAAATCATCATTTCAATATTGACGGTGAGAGTCATATGTTGTCCAGTATGTCGGTTGTGTAAAACTACGAGCGGTGGGACAACGATGTTTTACTTTGGCAGGAAAGCCTAAAAGATGAAATTGAAATTCCAAATGACCTTGTCGAAGGTATGTTTTTGCAAGTAAGCGAGTTTGCAATTTCTTGTGTTGGGTGGTGCATAGGAAATAATGATTCGAGCAGTTACCTCTAACGTAAGAACTACACGGTTGTATGCCGCGATAGTCTAGAAGGCCACTGTAAGTGGCGTTTGCATGTAAGGCAGAGCGATTAGGGTGCTTGGAGAATATCAAGAGTTGGTGAAAATCATAGATGTGTCGATGCGGTAAGTGCATCCTCGGTGTAGTTCAAAATTCATATACTTCATCATACATGTGATCACCAGATTGATCGAAGCTAGAGATTATAGGTAGAATGGAATTCAATTGTTAAAATTTTGTATATGAAAGCATGGGATCTGCAAGGCGTAAAGCAATAAAAGCAATATTCGGTGGGAAGAGTCCATAGACTCTCGGTTTATGGAATCGGTTTGTACTTTCGCTACGGTCTACGAATTCAATCTACTACAACGCGTTTAGACTTTTGGGCTTTTGGACCTTCAATAATGGGATGGGTTCTTTGCGGTGTTGAGCTTAGACGGTACTTTTTTTGTTGGTGATGCATTATTAACGTTAGGAATCGGCAATAAGTTGTTTCCTCACTTTTCTTGTGTGGAATCGAGAGAATGTTGATTCATGGTTGTGGTTCTTCTTTGCATGATGTGTTGCCGTGTGTCAGTAGGCGTGATTTGTGCATAATATCGATAAACGCTTGATAGCATTCGTGGATCTGAGATTTTTAGGTGGGCGACTCATAGGCATTGTTTGCCATTTGCGTGAAAATTTTAAAAGGTCGTCGCCGAGGGATTGGTGATGTTGAGTTTATGCCAAAAGATGTATATGGCGAATAGATGATATTCGTCAGTTCAACGTTTAATGTTAGATATTAAAAATGTTAAAGAAAGAAAAAGCGTATTGGCTTGGCGTGACCACGTAAATGGTCCCTTGCACGATGGTGGTATCGTTATGGGACAATGATGAATGCATCGAGTGTTTTAATGGTGTATGAAAGCACGTGGTTTCTGGATTCAGCTTTAATCACTATCTATTACTGTAGCTTGTTCATGAAACGATTATCCTACTCAAGGAAGTCGTTTTATTTATACTCATAGGATCTCCACTTATTGTCTTAAAGGGAGGCTAGGCATTTCCCGAACTGTAAATATCAACCCACGCGGAAATGCGGGTTTTGGCAGTCCGTAGATCATTGAGTTGATTTCTAGATAATGGCTATGTGATTGTAATTGTGGCGAGCGATGTATCATTGTCCATGCCCACATGTGATTCTTTGCATTGATTTCGGCGGTTGAACCATCTCACGTGTGTGTCGATACACCTACGGTTGTATAGTACATAAATGAATTTCATACTACCGGATCGTTCGATTGGACATCGGTGCATGGATTAGTCGCGTTACGTTGCACCTAACTTTGCGAGAAGGTCGGTCGACCTCGAATAGATTGACTGATGGATGAAAATGTAGGTGCAGTAGCGAACTTGTAGCATATGCAAAACATGGTCACTCATCATCTCATAATATTAATGCGTCGACGGTACATTTTCCAATGGGATAATGCTTATCTTTCTCTTCGGTTGCGATCTACTTAGATTTTACAATATTAGCACTATTATATTTGCGATTCGCGAATGCGATGGCGGAGGAGCCGCCTAGACGTCTGACATATAAGGCCACCATCGCGTGATCGTCCATCTGACACCCACAGGAGTGGTGCGATTACAGAATAGGAAAACGGTTATTGCGGTTTAGGGTTTAGACGGATACTTTTGTGTCGATACTACGTTTTATTTATCTGTTTATTACAAACTTAAGAGTCTTGTCCGTTAAATTTGGTTATTAATGAACTTCTTATTATTTATCAATTTCAAATGAATTGGTTAACTTCATATGAAAATGGCGGACATACTTTTCGATTATTGTAGTCTCTTGTTGTTCAATTCATCTTGTGGGGCATTGAGCTCATGGTTGATGGACACCTATTTATCAAATAGGCAATTGTACAAATTGTTTCAACTTCAGTATTTAATAAACCTATATTATTCAACAAACATCTTACTTGCTCAAGAATGGTCTTTTTATAACGTTTGGCCAACACATTTGTTGAGGTGTTAGTATTGAGATAAGATGTTGTGTCACTCTTTGCTAAAATATATAGGCATGATCACTTAAAACATGCATTTTAAAATTCAATCGATATGATTATATGAAGCATCTTATTTTTTTATTCCACAATAAAAAATAATAAACATTATTAAAACATCCATTCTGAAGTTGAGTGGAAATCAGTAGAGATGCCTTTTACATTAACACAAAATAATAATAACGATTGCTTTATTTTGTTACTTATTTCATCTTAAAAAAATTAACGGTCCATTGTTAGTGGTACTCCTAATCAAGCCGGTTTATTGGTGGGCCTATCTTCGGAACACGCCGACGGTGGCGTGGCGGTCACTAATTGGGCAACTATACCTATTCTTAAATTTTTTTTTTTATACTTAATTACCTAATTAAGCTTCTAACCATACTTAATTTAAAAAAATTGCCAAATTAATTTTGAATTCAGCATTATGCAGAATTAGATTGGATGGATCTTATGTAAATCATATCTATTAATCTAAGTATGTGAAGTCTATAATAGGTAGTCTGAGCATGTAAATGACTATTTCTTTAAACATCATCTTCCTAATTTTGTTCCTGCAACTATTTCGTGACATTGTTGCCATGCACTTTAAGTATTATTATATGTAATTATCACACACTATAAAGGAATTTTCCCACTGCATACGTAGGGTTAGGATAAAATTAATTTTAAATTCAATGTTATACAGAATTAGATTGAATGGATCGTATGTAAATCATATCTATTAATCTAAGTATGTGAAGTCCATAATAGGTAGTCTAAGCATGTAAATGACTCTTTGATTGAACAAAATTTCTTCTGATATTTTATCATTGAGTACAGTTAGATGTGTAATTCATTAGAATATGATGCAAGTGTGACTACCTAATTCTAAGAAAAATTATCACCATGTATCAGGAGGCATAGATTTCTTACTTCAGTAAATTCCTTTCATAACCTAATTTCTTTTATATATTTTATTGTTGGCTTGCTAGTGTTCTGGATATTGCTCAAATTTGATAAATTTGGGAATCAAAATTTTGGTGATCAATTTATGACAGTTCAATGATTTTGCATGGTTCATTTTTATTACTTTTTTATGTTATTTGATCATTACATTATAATTTTGGTTCTAATTCTTGTATGCATCATCTTATATTTGATGAAAACAAGTAATTAGTGATTAAGAGGCCATGATCTGTAAATCCAAAATTCTCTTGTGGGATCTTCATACATTACATCTTCTTAGTTGCATCAGAAAAATCTAACCTCAAACAGTCGTGCATCACTAGAAGCCCCAAAGATTTTTTATCAAGATATACAAACACGTTGCGATGCATGAAACGACAACATCTACAGCTCTTGATAAAACTATACAGATTTAACAAAATTTATCAAAGAGATGTAATTTAGCTAAACTATAAATACTTAATCAAAAGACAACAAATTCAACTTCAAATAATCAAAAGCTCAATTTAATACTCTTCTAGGCATCATAGGTATAAGTAAATATTTCTCCTTTCTAAAAATATTTAATAAGAATCGACAAATTCAAATCTTCAATCAAAAAAAAAAAAAAAAAAACAAGGTGACTTAAATATCATAAAATGAAGCATTACAGACATGGCATCTTATATGCATTACCAAAATCAGAAAACTCTGAAAAGGGAATGACAAAGAAATATGATGGTAATCGTTAAAATTGTAAATAAAAAAACTCAAATATAATAACTATTCTTAAACAGCATAAAAGTAGGACTAAAAAGCTGCATTTACCAATGTTAATCTTTGATAGCAACTTAAATGATTTACAAAATGAAAAACAACTAAAACACTGACCACTTCATGTAATCTTTTCTGCGTAGAAGCTCCTTTAGGTGCCTTGTCAACCAAAAAGGCCAGTCCATCTGGTTGCTGGTAAAACAAGTACTAGGGTGAATATTTTGAATTAAAAAAGAGTAAATATTGAGCTTGCGTGACACAAGTGAAATGACCTATTTACTGTTAAAATTGCAAATAAAAAACTGAGGTATATAATGGACAAAACTATGACTTATTTAACATACAATTCCAATTAATATCAACCTTTCCATCTTTGCTGAACACAAGAAGCAATTAAAACTTATTTAATTTACTATTTTACCCACATAATAATGCACAACAAACAGCTGTGTGCTTTGGTTATTTGAAAATGGCATAAATAGCATAACATGGTACCTAGTTCAAGAAGTACATTTTAACTACAATGGTTTCCTGCACTGATGTAACAACTGAGAAGTCGATCTGCAACCAAGGACACGAAAGAGGCTTAACAATACTGATGTGACAATTTAGAAGTCGGCAAAAAAAGAGAAAAGGGCAAAGCCATTGATTTTCAAACTGGCTTCACCAAGTATTTCTTGCTGTCATAAAGTTTGAAAAAACCGTGTAAAGGATACTTAGCTTGAGATCTCTAACAACCGATCTCTCACTCTTCTTCCTTTTATAGACCAATTATATCAAATTGTTTCTCAAGCTTGAATAAGATAAGACAGATGAAACACGGATTATTCAAAAAGCATTTCATCTTCAAGTGACATGACACGCAGCACACACCCTAACACCATCAGGTCAATCATTGATATGGATGGGACACAAGCAAGCTTTTCCTAGTTTAGTAAATTTCCTCCACATGTTGGACAGTCAATGGATGCTATTGCAAGGAGCAGAGCCAGGTAAGATTGGAAAATGCAATTTTATGGCCACAAATTTTTCAAAACACAAGCGAACCACAGTGCCCCAAACGACACTGTGGTGCGGTGCGGCACCGCCACCGCCACGCCAAACGCACCCTAAATTTAAAGTAAAATTTTGAGGAATTTGAAACTTACACCTTATTCATTTTAGGTGCATTTTAAAATTGATCTATTTGGTTGATTTTCAAATATAGTGCACTGCTAGTAGATGGTCACCATTGTCATTGTTACTGTCGGCAATTAACCACCACTACTAATTGCCACCATGGACAACCACCTTCGACCGACTCCATTGAGCTTTACACTAAATTCATTTTACTTCAAAGCAGACACAAAAATGTGATTTCATAGAGCTATTTTACACTCGACCAAATACTGACAAATAATTTCAACTACATGATTTTACTTTGTATTTTGAATACTTTGAAATTCCAAATACTTGCAAACAACACATTAATATAATATCTGCATTATATTAAGTCACAAAGAAAGAGAAACACTCTTATTTGAACATTTTCAAAACTATAGAAACAAGAATATTTATTTCTTAAAATATTGAAAGAAACATATTCTTCTTAATGTTAGCTTTTTTCTCTAATTATGGCTTGATCTATAAGATACAAAATACATAGATATGGATGTAGAGTAAAATGATTGATAGATGTGACTTCCCATCTTAAATAGAAAATTCTTTTCTTCCCACTAAATAAATAAGAAAATAAAAACTGAGAGTTTGATAGATGTGATGTGCTCTTGTTATTAAAGGGTTGTTTGATTGTAAATCTTAGGTCTACAAAATGAAAGGAATGTATGAGTTTTAATTTTCCAGGTGTTCTATATAAAGTAAAACTAATGTAAAATATTTTTATTAGAAAACTGGAATATTCTAAAATTGACATTTTTGGGGAATTTCAAAGTTATGCAAATCAGGTGAATTTCAAATAACCAATCAAGCTCGATATACTATATCAAAATGCGCCTTGTAATGTCCTTGACCTTACCTACCTAGCCTGCAATCTCATCCCATAATAATAAGTTCACCTTGTGCTTTTCCTTTCATCCTTCTTAATCTCATCAATTGCATTAGAGAGTCATTTTGATTTATAAGAGCATATTATCCCTTAACTATAACTTCCATATTGTACTCAAATCTATTTATTTCTATCCTCAAAGGCTTAAGAATTCTTTTAATATCAAAAGCATGAAATAGAATTGATGCTTCCATAAGTACATCATTTTGAATAATTTGTTTATTGAACTTATGAGTTTACCATATTTCATGGTGACAACTTCAAGTGAGCCATAATTCTAATAAAAAACAGATAATCCTTGCAAAGCTTGCGAAACATCAATACCTCGTTCACTCATAAAAGATCTAATGCTTTTCACCTCTTTTTTAGTCATCAATGTAACCCCTTGTAATTTCATACATCCTCTACTATGGAATCACGTATTTCAAAAGCTTTAAATTTTACTAAGGAAAATCTTCATTTAATAAGAATGATATACAAAAGTCATTCTTCCTTCCAATGCAATTTTATCATATTAATCATTTCAGTCATAATTGGTGAATCGAAGGCATAAAAAAATCAAGGTTGTGAATATAATACTCTATCATTATTATTCATATGTAACTACATTAATTAACTTTCATATAGCTATTATAATACAAATTAAAACTATTTTATTCTTATTAATTTAATAACTAGTTAGCCAAATGTATTATATTCTAAGTAATATATTAATTAATAGTTATATGAATAATTAGACTTATACACTGCCTAATCAATAGTTAATAGTATATTCTCTTAATAAATGTCTAATTGATTGAACTATGTAGATTGATTAAATATCCGAAGTCCTATCTAATCCTAATTATCATAAATAATCTCTAATTAATTAAATAATGTTTCTATAAAACATTGACTGTTTTAATCAATTATCATTATTTAATTAGTTATCAATAATTAAATCCAAATTATTTAGTTAGTTAGATGTTGACAAATTAACCTAAACTAACCTAACTCATTATCATTATCATTATCATTTTAAATAATCCTTAACTAGCCTAAAATTTATAAGTAATAACGACTTTCCATTGTTTTGATTATAGACATAGACAAAAATAGAGATGACTTCCAAGCCCTCATAATTGGAATCCATTTCTAGCATTTATTAAGGTGAATTCAAAAATTGGGGCACTTTCATCTATCTTCAACCAAACAAATGCTTGAACTCAATTATGAAAGTGAGAATCAACCACTTCCAAGCACTTTTGTCAATACAAAAATGGTTAAAAGTATTTACAAGATAGTTTCAAAACTGATGTTCAAGTATTAGATCAATGGTAAATAAAAAGTGAATTCCTGTTTTTCAGACCAACCTCCATAAAGTTGACATAAGAGTTCAAGTTAAAAAGGCTTTAAAATCAGCTTCAGATTTGCTTATCAAGTATAGTTAAAAAAGGAAATAATAAGAAATTAATGGATTAATGGGTTAAAATATTACTTTCAAACATAATAAGTTAAATCTCAAAATGATCCATCGACTAATTGTATTGGCTAATTTAGTCCTAGAGCATTACATTTCTCCAATTTTGTCCATCATTATAGAGAATTGACCCAAAATGGTCTCTCGAGGACGAAATTAGGATCAATTTTGTATCACCATATCTATATGAAGGGCCATTTTGGATCAATTTTGTATGGTGACTAAACTTGTAATAATTTGAAACTTTAGGATTAAATTGGCCACATGCAAATAGTCAAGGGACCATCTTAGCATTTACTTCTATAATAATAATATAAAGTTGATGAAAAAAAAATATAAGAATTGAGTTATAAATTGTAAGAAGTGAGTTTCTATTAAATAAATAAAGATGAGAATTTCAATGGAACTGACCTCTGAACTCATATTCAATCCCTTGCAAATACTATTATCATAATAAACTAAACCATATAAAGATAGACAGAGAAGCAAAGTGAAGAAGATTTTAATGAGTATCACAAATAAACAATGACTCAAAAAAGTGGGCTATAGATCACAATGGAACACAACTCAAGAAGAATGGTATGCATGGGTTAGTAAAATAAGGGAAATGAATCTCATTCATTTATAGCGGAGCACCATATTTCTCACACTGATAGAAGTAGAGTTCTACAGGCTAGAGAATTGAAGAATTGGACTCGGACAAATTGATCTTGGTGTTGTTTGGATGGTGAATTCCCTAGACCACAAACCAAGCTAATGTAGCTAAAAAAAAGGAAAAATCAAAATGAATAAATTGGACAAAGTTGGAGCAACGCAGTCCCAAAGGAAAGCAATGTTAAATTCTTGTAAAACAAGTCCCTACACTGTTATTTGAAAAAAAAACCATGCATATGGAAGGAGAAAATGGAAATGCAAATATAGTCAGCATAGCAACTCTTGTGTCATCAAAAGCTCATAGCAGGGGAAAAAATGAACAGTGGGTGGACTGATTGGTAAAAATGATATTTAAAAAGCAACTTTCTTGGTATATATTCCATTAAAAAATGGGCTTTATAACCCAATTGAAGCTAAAAGACATGATTGTGAACATTCAAATATAAATAAATTACCAAAAAAACTACAACAATTTGAGATTACTAATGCTTCAACAAATTATTTGCTTTTAATCAGAGTGGAGCATATGATATTTTAAGCATAAAGAATGTTTAGCATATACTACTTTGTTGAATTGATGAAAGCTTCTCAAAAGAGTATACCATCTTTCTAACAAAACCGGCTCATTCATCAGTAGTAAAAAAGCATCCAATTAAGGTTTATCTCAAAGGTGGAGATCCTCTTTTTTATGACATGCAAGGAAGTGCAAGGATTACCCAAAAAAAAAAGACTTTAAAAAGGAAATTGACATTAAAACTTCTTTTGGAAGTATCTAAACTGTTTTTCACAGAAAGCACTGATGATGGTTTTGGTATACCTTTCAATTTCTTCTTCTTGGAATAAAAGGGCCGAAAAAACTTAAAATGGCTATTGTGAACGTAAAAGTTCTGAATAAACCAAAGAAACTTTCCTTTTACATCCATGTAACTACTGTGTACTGTATCTTTTTTTTTTTTTACTTTTTGACTTTCAGGTTTCTGCACGTTGGTGTATATAATATCTTTCCTATTTAATAAAAAAATTTCTCACATTCAATTGCTTGATAAAAAAAAATGCAACCAAAATGGCTAAAATCAAAACAATTAATAACAAACAGCTAACAAGATACAGTCCAAAGAAGCCAATTAAAAAAATGGCTGTTAAAGTTCTTACCTGGAAAGGACAAGCCACAAGCGTGCCAAACATATCATCCTTTAAATGTGCTGCATGCATGGAGTATAAAGCATCTTTAAACCCCCGAGAAGCAAGGTAATCTTCAGTTTCCTTGCGCAAACAGTAACCTTTGTACACACTAACTGAAGGATCGCATACCTAATTACATTCAAAACACTAATTTTCATGAATAAAATGATCATCAACAAGGAACTTCACAGAAACCACATTATAAAATAGAATTAAATAAAGTTAACACAAATTTCAAATTAAGAAAGAAAAAAATTTGTATTCACTCGCAAAAGTAATGAAAACTCAAACAAAAAGGAATTTAATGGAAATGTTGGTTTACGGCTGGTTAAATAAATCAAAATCAGAACTAAACCAAAATTTGTAAACTACAGCATGTGATAGATAGAAAAAAGTGCACAAGTAATCCCTTCTACTCAAAGAGAAAAAATAAGCAAAACTATCAACATATAAAGTCAACCTCACCACCAAATACTCAGTTGAGTGGAATTGCATTGACCTATAAAGCAAAGGTATAAGGTTTGAACACATGCAAAAAATAAAAAAATAAAATAAAATCAGCAACATCCTTTTGAAGAGTACATTATAAACTTCTACTATCATGTTCACAAAAGAAAATGTGTTGCTTTACACAGAGCAAATGTAAGATAACATAATAAACATTCATCCTGATTCGGACAAAAAAAATAACAAGTCAGAACATAACTAAGATTTTTTTAGAGAGGAAAGAAATATATAACTAAGATTTTTTTAGAGAGGAAAGAAATATATGATTAAGCACATCTAAGTGCAATATGTAAATTATTCAATATGCTTATCATCAACAAAAAACAAATAAGTGGAAGAAGAAATATAAAGATCAGTGTGGAAAAAAACACTACCGAAGAGCTAACTTGAGCTTGACAGTCACTTAATCTTTTGTAGATGCCAACTATATCACCTTTTCGAACAACATAGAAGGCATCAGCTTCATCGGCCATGTTTGGCTTAAGATTCACCCTTGATGATCGTGAAGTACGTGATCGCCGAGCAGAAAGGCACTTAATATTAAATCCAGTCAAGCAAGAATCAACACCAATCACTCTAATGCCTGTATGCCATATGCTTCTTTTCCAAGTTACAATAGATATACCAAAAAATGAACTCCTCACGGCCACATGCCTCATCCATGTAGAGCTGCAGAAAATACACACAAAATGCAGTTCATCACAGGATTTTCACTATGAAGTATTGGATGGTTCAAAAATAATATTCTGAAATGAAAATCAAAATATAAACAAACTACAAATACAGCACAACATAACTGTAAGTGACATAGTAAGCATAAACTTTAATTACATAACTAATATAATATTCCAAAACTAACAGGCCCGTCTTTTGGGACACCTCTTGTCCAATACCTTCTCATCAAATTCTTCTTTGGTTGATATGTCATGAAACTCAATGCATCCTCTTGATTACAGTGATCATGACAGGCTTTTATAGCATATGCACTTAATTACATGTGACCCTGTATATGGTAAGGATATTACAAATACTAGCCTCTTGGCTGTGAGTGGGCACTCCAAATGGTTTGAGTTCTTGAGTGTTTCACTAAGAATCTTACGCCCTTATTTATACAGCATAATTTTATGATATATTATAAAATTCCTCCTTTGAAAGCAGCTAATTATATAGTGAATTCTTAACAATTACTACTATGATAGAATATGTAGAGTATTAATAATGTTTTTATAGAAGTTTCTATAAAAGAATATCATGCAATCCATGTGCTAATGCCATAGATTGATAATGAGCATCCAGGGCCGAAAACTAAAAACCAGTTAAAAATCCTACCAACAATGAATACCATAGAAAAACTCACAGTTCTCTTAAAATTAGGATTAATCAAAGAATATCATCTAGAAGCCATATCATCCTAGAATTCCACATCTTAAGCACCACAATTATCTCAACAAACAAATAAGGACTTAAAAGCAAAGTAAAATTTATTGAGACCAATTAAAACAAATAAAAAAGATCCACTGCATAAGAGCAACTGATACATGATGATTAAAGGAAAACTTGATTTAGAGGTTGCTTGGTTTGAAAAAAATTGGTTGTAAAGTAACCCAAATTCAAAGGTCTTAGAAATATTGGTGCTTTGGTTTGATGAAAAAATTTAAAAAGTTTGAAACTCACTCCATAGCTCATTTTTAGTGTATTTCAAAATTGGTCAACTTGGCCAATTTTTAAATACACCTCAATCCATTGCCAATGCCACATGTTGCCATGGCTAAGGGCCCGTTTGGGACTACTATCTACCCACGGCGCGGTTTACGCCGCGCCGCACGGACCGTTTGGTTTCCCTTCCACGGCCAAAATTCAGGATTTTGAGCCGCAGCTGCCGCGAAGCTACGACTCGATCTTCCTTCCACGGCCCACAGTCACAGACGTTTCGCTCCTAAATTACTCCTCCGCTCCTGTCATGCCAACAAGTCCTCCAACGCACCCCTATCTTTCTTCCCGCCTCTCTCCACCCATTAGCCCTTTTCGCCTGACTAAAAGATGTATATTGAAGACGACTATCTCGTGGAACCTCTTCACTAATCTTTTTTCCTTTCAATTATTTTCTTACTCCTTTATCTCTTTCGCCTGAATCGTCTGGATTTGCAATTGATGCGAGAAGCGAAAAGGTTTCAAGGAACTAGAGGAATTAGTGAAAGGGGAGAGGAGCGTTCCAATTGTTCTTGATTTCTATGCGACGTGGCGCGGGCCTTGTATTCTGATGGCACAGGACCTCGAAATGGTACATTTTACTTTCCTATGGAATCCTTTTGTTCCATGTGAATTTTTTGTCTTGCATCGTCGGAGAGCATTGGGTTAAAATTGGGGATTAATACATGCTACATGTCAACTTTTTGTTAAATTTTCTGATTGCAGATGTATGATATTGTCATTCTCGGGATTTAGAAAGTACTATGGCTTGATTATATGGGATGTAAATGAAGAGATATAAAACTCTATTTTATGCTCTATTATTCGAAGCTCTTCTAATAGAAGTGATGATTTGTTTTCATTCTTCACATGTGCAAGATCTATTATATTTTATTTCTTCTAAAGTTTGTCTATTTGTTGTCCTGATACTATTGATGATGACACTCCTCTACTGTCAATCAAATACATCTATTACCATCCAAATACAAAGTCACTTTATTTTTACTGCAATCAATATGGTCTTAATATTTACTCAATCAATCCTTTCAAAGTTCACATCAAAATTCAGTCAAAGGTGATACTATGAGTTCAGACTTTAATTCCTATTAAAAATCTCAATACTACACATGCATGCATTCTCAATGATCATAAAATCTCCAGTAGTTTAAATGATAGATAAATCATTTATAATATTGTTACTTGATGATGTTTATCGTTTATATACATGTTATTGGCCCCCATTGATGAGTCTTAACTTATAGCTTTATCATTTTATTTGTGATGTGATGAGCCTTGATTGTGTATATATGTAATTGTCGGCCATGATGGCAAAGAATTTAATTGATATTCCAAAAGCATGTTTTCTTGAAGATCATACCAAGGTAAGATCTTAAAGATTCATGTAAACAATTCATCATAAATTTATCATCTTTCTTTTCTCCTGGTCAGGATCTCATATACAGCGAACATTTCACCATTTCGACAAACATGACGAGATTCTCAATCGAGTTTTTCAAACAGAATCAGCCAAAGAATGCTTGCCACCGCCTTCTTCTATAGCAGCCTTCACAACCGCTCAAAACTGCCGCAAAGCCCCTAAATATTATTAGTCACTATCACTACTACTACAACTGACAATGATCATTGCTATTGTTTGGCCACCATTGCCTACCGCCGTAGCTGCCACCTTTATATGCCCCAGACTAATGCCATCAAGATCGACATTAAAATTATTTTACTTCAAACCAAACATAAAAAAATAATCTTTTGCATTTATTTTATGCTCAACCATTCACTAGCAAAAATTTTAAAATATATGATTTTATTTTAATTTGTATTATATTTTAAATACTTTGAAATTCTAAATACTTGCAATTAAATGTACCCTTAATGTATTATAGGAGCATGCTTCTAGAACACGCTAATAAGGTTTTTAGAATCACATTGATAAAGAAAAGGTCATCATTTCCTATGGTTTTCCATCGTGACTCAAAAACCTTTGTTCCCTTCATTCTAATCCATAAAAAATCAACAATGAGATACCTATAAAACCAAAGCTCAACACAATTTAAATTTTAAATTATTCTAAATTCCTATAAAATAATATAAAAATACATATATTTCCTTAAAGCATGCTCAATTATGTATTAAATTTGAAGACATATGCATGTAAATTTATACATACGTCAAGCCAATTTTGAGTTGATTCAAACTAATTTCAATGCCAAACCCTAAACAAAACAAATCAATTTAGAGTTCAGATAATTTATAATTCAAGTGATTATCAAGTAATTTCAAAAAAAAAAAAAATTGTCATCCATATCAGTTTGCTAATGTACCATGAAAATATAATCATAAGTACTTGCTTTGGAAATTTTTTAACATTCTTAAAAAATAAAACTCCAACTCTCCAGAAAACACTAAGACAACCTTTAAAAAAAACAAAGGTTATTAATTGTTCAATGTCTTGACCTTATGTTTTGGACAATTTTATTTCAATTCAAGCATGTTAAGGTCTCTTCATCATTATCAGGAGAGCTTCAGATTATATCTTTCCCAAAATAAAAGAAGGGGAATGATATTTTTTCAGAACAAAAAAAGCAGCAAGAACAACGCACATTCCTCCCTTTTCCTTATGCTTCTTGTAGAACAACAGATCTCATAAGTTGGCAATAGGTTAAATTTATTAAGATCCACACTCTTCCCCCTTTTATGGATGGTTTATTCACTAGGAACAATAAATTGTACAATATAAATACCACCAAAATAAAATTTGCTAATGTTACACTCCAAGATTAATGCAACATCTGTGCGTTATTTTTAGCAAATAAGTAAAATGTTGCCTTCTTTAGATCCACTCTTACATAAAAAACACAAATTTTATTTTTTTAACAAAGTAAAATAACTGGGATAGATTGCTGGACCTTTCAACAATCAAAAAATGTTAAGACAGACTAAGATTTTCACTAAAACCATAAGCCAATGACATGGGCTTTTCATTGCTGAAGATTAGTTCTTCAGGGGACAAAAAATTCCTAACTTAAAAGGCAAGCCAGACTCTAATAATACCTCCATTAGAACCTCTTATGAAATAATTCAACCACTAAAAGCAAAAATAAATCTGTCTCAACAATTGTAGCACGAGAGTCTCCATAAACAGAACGGGATTTTTCAAAAGCAATTGAAGAGCTTTGCATTAAATGGAAAGTTCTTCGTATATGAAAAGGTACAGCTACACCATTATAAATCACAAAATCATGTATGATTTCAAAGATAAAACAAATAGCATTCAGAATGCTCAGAATCGGAAAAAATAGAAAAAGACCAACCTATGGTGCATACAACGCAGCAGCTGCTGGTGTTATCCCCTCTACTTCACTCTGATGAAGGCGACTGCGAATAAAGCCCAGGTGAAGCAAGGCCTACGGCCTCTCAGCTCTTAAGAGGTCAAACTGAACTAGGGTTCGTGACGCGGCGAGCATGCTGGTATCGATGATTCACACTAACAAGAAGAAATGAGAAACCCTAAAAACCCTAACTTCCCCGTAATTCAACCTGATTAAAAAATCAGGTGCAGTTTGACCTGTGTAAATTTTGAGATTGATTTGAGTTAGAAATTTTTTATTATCATTTTTTTAAAATTTAAAATAAAATATATTTAATGATAATAATTATTTTTAAAATACTAAAAAATATTTGAAATATTTTTAAAATAATTTATTTTAAATCCATCTATTAAACAAGTCATATTTAGACTGATTATAATCATATCGAATATTTTTTTAGTGGACACAAACCCAACATATTAACCTGAATTAACATCCATAATTATCAGCATTTTGAGGATCTTTTGGATGGATGAAAAAGGAGCGAATTGTTTTCCATTTGCAAGGCTTTTAAAAATACATTAGTATTGGATGCAAAATAAATCAACATTAAAATTTTGATGTATTTAAAATTCAACTTTTAAGTCATTTTTTGTGAATTCAAAGCTCACATATGTTGTGGATTATATTAAGTGCGCTACATAAGTTATCACTACTGTTTGCCACCGCACGTCGACCATCATTGTTGTTGCTGCCACCAGGCACCAATCATCTGCCGCATCGTCAACCATTATTGTTGGGGTTTACATTGAACTCATTCTGCTTCAAATTAAATTAAAATAAATAAATAAATTTCTACATTTATCTTACATCCAACTAATTTTTAGTGCTTGCCACACTAATGTCAATCTAGACCTCAAAAGTTGTTTATAATCATGAAAAATGCATTTACACTAGTTATTTTTAGCATGCTTAAGATTAAGATCAAATGTCATTGTATCATATTTAGTAAGATGGGATGATCTTAATCTTAAGCACGCTTTTGATTTTGGATTACGTGTGTTGCACCACCCATTGCTGTTTGCACTTCAAAATAGTCGTTGGGATTAGTTGTCGAAATGGAGTGGAATATGAATGAGAATGAGATACTAACACAAATAAGATCTTATAGTTTTATCTCCATGAGATCCAATCTCTTAAAGTTTAGATTTTGTAATATTCTAAAAATTAGACTAGCATTATATGTTGAGTTATATTAAATGCATCAAGAAAAATATAGTAATAAGTAGGCTCAAAGATTTTTATTAATTATTCGTGAGATTTTATGGCATATAATCACATCAAATCTATTCAAAGAGACTAAAATAAATACAAATGATTTACATGTGTTCTACATGATCGCTTATGTTTGATGCATAAAGTTTAATTGATTCATGCTAAGGGTAGATTGGAGGCTTAATGTGGGTAAATCAAAGATTTTGAGATTAAGTATGTACTCATTTTGAGATAAGAGCACCTTAGAGCATATGGGCAAACATGGTTTTAGGGAGGAGGACAATATTTAAGGATATAACTCATATTTGAAAATGAGCTCAACTCTAAGGAGAGAGAGAACATTTTGATATATCCATGAGGTTTTTTAGGTTATAAACTGTAAGTTGATATGAGCTCAGACTTGGAATGATGTTGACTAAAAGAGATATGCATGGAGATTTAAGGGTGTGAGTTTACTTTTTGATTATTTGGTTGATTAGACAAGTGAGTCATAATTTTTTAAAAAATGATGGTCATATTAAATCCACTAATTGACTTCTATGCATAAATGGTTTTGCATATCTATTTTGTTAATATAGATAACTCAAGATATGGAGTTTGTTTGTTTGGTACAATCTCTAGCATCTCAGCCTTTGGTGAAGATTGCATATAAAACTTTGATATATCCCTCTAAAATTTATAAATAAAGCACAGATCTAAAGTTAAACCAATATATATAATCAAATTAAACAACTCAATAAGACGAGTTTAACAATACTAGAAGCGGGTCAAATCGAGCCCAAATGAGATCAAATCAAGCCCAAAAAGTTACATTTACAAATTTTGAATTACTGATTGGATGACCAAATGACTTCCAGATTCGAATGCTTATAGTCGAATTGAGCGGCTTGACGAGACGAACCCAAAGAGTCTAAGATCACTCAAATCATAGATTGTTTGAATGGTCAAATCATCAAAAATCTATCTATGATCAAATGAATCGATATACACTGTCCGATGGAGTGTTTTGGGATTTTGGCTACAATGATAAAAATGTCTCTCTCAAAATCCTATAAATATGACTCCATTTTTGTCATGAAAGGGAAGGTAGGAGCAAGGAGTGAATTGAGAGAAAGTTGAGAGAGAGAGAGAGAAGTTTGAAGTTCGTCATCACCACCATGGTCGCCGATCACCGCCTATTGTCGTCACCGAGCTATTGCAACCTGCTTTTGGAATTCTCATTATTAGTATTTCTCACATACAATCTTATAATCCCATTATCCAGAAGACTTAAACTCTGTACTTCAAAGCAGATATATAGTGGAGCATTTTTACTGAGCTAGGCTCAGTGATTTTCCCACTATTTCCGGAGTTTTTCAAAACATTCAGGAATTTTTAATTCTCTTTTCAACTATCTGCGTGCTTGTTGGATTTCCCAATTGAAGCTTAGGTATGAAGTTTTATTCTACCGCTACAAGTTTTCTAGCACGCAATAGTTTGACGCCGTCTGTGAGAAATATTCTCTTTTTGGTTGATAATCTGACTTCAAGTTAAGAGTAGCACCATCTATATGATGAAGAAAATCCTACTTGAGAGTGACACATATGAAGAATGAAGAAACATCAAATGTCGATCCTTCAATTCTTATCAGAAGATGCAGGTAACTTTAATCTCAAAAGATTACTCAAATCAATATTCTGTATATGTAATTGATTATTAATTCGAGAAGCAAATCAATGATGGAGAGTAATTTCAACAAAAAAAGAAGGGTGATAGCTTTATAAATTATGATTCTTCAATCATACTCATGAAAAAGACAAAAATTAAGTAGCAACTCTAACAAACAATCTCATATAGGTCATAACTTTGTACCTACTCCACATAGATTAACGTCATCGAGTAATACTCTGATAGATAATCTTGGAAGAATCACAATGTTTAACCTTTTCACAGGTTAACGTCATACTTTGACAAAATAATATCGGATGAGAGATAAAACTATTAATTTCTTTCGGATAAGTTAAATGTCACCGAATAACACTATGACAAATAACCTCAGATAGGTCATAATTTTTACCTACTCCACACAGGTTAATGTCATACTTTGACAAAATAACCTCGGATGAGAGCTAAAACTATTGACTTCTTCCACATAGGTTAAATATTATCGAGTAACATTATAACAAACAATCTCATATAGATCATGATTTTGTATTTACTCCATATAGGTTAATGTTATCGAGTAATACTCTGATAAATAATCTCGAAAGAATCAAAATATTTATTCTCTTCCACACAGGTTAACATCATACTTTGATAAAATAACCTTAGATGAGAGTTAAAATTATTGAATTCTTCCACACAGTTTAAATATCACCTAGTAACACTTTGACAAACAACCTCAAATAGATTAAAAATCTTTTATGGATTCCTCCCCTATAAGGCATGCCCCTGAGGAACCCTCGATGGGAAGCTGGTAGTGGACAAAGTCCTCACTAAAAAGACTCCAAGAGAGCAAGTGCTGACAGGGTCTCCACTTATCAAAAATCTCAAAAAATACAAGTATATCAAAAACCTCAGAAGGCAAAAATCTCAGAAGGTATAAGTACATCAAAAACCTCAGAAAATAAACGTCTCAGAAAATATAGGTACATCAAAAATCTCAGAAGGAAAAAATCACATAAAGTATAGGTTCATCAAAAATCTCAGAAGGCTAAAGCTTTAGAAGATACATGTACATTAAAAACTTTAATAGATAAAAGCCTCAGAAGGTACAAGTACATCGAAAATCTTAGTAAGCAAAAGCCTGAGAAGGTACAGGTACATTAAAAATCTCAGAAGGCAAAAGCCTCAGAAGGTACAGGTACATCAAAAATCTCATAAGATAAATGCCTCAAAAGGTACATGTACATAAAAAAATCTTATAAGGTATAGGTACATCAAAAACCTCAAAAGACAAACTCGGAAGTGCAGACATCAAACCTCATAAAGGCAAAAGAAGGTATAGTTCATCAAAACCTTAGAAGCTTTTAGATGATACATGTACATTAAAACTTAGTATACAAAAGCCTTATAGACACATCAAAAATCTCAGAAGACAAAAGCCTCAGAAGGTATAAGTATATTAAAAACCTTAGAAAATAAAAAAAGCCTCGAGGTAAGTACATCAAAAAATCTCAGAAAAGCCTCGGAACAGTATATCAAAATCTCAAGATAAAAGCCTTAGAAGACATGTACATCAAAATCTCGGGGATGTGTATATCAAAAATTTAGAAGATAAAAGCCTTAGAAGGTACTTGTACATCAAAAATCTCAGAAGGCAAAAGCCTCAGAAGGTACAAGACCTTAACAGATGAGAATAAGCTCATTGCGATCTTTTAGAAGGAATAACCACCAAATCATTTGGAAAATGAAACTTCTTCATGAAGATTATCAAAGTATCACTGTTGATAGTTGGCATTACATCGGATTCGCATCGATGCCCATCGATTAACTCATCATCTTATATCTTTAGACATTGGGACTCACAAGGATGCTCATCCATGAAGATAATCTATATTTTTCAAGTTTGAAGCAACCGGAGCCCTAATTCGTGATGCGCCTAATCAGTCGGGCTGGAAATCTCGAGATCGGGAGAATCGGCCACGATGGGGTTGGTACCGTTATAAAGGTTAGTGGAGGCTACCAAAGAGAAGAAAGCGGAAGCACACTGGAGCCTGAATTCGAGATGCATGCCACCTAATGAGGCTAAAAACCCCAAGATCTGAGAATCCAAGGAGGTGTACGGCACTGCTATACAAGTTAGTGGAGGCTATCAAAGAGAAGAAAGTGGCACCTGGGAGCTGAGACCGCTTAAGCAGTTCATTGGAAACCCCGAGATCGAGAATAACTAGAGTCCTGGGAGGTTGCAGATCGAGCATGGACAAATGGAGGCTACCAAAGAGATGAAAGTGGAAGCACACTAGAGCCTAAATTTGGGATGCGCTCCGCCTAACCAGGTCAATTGGAAACCCTGAGATCGGGGATAACTGGAGCCTGCGAGGGGGGTCCGCACATTTATACAGATCAGTAGAGGCTGCCGAAAAGAAAAAAAATAAAGAAAGTATGATGCGAGTTTTTCATTACCCCTAGGGGATATTTATACTTGAAAAAGAGACTCTTTAAATTCTTTGAATAATTTTAAAAATAAAATAAAATAAAATAAAACCCTTCATCTTTGTTTAAAAAATAATAAAAAAGGAAAAAGAAAACACTTCATATTCTTATATATATATATATATATATATATATATATATATATATATATATATATATATATATATATATATATATATATATATATATATATATATATATATATATATATATATATATATATATATATATATATATATATATATATATATATATATATATATATATAAATGTTAAATGCTAGAAAACGTCACGGTAGAGTGAAAGTTCTTAGCCTTGTTGTGAAGTCCAAAGACACAGTAATTAAAGAGCGAAACAAGACACTCATTTTTTAACTAAAACCTCGAAGAGGGGGAAAACCTGGCAGGTAAAATTCCATTATATATCCTGTTTGAGTACAAAATCTTCCCGATAACGATTACGAGATACGATATGAGAGAGGAATAAAAGCGTAATAATGATCGAGGTTGTAATAGTTCTTAGGTAATAGGTGGAGATCTGAATGAGCGATGATGGTGGTTGATGTGGTCGAAGCGAGTGTAACGCTTGGCGAGATCTTGGCTTCTTCTTCCCTGGCTTTTTCTTCTTGTTTGATTCTTCCTCTTCCTTGCAGAAAGCGGGTGATCAGCGGTGGCCGTGGTGGCCGTTGGCGGTAACTCCTCTTCTTCACTTCGCCTCCTTCTTCCCCGGCTCCCCTGTCCTCTTTGGTGTGAGAATGAAGGCTTATTTATAGATGGGAGGAGGCATTCTTGTAAATTCGTAGGCCACCACTCCCCTCGATGGACGGCCGGATGATTCCTTCGATCACTTGATGTATTTTGAGCATTTGGATGCCCAAATGAAGTCAGTTTATGAGATCTTAGGCTCGTTAGATCCCGGCTGTTGATTCGATTTGACTATAAACACTCCGCATATAGAGCCTTGGATTTAATTGATGTCAAAGATTCCAATATTTTAAGTCTTTGATCTGGATATTTTTGACTATCATGTCATATTTGACATCAAGATTTGTCTTTTAGTGGATTTGAGAGCCATATCAATAAAGACTTTTCATCTTTCTAAAAAAATAGAGAGAGAAAATTATTGATATTTTAAAATAAAAAAAATTTCTTCACATTCTTCATTAAATAATAATAATAATAATTTTGTCTCTTCCTCTCTCTCTCTCTCTCTATATATCTTTCTCCACGTCCCCTCTCTCCCCCTATTTTGTCTTCTCCCCCCCCCCCCCCCCTCTCTCTCTCTCTCTCTCTCTCTCACTCACTCACGTCAAAGGACAAAAAAAAAAGAAAATTAGGGGAGACACCACCCATAAAAAAAGAATGAATTTATCAAAATAAATTTTATGTATTATCACACACACACACACACACACACACACATATATATATATATATATATATATATATATATATATATATATATATATATATATATATATATATATATATATATATATATCTATATATTAATAGCAGTTCGGTAGAGTAAGATTTTGCTTTAACTTGTGGAGTCCAAAGACAGTGATTGATATTAATAATAAAACTCCAGATTTTACTGAAAAAACTCAAAGAATATAATTAAAAAACCACGGAGCCCAGAAATATCATCTATGTATTTATTTCGTAAAGTTTTTTATCTGAGATTGTATATGAGAAGGCGATAATGGGAATCCGAAATCGACAACAACAACAACCATATAATCCGTTCGAGTTGTAACGATTCTTGAATTGTTGAATGATGGTAACATTGATCGGCCGATGAAGGTCGTCGTGATGGTGATTCGCGAGATGTGATCAACGAGATCAGCCTGCGGCGGCAGCCGGCGATTGACAACCAACGTGGTCCGCCGTCTCGATCCCCCGTGGCATGCAGTCATGCATCAGGTGGTCGCTGGTGTGCTTAAATTGCGCGCCACGAGCCAGCCGGGCGAGGAACTGGGGCGGGCGGTGGTTGCACGCTGCCACGCTTCATCATCGCGGCATAGCACGCCCTTTTTCGATTTTTGATTTTCGTAGTTTTATATTTCCTTTTGTCCCTATAGGGGGTCTATAAAAATCCCCTAAGACCAAGGGAGAAGGCTATAATTAGTATATCTTAATTAGTATATCTTAATTTACTTTACTCAACTGATTGAGATTTTACTTTGATCTTAAAATCTCGAATTTAAATTTAAAAAAAATATATAGACGTATAAATTTGTCATGAAAATATCTCAAATTATTTTTAAAAAATTTATCTTAATTCAACAATTAACATATCATTTGCCAGTTGACAGATCACCGCTCATCTTTATATATTATTTATAGGAGCCTAACAATATGCTTTTAGTGTTATGAAATAGTCGCTTGCAAGTTTTCAAGACAAAAATATGAATTTGAATCTTCTTTAAATATTTTTTAATAAATTTAAATATTTTTATTGCCTATTGTCCATACATATATGCACAAAAACTAATTTGAGTAATCTAATTTAGGAGAATAAGTGAGCTGAGTTTGCTTGAGCTCAACTCATTTATAGGCTCATGAGCTTAGATTGTCGAGCCACTAGCTCAAACAATGATCTTGAGCACTAGCGGCCAACCTGGTTCTTCCATATCATCGTCTTGAAAAAACTAATAAATATGATAAATTGTTACTAATTGTTACTTGTATCCTAAATCCAGTCACTCTCACCCATGTCAATCCTCTCTCTCTCTCTCTCTCTCTCTCTCTCTCTCTTACAAACTGATCTAGAGCTTAATGTTTTTAAAACAGGCCATGCTCAAGTTTAGTTTATGAGCACCAGCCAAAGATTAGGGAGTTAAGTCAAGCTCAAGTTGATTTGACTTGAGCTTAACTCAACTCAATTACACCGCTAATCTTATTATACTATATAATCTGTTTTGTCAAAAGTCTGACTTCAAACTGGATGACCTAATCATCCAATTTATTTAGATGATTACCATTAATTCTAATAATTTTTTTAAATCACCCTGATTTTCTGTATTTTAAATAAAAAACATCTCAGAATTGAACAGAATTAGACTCATGGTAATTAGCGAGAGTCCAAAATCCAAATCCATTTACCAAGCTTATCCCTTTCAACTTCTATGAGAAGTGAGTGAGAGAGAGAGAGAGGGATAACGCCTTTGAAAATTCGACCACCTGTAAAATGGAATTGGAAGGATAAGAGGCTTAGAAATAGAAATGCTCATCCATGAAGATACTTTCTATTTTCAAGCCTTCCTGGCTCCCCGACGCTCTCTCTCCCGCTTAAAACCCCGAGATCGGAGAATCCCTCGACGGCGACAGCTATATCAAGACAACTCTCAAAGAGAAGAGAAGCACCAAAATCAAGCTAATTGAGATTCGCACTATATCAATTAAAAAGATCAGGAGAATATTATATCGCCCCATTATACAAAATGAAGGCAACCAAAGAGAATAAAGTGGAAGCACATTGGTCAATTGGATGCAACCAGTTTGTTGGAAACCCAGATCGAGAACTGATCGAGGGAGATTGACTTATACAGGTCAGTGATCCAGAGAAAAGGTAAGACAGAAAGTGACCGAGGGCCTAACCAGTCAATTGATGAGATCAAGAGAACCTGAGTCGAGGTGACCGCTATACAGTCGGAGGCGCAAAAATAAAAAATAAAAAGAAAGTATGGTGCAACTTTTTCATTACCCCTGTTTATACTTGAAAAAGAGACTCTTTAAATTCTTTAAGGAATTTAAAAAAAAAAAAAAAAAAAATTCTTCATCTTTTTTTAAAAAATAATAAAAAAGAAAGAAGAAAACACTTCATATTCTTTTATATATATATATATATATATATATATATATATATATATAAAGATTTTTCATCTTTCTAAAAAAATATAGAGAGAGAAGAGAAAATTATTTATATTTTAAATTAAAAAAAATTCTTCACATTCTTCATTAAATAATAATAATAATAATAATAATAATAATTTTGTCTCTTCCTCTCTCTCTTTCTCTCTCCATGTCCCTCACTCTCCCCTTATTTTAGTCTTCTCCTCTCCCCCCCTCTCTCTCTCTCTCTCTCTCTCTCACTCACTCACTCCCTCACCTCACGGCAAAGGAAAAGGGCCCCTCTCTTTCAAATCAAACACTACTCATAAAAAAGAGAGAATTTATCAAAATCAATGTTAAGTATTATCACTTTATATATATATAATAAAATAAATAAATATTAATAACTAATTAATAAATAAATTGACACATAAGACAATTACAAATCTTAATAATTTTTACCTTAAGTGATTTTATTTAATATATTTTTGAAAGAAATAAATTTTATCATCCAAAAATATGGGTAAATGATATATCCCTCTAAAATTTATAAATGAAGCACGTATCTCAAGTTAAACAATGTATATAATCAATTAAAAGACTCACTGAGAGGAGTTCAACAATGCTAGATGCAAGTCAAATCGAGCCCAAATGAAATAAATCGCCCAAAGTATATAAAACTTTCAAACAGATCAAATGACTTTTCTAAATTGACGTGCTTATATTCGAATCGAGAACTCGGGATCTAATCCAACGCTAAGGCCACTCAAATCGAAGATCGTTTGAATGGTCAAATCACCAAAAAATTATATATGATTAAATGAATCGATAGATATTATATATTATATATATATAAAGATTTTTCATCTTTCTAAAAAAATATAGAGAAATAGAAGAGAAAATTATTGATATTTTAAATTAAAAAAAAAAAATTCTTCACATTCTTCACTAAATAATAATAATAATAATTTTGTCTCTTCCTCTCTCTTTCTCTCTCCATGTCCCTCTCTCTCCTTATTTTAGTCTTTTCCTCCCCCCTTCTCTCTATCTCTCTCACTCACTACCCACTCACGATAAAGGAAAAGGGAAATCAAACACTACTCATAAAAGAAAGAATTATCAAAATCAATGTTGGTATTATCACTTTATATATATATATAATATAAATAAATATTAATAACTAATTAATAAATAAATTGACACATAAGACAATACAAATCTTAATTTTACCTAAAGTGATTTTATTTAATATATTTTTTAAAGAAATAAGTTTTATCATCCAATATTAAGAAATGATATATCCTAAAATTTATAAACGAAGACGATAAGTTAAACCATATATAATCAATTAAGATCAAGAGTGAGTTCAACAAGCAGTGAAATTTCAATCGGTTCAAAAAATCAAATCGCAAAAGATACATATAAAACTTTCATATATGAGATAAATGATTCTAAATTGACGCTTATATTCGAATCGAAGAACTACGACTAATCCAATCAAGGCCAATCCAAATCAAGACTTTGAATGGTCAAATCACCAAAAAAATTATCATGATTAAATGAATCGATATACACCATCCGATATGTTATTTTGCATAATGACAAAAAAACGCCTCTCAAAATTCTATAAATTTATTCGTCGAAAGAGAAAGCTGAAACTTGAAAAGAAAAGATAAGAGCTTATCACCATCTTGTAAATGAACCTATCATTGCCAAAGATCAAACAACAACCAAAAATAACTACCGAGAACCTATTAAAATTTTAATTTCATTATCGTGATTTCACATAAAATTAATCAAAGACTTAAACTTTCAATGATATATAACAAGATTTTTATGCTAGCTCCATGATTTTTCATTTTTAAAAAATTTTAGAATTTCTTATTCTTTTCAACTATTCATCTATTTTATTTTAATATTTAAATAAGTTTTATTCTTACTATAAATTTCTTGCAATAAACTTAAAATTCATGTTTTAGATATGGACTCATATTAAGCAATTTTATAATCTAACAATTTATTTATAGAGTGATATTATAGGTTTAATGATTGTGTTGGGTTGATTAAATCTTTTGCATATGTGAGGTCTTATGCCCATATTTTATAGAAAAGATTCTAAATTTAGAAGAACAATTTTATATAAAGGAATAAAAGATTTATTGATAATTCTAGAACTACACCTATCATCGACTATCAATAACATTAGCACTTGTAATCATCATAATATTTATAAAATTATCATGTAATATTATGTTGATAAACTTTTCTCAATGTCACAAATATTCTAATGCATAATACCTAAAATCAACAAAAAATAATTACCAAAATTTGATCAACTACATCCTTCACATTCAAACAACCACTTCACCACCTTAAGATAAGACTTGAAACTATTAAGGATAGATATGGATGAATAAGACCTTGCATCATCTTAAAAAATGAGGAGCCCACCCTTAAGAAAAAAATCAAAGAATACAAACAAGGCATCTCAAAATCCTATCTTGATGATTGAAAGGTAAATTCATTATTTAGTATTTATTATTAAAGGTAATCAAATGGGCCATGATTATTTCAAAATAATATTCAACAAAAAGAATTTTGTTAATCATGATGATCATCATCTTAATTAGTTTTATTTGGAGTTAACTTCATAATTCTCTATTTTTATATTTAAATATATTCTTCTCATTTTTTTTACATTCCTTTTTGTCTATATTGATGTTTTTTTACAATCTTTAACTCGAGGTTTATATAATTGTAATATCTCTTATATACGTATTTTTGTACTTATTTTATTATTTACTCCTTCATCCTATTTATAATAATAATATTTTTAATTTTAAATTTATTATATTTTATCAGAGACTTTTTCAACACAACTGATTAAAGTATATATAAATTAATGTAATATTATATGCTATTGTAAAATTAAATATGTATTTTTTGGAAATGGAATTTAATTTGGTAATAGTTTCCAAAATATAAACCATATAATTAATTGTTTAAATTAAAAAATAAATAAAATTAAATTACACTTATTTTCTTGGAAGATATTCAATATTGTATATTGTATTCCTTTTTTTTTTTTTTCAAAATTACACTTATATCCTTGTGTTAGAGATTATACCACATTATAAATCACTAATCCCTAGCTTTAAAAATGGGAGGTAATTGTCATAAATGTAATTTTAAAATATATTTTAAAAAAAGTGTGCTGTAAATTATTTATGAATAAGTTTTAAATACCAAATCAAGTTTATAATACAAAATTTGAGTCCCTACTTTCACCTTCACAAAGTCTTTTTTTTTTATTTTAAATATTTTTATGTCATTTTATTTGATGTAATGTAATATAATTGCAATATAAATGTTTAATTTTTTTATAAATATATCTCTTAAATTTTTGTAAAAATATATTTGATTGTGATGCCATTTTTAACTATTTTATCATTTGTCTATTATTTTTATTTTTGTCATAATTCTTTTTTAATATATATATTTTTAATTTTAATAATTATGACCACTTATTTTGCCTTAACTTATATCTAAGCGATTGGTCGATATAAATATTTATAATTTAAATATAAATAAATTTTGTTTCCTAACCATCCAACCAAATTATGAAGTCCATCAAATTTTTTATTATTAAAAAAACATATTTTATGATTGTTATATATATATATATATATATATATATATATATATATATATATTATCACTCAATTTATTTTAGATGTTCATAATTTAAAAAATAAAAAATAAAAGATTTTTCTCTCAAATATTTTGATAAAATTACTTATAATCATCTAAAGTGAATTTGATAATTTGATAAAATTCTTCTTTTTGAAAAATCATGTTTTGCAATGCATAAATAGCCTTTTATTTTATGTATCTGATCTCAAATTATTTTATATTATGAATTTTGAAGTATATATATATATATATATATATTTGGTCCATATAATAATACACAAACAGAATGGGAGTTAGATATTTAAAAATTAATAATTCAATTATTTATTAAAAAATATAAGTTTAAAACTATTATGAGTAATATAGATTCACTTTATTTTTAATAAAATAGATTAATAATATTTTAAAAACTAATTAATTTTATTTTTTAATGCAGAAAATCTGATACTTGACGCCCAAGCATCTGTTAGCTGTGTTCCCAATAGAATAAAAAACAGCTAAATAAGACAAATTAGTGCATAGAACTCAAATGAATTGCTGCCCAATAATTAAATATAAAATTATTTTTAAAAAAATTATATATTTGATTTATATAATTTTATAATTTTATAATTTTATTATTCATTATTTTTAAAATAATACAATAGTGCATACCTCCTGGAATAAAAAAAAAAGGTTAAAGTATATTAAAACTAAAATTAAATTAAAGTTTAATAAAAATTAAAACTAAAATTAAATTAAAGTATATTTTAGAATTATTAAATATACTTCAGAATAAATGTGGTCAGAGAAGAACTCGAGTTTAATAAACATTTTTTTAATATTATAAGATTTTTCAATTCTCCTTACCCTCAATTAATTTACTTGCCAGAATTAAGAAAAAAATCTATTTATTTATTTTAATATTAAATCACTTACATAATAAATTTAACTGCTCTCAAAATAAATTTTAAAATTTTAAAATTTTAAAATTCAATATAAATAACCTTTATTTATAATATTTGAATATGGCTTTTATTAAGAAATCTTCTCATCATATATAGTTGTCTTATTTGATGTAATGAGCTAAATATTATATATTGTTCTCTGTATTTTTCTATGGTGGAGTTCTTTTTTATCACTTAAAGAATATTATCAAGATATTATAAAAATGGAAAATTTGCATGCATTCCACAAGATTCTTATATATTTACAAATCAACACCTAAAGTTTTATATTTACATACCTAACATTCTAAAAATTTGTTCTTAGATTGTTACCTTCCCAAAAAATTATTATTTATAAATTTTATATGGGCTGATTCTATGGCTTTTTTCATGAACTTTTCCTATTTGGCAATTTTTGGTAATCCTTTTTTAAACAAGTAATAATCAAATCTAACATATTTTTTTTAATCTTATTTCACATTTTATTTTATGATTTGCCCAAATTGAGGCAATGAGAAAATTTCTATTTTATTTAATAAAAAAATATCATTTTTTAGTCAACAAATTACATTTTTTTTATTAAATTTAATTTCATGATAAAAATTGGTCAAATATAATGTGGAATCCCATGAGATATAAAGGATAAAGGGAAGACCAATTCAACTCAATGTGCTTTTGTTTATTTGCATTATTGTTATTATTTACTTTATTAGGTGCCACTTATAATTTCTCAAAGTTATAATTTCTCAAAGGGAAGACCAATAATTAAAATCAAAGAGAAGTCAATTTCTTCTATTTAATTTTAATGCATGCCTTTTAGGTTAGGTTAGCTATTAAGAATGAAAATGAAAGAACAAAAAAGAAATAATATAAGAATCACTCATAAAATTTTTTATGAAGTTTAAGAAAAAAAAAAAAAATCAAATTCTTTCATATTCATAATCATAAAGATTGCATTAATATTTTGGACAAAATATCTATCAAAATGTTTCACATAAAAAAAATTCTAAAAAAATTATTTAAAGATGAGTACATTTAATATCAATTTTGATTTATTAATTAAATATTATTATAATTGAAAATAAATATAATAATAATTAATTTTGAATCAAAATATCTATTTTCAATTAAGAGAAGTATTTCTCACCTATTTATTTAGAGGATATTTGGGATCAATTTTATTTTTATTTTTATGCCATTTTTAAAAACATATTTGTTTAATAAATATATTTTAAGTGTTTTTTTAAATAAATAATATTATTTTTAAAAATACTCAAAATAACTTTTAGATGTTTTGAGTATTTTTTTTAAAAATAACAAATATCATTAAACATATTTTTACTATAAAATAAAAATTTAAAATAAAAGATTAAGTCAAGAGATTCTAACCTACATTAATCAAATTTAACTAAAAAAATATAATTAATAATTACAACATTTTGTTGCATAAATATTTAATAAACACATATATTCTATACTTTAATAGAAGAAAACAAGCAATAATAATTCACAAACATTATAATTTATCATAAATCAAAATAAAAAGTTATTATAAAAGTTAAATCTAAACCCTAATAAACCAAAACCAAAACAATATTACATAACCAAATATATCCCCCATAGAATCATTAATTTCACACATCTCACACTACTCTTCTCTATTATTCAAACAAAATTACACCCATAATTAAAAAAAAAAACATTGTGTTCAAAATAAAACAAAAATCCTTTCTCTAATTTCTTTAATTGAGTCAAAACCTTATTATCAAAATTTAATCAGAATATATCTCAAAACTATTAAATTTAATCTAAAATAAGTGTATTTTACACTTATTTTTTTTTAAATTAATATTTTAAAGATATATCTCCATTAGAACATTATGACTCAATTTTTTTTTTCCTAGAAAAAGATAAAATTAATAGTAATAAATATACAGAGTGCAATTAAACCATAAAAGGAAATGTTTAAAGATAATTAAGGAGAGATAATTAGCTAATGATGCAAGTGTTTGGGGGATTTTCATCTATGCTTTGAGCGTAATACTGATTGGGTACGTAGGGAGGGTTCTGATGAGACTGATAGATTCTTAGTAGCTCAGCCATCTGGTCTACGTTGGGGTTATTTTTCTTATCGCCGCCTCCGCCTCCGCCTCCGCCACCGCCGCCCTCTTTCGGCGGTGCTCCGACGGAAAAGATCTCAACTTTCCAGTTCTTCCTTAGCTTTTTTACTATGTCGACGGGATCGACGGCGCCCATCACCGTCATCTTCCTCTCCTTCATGTCCATGGAGATTGAATCAATCCCTGCGATTCATGATTTTAGTTCATAGTTTATAAAGAAGAGAGAGAGAGAGAGAGAGAGAGAGAGAGAGACCTTGGAGAGTTGAGACGGCTTTCAAGGCCTTGCGCTTGTCCTTGTCGTCGTTGAGATCGAGTTTCAGAACAGTTTTCTGAAAAAAAAAGAATCAAAGGTGAGTGCTTTATTAGAACTTCGATCACGAAATAATCAAAGATGAAAGCTTTCTGATAAAATTAATTTGATCGATGAGTAAGAGAGATAGAGAGAGAATGATTTGATTTGATTTTATTATTTTTTTTGTGTAGTAAATTGGTGGATGAGCGCAAAAGGAAGCTCCTTTTCTTTGAAAAAAAAAAACAGGGGAGAGAGATAGAGAAGGATGATATAATTGATCAAAATAACAGCTCTGATTGAGAATTAATCAAAATAAACTTCCTATATTTAAAGCAAACTAAATTTCAATTCATCATCTTCAACCAATGCTCAGAGGAGAGATTTAAGGATGAAAAAAGGGCTCCTTTCTCTCACAAAAGAATAGGTGAGGGTAACAGGAAGACAGAGATGAATCCTTTTAGGGGATTTGAAGAAAAAAGCGACAAAAATAATACTAAATGAAGAGCTTAATAAAAGAAATCTCGATTAATTTCGGAGAAACTAACCTTCATTTCTTCTGCTCCAACTGGTTGTATTCAGAGGAGAGAGAGAGAGAGAGAGAGAGAGAGAGAGAGAGAGAGAGAGAAGCGAGGTGGGAAGAGACAGAAGGGCAGAGGATTTGGAGATATAGGTGCTGGGGTGCGCGGTAATCTTCGGTGACACGAATAGATTGAAGTCTTCATAGGAATTCTCTGGAGTCAATTGAAGAGAGAGAAAATAGTTTCTTTAAAAGCTTTATGATGAAGGAAAGTTTGTTTAAAAATTTTCATGCAGAAAATATATTATAATAATGTGATAAATGAGAGGCTCAGAGGAGTTCTTAAATCTGAAATTAAGAAAAGGATCTTTCCATCATATTTAGAATCATTTTATTTATTAAAAATAATTCTTCTCATATCTTTCTCACTCTCTCAAAAATATTATATATATATATATATATATATATATATATATATATATATATAATATATATATATATACATATAAAAGAAATCAATTCATAGTGAGAACACATTCCATATGTGAAACCTAATATAAGAATGCACTTAGTACTAATTTATCTCACTAAAATTGATCAAATTAAGCATAAATTTAAAGACATACATATATGTATTGCTATTAAATTAAATTAGAGATAATCTAAATTATAATTTAATTATTTATAATTAAATTAAATATACTGATGAGACGAGTTAATCAATATCAAGAATGAGTCAATCTAATTCTAAATGAGCTCGGAATCAAGCTCGAGAAGCATAGTTGAAAAGTTTCAGATATTAATTGAACGGTCAAATAATCTCCAAATATCAGACGCTTATAAATAATCGCCGTACTTCTACGGTAAATCAAACAAAGATAAAGCATCACTTAAATCAAGTCATTCGTAAATCATCAAGAAATCACATATGATCAAATGAATCAATATGGATTGTCCTATTGAGTGCTTTGAGATTTCAGTTGTAATGATCAAAATAATTCTCTTAAAATTATATAAATAGAGTTTCATTTTCACCATGAAGAAGGGGAGAGAACTTGAAGAAGAAAGCTAAATAACTAAGAACTTGAAACCAATTCTGCACGTATCAAAATCATCGTCATTAGCAATTCAATAAATTTGTATTGTTTTGCCATGCAGTTATTGTTGTAATCCAAAACTTTCATGCACAATATTATAACTCCATTCTTGAAAAGACTAAAATGTTGTAATTCAAAGTTCGTTATATTAATTTGAAATTTAAACATATTTAAATATTATATGATCGGATTAAACATACAATAAAAATCTTGATGAATGTATGACTTTTGTTTGTAGAATATATTTTTGCATATGATACAATAAATTCTATATGCTTATAAAATCTTTAATATTACATTAAAAATAATATCTTTATTAATTTTAAAAGTGAAATACATATTTTCAAACATAAAAAATATATTATATTTATAAATATTAAACTTCAAGTGAAATGCATAAAAATTATGTATTATATATACAAACTTCTCATTAACTAATTAAAATTTACAATTTTATATTAGTGTAGTTTTCTGTGAGATTTTAAATGATAATGATCAGGACAAATTATTCGGACAACCTGATATAAATTGGACAAAATTTCTATATATTTTATTTCTACTTGTAATAAATAACATAAAAACACCCACTGAACAGAAAAGGCATTAGAGCAAACTCGAGTTTTGGATATATATAATAATAATAATATATATACATATATATATATATTTATTTATTTCTTCACAATTGTTAATTTATTGTCTTTTTGTCGGCTGGCAATAATCCACTGCCTTCAGTTTTGCATAATAGATATCTTATGCATCAGTCGTGCTAGAAAAAAAAAAACACGTTGAGGGATTCAGTCCCTTAGATTTGCCTCAAGATTTGGGCGTTTGATGATCAGATTATCATTGAATAGGTGTGTTCATTTGATTGATTTGGATAGATTGGATGATAAATTTTTAAAATCGATTGATTTTAAATTCTTAAAAATATTGAATCAAATCGAATAAAATATAAAATCAAATAAACTAAATAATAATTTGATTTGATTATTTGGTTTGGTTTTGATAACCCAAAGTTGACTATATTTAAAAATTATTTGTATAATAAAAAAAATATAAATATAATAAAAAAATACAATTAATTAATTCCTGTGCTAAAAAAATATTTAAAACTAATTTTTACTTACCTGAATAATGTTTTGAATTTAAAAGTTAATGAAACCATATTATCATATTATGAGATCAAAATATTTTGAAAAATTAAATAATGATCTTTCAAAAAAATACCTACTAAATATTTAAAAATAAATAAACATAAATGTATAATAAATAAACCTATTATATATAAATTAATAATGACGTATTACATATAATTATTTTGACTTATTTGATTCCATCTAAAATTTTATTTAACAAACCGATCCAAAACCAAAATTTTCATTAATTAAAACCAAAATTCAAATTACTAAGTTCAAAACCGAACCAAATTACTCAAAAACTTTGGTTCAGTTTGATTTTTTTGGTTAAAACCAAATAATACACTCCTATCATTGAAGGATCAAACACGAATTTAAATTTGTCATGAGGTCATGACTTCATTTAAACTAATTAATGGGGGATATGGACATGGATATAATTTTATTATTTAAAGAAAATTACAATATTTCTTATTTGTTGGGTGGCAATCATCCAATATTATATAAAAAAAAAGATACAATGAATCACAAAAAAAACTCAATAATATTTGACTAGCTGTGGCAAATTTGTCAAAACCAAAATTATTTTATTTTGATGCTTAGATGACGATGGATCCGTCAAAATAGCCAAAATTATTTTATTTTGATGCAAGACATATTAAAATCTATGATGAAGTACATTTAAATTGACGTAAGATATTATTGAAGTCTATAACATTTCGATCACCATCACCAGATCACAATCAGTCATCTGAGTTAGCTCCATTCCTGATGCATTGATTGAGTCAACTCAATGATACTATCGTCTAGTGCATTTCGATCATGAGAGAGTATGATGTACATGCTCGCTATAAATGACTACAAGGAACATTCAAAATAAAATTTGAAGTATCATTCATACAAATTATAAATAATCTTTAATTGAATTCATTCAGTGAACAATTTTCAAGCCCTAAATGCCACTCATATCTTCAACGAAACACCTCTCTAAATTGCGCCATAAGAGTCATCGCATTACGACCAACATAACTTTCGTCCACATCGCAACAATCATCATGTCAAAACTATCATCATAGCCTCTACTTGCACTTAGCATATCATTATACAACTACATATCAAAGCACCATATCTCAAATGATATATTCCTTGATTTCTAATCAGAAATATCAAGCACAAATCTCAATAGATACAACTTCAAATAACATATTATAATATGCAGACTTAACCGGTGATTGAGGTTTTGAACTTTCGGAAAGTCTTGAGTTAGTCGCTGCAGCGTATATTGTGTGTGTGAGTTTACAATTAAATTCGCTCAAATGTCTCAAAAAATGACATATTATAATTAAGTGTGTGTATCTATATATATATAGAGAGAGAGAGAGAGAACGAGAGAGAGAGAGAGAGAGAGAGAGAGAGAGAGAGAGAGAGAGAGAGAGAGAGAGAGAGACATTTAGGTGACTATTCTACAACTATTTTTTTTATCTCAAACAGGCAGGTCTATTCAAAATACCTTAAACAAAAAACTAAAATACTAGAACACATGCCATATCAATACCCTAAAATAAAACCACCGTATTGCTACATAATCAACTTGCCATTATTTAATATCTGCTGCTTGCCTCAGCTAAAGTAAAAGCTGATGTTTACATCCAAGTAGGTTCAGCTCAACACAATATTCTCAAATCAGACTAGCAGAAGGAGAGGTTAACTACAAAATTTAATTTACAAGCTAATTAATATCATTTATAAGTAATAAATTGTCATAGTGATGCTAAAAACTTGGCTACAAAACCTGTGGACTTGAAGACAAAAGGGCTAAATATATCCTTTGTTTATAAGAAAAAAACAACAATTTTGAAACTGAGACTATTTATTCTTTTATAATAATAGCATAAATTTATACAGAAAAAAATTGCGCAACAGGTGTCTTCAAAATCAATTACCTGCCCTCTCATGCAAATCAGGTTCAGATTTCTGTATGCCAAGTTGCAAACATCCACATCAGGGTTGAGAAGAAAATTAGTTGCAGAAAGAGACTTATGGAAAGAGGATTATCAGATAGTGTTTGATTGGGGCAGCTGTAGCAGAAGAAGTTACTGTCTAGAGAATCTGTTTGGAGCAACTACAGTGGTATGTAAATGTAGTAGTGAAATAACTATTGAATAAATTATTGTTTAAAACGTTGAGATGAGTATTATAATTTTTTTTTCTATATTAAACAAGTCAGAACGTAACTTTCTCGATACATCACTGCAAAAGAAAGCCAAATAATGAGGTTCAAAGTTCAATGATCATAGGTTAAATTGAAAGTTGAATAAAGTAATGTAATAAATATTAAAATTATTCAAATATAATATAAATGATATAAAAATTTAAATATATGATAAATATGTAATAAAATAAATAATATATATGTAATTAATTATTGATACACCTCTAAAATTCTCTCAACAAGACGACTTGAGCAAAAGAAATTAATCAAATCAAACCTGGAGATCAAACACTTTAAATATCATAAACTGATATCGTAAATTCTAAATTCTCAAATAAGTGTTTATAATAAATCGAAAGGCCCACAAATTTGCCCAACAAAAAAGATCTACATTCATTTGAGCATTCAAATAATACACAAAATACATCATATGATCGAGGAATCATCAAGTGTGATGGAGAGTGGTTGATTTTGCATGTATGTAGAGACGCCAATCCACTTTATAAATAACCCCTCATTCCTCACATGGTTGAGAAGAAGAGAGAGAGAGTTCTAAAGATCCTCAATAATCAGACCACTGATTTGATTAAACCAGATGAGAGCCTCCACTGATTTGCCGATCACAAGTCTTATCATCAAACTATCGTCTTTATCGTATCAAAACATCGATCAATATTGCCAATATAACATCGTTGAATATGTCGTAGAATCTGTTTTCTTATATAATTGTAATCCAGATCTGATTCAGATAAAAAAGTATACATGTAGAAGTAATATATTTTTCCTCTTTTCAAATACGAATATATTTATTTAAATATTATAAATATGTATTTAAATAAATAATACTATATAAATAATTTTTAATAATTATAAATTTTAAAATTAAAATAAAGCTCATTAAGATATAATTATAGGTGTATTATATATTAAGATATATGCATATTAAATATATTTAAAAAATAAGAACAAGTTTTAAAACATAGATTTATAAATATAAATATAATTTATAATAAGAAAATAAAGTTTATAATGTAAAAAAATTATCTTAAAACTTTATAAAATAAAATAAAAATAAATAAATATATATATATATATATATATATATATATATATATATATATATATATATATATATATATATATATATATAATATGTAAAATATTTATGATATCAATATATTTTATATTCTTAAAATAACTTATTCATATTATAAAATGAAATTAATAATAAGATAATAAAGTTAAAAACTTAATTGTTGCTTTTAAATTCTTATATATTTGAAGCCTATTTATTATTTTCAAAGCCTAAATTTTTAGTCTAATTTCTCATTTTTATAGCCCAACTGAAGTTTCAACGTATTCCAGTTTTTTTAGTCCTACATTATGAGTGAAAATTAGTGTTTCAATCTTTATATAGAAAAAGAGCTTTTAGACTAGCCGGTTTTATATAATTGATTCGTAGATTCATCGGTTGAACTGTCGGTTCCGATCGATTCTCACCAGTTCTATGTGAATGAGATTTAAGGTTGATCGGACTGGCCACATGCACTGTTCACAATCGAACTGGCTGGTCCGATCCGAAAACAATGTCGTCAAGTCAGGTTAGAAAACAAAGCTTTCTCACCGCAAATCCTCTAAAATGCGGTCAGAATATAATTCCTAAACGGCACTGCCGTGCGTCTTCACACCGCACAACACCGCCATTTCAAATGCATCTTGCGGCATTATAATTTTTTTATTATTATAGAAAAGTCAAATCATAATTTTTTGACAGTCATCGCACTCCACCAAATCAAATTGTAAAACACAAATTTCTCATTGCAGATTCTTCAAAATATAGCTGGAACACAGATTCTCAAATGACTTTGTAGAGTGATGCAAAAACAAATGCACTACACTGCCGTCCCAAATGCATCCAAAATATCAAAATGTAAGCGACTGCATCAACATGCTATTGACTTCAGATTTCCCATCCACACCATCGAATCTCCATATACCAACACTGTCACAGATGCAGGCTGCTGAAGGAAAGTTAAATAAATGATTCATGTAAGCTCAGTCCCTCCCCCGATAGATTACCTACTTCAGCTGCACTGACCTGAAATACTTTTCAGGGCTCATCCAGGCCTGAAGGTAGCGTTTGCTTGATCCCAATGTAAGATTAGTTTGTGGTTAAATGATGTTGATCGCTATTTAAGAGGAAGAACTGTCTCATAATTCAAACAATCGGAAAGAAAAATTAACTCATCATGTTGCATACTTATATTGTCTAGATCAATTTAATCAAGTAATTATGAGAATTTTAACTGGGTTAAAAAAGTTATTGACTATGAACCAACTACAACTTGGTACTCGCCAAACCTAAAGTAAATCTCAAGCGTCAGCTCGCGTAGAACTGAATTTCATCAAATAGTATATGAGCCACATGGTCCTCATTGCAGAGACATTGAAATTGTCAAAGGGACTAACAAAGTTGCTATTAGTCAAAAACATTAACCCAAAAGACTTGACATTTCATCTACTAGAGTACTAGCCTGTCTAGCCATATATCCGATATACAAATACCCATCCAAAGTTCTTTGCTAGCAAAATGCTACAAACTTGACTCACCTGACATACAAATACTTGCATCAAGTTCAATTTATATATATGTTTTTCTTAGTAATAATTGCACCATATATCCTATTTTGTAACAGCAACTCTTAATTTACTTGTGTGTGGGCATCAAATCATGCAATCCCTGAGCTAAAACTCTGCTATATTATAGTCTCCCTCTAACTCTCTTAGGTTCCTCACCTAGTCCTCACTAAGAAATTCAACCAGGTCCTCTTTAGACCAAGTCACTCAAGAGAATCTCTAAAGCTCAACATTTCTCTCTTTTTCCTCTCTATTATTTAGGTTTAATCCATACATTTAATAGGGTCCTGGTACTTTCTATGAATATCATTAGATCTAATATCTTCATAACTATGGTGGACATAAAATTTGTAAGACGAAGAACTAGGTCACAAAGCATACTAAGGATTGGCAATAGTCACTATAAAGAGAACAACCTAACAAATATTGCCTATGCATACATCCATTAGATGGATTGTCTCACAAAGATGTGTCGAAGGATCATCAAGCACTACCCGTAAGATGATCCTTTTGTCAAGTCATCTCTCATACGTGTCATTGCAGCCTTAGCCCCATAGTTGTTACTCCAACTCTTTTTGATGATGAGTTCTACCTCCCTAACAAGAATATTGTAAAGATTCTCCTCTCTCATCGTTCAACAAGTGTCAGATCAGGCCATTGAACACTTTTAAAGCCATTGATAAAAATTTAAGATGTTTACATTGTATTTCTATTAAGGGGAGTTAGGCCCCACAAATCAAAGTGCTTACTTTGAGTCGATGATCTCCCTCCTCATTATCAACGATGCATTTAAGTGTAGACTCTTCTTCACCATGTTCAAGGAAGCTCTACTGGAATCACTGTCACATCTTTCCCTTGGGAGCATTTTCAAGTGTCAGTTTGCTAGTGAATGCAAGACACTTAAATATAAGGCAATTGCTTAGAGTTTCTTCGTCACATCGTTCCTCACTTCCAATGCAAAATGGACAACATAGTTCATTTTTAAGTATTCTTCATATAATAATTAATAAATGTACCATGTATCCAATTATGCAACACCAACACATAATCCTCACCTATCAGTAAAGGCACCTATTATGCACGAGTATCAGATTATGCATCTATTGAAGCAATACTTTGTTATCCTTCTCTCTATTGCTCTTTATCTATCCCTCGCCCCCTACCCTTTTAAACTATCTTTATAACTTAGTTTTACCCATCCTTCCTGACTAAAGGATTACAACCAAGTCCTCTTCACACCAATTCACTTGAAAGAATCTCTAAATCTCAACATGTCTCTATCTTTCCTCTAAGCTCTTTGAACTCAGTTCATCTCTCTAAGAGGATATTGATATCTTTCCCCTAAAAACATTGGATCCAACAAACTCATAGTGAAGCAAGCATAAAAATGCCTAAGAAAATGAACTAAATTATATAGTGACCCAATGATAGGAGCAAGTCTCTATAAAGCAAGAGACCTAACATTTGTTACTATGAATAGCTACAAACATGAAGGATCATCTCACAATTATAATTTAGATTATCTTTGAGTACTTCTCGCAAGATGCTCCTCTTCATTAGGCCCTTTGAGAGCGTAATCATATATGTCTCTCATAGGTTTCTTTGTCACCTCAACCATAGAGCTACTACTCCGAATCTTTTTGATAATGAATCGTAACTACCAAGTGACAATATGACAATAACTACTCTCCCTTGACCTTCAATAAAAATCGGACTCTAGCTACAAATACTTTCACTATGCAATTTGCAGAGGCTTGATACCATCAAAATTTAATATTTCAATATTGGATTCTTAAGGAAGTCGAACCTAACCAATCACATCACTCACTCTGAGTAAATAATCTCATTCCTCACTATCTATAATGATGTGAAGCATAGACTCCTCATCACTTTGTTCAAGAAAGTGTCATTATGGTGATTCTCTAATCTTCCTCCAAGGATCATTATCTCTATTTATGATTTTGAGTAGCAATTCACCAATGCCTAGAACTATTGGAATACTCGTAGGCTCCGTTGAATATGAGGCAAAATCCTAATAAGTCTCTTTGCCATTTTATTACTCACTTCTAGGATGAGATTTTGAATGCCCTATACTTGGAGGATGTCGTTGCCCTAGTAGCAATCACTTAGGACCTTTGAAAATGTCATTTTCGGTGTTCTCCCTCTCAATGCGAGATACTAATGTAAGAAAATACTACTTATATAAAAAAGTATAAAGTTTGCCCCCATATTTGAGTAATCAAATATACGTAGATTAGTAGAATATGACAACAATGTAGTAAAAGGAAAAGATTGTGATGCTAGAGACATCGATAATGGTGGCCTTGAATGTTGTCTTTATGTGTAGTAAAAAATAATGATAAATTAATAGCATTTTTTAGCGGAGTCAATGTGAACACCAATATATCTAGGTGATGTCGTCTAGAGCAGTGACATCTCCAAGTGTCACAAAGATAACAACCAACAACGGATAGATGATAAGCATCAATAATAGATGTGTAAGACAAGCATTGATGGTAGCTTCTCCAAGCAATGCCAATGCAAATAACAACATCTCCAAAAGCGGTAATTGATGACTGTGGCATTGGACTACAACTGTTTTTTGCACTGGATGTATAAGGTGCTGATGGCATCTCCATTTTTTAACATGATGAAGTAACACATTTTTTAAAGTGCCCATAGTGATGTTTTATAAATTACATAGAACATCCATGCTTGTGCGCCAAAAAAAAAAAAAAGAAAACAAAGGAAGTTTGCAGTTATCATGATCAGAGCATCTATAAAAAGTAAGATTACATATAGAAGTCATCAGTTAATTGACTACATCTTCCTGCATAACAACAAAACTTCATTAGATATATCTCCTAGAGAAGAGCTTATAGTCCTCTACTTCATAGTAGATGCATTACAAATCTCCAAGCTTCCAACAAAGCTTGTAATAAAGCATGATTATTGCATCTACTATGCACTATGTTTGACAAGTTTCAATGCAGTAATTAATTACTAGTTAGTGCAAATCATTAAGCAAATACTAGACTGCTACATCCATAAGAAATCAACAATCGACCTACTCTCCAGGCTGCTTTCACAAATATAACTATTTTGATAATTGAAATTTTAGAAGTACCCATATATGCAGCTCATTTCAATAAAAGATGAACGCACAACCTCAATCTTCAATGGCATGGACTTTATGAGCTCAAAAACATAGGCTATCCAAGATGTCAATACAAGTTTGCTGTTTTTCTTATGCCTTGTCATGGAAATACTATGTGTTCTCAAGCAATGATTTTAAAAAATGGCAAAATGTATTGTATTTTGGGTCTATAGCTCTATAAATTATTCTCCCTTATGTACCTTGATCAATTGTTCCAAGAGTTTCATGAGGCTCAAAGAGTAATGAAGATCCTTCAAAGTTAACCAAGTCACCTAGAAGGATATTGATCGCTCAAAGCACCTAGAAGAATAAAAGGCATTTTACAGTACCAAAGCATCAACTATAAATTGCATCAACATCAGTGCTACACCGATTATTTAGGGTCAGCTTTGTGAGCTCATTTACAACTCATTCTTGTTGGTGTTGCTTGAGGTGTTAAATATTTTCTTTGAAAATCATTTTTGAACAACTTCTATCCATATAATCTCAGATATTATCCTCCATAATCCTCACACTAATTTTAAGTACTTATATAACGGAGCATTTTCTACCATACATTATATGTGTTCAAACCATTTAAGTTTATTTTTAATTATCATATCAAATAGTTCCTTTAATATAATAATTCTTTAATTTATCCTTCATAGTTTTGTCAGATGACCATGTTAACATTCGCATTTCAAGCCCACTCAACTTAAATAACAAAAAAATATTTTTATCCAAAAATAGGGTCCATACAACATCGTAGGCCTAATAATATTTTAATAAAATTTACCCTTAGGTATCATAAAAATCCCCTTATCACATAGTACACATGAGGTATTTATCAATATTAACAATGCCATTAAAATTGAAAGTTACATTCTTATTTACATAACCATTCATCCACAAATTACAGAACAACTAAAATCCTACACCTGAATCAAATACTTCAATTTTCTTACAATAATGTTATTATTTTTTATTTTTTAATAATTTCTTTAATTTTATTTCTTAATTTCTTTTTAAATCATTCTTTGAGCTTATTTCACTATGCTATTTATGCAAAAACCAACTAGTTTATTGGATCCTCTAGTATATTTATTTATTATTATTATGATATATGTAGATTGAAGGATGCAATTTTTTTCTATTAAGCTATGTTGTAGATTAACAAATTAGGTCATTAAAAAAAATAAAGTTAAAATCATTGACTTTATTAAATGTTATATTAGGTGCTAGATATATTTTATGCATAATTTTTGGTATTATTTATATTCATGTTTCATTTGGTCACCATTCCTTATTAATCTTTCAACACTATTTTATGTACGGGTGGGGTGCATTTTATATTCTTAATTGTACATATTTAAACAGCCTTAGTCACCATTCCAATGAATGCTACTCCCATCATGTCTTTCATACAATTATTTCTCAATCTATTCTTCCTAATTTTTCTGCAACTTCAACTTGAAAACAAAATAATTAGGATATGGTAAACAATGAAGATCTATTACTTAACTTAGTTACCACACACTTCTCTATGATAGACATTAAACCGTGCTTTTTTTGTAAGGGGTGGAGCAAAAGTGCGTGTCATTCAAAAGAGTAAGAGAGAAAGTGTGGGCATCACTATCATACTTTTTCTTTTTTATTTATCTCTTGTTGCAAACATAGACTTACAACATTAGTATAGGGCTAGACAAACAAAGAAAAAAGATATTATGAAGAAATGTCAAACAATTTTGAATACAAATTGTTACGGAAAATCAATTCACGTTGAAATGACAATGAAAGCTTTAAATGTCAATAAACAATTTCTTTTTTAAACACTTATCTATAATAACACTGAATAATATCTACATATACCCAAGCTTTTTTTATTGTGAAAAGTGTTCAGATGTTAGCAGTTCGTTCTGACGTTAATAAGCAAATGGTTTAATGCATGCCACCACAAGTTTTATCAATGGCGAACCTCATCATACATAAAAACAGACTAATAACATGAACATCCTTCATAACAAGAGCTTTGAGACCTCAGAAGTTCAATAATTATTCTATGAAACAAAGAACATAATATATCATGAATTACAACTATAGAAACGGAGAACAGACATCCTGCATAGAACTAAGCATCAGTCCTCTTTCCCTAAGCATTTGCACACTCTGCAATACATATTATAACCAAGAAAAGTTTTACTCGAATAAAACAATGAACTTATTTAAGAGAACTAAGCGAAGCAATTTATTTTGCAATAAATCATAAAGATCTGTGAATCCATCTGCCTATAAAAAGCAATACATGAAAACAAGAAATCCATCAAGAACAGTTGATTAGTCATTGGTAAACACAAAATTTCAACTTAATTCATTAATGCTTCGAAGAACAAGAGGAAAAAAATATAAAATCTCAATACAACCTACCAGTGCACTCAGCTGTACCACAGTAGCAAACCTTTTGCTTAATATTCCCATTAGAATCATGAACTTGGTCAATGGTGTAGTTGTAGTGGTATGTCAGCTCCTGCAGGGGTGGTATATCTTCAGAAGCAAATAGCATTATGTGTGGCATACTCTTATTTCCATGATCAAAGAGAAGATTTTGGGCATAAAGATTAGGCATGCAGCTGTGGTTGATAAACCTAGCAACATTTCCAAACATAGATGCATCAACAGTATAACTTATTTCATCAGTAACTGAAGAAACTTTCTTCTGTAATTCAGGTATAGAAGTTGGAAGTCCCTCCCAGAGAGCTGCATCATGATAATTATTTCCAATGGCAAACAGATACTCGTCATTAGTTCGCTTTTGAGCCTCGTCATCCTGTATAAGCTCACCCACATATTCGCAAACAAAGCTGCCAGATGGAATGAGAGATAAGGATCTCAGTCCCCAGCCCATGGTTTCTGTTTTAAAGACTTCCAATGGAAACTTTATGCCATATTGGCTTACTCTGTTGTGGCATGAAGGAGGGCATTCGCAAGAAGGCCCACATTCATACACAAGAGGTTTAGCTTGCACAATAGCACCACGGCCATTGAAAGGAAGTTCCCCACCATTTTTAACTGCACAGGCACATTTGATGGAATCGGTGCAAATACCAGTACAGTCACAACCCCTGGGACGAATTGGAGTATGATTTGATGGATATATAATCTCCTTGGTATACGTAAAAGGTTGGGGACACTCTTTATCAATCGTATTAACAGCACAAACCGGTATCTTCTCCTTTCCGTTTGAAATATCTTCAACACAGATATCAGAAAATGAAAGAGATGTTCTCAGCTTAACATTTTTAATTTTTAATTCAGGCTGTTCCTGCTGCCTCCTCAACTGAAACATAAAGATATCACAACCATCATCATTCTTTTCCGTCCAGTATTTCTCAGCCAGATATAGACCATCATAGATATACCTTGTAGCTTTTTTACCCTTGTAACTTCGAGAACTATTAATTTGAATGTCCTCAAAGCCCCAAATAACACGAATAGGATTTTGAGCATCTATGCTGTTTTTAAGTGCTAAATTACCATATTCTAACTTCTGATTCTTATTAGATGGCCCTGATCCAGAATAAATCAATACTTCTGAAACGTGGCCATTATCAGAGTATCTACTACTACCGGAAGAAATAATACTACGTGCTAGCAATCTCCCATCCTGCTTAAGAAAATCAATACCGGCCTGGAGTTGGCGATGAAGGCCAAGCAAACAAAGTTCAACCCTTAGATTGAACTCATCCCCAATTTCAACACCAGGCACACCTCCTACGGATAATGAATCAAAGTTTAGCCCCAGGCAGTTCTCCTTCAAAATTTTCAAAGCCATCAAATCCAAGCGGTTCCTACGAAACTCAAACTTCGATTTTAAGTCTACTTCTGTTTCTTGTGACAACCTGTTATAAATTGAATGGAACATGTCCAGTGCCCACTTGACCTTTTTCCGTGACACTTCCTTCTGATCGCTTAAATTACTCCCAATCATATCTAGATGCCACGCATTACTTAAATTACCTTCATTTTTTTCAACAGTGGACTCAATTTCAATTTCATCTACCTTCCTACTCCTTTTACCCTTTGTTGCAGATTCTACAACATCCTGCTTTCTGGTCTGAGTTTCAATCCAACCATCAGCAGGTATTCCCTTATTTCCACAACTAGAAGACAACTCAGACGAGGCCAAAGATGGAAATGAGATCCTTTTCCGCGTAGAAGATTTTTTTGAAAGCGCGGATTCCTCAAGTGTAGGATTATGAACAGTCTTCACCAATTTAACCCGGCGACTCTTTTTTCCCCGAGCAGTGATATTGGCCGAGATATCTAATTTGACAGGTTCAAGAGCAGATGATGCAGGTGTTTTGCTCGATTCATTCAATGCGTCAGAGTCATTAACCTTAATCGAAGCCTGTATAGCTTCATCTATTGAAGCTGACCTCGTCTGAGGTTTCCTCGGATGGTAACTATGTTCACAATCGTTAACCTTATTGTCATTCCCCAAATCCCCACCCGAAACATCCGAACTTGTAGCTTTGGAAGCCAATCTTGACGATCGTCTTAATAGATAGTGGTTGACAATTTTAGCTTCCTCATTGACAGCAGAACACGGTGGCTTTGCCGCCTCGATGGTTTTAGAAGTTGAAAATTCTGCGTCGATTTGTTCACAGAACATAACTGAAGGATCCTCCAGGGTGGAATCCCGCGGCCGCTGATGAGATCGCACCATGTCTATAAACCTTATTGCAACAGGGAAAAAAAAATCTAGCCTCTAGCAAAAGGAGCGCGAATTAATCGGCATTGACGGTTTTATATTTTCCATGACAAGTTTCCTTAAGAAATTTCAGTGCGCGAAAATAAATCCGAGACGGAGAAGACAATCTACAGAGGGGATACTAGTAGATAAGAATTCATAGATTTTCCCAAAATAAAAATAAAAAAACACGAAGGCCGAAAGTGAACAATTGAATGGCGTGGAAGGGGAGAAGCAAGACCTGAAATCTACCATCAACTCCGGCGGCTGCCGAGGCCTACTCGACGGCTATGTGAGGGGGAAGTGGAGCGGTAGCGGCGCTCCTGGCCAGCTTTGAGGTAAAATTTACGTCAGGCCGTGCCTTTATCGAACCGGGTGCAGGAGGCGCAGGGTTTTTCGTTTTTCTGGCGGGGGCAATTAACAAAAGAAGTTACAATTAATATTATCAAAATAAATTAGAAAAAAATTACTTATATAGCCACAACTCTTATGTATTTACATTTCTAATATTTAAATTTTAATATTTTATAAATATAACATCTTTTTATATTTTAAACGATACATTTTACTTTAACTAATTAATAAAATATTATTTTTGATGTAATATTAAAAATTTGAGTATTATATATAAATATTAAATAGTAGGTATTAGATATATAAATATATAAAAATATATGCTATGTATGTAAATGGAAATAAAATATAAATTTTCTCTAAATATTAAACATATAATTCTTATATATTTATATATCTGATATCTAAAATTTAGTATTTATATAAATACACCTAAAATTTTAATATAACATAAAAATGATATCACTTTCATTAACTTTTTTATATTTCATGCATCTTTTCATACATAAAAAAGTGTTAAAAAGAGATATTTATAGATATGCCACATAATTTTTATATACATAGTGAACATATAAATTTTAATATTTATTTATATATCACTTTTGTATCACAATCATATTAATATTTATGCATGAAAATATATAGCTTAATTAAAAAAAACTATTATTAATGGTACTTTTAATGTGATTCAAAGATTAAAGTAATAATTTGTAATGCTATAAAAAAAATTTCTTATGATTTTGTAGGGAATGGAAGTTTCATAGTGAAGCACTTGTTAAAATGAATATCCAAAAGAATATCAAAGAAGATTGTAACATAGGATCACCATAGCAATTAGACATTTAAGAAGTAAATACATATGTGATTCCTTGTGAAGGGAGGAGAGAATCAAAATAATTAAAGCAATTCATTTCAAGCAAGGAAAAGGTTTTTGAAATGGGCACATATTGGATGGAAAGAACACATACCTATTCTACTTGAGAATAAAGCACCAAGTGAGCTCCAACAATTAATAGAAATGATATCATCAATAATGGCATTTACATGTTTGTTGAAGAAAGCTATAGTATTATATCCCATTAAACCTATTATAAAATTTCATATGTCCAATGATCTCAAAATGGTTAAGGCATGCAATTTTGTATAACCTAAGAGTACATCTAATTTTGAATTTTACCTATAATACATTGAAAAAAATTTCAAAGTGGAGAATGACTCGTAAGAATATAAGAACTATTTGACAATGATAGAAAGGGTATTTTTTTTAATAAAAGAAGCTTATTGTGTAGAGAGACTAAGGACCCAAATCACATTTCTTCTTTTGGATAGTAGTCAATGGTTGTTTGATTAGGTGGATTTATTTTGAATTATAAATAATTAAACATATGCATATATAATTATTTTAATATTATTTTATATTATAATCTTAATTTAATTTAGCTTTTATAAAGGTAATAACTATGATTATAAGATGTTAGCTCTAAGTATTGCTTCCCATCTCAACTCCACACAAATCATCTGTGAAATCTCTCTCTATATAAACACACATATAAACATTAGATTACTTTTAAGAGTGTTTGTTCCTTCTATTATTATTTGGAAGCTACTAAAGTTAGTGAGAGAATGAGGTGAAAGAGAAAACATGAAAAAATAGAGGAGAGGTAGATATATATATATATATATATAAAGAGAGAGAGAGAGAGAGAGAGAGATAATGGAGGGAAAATATTTATATTTTTGCACTTGTTTTAAAAAAATTATTAGAAATATCCTCTCCATGATGACACATGTGTAAGCTTTGCAATCTTTATAAATTCAATGTCCTCTTTTTTGTGTTTCATATAGTGTTGGCCTATCTTTGGGAGTGAGTTTTCAACCTCCTCGTCATAGATCTAGGACTCTTATAGATACTAAGAGTTCCTTAGCCTTAAGATACTTTTAGTGATTAGGTGAACACTTAACCTAAGTCTAGAGACTTAGAAGGATTAGTCATGAGGGTTAGGTTATGCCTTAGAGATTTAGGGAGACTTGTCCATCCTGTGGCCTAAACCAACCTATGTTCACCTTCTCAAACCAAATCTCAAATTCAATTCAAATATTAAATCCAAATCCAAATTCTAAATTAAATGATTGAAACCCATAATCAAATCCAAAATCAAAATCCTGCCTAAGCCCTATGATTTTATCTTGTGGGTGTAACCCTAGCCAAATTCAAATCAATCCATATTCAATTAATTTTCTCAAAGATCAATTCAACCCCTCAATCATTTATCAAATTCAAGTCTAAACTCAATTCCAAATGATTGAAACCCATGATCAAATTTAAACTCCCAAATCCTCCTTAAGCCTTATGATTGAATTCCACGGGCTTAGACAAATCTCCACCCAATTCAATCATAACTTGATTAACCTCTTCATGAATCAATCATATCTTTATTTATATTCACAAATATAAATGAAATATAAACTCATTAAACCAAAACCAAATCGAACTAAGTCCAAATCCAATCAAATCCCAAGCTAACCCATTTGGACCTACCTCCATGAGCTTAGCCAAATCCCATTTAAATCAACCTAAACTCAATTGATTTTCCCACAAATTAATTATATATATTCAATTATATTCACAAATATAAATGAAACTCACATTCCAATAACCATAACCAAATCAAACTAAATCAATTTCTTTCCAAGCCCTTTTGACTTACCTCTATGAGCTTAGTCAAATTTGCCTCAAACTACTTCAAACTCAAGTGATTTTCTCATAAGTCATTTATATCTTTATTTATATTCACAAATATAAATGAAATATAAACTCAAATAGCCAAAACTAAATCCAAAATCAAATTAAAACCCAATTTGAACCCTTTAAGCCAAATCCTTGGGCTTAACCAAAACGACCTAAATCAAGCCAAAATCAATGGATTTTTTCTTGAACCAATTATTCCTTCAATCATCTATCTAAATATAAATGAAATTTACAATCATCAAGCCAAATCGAAATCGGCCCAAGTCAATCCCAACTTAGCCCTTTTGACTTGAAAATTCTAAATGAACCAAAACCCATCATAGTCTAAATTGATTGCAATTGGATTTACATTTCAATCCTAAACTCATATATAAATTCAACTAAACTTAATCAAATCAAAACCAAGCCAATTGACCCATTTAGGTCCACTTGACTCAAAGTGGCCTAAAGAACACATTTGAACCAAGTTATAATCCAACCCAAATTGGATTGAACCAAGCCCATCCAAATCTCATATCATGATCATTGATTACCCTAGTATGATCAATTGCCTTGAATTGGGTCAAACCAAGTCAACCCTTAGCCCATATGAAACCCAAACTAGCCAAAAGTCATCCCACACCAAATCAATTGAAACCATTGATCACACCAACTCATAATCAATGATTGAACACGACTTGACCATCAATTGAGCCAAACCAAACCCAATTGGTCATTTGACAAGTTGACCCAAATTGACCAAAAGGTAAAAAATAGGTCAAATCATGATCCAACTCAAATTAATTGTAACCAATGACTCAAGTTCACTCCAAATTGATTATTAAACTTGATCAAACCCATAATTGAACCTAGTTTGGCCAACTGAGCCCAATTGACCAACTTAGCCCAAATTGATCTAAAGGGTCAAATTGGTCAAAATCTAAATTAAATCCAAATTGATTCAAACAAAATCCTACAATCATTTTCAATTAACCAATTGAACTTGAACCAACACCCAACCAATAATTTAATAATTTGGTCAAATTTCATCAATTGACCAATATGAATCAAAATGAGCTAAAATCAAACCTAGGCCAAATTGATTGAAACCAAATGAACCAAAACACTTCAAATCATCATTGGAACCTAACCGAAGCTTTGGTTTGACCCAATTTGACCAATTGGTCAACCCAACCCAACCTTGCCCAATTTGAGCTAAAACTTTTGAAACCAATCCATGAGACCTCGGAACCGACCAAACCTTACCCAAACCCATCCTAGGTCTGCTCAAAATTAGTCCAAAACCCAAATGAGTCAAATCCAAGGTTATTACCCTTTGGCTAAGTCCCTTTACATAGGATTCCACCCTTTTTTTGTCAAAGTCCACTCTCCCATCACATGACAGCCCTCACTCACCCCACTTTAGGGTCTGACCTAGCCACTTAGCCAACCCTATATGGCTAGGACTTGCCTTGGGACCTCCCTTACAAATTGAGAACTAAAGGATCAAGGGAGAGCCATCAGCCCACATATTACCTTGAACCACCTCCTAATCTCTCCTCCACTCAAACCGAGCCATGCGGACTTGATGGGGACAACTCTAACGCCCTGACGGTGGCTGGCTGGGTAAAAATGGGGGATTGATCCCATCCATCCACCTCAGCCAATTGAGGGATATACCCCCTCAATTTGTGCAGGAAATCAACTGATTCAACTCATCTGAGCTTCCTAAGGTGATTGTGAACTCCCTAGTAAGCTCTCGAGCACTCCCAAGGCCTCCCCACTTCAGATTCCTCCTTCCCGAGCGAAGCCGAAACATGTCACTCACACTTCGATCCCAACTTTTTCAATCCTCAACCAAAATCAAATTGCTCGTTCCTATACCTTCCACGTATCTCATCGAGGCTACCTGAAGCTTCCCCCAAGTTCTAAACCCACCAAAGAGTTCGATCGGAGCCGAGTGTTCAAAGCACCATTCTTGGCCTCCCAAGCAATCCACTTGGAATCAACCACTCAGAGCCCCGCCTTTACTACCTATAAGCACAGCCATCCTTAGCTCCACTGATGTAATTCCATTGAAATCGACCCCTAGGTGAAATTTTTTTGGAGCTTTATGAAGAAAATGTGCATGTGAGCTGATCTTGGCCGTTGGATCTTCCTAGATCTCTCACACGATGGTGTGGGTTCCATTTAGAGCCAATCTAAGCTCAGGTGAGCTTGGATCGAACAATCAATGGTAGACAACCTCCATCTTTCATCGTTCGTGAGCTGATAGATCACACATCATTCATTCCGCATGATTGGAATGGATGGCCATGATTAGATCACGTTAGATCCATTCGATTCGAGTTGTTATTAGTCGCGGGATTGATCAGACGATGAAGATCAATAGTATGTCCCGCCGCCAGCTGACTCAATCGTGGGATGTGATAACTTAAATAGCCAATCCCCTAACGCCACGTGAAAAGTGCGTCGCGTCAGTGCGCCACATGGTGTCGACGTAATTAGGCTTAATTAAGGCTATTTAATCAATTTTTAAGGCTAAAACTTCATAAATTCATAACAAATTATAAAAAAAATCTAAAAAGTATAAAAAAAACTAATTTTAAAGATATTAAAGAGGGAAATCCAATAAAATTATCCTCAATTGATTTTGAATAATAATCAGAGCTTAATTAACATTTACTTAAAAATTAATTAGCCTAATTACTCCCTAATTAATTAACTAATCAATCTCAAACTTTTTGAGATTGTTTAAGGTGGTGACCTCTGCCTCTCCCATTTTTCTTGAGATTTATTTGATTAATTAATTAGAGAAATGGATTGATTAAGCCCTAATTACCTTCTTAACTTAATTAAGTATTGATTAATGATATGAACATAAAATTAATTAATTAATTGGTTCATTTTTCACTGTTTAACAGTGAGGAGACTTACGGAATTGGATTGGGGCTTCTTTCTTAATCTTTTTCTTAAATTTTCTTCACTTTTTCAAGAATAAATTAATTAAGGATTTGTGGTGAAAATTTATTAGACATTTTTTAAGGAATACTTCCATCTTCAATCTATGTGGATAAAATGAAGATAGAAGTATACTCTTTATATTTGGACACCACGTAGATCCACAAATATTCTTATTAAGGTGATCGGGTATGACATTGAGGAGAGGTGTATTATCTCAAAAGATAGAAGTCATAACCTTACAGTGGACCTAATCACCTCAATAAGGACTCATAAGGATAATGGGTCTGTATATGTACTATAGATTCTTCCCCTACCTTACATGGAAAAGTAAAGTAGGGTTTATTTTAAACTGGGTTTGTTAAGTTCCCTATGGAGGTAAGCCCCCATAGTTAATTACATCATAAGGAATGAGATTTCTTAAAATACTCTCGATTAAGGTAAATGATCATTTCTCCAAAGATTTTAAAAAAATAGGACTATCAATCGATTGGTTTATTTTTAGAAAGTCAAGTGGGATCAATCAAGAGGAGGGAGTTCTTATTAAAGTCAAATGAAAACAAGTAGGGGATGCTTAAAATACTAGGAAACTTAGTAAGCATCTCAAACTACCCTATGGTTGGGTTTTATATTTTTGAAATTAAATTAATGTGTTTGAGTTAAATTTTTATTAAAATGCTAGGACTTACAATTCCATGATACAAGATCATAGAAATATCTAAGATGTGAGTATTTATACTTATAACATACAAAGGGGAGAAGCAACCTCAGAACCTAAATCTAGGGAGCTTTGGTGAGGGCCAAAAGCATGACCTAAATCTAAGGAAAAAAATGGATATTTGATTTACCTTCATAAGAGAGGATAAACTACCTGACTATTGGACTTACAATCGCCTGAGGGTGACCGCCAACTAACTCCTCCTACAATTTTAAAATATGTAGGCAAGTCATATGTTTATGCGAGATAGTAAGGTTGCTATTTATTTTAGAAAGAGACTAAGTCCTTAAACTCACTCCATAAGAGATCATGTAAGGGCATGAGAAATGACTTAGATCTAATGCAAAATATATTACATTTTATTTTTATTTTTGGGCAATCATTTGATTCAAGCTTATAGGATTCAAATGCAATGCATGAGAAATAAAATTATGGGCCAAAATCAGCGAGAAGGGGAGGTGTGTTTTCACCATTGCTCTCTAGTCAAGCCTAGTTCTTTGGCAAAGGTGGAAGCCTTCCAATCAAGAGTGAAATAATATGCTTTTTTATGCATGATGTTAGAAAAGAAAGTGCACATCTAGCTAAGGGGTTGCTAATTCTTTTGTCTTGATTTTTAGCCTAAGCTTTAAGTGAGGTTATGAGTTCTTTATTTTTTATTTTGAGTTATTTAATTTGGTAGAAAATTTATTTTTTCCTAAGAGCCTAATCGTCATTCAGGCCATACATCAAGCAATAATGAAACTAAGAAAATGATGCCATCTTTATGCACAAGCTAAACAAAATATCAAATATTTTATAAAGCTAACACAAAAGAATAAAAGGTTATTTATGGTCAGGCTCTACCACACAAACCCAAAAATAGATTGGGTAGTCGAGCTTGACCCTTATACAACCCGAATTATAAATGAATTAATTACAATTAAGCAAGAAAATTCATGTTATTAGGGTCTTCATTCTTTTTTTCTTCTTTCTTCTTCTTTTCTTCTATCTTCTTTGGTTCCTTCTTTTGGATGGTTGGAATGTAGATGCTCCAAAGGATTCACATGATACATAAGATGAGATCTTATGACCAATGCTCATTCTAATTCCCCATAACAATCATTTCAAAATCCTAATTATAAAATTACATGAAAAGAAAAATAAATCTAACTAATACCTACAAAATAGAGATTAGCTAAACAAACCATACAAATCCCAAGCATGTATATTGGACTTAACACCTCACACATGAGTAATCAAGTCCATCTGGCCTATTAGATTATGCTTAGGGGTAAAAGCACATGCACAATAAAAGCATTTATATTATTTTTTTATTATAGTGCCCCTTAAGCACATTCCTCTACAGAAGATAATGGTTAGACTAAGATCATCATACCATTCATTCTACGCACATTCACCCTAACATCTAGACTATAAACAATATATCACAAAATAAAAGTAAACATCAAACCATACACCTCTCTAACCTAAAGCTAGAAATAGTGACTTAGTATAATATGTGCGCTTTAAAAGATTTGTGTGGTATGCTTAGCTATGGCTTTAAGGCTTAGATTTTCTAAGTGTGAAGATGTTCAACTTAGATGGGTGGTTTCATTTAAGTGCTTAGTTGATTTGGGTTGATTTTATTTTATATTTTGATTTGGTTTAAGTGAATCTTATAATTAATTACTAAGTTGTAAAGAGAGGGAAAAAAGAAGAGAACTTCTCTTTCTTTCCCTACCTTAAGTAATTTCTAAAGTGAATTCATATTTGATTTTATTTAGTGAATATTTTATTATGTGTTTTAATTAATTCTAAGTTTAGATATTCCCTAAATAAACATATTCAAAAGAAAGATATTTTAAGATTAAGTAAAGTGAACTAATATCACAAAACACACATCACTTCATTTCTTTTCCAACATATATAACATGCATATGGATGAATCCTAAGCATATTTATACATACAAATGGAAATGTTTAGCATAGTTTATGATGAATACTAAGAAATGTTACTTAAGAAAATTGGAATGCTTTATTATGCATGATTTTCATTAAGTAGAAAAGGGTTATTCTTTTATCTTTTATTCATATGTACATGTGTATGTATGAAAGACAAAAGTGAGTACGACACCATTATTAGCACAAGGGGTGTAAGGTATAAGACCTACTTAGGGCTACTTAAAGCCTCACAACCCTGGGATTGTCTAGACTAATATACCACTTTCCTTAAATACATATGCATATACAAAAAGAGATAAATGGAAAAGGAAAGATGCAAAGTTTATGTTAACTTAATTATTGGTTTGTTTATGCAATTTATGTAAATATAAGGATCCTTCCTAAGTTATAACATGGAAGAGGATGAGAGTAGATTTTAAGCAACTGTTATATTCTTTTAAAAGAATTATGTACTTTGCAAATCTTATTCAAATCCATGTTAAGAGGAAAGAAAGGAAGCAAACATAAGACACATTTTAATTTTCACATGCAAGCTTATAAATAAAGTATAAGTTCATACCTTTCAATTTTGATATTTGATTTATAAGTTTTGAAAATAATTTTGAATTTAATAGTGATAATAGCCATTCATATTTCTACTTTAGCCAATACATGCAATTTGATATAAGGAAAATATTTCATTTTAATTTGATTTTTAAAAAGTATGAATGCATGAATTTCATATGACATAAACATTTAGCATTCTAGGAAAGAAATAAAGTGATGAAAGTAATGTAATTCGTTCACCCTAATTAATTCATAAAGATAATTCTATGAAATAAGAAAGTTTAAAGTATCAAAGTTTGTTTAATGTGATCTTTATTTTGAATTTGCTTTATATTTGATTTAGGAAATGTGAAAGAATGGTTGCTGGTCCTAACCCATTTCCCCCATGTGTATAGCATTTTAGTTTAATCTTTAGATGATTAGATGATTTTTATATTTTGATTAGGTTAAGGTGTGAATTAAGTATATTAATTACCCCTTACCTATACCACCTTAGCATATTTAATCAAATAATTATGAGCCAATGATATGACATAAAACCATACAATAAATTTAAATCAATAATGCACCTAAGAAGAAAAGGGTCTAATGCATTTGGCTCATGATTAATGATTCATTAAGCTAAGGGTTTAAGTTAAGTAATTTCATAATCCTTCTCACACATGTGAGTTGGATTTTGATTTTCTTAATATACTTAGATTATTGAACACCTAAGCATCTACCCAAAGTGAATTAGTTAAGTTCTGGAAGGTTTTAAAATTTTATCAAATTAATTAGGTAGGTAATTAGTGGATTAATCCTTAATTAAATTTGGATTAAGGAAGAAAGAGGGGGTTTAAGGAATGTCTTAAGGAAAATATCCCAAAATTATTCCTTAAATCTCCTATCCACTTAAACAAACCTTAATTAACTCAATCAAGGGATTAAACCACTATTTACACACTTAATTAGGCTTAATTACATTAAGAGAGTAATTAGGAATGAATCCAACAATTACCCTAATTAAATCATCAATAAATCCCAATAAAATTAGGCGAGGTAGAAGCCATCCTACAAAATACACATGAAAATTTTGAGATTAATTAATGGAATAATCAGAGGGTAATTAGCTTAATTATATTCCTAATAAAACTCAAGTTCAGAAAATAACACTATTTAAAATCTATCAAAATTGATTTTATAATATTCTACATTCAATTATCTTTCATATGCAATTTATTTCATATTTTTTTTATTTTTGTACGCTTAGATATGAATATTTGAAGTTTTTCTGATTAATTAGATAATTTAATCCCCTAATTATTTAGCTAATCTTGTCGGTGCCACATGGGGGCTAACGCGGTGTGCTTTCCATGTTGCACGATGGAGAGGCTATTTAAGTAGTCACATCGTATCATCACATTAGCGGCGGTGCTATGCGCTTTCTTCCTGTCCATCCTATCAAGGATCGTATGGCAGGGATTAAACCCACAGTTTTAAGGGTTAATCCATGGATCCTATGTGTTTTAATCATGGTCGTCCATCCAAAATGCAGTATGGACAACCCATGACTCTTCTCTGATCTTTCCTGTGGGATATGGCCACCATCCATCTTCTAAGAGAAGATTCGAGCTCGATTGAGCTGCGATTGAAACAAAATTCATCCCACACCATCACCATGTAAGGGAGATCACATCCAACGGCTGGATTTTCATGAAGTAGAAATTTCTTTCATAAAGGACCACACCACATCTAATCTAAGCTTGGTTTAATGGCTTACCTCATCGGAGGCTATCACCGATGCTCAATTCTCTTGAAGTAGCTTTGTCTAGTGGAGATGAAGCCTTGCTAAAGTTTTGAGGTGTTGAAATTGGGTAGATCCTTTTATGGGCCAAGTCCACCTTCAACTCCTTGTGGCTTTGATCGAAGTGGTACCTCCCTTGCCTTTTGGAGTTTAGGAAAAGGTTTAGGTGAACTCGATTGAGTTTGAGCTTGCAAAGTGAATTGTCTTGGTATTGAGTGTGAAGTGAGATTGAATTTGGCTTGAGCTCCCTTGTTTTCGATTTGAGAAAATTTGAAAATGAAGAAGTTCAAATCACTTGAGAGAGCTTGGGGAGACTTGGAAAAGGTTCCTCTGGCTTCCCTTTGCTCAATCGAATTGGAGAATCATGGATTGAAATGAAATTAAGGGGAGTATATCTTTTCCTAGAGCAATCGAATGGTCGAGAAGGATCTTACTATTTTTGATCAATACACTTCATGCAATGGGTTGTTAGGCCATTTAGGGCTTGCACATGGGTCGTTTTGGCCAGAGGGAGGTAGTGGGAAAGTTGCCATGTGTTTAATTGAGTGGAGGAAGGATTTCCATGTGCTCAATTTGAAGGAGGTAATCGCTTGATTTTTGGACCCAAACCCAATGGGTTAGGTGCACCACACTCACTAGTGTCCACTTGGTCCACTAAGAGGGTGCCAAGTGGTCATGGAGAGGATTTGACCAAATTCCAAGTGAATTTGGCAAAAATTTACCCTATAGCCTAGGGGTAAAATGGTCATTTGGCTTAATTTCAATTTTAATATGTTTGGTATGATTAAAAAATGGGTTGGGCCAAGTTTCAATTGATTTAGAGTTAGTTTGATATGATTTGGCTCATGTTGACCCATTTAGGTCAAAATGGGTCAACTTGACCAATTGGTCAAATTGGGTCAAACCAAGGGTTGAGTCAAGTTCATATGACCATTTGAAATGTTTTGACATCTTTGGTTTGGTTAAATTTGGTTTATATTTGAATTTGGTTCATTTAGGTCAAATGGATCAAGTTGACCAATTTGACCTATTTGGCCTATTTGGGTTAAGTCATGGGTTGGTTTATGTTTGGTTTGTCATTTGAAATGGATTGGTATCTTTGTTTCCAATTAATTTGGTTTATATTTGAGTTTGGCTCAATTTGACCATTTAGGTCAAGTTGGGTTCATGGTCAATTAGGCTAGGTTAGGTCTAGTTGGCCAATTGAGGCATTGATCAAGTTCAACAATCATTTTGGAATGAACTTGACCCATTGGTTTCAATCAATTTGTCTTAGAACAAGTTTTGACACATTTTAACTTTTTTATGTCAAGTTGGTTCAACTTGGATAAAGTGGCTAATTGGGCTAGTTAGGCTCAAATGTTGACCTGGTCAAGTTCAAACATTGATTGTGAATGAGTTTAGATCAATGGTTTCAATCAATTTGGCCTATGTTGAATTTTGGCTAGTTTAAGTTTCATTTTGGCTAAGTATTGACTTAGTCAACCCTTTAGGTTTGATTTGGTTTGACCCAATTTGGGTGATTGATCATCTTATGATGATTGTTGATTATGATGAGAGGCTTAGGTGGGCTTAGTTCAATCCAATTTGGTTAGAAATTTGGCTCATGGGTACTTTAGATCACTTTGGGTCAAGTGAGCCTAAGTAGGTCAAATGGCTTGGTCAAAGCTTGATTGGAGTTTGATTGAACTCACATATGAACTTATGATTGAAATATAAATCCATTTGCAAGTGGCTTGAAGTCAAATGAGTTTTGATTCATTTGACAATTTCAAGTTCAAAGGGTGAACATGAGCTTGACTTGGGCTTGATTTTTGAATTGAGTTTTGGTTTGATGATTGAAGTTTGTATTTACATTTGGTTTCATAATTGAAGGATTGATTGAATCATGAAGAAAAATCAAGGGTTTGGCTTGATTTGAAATTGATTTGGCTAAGTTCAAGATTTTAACTTGAAAGGCTTATGTTGGATTTTGATTGATTTTGAGTTTGATTTTTGGAGTTGGTTTTGGTTGTTTGAATTTATATTTCATTTATATTTATGAATATAAATGAGATTATTTATGGGTTATGAGAACATTTCATGAATTTGAAGTGATTTGAACTTGATTTGAGCTAAGTCCATAAGAGGGGATCAAAGGACTTAGGAAAGATTTTTAGGATTTGGATTTGATTTTTAATTTTTTTATTTAGTTTGATTGATTTGAATTTATATTTCATTTATATATGTGAATATAAATAAAATATAAATGAGTTATGAGAATATTTCATGAATTTGAAGTGATTTAGATTTGATTTGAGCTAAGTCCATGAGAGGGGATTGTGGTGAAAATATTTCTGCCTTCATCTATCCTCTTGAAGAGGATACATGAAAATAAAAATATACGCCTTTTGGGTTGGGACACCATGTAGATCCTCAGATGTTCTTATTAGGGCGATCGAGTATGACATTGAGGAGAGGTGTACTATATCAGAAGACAGAAGTCACCACCCTACAATAGACTTAATCATCTCAATAAGAACTCTTAAGGGTAATGGGTCTGCATATGTACTAGAGATTCTTCCCCTACTTTACATGAAAAAGTAAAGCATGATTTATTTTAAACTAAATCCATTAAGTTTCCTATGGAGGCAAGCCCCCATAGTTAATTATATCTTAAGAAATGAGATTCCTTAAAAATACTCTCGATTAAGGTAAATGATCATTGTCTCCAAAGATTTCAATAGGTAGGACTATCAATCGATTAGTTTATTTTTGGCAAATCAAATGGGATCGATCAAGAGAAGGGAGTTCTTATCAAAGCCAAATGGAGGTGAGTAGGGGATGTTTAAGATGATAGGAAGCCTAGTAAACATCCCAAACTATCTTATGGTTGGGCTTTACATTTTTGAAATTGAATTACTTATTTGAGTTATATTTTTATTAGAAGTTTAGGGCTTATAATTCTATGATGCAGGGTCATGAAAATATCTAAGGGGTGAGGGTTTATGCTCATGGCCTCGAAGGGAAATAAAAACTTCAAAACCTAAATCTACGGAGCTTTGGGAAGGGCTAAAGCACAACCTAAATATAAGGCTAAAATGGGCATATGGTTTACCTCCACAAGAGAGGATAAACCGTCCGACTGTTGGACTTACAACCGCTTGGGGATGGCGGCAACTAACTCCTCTTATGATTTTAAATACATGTAGGCAAGTATTATGCTTTATGCAAGATATCTAGGCTGTTATTTATTTAGAAAGAGACTAAGTCCTTAAACTCACTCCCTAAAGAGACTAGATCATGTAAGGGCATGCTTCAAATGACCTAAATCTGATGCAAAGCATATTACATGTTATTTTCATTTTTGAACAATCATTTGACTCAGGCTTATAAGATTCATATGCCTAATGCATGAGAAATAAGATTATGGGCAAAAATTAGCGAGAAGGGGAAGGTGTGTTTCCACCATGACTCTTAAAGGTCAAGCCAAATTCTCTGTCAAAGGTGGAAGCCCTCCAATCAAGACTGAAATAAGATGCTTTTGTGCATGATGTTATAGAAGAAATACTCATCTAGCTTAAGGTTTCTAATTCTTTTATCTTGATTTTAACTTAGGCTTTAAATGAGGTTATGAGTTATTTATTTTTAACTTTGAGTTGATTAATTTGGTAAAAGATTTATTTTTCCCTAAGAGCCTAATCACCATCCAGGCCATACATCAAAGCAAGGAAGAAATAAGAAAACATGCCATTTCTAATGCATAAGATAAACAAAACATCAAATTTATAAAGTTAACGCAAAAGAATAAAAGGCCAAGTGTGGTAGGGCACCACCGCACAAACCCAAAAATAAACTAGGTAGCCGAGTTCTACCCTTATACAACCCGGATTACAAATGAATTAAATACAACTAAGCAAGAAATTCATTATTATGAGGGTCTTTAAGCTTCATTTCTTCATTCTTATTTTCTTCTTTCTTCTTTGGTTCCTTCTTTTGGATGGTTGGAAGGTGGATGCTCCAAAGGCTTCATATGATACATAAGGCATGGCCTTATAACCAATGCTCATTCTAGTCCCCATAACAATCATTCTAAAATTCTAATTATAAAAATTCATGAAAAGGAAAAGTAAATATATCTAACACCTGTAAAACAGAGATTAGCTAAATAAATCATACAAATCCCAAGCATGTATATTAACAAATTGGACTTAGCACCACACATGGGTAACCAAGTCCACCTGGTCTATTTTGGATTATGCTTGAGGGTATAAGAAACCTGCACAGTAAAAGCAGTTATATTTTTATTACAACACCCCTTAAGCATAATCCCCTGTAGAAGACAATGATTAGACTAAATCATCCCACCATTCATTCTACGCACATACACCCTAACATCTAGACTAAAACATCCCATCACAAAACAAAAGAAAACATCAAATCATGCATCGCCCTAACATAGGACTATAAGTGGTGACTTAGTCTAATATGTGTGCCATGTAAGGTTTGTGTGGTATTCTTAGCTAAGCTTTAAGTTTAAGATTTTCTAAGTGTGAAAAGGTTCAACTTAGAAGGGTGGTCTCATTTAAGTTTAGTTGATATGGGTTAATTTTATTTGATGATTTGATTTGGTTTGAATGAACCTACTTAATTACTAAAGGTTGTAAAGAGAGAAAAAGAGAAGAGAACTTCTCTTTCCTCCCTACCCTAAGTGATTTCTAAGGTAGATTCACTAAGAATTTTTGTTTAGTGAATATTTTATTATGTATTTTAATTAATCTTAAGTTTATATTTTCTCTAAATAAACTTATTCAAAAAGAAATGCATTTTGAGATTAAGTAAAGTGAATTACTATCACAAAACACACAATATTTTATTTCTTTCCCACATGTGTATAACATGCATATGAATGGATCCTAAACATATCTATACATGCAATGCAAGTATTTAGAACACCTTAATAATGAATGCTAAGAGAGGTTGCTTAAAGAAATTTGGAATGTTTCATGTATGCATGATTTTGTTAAGTAGAAGAGAGTGATTCTTTTATACATTTTTCATATGCACATGTACAAATATAAAATACATAAGTGAGTATGATGCAATTGTTAACCAGGGGTGTAAGGTACAATACCTACTTAGGACTACTTAAAGCCTCGCAACCCTGGGGTTGTCCAGACTAATATATAACTTTTCTTAAATACATGTGCATGTACAAAAAAAAAAAATGCATGGAAAGAGAATGCTAAGTGAGTTACTTAAGAAAATTTGAATGCTTTATGATGCATGATTTTCATTAAGTATAAAAAAAAGTTTTCTTATCCATTTTTCACATGCACACAGGTATGTATGAAAGGCATAAGTGAGTACGACCATTATTAACTAGGGGTGTAAGGTACAAGACCTAGTTAGGGTTACTTCTAGCCTCGCAACCCTGGGTTATTCAGACTAATATATCACTTTTCTTAAATACAAGCATATGTACAAAAAGAAATGAATGAAAAAGAAAGATACAAAAGTTTGTATTTGTTTGTTCGATTTGTTTATGCAATTTATATGTGTAGGTGTGGATGTTCTTCTTTAAGTAATAGCATAAGAATGAATAGGAATGGTGTTAGGTAAGTGTTATGTTCTTTTCAAATGAACTATATACTTTGCCAAATCCTATTCCAAATTATGCTAAAAGAAAAGAGAAGGAAAAGTATACTATGCACATCTTTATATTTATATCCACATGCAACCTTATAAATAACTATAAGTAGCATACTTTCAGTTTTAAGTATTTGATTTATAGATTTTGAAAATAGTTTTGAATTTAATAGTGATAATAACCACTCATATTTTTTACTTTAGCCAAAACATTCAATTTTGACATAAGAAAATATTTCATTTTGAATTTGATTTTAGAAAAGCATGAATGTATGAAATTCATATGACATACACATTTAGCATGCTAGGAAAGAAATAAAGTGATGTAAGCATATAATTTCATTCACTCTAATTAATTCTTAAAAATAATCTTATGAAGTAAGATAATTTAGAGACTTTCATTTTGCTTTCAGTTTGATTTGAATTAGAAAAGTGTGAGAAGGTTTACTGGTCCTTACCCATTCCCACATGTGTGTATAGTTTTAGTTTAATTTTTAGATGATTAGATTAATTTTATGCTTTGGTTAGGTTAAGGTGTAGATTAAGTTCATTAATTACCCCTTACTTATACCACTTTAACATATTTAATCAAATAATTATGAGCCAATGTATGACATAAAATTACAAGGAATTTAAATCAACAATGCATCCTAGGAAAGAAAGGTACCTAATGCAATTGGCTCACAATTAATGATTAATTAAGCTAAAGGGTTTAATTTAAGTACTTTCATAACCTTTCCCATACATATATGGGTTAGGTATGATTTCCTTAAGTTTACTTAGGTCATTGAACACCTAAGTATCTACCCAAGGAGGATTGATTAAGTTTTTAGATTAATTTTGGTTTTAAGAATTTGATTTGATTAATTAAGTAGATCATTAATGGATTAACCCTTAATTAGATTTGCATTAAGGAAGAAAGGGGGTTTAGGTAATAGCTTAAGAAAAATATTCCAAAATCATTCCATAAATCTCCTAATCACTTAAAACAAAGTTTAATTATCTTAATCAAGGAATTAAACAACTGTTCACATGCTTAATTAACTTTAATTACATTAAGAGAGTGATTAGGGGTTCATTAATTAATTTTCCTGATTAATAAATTCCAAGAAAATTAGGAGAGGCAGAAGTCATCCCACTAAACATGCCTGAGAAGTTTGGAATTAATTAATGAAATCATTACGGAGTAATTGGGGTTATTAAGTTTTTAAATAAACCATAATTAAGGAAAATATACTGTTCAAACTCAATTAAAAATAAATTTATTGGATTCTCCTCTGAATTATCTTCAACATGAACCTAAGTTTGCATTTTTTGAATTTTTCTACATTAGTTATGAATTTAGGAAGTTTCAATTGATTTAAGTGATTTTTTATGAATTATGCTAATTTATTTTATTAAAATAAATCATTTGACATCAAAATTCAATATATTTTAATCCAAAGGTCATTTTGACTTTAAATGTTTATGATAGGTGTATTTTAACATCAATTTTAATCTCTAAAAATTTCAACTTAATCTAACATGTATTTTTTATTTAATTAAAGAAATTAGATTTTTACTAAAACTCAAATTAAGCTCAAAATATTCAATAAAATTTGAGAATTTTGAGTTTATTGGATTCTTCTTGGAAAGATGAATCCAACGAGCCCTTGTTTGCAATTTTTGGTTATGTATTTTATTTTCTATGAATTTTTGAAGTTTTAGGTGATTTAAATTAATTATTTAAATAAAAAAATCCACACGATGCTGACATGGCAATGCGGTGCCATGCAATAGGATCTGCGCCGCGCACATGAGCGTGATTTGTGCACTTGTGTCAACCGTTCACTCATTTGTCCGTCGGTGACGGGATCCACAAATCGAATAGACAATCGGAGGGGTTGCATGGCACGATATGAGCCGTCTGATCTCATGAACTGCACGATCGGATGGTCCAGATCACATCAAGTGATCTAAAGGCCCGGATCACGTGATCCATGTGCAATTTGAGCTATGCGATCCCCTAAACCGTGGGATCGGACTGCTGCTGCTTTGCCGCTGGTGGTGAACATTAAATTTAGGGTTTTTAGGGAAAAAAGAGGGTTTCTAAGTGAAAACTTATTAAAATGGACTCATTTTCACATCGATTTGCACCGAAAAAAAAATTCTATTTTCTAATTGGGATGATTTAAAGTAAAAATACGGGGTTATTTAGGGTAGATTCCTAAAAATCACGCTAAAGTCATCACAAAATGAAGGATCCTAAGGCTAGCTATGATTTTTGAAGGTTACCTCACCGGATGATTTCTGATGGCGGTGATGACTCGAGCGTGCTATTGAGTGAGGGAAGATGCCTTGGAATGAGCTTGGATCTTCTCCTTCATGTCGAAATGAAGTTTTTTCTGGTGATCGTTGTTTCCTCACCAAAATCCACTTAGTTTTGAAGTATTTCTCTCCAAAATGAAGTGGGGGTGATTGTCAATGGCTTTGGGAGCTCTAGGAGAAGGAGAATGATAGGAATGAGGGTTTCCTTCAGCCACTAAAACTTTGGAATCAAAAGTGAACGAAAATGAACATTTTTGTTTAAAATTTTGGCTCTAAACTCTTGTCATTTGGCTTGGGGTGGTTGGAAATGAAAGAGAATCATTCTAGGTGGCTCCGTATGATTGGCTGAGGTATGAAAAGTGGCTGCCATGAAGGACAAATGGGCGTCTTAGCCAAGGGGAGGTGAGTGTCCTTCATGCCAAGTGTTCTAATGGGAGAGGTGAGGTGATTTCACCTCCCCATGAGTCATGGTTTCCCTAACCACTCCTTGGGTCAGAAAATTAGTGTCCTTGGTGCCTATGTGGACTAATGGATGAGTGCCAAGTAGCCAAGGAAGAGAAATGACCACTTGGGAATGTGTCTTTTCTGATGGGATGCCCTTGACCCAAGGGCAAAGTCATTTAACATTGAATTTAATTTGAGCAAATTTGAAATGAGTCAAAAGTAAGTTGGACCAAATTTCATGTCATTTGAAGTTCATTTGGTTTAATTTGGGTTAATTTGACCCATTTGGGTCAAATCAGGTCAAAATGGGTTAGGTTGACCAATTGGTCAAATTGGGTCAAACCAAGAGTTGGGTCAAGTTCAAATGACTATTTGGATTTCATTGGTTCAATTTGTTTCAATTAATTTGGTTTAATTTGGATTTAATTTGGATTTAATTTAGATTTTAGCCAATTTGATCCTTTATGTCAATTTGGGCTAAGCTGACCAATTTGACCCAATTGATCAAATTGGCTTGAATCATGGCTTGGTTTGGGTTTGTTTGATCATTTGAAATATGTTTTAAACTTTGGTTCCAATCAATTTTGGTTTGGTTTGATTTTCGCTTGATTTGACCTTTTTGGTCAAGTTGGGTTCATAATCAATTGGGCTAGGTTGGGTCTAGTTGGCCAATTGATCAAATTGAGTTTAATTAAGGCTTTGGTCAAGTTCAATAATCAATTCAGAGTGAACTTGAGCTATTGTTTGCAATCAATTTGGTTTAGGTTGCAATTTGGCTAGTTTGGGTTCATGTGGGTTAAAGGGTTGACTTGGTCAACAGGCTACGTTGAGTTGGTTTGACCCAATTCATGACAATTGATTAACCTATAATGATCAACAAACATGACGTGAAGATGGATTGACTTAACTCACTTTAATTTGAATTGAATTGGATTTTGATTCTTGTAGGTCAAATTGAACACTTTGGGTAAAGTAAGCCAATTGAGTTTAATTGGCTTGATCAAGGCTTGATTCAAGTTTGGTTGAACTAACTTATGGATTTATGATTGAAATATAAATCCATTTGCAAGATATTTGAAGTCAAATTAGTTTTGATTCATTTGACAATTTCAAGTTCAAAAGGGTGAACATGAGTTTGACTTGGGTTTGATTTTTGAATTTAGTTTTGGTTTGATGATTGGGGTTTATGTTTATATTTGGATTAATGATTGTAGGATTGATTGAATCATGAAGAAAAATCAAGAGTATGGCTTGATTTGAGTTTGATTTGGCTAAGTTCAAGATTTTGACTTGAGGCTTAGGTTGGACTTTTTGATTTAATTTGGATTTGATTTTTGAATTGATTCTTGGATTGATGATTGAAGTTTGTATTTATGTTTGAATTAATGATTGAAGTATTGATTGAATCATGAAGAAAAATCAAGTGTTTGGCTTGATTTGAGTTTGAATTAGCTATGTTCAAGAACTTGACTTGAAGGCTTAGGTTGGATTTTGGTTGAATTTGAGTTTGAGTTTTAAATTTGGTTTTGGATATTTAAATTTATAATTCATTTATATTTGTAAATATACATGAGAATATAAATGAGAATATAAATGAGAATATAAAGGTGAATATAATTCATTTCTTGAATTTGAATTGATTTGGATTTGATTTGAGCTAAGTCCATAAGATAGAATCAAAGGGCTTAGGAAAGATTTTTGGAATTTGAATTTGATTATGGATTTCAATTATTTGGAATTGATTCATGATTTGAGAAAATCCATTGAAATTGATTTAAGATTTGATTTAGATTTGACGTTGATATGAGTTTAGAGTTGATTTTAATTTGAGTTGAAGGAAGGAAGTGATGAGTTGGTTCAAGCTATAGGGTAGGTAAATTTTCCTAACACCCCTAAGGCATGACCTATTCCTATGGCTAACTCTTCTAAGTCTCTAGGGTTAGATTAAGTGTTCACCTAACCACTAGATGTGTCTTAAGACTAAGGAACTATTAAAGTCTAAGAGAAATCTTATGTCTAAGATGGAGGGGTTGAGAGCTCATTTGAAAAATGAGGTCAACAAGACTTGAAAAAATCTGACTTGGAATTTTTGAGAATTCAATCATGGTTTCAATCATGGGTTTTCATGTTTGATCAATTAACTGAAATTGAGTTTGACTTGAAGGAAGGAAGTGAGGAATGTGGTTCAAGCTATAAGATAGGCAAATTTTCCTAACACCCTTAAGACATGACCTATTCCTATAGCTAACTCTTCTAAGTCTCTAGGGCTAGGTTGTGTATCCACCTAACAACTAGATGTGTCTTAAGACTAAGGAACTCTTAAAGTCTAAGAGAAGTCCTATGTCTAAGATGGAGGGTTGAGGGCTCATTCTAACAATGAGGTCAACAGGATTAATTAATTAATTAATTACTTAATTAGTTTAATTTAGATTTAAAACACATATGAACCTAATTAATTAATTGAGGGGTAGATCTTTAAGTGTTCAATAGCCTAAAGATATTTAAGAAAATTATGGTTTGCTCACATATATGGAAAAATTATAAATGTACTTAATTAAGTTCCTTAAGCTAATTGTGTTGCATTAGACCCTTTCATTTCTTAGGACCATTGCTAATTTACTTTTCAATTCATTTGCATATCATATTGGCTCATAATTATTTAGTAAATTACTTTAAAGTAATATAGGTAAGGGTTAATTAATTAATTTAATTCATATCTTAACTTAATTAATCCATAAAATCAACTTAATTACCTTTCATTAAATCAATTAACTTACAAACATGGGGTGGGATTAGGATTAACAACCTTCTTCTCACATTCTTTAAATCAAATTAAACATCAAATTAAAAATGACATTAAAAAGCTTTGGTTTGCTTTATATGATTTTATTTGATATGATTGTCCTTAGGAATTAGTTTAATTAAATAAAATCATATGTTTATGTTTATTTATTCCTCTCCAATCATATTAAATGTTGTATGTCAGTTGATTTATGCATTCATCTTTTGTAAAAATTAATTAAATCAAATGGTTTCCTTTATGCCAAGCTTGCATGTGTTGATTTAATTTAATATATGTGTGGCTACTATCACTATTAAATCAAATGTATTTTCCAAAGCTTATATATGAATGATTACATATGCTATGAATGCTAGTTATAAATACATTGGAGATGTATGTGATTATAGCTTAAGTGTATGAAGTGAAGCTTCTTTCCTTTTATTCATGTATTGATTTATGTAAGTATGAATGTTAAAGGGTATATAGTATGTCCCTAGAATACGAGGCTTTAGTAGCCCCAAGGAGGTCATTTGATTACCTATCTTTCCTGGTTTAACAACGACACTTACTCCATTTGATCTCATTCTTATGTATTTCACTATGTTGACCTCATTTTTAGAATGAACTCTCAACCCCTCCATCTTAGGCCTAGGACTTATCTTAGACTTTAAGAGTTTCTTAGTCTTAAGACACATATAGTGATTAGGTGGACACTCAACCAAGCCCTAGAGACTTAGAAGAGTTAGCCATAGGAATAGGTTATGCCTTAGAGGTGTTAGGAAAATTTTCTACCCTTAGCTTAAACCATTCCTCACTTTTCTTCCTTCAAGTCAAACTCTAAATCAATCTTAATTGATTTTCTCCAAACTCAAATCAACTCCATATGATTGAAATCTATGATTGAAACCCATGAATGAAAATTCCTAAGTCCTTAAATTTGCCTTTAAGCACTTAACTTAAATCATGACCTAAACTAATTCAAACTCATGAGATTTTCACATAATTCATTTATATTCTCATTTATATTCACATATATAATTAAAATATAAATCCAAATTAATCAAACTAAATTCAAAATTCAAATTCCAAATCATGAAATTTTCTAAGTCCTTTTAAGTTTTCCTTAATGGACTTAGCCTAAATCATGATCAAATCATTTCAAATCCTTGAAATTTTCTCATGATCCATTTATATTCTCATTTATATTCATATATATAAATAAAATATAAATTCTAACAATCAAAACCACTTCCAAAAATTAAACTCAAATCCATTCAAAATCCAACCTAAGCTTTTAAAGTCAAAATCTTGAACTTAGCCAAATCAACTTCAAATCAAGCCAAACTCTTGATTTTCCTTCATGATTAAATCAACCCTACAGTTATGAATTCATATATAAATACAAACTTCAATCACCAAATCAAAAATCAATTAAAAAAATCAAACCCCAAATCCTTTCATATTCTTCCTTTGAATATGAAATTGTTAAATGAACCAAAAATCATTTGAATTCAAACCACTTGTAAATGGATTTATATTTCAATCATAAGTCTATATATAAGTTCAATCAAACTCAAATCAAGCTTTGACCAAGCCATTTGACCCAAAGTGACCTAAAGTACCCTTTGTGAGCCAAATTCTAATCCTAACCAAATTAGATTGAACCAAACTCACCTATGCCTCTCATCATGATTAACAATCATCATGGGATGATCAATCAATCAAATTAGGTCACTTTGGGTTGACCAAGTCAACACTTAGCCCAAAATGAAACCTAACATAGCCTAAATCTATCATAGGCCAAATTGATTGAAACCACTGATTTAAGTTCATTCATGACCTATGTTTGAACCTGACCAAGTCAACATTTGAGCTTAACCTAGCGGCCACTTGATTTGATTGACCTAAAAAAGTCAAAATATGTCAAAACTCAATCTAAGCCAAATTGATTGAAACTAATGGATCAAGTTCATTCCAAATCACTTGTTGAACTTGACCAAAATCTCAATTGGCTAACTAGATCTAACATATCCCAATTGACCTTTGACCCAACTTGACCAAAAGGGGCCATGTTGAGCCAAATTTGAACATAACAAAAATTGATTGAAAATAAAGATATCATCCACTCCATATGACTAACCAAACCTAAACCTACCATTGACCGAGCCCAAATAGGTCAAATGGGTCAAATTGGTCAACTTGACCCATTTGACTTAAATGAGGTCATATGAGCCAAATTCAAAACTAAATCAAATTGAACCAAATGAAAGCCACCAAAATATTTCAAATGGTCATATGAACTTGAACCAACTCTTGGTTTGATCCAATTTGACCAATTGGTCAACTTGACCCAAGTTGACCCATTTTGACCTAAATGGGTCAACATGAGACAAACCTTATCAAATGAATTCCAAATCTCATGAAACTTGGCCAAACCTAGTTTTTCCATATACCCAACATATCTAAATTTAAATATTATCCAAATGACTATTATACCCCTAGTCCATAGAACAAATTATGGACTAATCCATGGGTAATTTGGTCATGCCCTCTTCATATTAACTTGATGCCTTCCTAATAGCTCAAGTGAACCCAATGAAGAGTGGTGCACCCAACCTAATGGGTTTAGGTTGTTAGCCCAAATGGACCTAAGGCCAAACCCTACCCCTTGCTCAATTTGGCCAATTCAAAATCCTCCTTTCACCCAATTTGATGCACATGGGAGATTAGCAATCCACTCAAGACCTCAAATCAACCATGTCCCAACTCTAAACAGATCAAACAACCCCTCCAATGTGATCAATTGGATCAAAATGATAAGCTAAGTGTCGGCCATTCGATTACCATATGGGGAGATATACTCCCCCTAATTCAATTTGAAACCATCATTCCCGCATTCGATTGAAGCCTAGAGAGTGTTAAGAAAGATCAGAGAGCCATCCTAAGCTTTCTAAGAGGGATTTGAAAAGTGCATTTCTCAATTTTCTTCCTTAGAAAATTAGGGAGCTCACTTCAATCTTGAACTTCCTCTTCACTCAAATCCATTCCAATTCCTCTTGCACACTCCCTCAGGGGATGAAGTCGAGTGCACCCAAGCTCCCATTAGAGTTCCCAAAGCAAGGAGAGGCTCAATTAGATCAAAGCTGCAAGCAAGGTGTAGTGGTGTTGGTCCATAGGGAGATCTACTCAACCCCAAGGCTTGAAAATTTTAACAGGACTCTGTCTCCACTAGATGAAGCTACCTCATCAAACTCGAGTGCCAATGATCACCTCTGGCGAGGTATGGAATTTTTTGACCACTTAGCTTAGGGAGTGTTAGTGTTTTGTGAAAGCAATTTTCATGTCATGAGAAATCCATCGTTGGATAGACTTCTCATTAGCTTTATATGGTGTGGGTAAAGTCTCATTCCAATCTGAGCTCAATTGAGGTCGGATCTTCCATAAGATCATGGATGACCTCTACTGATCCTAAGGGAAGAAACTCGGGTGATCCTAGCCATCCATCCGCATATTTTGGATAGACGACCATGATTAATCCCACATTTTAGAAATATTTTATCCCTTTAGAAACTGCTGGATGATCCATGGCCGTCCGATCTTTGATCAAATGACAGGGATCAAAGCGCATCCCGCCGTCACACCGATACCCTAACGTGATGTTTAAGTGAACCCCTCACTACGTGACATGTGTAAAGGAGTTGACCACTACCGCCGCATGTCGCGTTGTGAGCTGAGGGATTAGTTAGGAGATTTAATTAAATTTTATTGTTAATCCCTTGATCTTTAAAAATTCATATCTCCATCAATAAAATTTAGAAAAATATGAGGTAAAATTCTGTGGAAAGATAATTCAACCTAAAATATTTTTAAAATGATTTCAATAGATTTTGAATTATCCTTTTCTAATTTTAAGTTTTATTGGAAATCTCATTTTGCTAATTACTTCTTAATTAATAGTCTGATTAATCCCAAACTTCTTGGGTATGTTTTAGAGGATAACCTCTACCTCCTCTAATTTTCTTGGGATTTATTTAAGGCTTAATTGGGAGAATTATAAATGTGTTTCTTAATTACTCTCTTAATTTAATTAAGGATAATTAAGGTTTAGATTAGTGTTTTAATTCATTATTAAGGTTGATTAAGGTTAGATCTTATGGATAGAAGATTTAGGAAATAATTTTGGGGTATTCCCCCTATGCTATTCCCTAAATCTCCTTTTCTTTCCTTAATCCAGGTTAATTCATTAATTACTCTCTTAATTAATTTATAAAAATTCTAAAAACTTTTAGAACTTAATTGATCTACCTTGGGTAGATGCTTAGGTGTTGAATAGCCTAAGTTTAATTAAGAAAATCAAAACCAATTCATATATATGAAGGGGTGTTTTGAAATTACTTAAGCTAAACCCCTTAGCTTAATTAACCATTAATCATGAGCCAAATTGCATTAAGCCCTTTTCTTCCTAGGTGCATTACAAATTTAAATTCCTTGTGAGATTTTATGTCATCTCATTGGCTCATAATTATTTGGTTAATTATATTAAGGTGATGTAGGTAAGGGTTAAACTTGCTTAATTCATACTTAACCTAATTAAAATATAAAAATAAACCTAATCATCTAAAAATTAAACAAAAATATCAATCACATGTGGGAATGGGTTAGGAACAATAAAATAAATTAACATTTTCAAAATTAAATCAAACTTAAAACCAAACCAAAATCACATGGAATAAACTTTGATTTATTTTAAACTTTCTTATTTCATAAGATTGTCTTTAGGATTTAATTGAAGTGAATGTGTTTACATGATTTCACTGCTTTACTTCTTTTCCAAACATGTTAAATGTGTATGTCATAGGGTTTCATGCATCCATATTTTTCAAAATCAAATTTGAAAATGAAATTATTTACTTTATGTAAAAATTGCATGTATTGGCTAAAGTAGAAATATGAGTGAATATTATCATTACTAAATTCAAATTATTTTCAAAAAAAATATATGAATCAATTATCAAATTTGAAAGTTTGCTACTTATATTTTAATTATAGGCTTGCATGTGAGTAAGGTATGATGGTGTGCTTAGCATAGGTTTCTCTTCTCTTTTATGTTTATATAGTTTTAAATAGGAGTTAGTAAGATGTATGGTTCATTTGAAACAAACATAACACTTACCTAACTTTATTTCTTATTCATTCCTATGCTATCACTTAAGAAGGGTTACTTATACTTTCACACATAAATTGCATAAACAAAATGAATCAACTAGTACAACTTTTGCATTCTTTCTTTCCTATTTATTTCTTTTGTACATATGCTTGTATTTAAGGAAAGTGGTATATTAGTCTAGACTACCCCGAGGTTGCAAGGCTTTAAGTAGCCCTAAGTAAGTCTTGAACCTTACACCTTTGGTTAACAATGACGCTGTACTCACTTATGCCTTTCTTACTTTCATGTGTGCATGTGAAAATTGGATAAAGATACCCTTTTCTACTTAATAAAAATCATGCATATTAAACTTCCAAATTTTCTTAAATGGATTACTTAGCATGCACCATAAAGTGTGTTAAATATTCTCATTTGTATGTATAGATATGCTTAGGACTCATTCATATGCATGTTATACATGTTGGGAAAGAAATGAAGTGATGTATGTTTTGTGAATTTGGTTCATTTTATTTAATCTTAAAATGCCTTTCATTTTGAATAGGTTTGTTTAGAGTTCATCTAAACTTAGAATTAATTAAAATACTTAATCAAAATATTCACCAAATAAAACTAAAAATGTGAACCTACTTTAGAAATTATTTAAGTTAGGGAAGGAAAGAGATGTCCTCTTCTCTTTCTCTCTCTTATAACTTAGTAATTAATTGTAGGATTCACTTGAACATAATCAAAACATGAAATAAAATCAACCCCTAAACAATTAAACAACTTAAATGAAACTCTCCTCTAAGTTGAACATGTCTCATAGTTAGAAAATTCTAACTTAAAGCTATAGCTAAGCATACCACACAAACCTTCAAAGCACACACACTAGACTAAGTCACCACTTCTAGCTTTAGGTTAGGGCGGTGCATGGTTTGATGTTTATTTTATTTTGTGATACATGTCTTAGACTGGATGTTAGGATGTATTCTCATAGAATAAATGATAGGGAGATCTTAGCATAACCATTATTTTCTATAGGGGATTGTGCTTAAAAGGTACTATCATAAATAAAAATATAAATTCTTTTGCTTATAGGTGCTTTATACCCCTAAGCATAATCCAATAGGTCAGGTGGACTTAGTCACCCATGTGTGGGGTGATAAGTCTAATATACATGCTTAGGATTTGTGTGATTTTTTTTAGCTAATCTCTATTTTGCAGGTATTAGTTTGATTTCCATTATTTTCCTTTTTCATGTAAATTTATGCAATTAGGATTTTAGAATGATTGTTATGGGGATTAGGATGAGCATTGATCATAAGATCCTATCTTTTGCATCATGTGAAAACTTGGAGCATCCACCTTCCAACCATCCAAAAGAAGGAACCATAGAAGAAAGAAGGAAAGAAGAAGAAAGAAGAAAGAAGGAATGAAGCTTAAAGACCCCAATAACAATGAATTCTTTGCTTAATTATAATTTAATTCATTGCTTGAAGACCCCCATCATCCTTAGAAGTTTTTATTGAGGTGATTAGGTCCATTAAAGGGTAGTGACTTCTATCTCCCAAGATAGTATACTATTCCTTGATGACGTACTCGATCACTTGAATAAGCACATCTACGGATCTATGTGGCATTCCTAAAAAGATAAAATTGTATATTCTTGCCTTTTCACCATAGATTTGAAGGCGATTATATAGAAATTTTTCTCACGATTTTTTAGCAATTCCACTGGTTTTCCTCTCCATCTTTAGTAAATGATCATTGTATTTGAGTATCGATAATAGATTTGTACTTTGGTATGAATCAGACTATCTTTCTTTCACTGGCACTTAGCTTATTTCATTCTTAAACAGTCAACATCTTTAGGTTTTAGGACCGCACTCCTTGTTGGTCTTAAAACCCCCATTGGGTTCTCCAATGGGTAAAAAAAAAGAAAACATTTAAATAAAAAGAAAACATTTAAAGACTTTCCCCTTTATCATTTTTATGATAAGGAAAGGTTCATTCTAAAATAATAAAGATAATAAATTTTTCATAAGAACTTTGCTTTTCAAAAAGTACTCTTTCAAAAATGCACTTAATAAAATAAATTTCCACAAAAATTTTATCATCCTCATTTAACAATTCTCATAATTGTTACATTTAGGAATTTTCAAAAATAAACTAATAAAATTTTCCAAAAAAGCACAAATGAACATCTTCTTTCAATTCACTTTGATGAAGATTTCATTTTTTAAAATAAAATGAACAATCATCTTTCTAAAAATAAAAATCAAAAATAAAGTTTTCAAAAAAGACACCCATGAACCTTTCCATTCAATACACTCATACCTATTGAATGAAAGTTTATTTTCAAAATTAAAATTTTTTTCTATTCAATACACTCACATTTATTGAATGGAAGTATCACTTTCAAATAAAATTAAAATTTTCAAAAGCACATATGAACATCCTCATTTAAGATACTCAAATCTATTAAATGAAGATTTCATTCCCAACTAAAATAATATCATTTGGAAATCCCACTTGAACATATCTCACATATGATTAAGTTGGAATTCCTCTCTTTCAAAAAGCAATAATCACACACAAAACAAAAATGTTTACATTTTAAAAATAAGATTGATCTCCATTTCTACATACCCAAATTAGTTGAATAGGAGTCCTCTTTTCAAAAATCCAAACCTTAATAATCATATTTTCAAAAATTTTCAAACACATTTTGGAACTTCATTTAGCATACTCAAATTTGCTAAGTGAAGTCTCCAAATCCAAAATAAAAAATTTGTAGACATATTTTGGAATACTCAAATTTGCTAAGTAAAGTTTCCAAATCCAAAACATCAAAAATTTTCAAACACATTTTGGAACTTCATTTTAGCATACTCAAAATTTCAAGTGAAGTCTCCAAACCCAAAATCAAAACTTTTCAAATACATTTGGAATCTCATTTAGCATACTTAAATTTGCTAAGTGAAGTCTCCAAATCCAAAATCCAAAAATTTTCAAACATATATTTGGAACTTCATTTAGCATACTCAAATTTGCTAAGTGAAGTTTTCAAATCCAAAATAAAAAATCAACAATCATATTTTAAAATTTTCAAAACATGTTTTGGAACTTCATTTAGCATACTCAAATTTGTTAAGTGAAGTCTCCAAAATCCAAAATCAAAAATTTTTCAAAACACATTTTGAACTTCATTTAGCATACTCAAATTTGCTAAGTGAAGTCTCCAAAATCAAAACAAAAATTTTCAAGCACCTTTGGATCTTTATTCCTTAGCATACCAAATTTGTTAAGGAGAAGTTTCCATTTTCAAAACCAAAATAAATCAAAAATTTTGAACACATCCTTTGGAATTTCATTTAGCATACTCAAATTTTCTAAGTGAAATTTCCATTTCACAAAACTAAGTGGGACTTCATCTTTAACATACCAAATTTGCTAAAGTAAAATCTCCACTTTCAATCAAATCAAAATAAAAATGAAACACTTAGGATTTCCTTAGCATACCTAAATTTGCTAAGGATGATACTCTTTCAAAAATCCAAAATTCAACATACAAATGAAACACTTAGGATCTTCTTAGCATACCTAAATTTGTTAAGAATCCTATTTTCAAAAATCAAACAAAACACACTTGGATTCTTCACTTAGCATACCTAAATTTGCTAAGTGAGAACTCCAAATTTTTCAAAATCAAAATAACAATTCACCAAAAAGAAATAATCATTCTCAAACACTTCACTTAACATACCCAAATTTTCTAAGTAAGTGAAATTCCAAAATCATAAAATAAAAACAAAATCTATTTGACCCTTAATTTAACATACCCAAATTTGTTAAAGGAAAGGGTCCTCAAATCAAAAGAAAATTCAAATTCAAACAAAAATGAACCTATGGAAGCATCCTTCTCAAAATATTTAAATCCATATTTCAACATACCAAAATTTGTTGAAGTTGGATTCTTATTCAAAATTTCTCTTTCAATCAAATTCTCAAATCTATTTGAACCCACTTAACACTTCCAAGTTGTTGGATGTGGGTTCAAATTTTTAATTCAAATTCAAAAAAAATCTATAAAGACAGAAATTTGATACAAACTCATTTTCTATTGCAGATTCTTATACAAGGACAAATAGTTCGCTTTACAATTGTTCTAAGATGGCCAATTAATAGAAGATCATTTTCACTTTCCCCTTGGTATGGATTTGGCTCTAGACCAAGCCAACTTCCCTCGACTGGACCATACACATCTGATGCACTTTGGTAGGGGATTCGAGGGAGATAGGATTACATGTGAGGGCACTCACTATGTGAGACCAAGATGAGCGTGGCGGTCATCGATTAATCTACCATCCAACTCAAACATCTCCTCAAAGAGGAAAGTGTTCCCACGTGCTTCCAGACAAGATAGTAACCCGCCAAGATGCCCTAGAGTTTCTTATCATGTTGCCCTGATGGCTAGCACCTCTCATACCCTCTAAAGGTAAGGCTCCCTGTGGGCTTGCCTCCCTACTTTTTGAGTGGGTCTAGCTCACTCCTCCCATCCCACCTCCCAACATAGGGGAATAAGAATCGCATGATCAAGCGTACCACACCAGATCGCTTGTGAGAGGCTACTGCTGAGGGAGTTCTCATTACTTCACCACCGGTTATAAAACCTCATCCTCTTTAGGTCGATAGAGGATGAGAGGATTCTCATCACCTCCACCAGTGGTGTAACATCAGCTAGTAGTTACTAAGAGTAGGAGGTTGTACGCTAGCCTTCGATCTATCTTATGCCAAGAAGGTGGAGCTTATGGATGCTTAGAGTCCAAAGCTCAGTTTGATCTCCAATCCATTATCCCCCACAGTGTGGGGAAGCATATCTGCCAGGAGAGGGACTGAGAGGCCCATACATCTCATATCACTAGTAGGGAGAGACGGAGGTTCAGTCGCCAGTCGGCAGCTTCTACCCTTATCGATTTTCTAGCTCGACGCGCTACTCGCATCGGCCAAACTGACATCATCCTTCTTACTGGGACTAGTCATCATAGAGGACGTGCATGAGAGTCGGTGGTCTCCACCACACCGCCTACCCCTCATCCCCATCACCCCAAGGTCACAACATCTCTAGCTCCATCTAAGGCCATGAAGGCCATATCCAGAGAGAAGCGCACCCCGTTGGTGATCCGGCTATGGCCAAGGGATCCAACCCCTTCTACACCACCCATTGGGGTGAGGTTGAGCTCTCCTGCTCGACCTTCTACCCCAATAGTGATGCAGAAGGAGTGGTGATCCTGAAGCATCATGGTTATCCCTTCACCAACTCCGCTAGTACAACAGGAAGTGGAGATGGTGACAGTCATTTTAGAGATTGAAGATGATAGTCTAGTTGCACTAGTGATAGTGGAACATCCTAGAATTGCTACCCCTTTCATAACTAGTAGCAGTTAGAAGTGTCACTCATCCGGTGAGTACATTCCACATAGGATTGACTCTCCAATGACAGGCGAGGTCTGATGCCTCTCAGTGCACGATAGGGATCACATTGGTCAGCCTAGATTATTTGTACCTGCTCAGATGGATCATTCTTTAGATGAGATAGTGACACATTATTTCATAGAAAAGAAGGAGATCTAGGAGGTCGATGAAGAGAAAGTCATCTTTATCCCAATGAAGATGACTTGTTGGGAGACTCAATTGAGCATGGTTGACACTAGAGGATCTCTTCTGGGAACAACAAGCCATGGTGATGAGGTTGATCGAAGACACTACATCAACACCTTCAACATCGCTTGAGGAAGGGATGAAGATAGATAGGATGGCAGAGTTAGAGGACTTGTTAGTAGAAAACAAGTCCCATTAGTTCATCCTACTACCGACAGGTCGCCTGAAGTTAGTGCATGTCTTGGACCCACAAGACTCTACCTCTGAGCAAGGTAGCATTAAGAAAGGTAATGGAAAGTACCTTCATACAAGAAAAAAACATAAAATCTATGGTTGAGCAGCAAGTGAAGGAAGCATTGGCTCAAGTTTGGGGAGGATCATCGGTTCTAAAGGGTAGACCCTACCTAGAGGAATTCAATGCTATCCAATATCCAAAGAGTTTCATGCCTTATTCCTTCAAAAGCTTTGATGACAGTGGAAACCCAAGGCACATATACTTTTCGGGCGTATTAAATGCGTGGTGACTTTGCTTTTCTAGCTTTTAGTAGCCTTGTGGAATTGTTTTGAGTATATGAACTTCAATGATTCAGCAAAGATATTTGCTGAGTTAGAGCAACTCTTCATCAAGAGATTTACTGGAGCTCAGCAAAGAGTTTCTGTAGGTGATCTCATTGTAGCACAACAACATCCCAATGAGTCCCTTGTTGATTATACTCTCTGATTGTGTAACCCAAGTATGAAGCGTGAACCATATCGAACATGCCATTGAGATTCTTGAAGAATATCCATGGCTCTCCTTTCATGCTTAAGGGCTTCACTATCAGACATTTAAGAACTAATCAAGGCTAGTCTACAAGGAGAGGCCAAAGTTGCCTTTCAAGATCACAAGTAGAAGCCATGGTCTATGAGAAGAAACTAGAGTGGTTGACAAGGGAAGTACTAGAAATCACAAGAGACCATGACCTCAATAGCCTCCACCTCCTTTGCCACCGAGGCAGCTCTACCGCCTCCATCCAGGCTCAAAGATACCACCTCACCATACCACCGCCAGCCATGCATACCCTCCGCCAGGTAGCTATGTTCCACCTACTCTTTGAGATAAATTTAATAAACCTTATTCATTTAAGAGGGAGGTAATCAGGATGAACTTTAAGAATCTTTTAAAGAAACCTGATTTTGCAAAAGTCATGATCCAACTTTTGCCTTTACCACCATATGCTAGGCCACATTTTGGAGGATTGCTTCACAGGACTACTTGAAGACTTCAAGATCTGTTATCCCAACAGAATACCTTGTGGAACAACCTTCCAGTTCCATTAGGGTAATCCTTGGAGATACATGTGATGCTACCAAAACCAAAGAAGGTTGGGATATTTCTTTATCCAAAACATCTAAGAAGATCATATAGAAGATCAAGCTTTCTTTCAGAGTCTCCAAACCTCCAACACCAAGGAAGGTTTGCAAGTTTCCAGTGCCAACTCTAGGAAAGGGGGAGCTCAGCAGCAGCATGTGTCGGCCCAGGATAGCCCTTTAGCATAGCCACCGATCGTGTCTAACCTCCAGCCTACAATTGCAGCTTCCACACCGAAGATTTCTTCCACTTCAACTAGCTCCTCTATTTCTTCTACTAATAGAACTCTTGTATCGACAGATAAAGGCATCAAATCCCTTACCCCACTCACTTTACTTGATTTCTACATTGTACCTCCAAATAATTCTAAGAAATTGAAGAATAAAGCTAGTTTGAATTACATCTATGTCACTTCTGATGGGTTATCTTCTTCTATTCCTAATGATAACTCTTCAAGTCAAAATAACTATAATAATTTTAATCTTCCTCTTTCTAATTCAGAGTTGGACTTTCCAACTTTGATTTATATGGGTTCACCTCTTGAGATAGATTTGGAATTATCCGATTTTAAGGGTCCCATAGGAGAAGCTGTAGGTGAGCCTGATGTGTAGGTAGAACCTTCCATTACCCTGCCACAAGAGATCATCAAAGTTAACCTCCATAGTGAAAGATTCTAACTTCTAGGGCAGCACCTCAAGATAGAGGGAAACAAGTCATTGGTATTAAAGATCAAGAAGCCCTTCCACAAGATACTCCACCCTTGGATATGCTTGTGGAAGATCAGCCCAAGGTGGACTACAATGTCCTTTCTCATCTAAGAAAGTTGCCATCTAAGCTAAGCATATATGATGCCCTTATCTTATCCAAAGAGATGAGGGAATCACTAATCAAGGCTCTCCTTGATCTTGAAATATGCTTAGCTCAGCTGACTGCTATAGGTGAGGAAGCACATTATGCAAAAGAAGCCTAAGGAATCACCTTCATAGATGAAGACCTTCTTTTGGGGGACTTGGAGCGCAACCGTCCTCTATACATCACATTCGACATGAACAGGTTCAGACTTACTAGAGTTCTCATGGATTCAGGTGCATCGATGAACATTATGAGTTTAAAGACCATTGCCTATTTGAGGATCAGCATCTCTACACTCCGAGGAGATCAGATGATGTTGAGAGGATTCAATGACCAAGGTGAGCTGGCTTTAGGTTCTATAGTGTTACCTTTGGAGATAGGTGACTGGAAAGCCAAGTTAAGTACATCATTGATTGAATACTTCATTCACGCTTTGCTTGGTAGGCCTTGGATACATCGAAGAAGATCATTCCATCCTCCTTCATAGCATCAAGTTCTAAAAGATGGAATTGAATATGGTGTCAACGGAGATGAAAAGCCATTTTCGCTAGAGAGGTTGAGAATGAGGATGTGACCTACTATCTTCCTCAAAATACCCTTTCTCGTGAACTTGGACAAAATTCAAATACAAACACAAAAGAAAATAAAATGAAGCAAAAGAAAAGATAAAAGAAAATGAAAAGAAAATTAAAAGTCCAAGTGAACAAGAAAGGGGAATTGAAGAAGAAATAGATCCTTATATCACATTCCACCCATAGTTCATTCCATCATATGGACATGTGGGTAGGCTGGCTCAACCTCCACTAGCCAGAGGCAGAGGCAGAAATGGAGGCAGTTCCAGAGGTGAGAGACCCCCTAATTGGCCTTTAGCCAACAAAGATCATGTTCTAGTTCATAGGAGTACCTCTACTATTAACATAGGATTGGAATCCAGTTTGAAGGATGAGTCCAATGTGATTAGTATACCAACCAACCCCTCTCAGTGGGTTCCATTGGAGGTGACTCTCGATCCATAGAAAGATGAAGGCCAGGCCTCCAAGTCGAGCAAAGTATTCAGATATGGTATATGTGAAACTATTAGGTAGCAGTTAGAAACCTTAGTTCTTACCTCACTTACTTCTCAGAAAGTTGAAGGTTTAGTAGTTAAGGAAGTCCCTAAGTCTTCCCCTGACATGAAGTAGAAGAAGTTCTTTTTGGGATCATCATCCTTAAGTCCTGAAGTTGATGTAGAACTTGAGGAGGATACTTTTAAAGAATTAATGGAATTACCATTTGATTTTTTACTCGCCTTGTGTTCAAAATATTATACAGAAAGGTTTAGTCCCTAATACTTGGTCCAAGCACAGGTCATTGTACTTTGAGAAGCTATGGAACAATATAGGTAGGGAAGCACAATCAAGAGTAGGACTAGGATTTAGTATAGTGGGTCCGGTCAATGACGAAGATTACTCCTTAGTTGTTACTAATCATTTGGAATCTAATAGTTTCTTCTCACACATCCCCAACTCTTATGAGAATGTGTGTTTAGAAACTTTAGATGATTCATATGATCTCCAAGTCAAAGAGTACCACCAAAATTTGAAGTGGAGATTCATTCAACAATAGATAAGCTTAAAGAAATCAATCTCAGGATAAAAGAAAATTCACGCTCGATATATATCAGTTCGTTGATGAATGAAGAAGAAACTAATGACTTAGTTTGGCTATTGATTGAGTTTAAAGACTGCTTCGCATGGAATTATGAAGAGATGCCCATATTATCTCCTAACGTAATAGTCCACAAGCTAACAATAGACCCTAATGCTACCCCTATTAAGCAAGTTCCTAGGCGCATGCTATTAGAAATTGAACAACAGGTCATTTCTAAAGTCAAGAAATTGATTGATGGTTTCATCGGGAAGAAAAATATCCTACCTAGCTCATCCCAGTTAAGAAGAAGAATGACCAAATTCATTTCGATTTGAGGACTTAAATAAGGCATATCCTAAAGATGAGTTTCCTTCCTATATGAGATTAATGGTGGACATTACCTCATCTCATGCGCCTTATCTTTCTTCATGGATAATCATCTATATAACCAAATCAAGATGTCTCTTGAAGATGAAAGAAACACTACTTTCCAAACCCTAATCAGAATCTTCTGTTATAGGGTCATGCCTTTCGGCCTTAAAAATGTTGGTGCTACATACCAACGGGCATGACTTAGATCTTCAATGAGCTCATCCATCATCAAGTTGAGTGCTATGTTGATGATCTAGTAGTCAAGAGCAAAGAAAAGGAAGACCACCTCTTTGACTTGAGAGTAGTTTTTGAACGGTTAAGATAATATAACCTCAAAATGAATCCCCTGAAGTGTGCATTCGAAGTATCTTTAGGGAAATTCCTTAGGTTTGTTGTTCGACACTGAGGGATAAAAATAGATCCTAAAAAGATTAAAAAAATCTTAGAAATGCCACCTCCTATGAGTTTAACTCAACTCAGATCCTTTCAAGGTTGGCTGGCGTATCTAAGATGCTTTATCTCCAACCAATCAGGGAGATGCAAGCCATTTTCAGCACTTGTCAAAAAGGGTGCCAAGTTCAAGTGGGATGACAAGTGCCAACATGCCTTCGAAGACATCATCAAGTAGTACTTGGTGAAGCCGCTAGTTCTTGCAGCCCTTATCTCGGGCAGGCCACTCATTCTCTATGCTGCTGCATTAGATGACTCTCTCGATGCTCTATTGGCCCAAGCCAAAGACAAAGGGAAGGAAAACACTCTCTCCTACCTCAATCCTCATCTGATTCCTACTAAAGAAAACTATCCACCTATTGAAAAACATTACCTAACTTTGATCTTTGCATCTCAGAAGCTACAACACTACATGCTTTCTCATAAGGTGAACTTGATATCCCAAATAAATGCACTGCAGTATCTTATGACATGGCCAACACTATCCGGATGTTTTGCACGTTGGTTCATGATTCTCTCACAGTTTGATATCACATTCGTACCCCTCCGTGCAATAAATGGAGAGGCACTAGCAAATTTCTTAGCAACACACCCACTTCCTGCTGATTCTCCGCTTAGTGACGATCTCCCCGATGAATAAATCATGAACTTAGGGGAGGCCGGCAACTACTAATGGAAGATGTATTTTGATGGTGCTGCTTCTTTTCTTAAAGGTGAAGCACCAAGATCTATTCTCCTAGGAAAGGCATGGGTAGGAATAGTTCTCTAAACTTCAAACTACGATGTGATGAGATTCTCATACTATATTTCTAACCCTTGCAACAATAATGAAGCTAAGTATGAGGCTTTGATTGCCGGTCTAGAGTTATCCATCACTATCAGTGTCAAGAGAATCAACATCTTTGGGGATTCTCAGTTGGTCATCAACTATATTTGGTCCCAGGTTCTCAAACCCAAGCTTCATCATTACCAGTATACCATGAAGCTTGCCCAAGTCACCATCTACCCCAAAGGTAGAACGCAGATGTAGATGCTTTGGCTAAACTTGCCAAAGAATTGGCATGCTCGAAAGTTGAGTCCATTCTAATAAGTGTCAAAAATATATAAGTCCTATCCCTTATTGATGCTGAACTCATTGAGAGACTTTCTCTTGAAGGGGAGGTTGCCATCGCCAAAATGAATAATGAGCTAGATTGGAGGTAACTATTCATAGATTATTTGAACACTGATAAACTATCTCAAGAAAGTTCATAAGCTCATCAGGTGAAATAGTGAGCTCTCTCTTACGCTCTTGTTGATGGCACCATGTACCATCGATTCTTTGACCAAATGTGGTTACACTATTTAGACAAACATGAAGCCTATGGAATTATAACTAAGGTACACTCAGGTCTATGCAGAGCGCATCAATTCAGTCTGAAGATGAAGATGAAGATTAAAAGACTTGGATACTACTGGGCTTCTATAATTATAGACTGCATGAATGTAGTTAGAAGATAATCGTAGTGCATGGTCCTCCACCAACCACCCAACATTCTACACTACATTGGCCTCATGGCCATTTGAGTGGTACCAACATTGTGGATCGATCCTTCTTCTTTCAAGGGGCATCGATTCATCTTAGCCACCGACTATTTTTTCCAAGTGGTGAAGCCATCCCACTCGAGAGGTCACCATGTGCTTGTTTTTAGAACCATATCGTATATAGGGGTGCTGATGAATATATATCCGATAATGGTACTGCATTCAAAAGCATAAAGATCAACATCTTTACCAGAAGACATAGAATAGATTGGAGATACTCCACCATCTACTATCCCAGAGCAAATGGCTTAGCAGAAGCATTCAATAAAACTCTCATCCAGATATTGAAGAAGACTCTTGATGATAATAAACGATAGTGGAGCGAGTAGTTGGTTGAAGCCTTGTGGGCCTACCGCACCACATACCAAACTCCAACTTAGTCTACCCCATTTTCCTTAGTGTATGGGTCCGAAGTCATTCTTCCTTTAGAAGTTCAACTTTCATCACTAAGGATAGCATTGGGTAATAAGATCACTGCAGAGCAGAATGCAAAATTACAGTTAGAAGAGCTCAAAGGTTTGGATGAGGGTCACTTACGGAACCTCGAGTTGTACAAGGCCAAAATGATTCATGCTCATAACAAGTTGGTTCGCCCAAGGTCTTTTCGAGTAGGAGAACTTGTGTTAGTCCTAAGGAGACCAATTGTTGCTTGTCAAAAGATGAGAGACAAGTTTGAACCCACTTGGGAATGTCTCTATGTCATAGAGAAGACTTATCAAGGAGGATCTTATTAGCTTATTGATTGTAAAGGAGAACACCCGATGCTTCCAATTAATAGACTCTATTTAAAGAAATATTACCCATAAAATAAATCATGTTTGAATCATTAATAAAAAGAACAAAAATCAGATTCCATTCATCAAATCTTCTCTCTTTCAAGCATTTGTTTTGTCTTGAGAATCCACCATGACATGTTTAGGGTAGGTGTAAGAGTCCCCCAGTGGTATCCTATCCCTCTTTCACAATACAAACACAATCTCCCGATGCTATTAGAATATGTGTAAGAGAATTCAAGAGGCATCTTATTTTAATTAGCATAAATAAGTTAGGTGTGAACCCCCTAAAGTTAAATAACTTTTCTTAGTGGGAATCCTTTTTGCCATCCATGGCACCATTTCATCGAATCCCCTAGTGTGTTTAAGTTAGATGTAAGAGTCCCATAGAGGCATCCTATTCCTTTTAACACATGTACAACAATAAACATAAATCTTTTATCTCGAGCTACTTGATGTGGGAGCAAGCCCCCTGTGGCACTCACTCATTAGCTACTCTAGGTCGGGTCTACATGCTACCTTGCTAGTATGTCACCCTAGTGGTCATTTATTGGAGGATGTGAGTCCCCATGCTTTCTTCCTAACTTGACCAGTGCAAACTAATGAGCACCTTATTAGTATGGTAGCTTCACACCCGAAGCTATCTCATGTTGACTTTGTTTAAGATGTGAGTCTCCATTTCTTCTTGAACCAGCCATCAGCTCTAACTAGGTCGAGTATATTTGAGGTTTAGATAAGTCCCCAGTGGCCTTTCACTTTCAGGTCGAATAACACCTATCGAGTTGAAGATAGACCATCCCAGCAATCAGTTTTGCTATAAGAGGGTGTGAGCCCCCCGAGCTTTCTTCCTAGGCTAATTATTGCAAACCAATGGGCACCTTAGGTTGGCTGATGTCCGCTATGCTGACAACGACACACCCGGTGGGTCACCACTCTTTGAAGATATGAGTCCCTAAGTTTTCTCCTAGAGTTGGACACCAAATACCTATCGATCTCTTCTGTCAGTGTTGGATTAAGACCTTAGCGCCCCATTCCCTAGCACTCTATTTGATCAAGTCCCATGACTATTTACACTACCTGGTTACTTTTAGATTGGATAGTTCCCCTTTCCTTGTAGCCACCCCTGTGGTTGGAGAATTTGTTCAGCGGATGTGCAGATTCTCCCTTGGTTTAATAAATCTGAGATAGGTCTAAGCTAATAGAAGCTCCTTCTCAGTTTGATCCCTCATAAACTAACAGGGTCCACGATGAACAAATAAACAACTAAAGCAAATAAATAAGCAAAATTAATTCTCTTGTGGATTAGGAATTCAAGCCCCCAAAGGGCTCTTTTCCCCAAGCTATCATCCTATCTTTAGGGAAGTGTCAGTAGAACTCCCTATAGGAATTGCCTGACTACTTGAGTTGAGATAAATCCTCGAGTCAGTACTCACTCCATAGTCACCATTAGGTCAGGTTCAATCTATTTTGCCATTAGCAGGTTACCCTAGTAGTCATTCCGCTTTAGAATATATAAGACTATGACGCATTCTTTCTAGCATGATTATCGCAAACTGACGGGTAGCCCTAGGTCGGGTTCGATCTATTGCCCAAAGTAACTAATCACCATAATGGTCTTTTCATAGTGGAAGATGTGAGTCCCAGAGCTTTCTTCCCTTGAATTGATCATTATAAATTGAAAGGCACTCCTTTGGTCGGATAGTTCTCCCATTGGCCGGGAAGCTACTCCCTTTGGTTCAGAAAATCTGAGATAAGTCTAGGCTGATATGATCTCCTTCTCAGTTTGATTCATCATAAACCAATAGAATCAATCAAAATAAATAAATCTAAAAATGAAACTAATCTCAACTATCTTTGAGCTGATCTAAGTCCCCTAACAACATTCACTCAATAGTTAGCCCTAGGTTGGGTTTCGATCTGTTGTCTTGCCAATAGACTGCCCCATCAACTAGTCCCTGCTTTGGAGGATGTAAGTTTACTCACTTTCTTCCTAGTATAGTTGCTGTATATCGAAAGGCATCCCTTTGGTTGGTTAGTCTTACTATGAGTTTAGTAGACTACCCCTTTGGATTGGTAAATCTGAGGTAGGTCTTGGCCTCCGTGGCTCCTACTTAGTGCATTCCATCGTAAACCAATAGGGTTCATCCCAAAAATTCAAACCTAACAAAAATTAAAAAAAATTCAACCCTCTTCCCCAATGGAAGAAAAAATCCTTTTTCTCCTCAGTGAGATTCAAATCAAATCAACCTTTTCAGCCCCCGGTGGATGACTTGAACCTGCTTCCCTAGTGGAAGGTTCACACTCTATCCCTTAGTGGATTCTTCCCATTCTTCCCTCTCTCTTATGTCTTTAACATAAGCAGAGCCACATTGCATTAAGCTCTGGATTCTTTCTATACCTTGGGTTAGGAGTAGATTGTTTTGCTTGTTTGAGATCTGTTGTTGATCATTTCGGCCAACACCAATACATGGTTCCTTGTCACATAACACTCTTACCTTTGTTGACCTCATTTTTAGAATGAGCTCTCAACCTCTCCATCTTAGACATAGACTTCTCTTAGACTTTAAGAGTTCCTTAGTCTTAAGTCACATCTAGTGATTAGTGGACACTCAACAGCCTAGAGACTTAAGAGAGCATAGGAATAGGTCATGCCTTGGAGTGTTAAAAATTTTCTACCCTTAGCTTAAACCATTCCTCACTTTCCTTCCTTCAAGTCAAACTCCAAATCAATCTTAATTGATTTTCTCCAAACTTAAATTAACTCCGCATGATTGAAATCTATGATTGAAACCCATGAATGAAAATTCCTAAATTCAAAAATTCCATAAGTCCTTAAATTTGCCTTTAAGGACTTAACCTAAATCATGACCTAAACCAATTCAAACTCATGAGGTTTTCTCATAACTCATTTATATTCTCATTTATATTGACATATATAAATGAAATATAAATCCAAACCAATCAAACTAAACTCAAAATTCAAATTCCAAATCATGAAATTTTCTAAGTCCTTTTAAGTTTTCCTTAATGGACTTAGCCTAAATCATGATCAATCATTTTAAATCCTTGGAATTTTCTCATGATCCATTTATATTATCATTTATATTCATATATATAAATGTAATATAAATTCAAACAATCGAAACCACTTCCAAAAATCATACTCAAATCCATTCAAAATCCAACCTAAGCCTTTGAAGTTAAAATCTTGAACTTAGCCAAATCAACTTCAAATCAAGCTAAACTCTTGATTTTCCTTCATGATTCAATCAACCCTACAATCATGAATTCATATATAAATACAAACTTCAATCACCAAATCAAAAATCAATTCAAAAATCAAACCCCAAATCCTTTCATATTCTTCCTTTGAATATGAAATTGTCAAATGAACCAAAAACCATTTGACTTCAAACCACTTGCAAATGGATTTATATTTCAATCATAAGTACATATACAATTTTAATCAAACTCAAATCAAGTTTTGACCCAAAGTGACCTAAAGTATCCTTTGTGAGCCAAATTCTAATCCTAACTAAATTGGATTGAACCAAACTCACATATGTCTCTCATCATGATCAACAATCATCATGGGATGATCAATCAATCAAATTGGGTCAAACCAAGTCAAACCTAAGGGTTGACCATATCAACACATAGCCCAAAATGAAACATAACATAGCCAAAATCTACCATAGGATAAACTAATCTAAGTTCATTCATGACCTATGTTTGAACCTAACCTAGCCCAACTGGCCACTTGACCGAAGTTGACCTAAAAAGTCAAAATGTGTCAAAACTCGATCTAAGACAAATTGATTGAAACCAATGGGTCAAGTTCATTCCAAATCACTTGTTAAACTTGACTAAAGCCTCAATAAGCTAACTAGATCTAACTTAGCCCAATTGACCTTTGACCCAACTTGACCTAAAGGGGTCATGTTGAGCCAAATTTGAACATAACCAAAATTGATTGGAAACAAAGATACCAATCCACTCCATATGACTAACCAAACCTAAACCTACCCTTGACCTAGCCCAAATAGGTCAAATGGGTCAAATTGGTCAACTTGACCCATTTGACCTAAATGAAGTCATATGAGCCAAATTCAAAACTAAATCAAATTGAATCAAACGAAAGCCAAGAAAATATTTCAAATGGTCATATAAACTTGACCCAACCCTTGGTTTGATCCAATTTGACCAATTGGTCAACTTGACTCAAGTCGACCCATTTTGACCTAAATCGGTCAACATGAGCCAAACCTTATCAAATGAATTCCAAATCTCATGAAACTTGGCCAAACTTAGTTTCTCCACACACCCAACATATCCAAATTGAAAAATTAGCCAAACCCCTAGGACATAGAACAAATTATTGACTAATCCATGGGTAATTTGGTCACGCCTTCTTCATATCAACTTGATGCCTTTCTAATAGCTCAAGTGAACCCAATGAAGAGTGGTGCACCAATTGGTTTGGGTCAGCCTAAATGGACCCAAGCCCAAACCCGACCCCCTTGCTCAATTTGACCAATTCAAAATCCTCCTTCCACCCAATTTGATGCAAATGGGAGGCTAGCAATCCACTCAAGACCTCAAACCGACCATGTGCATCTAAAGATCAAAAACCCTTCAATGGTCAATTGGATCAAAATGATAAGCTAAGTGTCGGCCATCCGATTTCCAAGGGGAGATATACTCCCCTAATTCAATTGAAATCATCATTCCCACATTTGATCAAGCAGGAGTGTTAGAAAGATCAGAGCCATCCTAAGCTTTCTAGATTTGAAAAAGCTTCTATTCTCCTCTTAGAAAATAGGGAGCTCACTTCAATCTTGAACTTCCTCTTCATTCAAATCCATTCCAATTCCTCTTGCACACTCCCTCAGGGGATGAAGTCGAGTGCACCCAAGCTCATTGGTTCCCAAAGCAAGAGGAGAGTCTCAATTGGATCAAAGCGCAAGAGAAGTGATGTTGGTCCATAGAGATCCACTCAACCCCAAGGCTTGAAAATTTCAGGGCTTCATCTCCACTGAGCCACCCATCGAATTGAGCAATCACCTCCGGTATGGAATTTTCCACCATTAGTTAGGGGTGTTGGTCTTGTGAAAGCTATTTCATGTCATGGTGGAAACCCAAATGCTGGCAAATCTCATTAGCTTTAGCTGATCACAGACATTTTGAAGAAGATCTGGCTGTCATGGATAGATTTATGACATGATATTTAAAAAATCCTCACCATCAAACACGGTAAAGCTTGTTGATATCACCACGTCGGCACGGAAATGAGGATTAGTTAGGGGATTTAAATAATCTTTTTATTAATCTCTTGATCTTCAAAAATTCTTATCTCCCTTAATAAAATTCAGAAAAAATATGAGATAAAATTTTATGGAAAGATAATTTAACCTAAAATATTTTAAAAATAATTTCAATGGATTTTAAATTATCTTTTTCTCTAATTTTATGTTTTACTGGAAATCTTATTTTGCTAATTACTTCTTAATTAATTCTATAATTAAACCCAAACTTCTTGGGTATGTTTTTGGGGATGACCTCTACCTCCACTAATTTTCATGGGATTTATTTAAAGCTTAATTAGAGGAATTACAAATGTGTTTCCTAATTACTCCCTTAACTTAATTAAGGATAATTAAGGTTTGGATTAGTGTTTTAATCCATTCTTAAGGTTAGATCCAATGGATAGGAGATTTAAAGAATAATTTTGGGGTATTCCCTCTAGGATATTCCCTAAATCTCCTTTTATTTTCTTAATCTCCCTTAATTAAGGGTTAATTCATTAATTACTTTCTTAATTAATTTCTAAAAATTCTAAAAACTTCCAAAACTTAATTAATCTATCTTAGGTTGATGATCAAGTGTTGAATAGCCTAAGTTCAATTAAGGAAATCAAAACCCAATTCATATATGTGAAGGGGTGTTTTGAAATTACTTAAGCTAAACCCCTTAGCTTAATTAATCATTAATCATGAGCCAAATTGCATTAGGCCCTTTTCTTCCTAGGTGCATTACAAATTTAAATTCCTTGTGAGATTTTATGTCATCTCATTAGCTCATAATTATTTGGTTAATTACATTAAGGTGGTGTAGGTAAGGGTTAATTTACTTGCTTAATTCATACCTTAACCTAATTAAAATATAAAAATGAACCTAATCACCTAAAAATTAAAAAAAATATCAAACACATGTGGGAATGGGTTAGGAACAACAAAATCAATTCACATTTTCAAAATTAAATCAAACTTAAACCAAACTAAAATCACATGGAATAAACTTTGATTTATTTTAAACTTTCTTATTTCATAAGATTATCTTTAGGATTTAATTGAAGTGAATGTGTTTACATGCTTTCACTGCTTTACTTCTTTCCCCAACATGTTAAATGTGTATGTCATATGGTTTCATGCATCCATATTTTTTTCAAAATTTAAAATGAAATTGTTTACTTTATGTCAAATTGTTGGCTAAAGTAGAAATATGAGTATTATCACTACTAAATTCAAATTATTTAAAAAAATATATAAATCAATTATCAAATCTAAAAGTGTGCTACTTATATTTAATTATAAGCTTGCATGTGAGTAGTATAAGGTGTGCTTAGCATAGGTTTCCTTCTCTTTATGTTAGTATATTTTTGAATAGGAGTTGGTAAGATGTATGGTTCATTTGAAAAGAACCTAACACTTACCTAATTCCATAGACTATTCATTTTTATTCTATCACTTAAGAAGGGTTACCCATACTTGCACACATAAATTACATAAACAAAATGACTAGTACAACTTTTGCATTCTTTCTTTCCTATTTATTTCTTTTGTATACACATGGAAAGTGGTATATTACCTGACAACCATGAGGTTGAGGTTTTAAGTAGCCCTAAGTAGGTCTTGTCCTTACACCTCTAACAATGGCATGTACTCACTTATGCCTTTCTTACTTTCATGTGTGTATGTGAAAATTGGATAAAGAAACCCTTTTCTACTTAATGAAAGTCATGCATATTGAACTTCCAAATTTTCTTAAATGGATTACTTAGCATGCATCACAAAGTGTGTTAAATATTCTCATTTGTATGTATAGATATGCTTAAGACTCATTCATATGCATGTTATACATGTTGGAAAAGAAATGAAGTGATGTATGTTTTGTGAATTTGGTTCATTATATTTAATCTTCAAATGGCTTTTTTTTTAATAGGTTTGGTTAGAGTTCATCTAAACTTATTATTAATTAAAACACTTAATCAAAACATTCACTAAACAAAACTAAAATGTGAACCTACTTTAGAAATAACTTAGGAAGGAAAGAGAAGTTCTCTTCTCTTCCCTCTCTTTATAACTTAGTAATTAATTGTAGATTCATTTGAACATAATCAAAACATGAAATAAAATCAACCAAAATAATTAAACAACTTAAATGAAACCTCCTCTAAGTTGAACATGTTCACACTTAGAAAATTCTAACTTAAAGCCATCTAAGCATACCACACAAACCTTCAAAGCACACACATTAGCTAAGTCACCACTTCTAGCTTTAGGTTAGTGGTGCATGGTTTGATGTTTATTTTATTTTATGATATATGTTTTAGAATGTTAGGATGTATGCTCAGAAAATGAATGGTAGGAATCTTAGTCTAACCATTATTTTCTCTGGGATTGTGCTTAAGGGCTATCATAAATAAAAATATAAATGCTTTTGCTGCTTTATACCCCTAAGCATAATCCAATAGGTGTGGACTTAGTCATGTGTGGGGTGATAAGTCCAATATACATGCTTGGGATTTGTGTGGTTTATTTTAGCTAACCTATTTTGTAGGTGTTAGATTTCATTCTTTTCCTTTTCATGTAAATTTGTACAATTAGGATTTTGCAATGATTGTTATAGGGATTACGATGAGCATTGGTCATAAGATCCTATCTTATGCACCATGTGAAACCTTGGAGCATCCACCTTCCAACCATCCAAAAGAAGGAACCAAAGAAGAAAGGAAAGAAGAAGAAAGAAGAAAAGTAGAAAAGAAGAAATGAAGCTTGAAGACCCCCATAATAATGAATTCCTTACTTAATTATAAATTAATTCATTTGTAATCCGGGTTGTATAAGGGTAGAGCTCGGCTACCCAATTTTTTTTTGGGTCCACCACAACACCTTTATTCTTTTTATGCTTTTATAAATTGATTGATGATTTGTTTAGCTTGCATTAAGTGGCATATTTTCCTAATTCTTCTTACTTTATGTATGGCCTGATGTGGATTAGGCTCTTTAGGAAAAATAAATCTTTTACCAAACTTAACAACTCAAAATTAAAAATAAAGAACTCATAACCTCATATAAAGCTTAGGTTTAAAATCAAGATAAAAGAATTAGCAACCCCTTATTGGATGAGTATTTCTTTTACAATATCATGCACAACATCTTATTTCACTCTTGATTGGGGCTTCCACCTTGCCGAGAAACTTGTTGACCTTTAAGAGCCATGGTGGAAACACACCTCCTCCCTTCTGATTTTGGCCAATAACTTTATTTCTCATGCATTGCATATGAATCCTATTATGAGTCAAAATAATTGTCCAAAATAAAAAATAAAATGAAATTTGAATTGCATTAGATTTAGGTCATTTGAAGCATGCCCTTACATGATCTAGTCTCTTTAGGGAGTGAGTTTAAGGACTTAGTCTCTTTCTAAATAAATAAATAAACCTAACTATCTTGCATAAGCATAAGACTTGCCTACATGTATTTAAAATCATAGGAGGAGTTAGGTACCACCCCGTGGTGTAAGTCCAAGCAGTGGTTTGTCCTCTCTTGGAGGCAAACCAACCCATTTTTGCCTTAGATTTAGGTTGTGCTTTTGGCCCTCACCAAAAGCTCCTAGATTTAGGTTCTGATTGTTTCTCCCTTGTGGGCCATAAGCATAATTCCTCACCTCTTAGGCATTTTCTTAATCTTGTTAAGGAATCATAAGTCCTAAATTTCTAATGAAAAATTCAACTCAAACAAACTAAATCAATTTCAAAATGTAAAGCCCAACCATAGATAGTTTGAGATGCTCACAGGTTTCTAGCATCAAGCATCTCCTACTTATCTTTCTTTGGCTTTGATAATAACTCCTCTCGATCAATCCCATTTGATCTTCAAAATGAACCAATCGACGATAGTTTTTCCTATTGAAATCTTTGAAGATAAATGACCATTTACCCAATCAGAGAGTTTTCTAAGGGATCTAGTCCCTTATGATGTAATTAACTATGGGGGCTTGCCCCTGTAGGGAACTTAACAAACCCGATTTAAAATAAACTCTGCTTCACTTTTCCATGTAAAGTAGGCGATGAATCTCTAGTACATATGATGACCTATCGTCCTTAGGAGTCTTTATTGAGGTGATTAGGTCCATTAAAAGGGTAGTGAATTCTATCTCCCAAGATAGTACACTATTCCTTGATGAAGTACTCGATCACTTGAATAAGCACATATGCGGATATGTGTAGCATCTAAAAGATGAATTTTTATATTCTTGACTTTTCACCATAGATTTGAAGGCGACTATATAGAAATTTTTCCCCACACAATACTAGGATTTGGATTAAACTTTAATCCATATGCATAAATATTTTAATTAAATAAAAATTTAACCTTTGCATGGTTCTCCTTTCTTTATTTATGCATATATCTATATATTTAAGAAAAGTAAATATTTAGTATGGACATCCTAGGAATACGAGGCTTTAAGTAGCCCCAAGGAGGTCATTTGATTGCCTCACTTCCCTGGTTAACAATGACTTGTACTAGCTTATTTCTCTTATACATGTGTGTGTGTATTTAATAATAAAATTAGAACTCCTTTTCTTTTATCAAAGATACATGCATTCATAATTGGCTAGGTGATTGAATTAATTGATCATGTGATTTGGAGCTCTCTTTCTTATGTTCATGCATGCAAACTTATATATATTTTGAATGCAAGTGGTATATTGTTGGACATCCCGAGAATACAAGGCTTTAGCTAGCCCCAAGGAGGTCATTTGATTACCTCACTTCCTTGGTTAACAATGACATGTACCTATTCAATTTCATCCCTATGTATTTTTGTATACGAATTTAGATAGAGATTTAAATTGATATGATAAAATAATTCAATCAAACATGAAAGTATAAACTTTAAATGTACATACTCACATCCATTATTCAAGCATGCTAAAACATATTATATGTGTAGGTATACTTAGGACTTAATAATATGGATGTTACATGTGATGGAAAGGAATGATTTAACATGTGTCATGTAATAGTACTTCAATCAAATCAATCTTAAGATGCCTTTCATATTGAATAGAATTATTTAGAGTGAACCTATACTTAGGATTAATTTAAAATATGTAATAAGCCATTCACTAAAGAGAACTAAATCAAATTAACATACTTTAGAAATGACTTAAGGTTGGGATGAAAGAGAGTAATCCTCTTTTTTTTTTCTCTTTATAACACTTAGTTGCAAAGTGTAAGTCAAGTGAAACAAAAGAAAACACTAAGTAAAATTCTTAAATCAATTAAATCACTTAAAATGAAATCAACCTCTTATGATTAAATAGTTCTTTCACATTTAGAAAATCAAAACCTTAATGTCTCGATAGTACATACCACACAAGCCTTGATACACACATTTGAACTAAGTCACCACTTCTTGCTTTATGTTAGGGCAGTATATGTTCTAATGTATATTTTGTTTTATGATGTATTATTTTAAACTCAATGATAGGGTGTAGATTTTATAGACTAGATGTTACACTGATAATAGCCTAAACATATTTTCTATAAGGGGATTGTTCTTAAGGGGTGCTTAAAAATAAATGTAAATACTCACTTTGTAGGTTGCTTAAACCCCTAAGCATAATCCAAGTTAGGATAGGTGGGCTTGGTTACCAATGTGCAGGGTGCTAAGTCCAAATTATATATATATATATATATATATATATAATTTATTGGGATTGTGTGTGTGTTTAGCTAATACTTATTTTGGAGGTGCAGTTAAATTTATTTTTCTTATTTTTAATGTAATTTTATATTAGGAATTAGGATTAGTGCTATGGGGGATTATGATGAGCAGTGGCTAGAAGGCTTTATCTTGGGAGGCCCTGTGACGCCTTTAAAGTAAGCACATCTAAATCAAAGTAGGAGGAGACATGAAGAATGGAGATTTGAAGACCCCCATAGCATTTATCATTTATAAATTGTAATTATTCTTTCATATCTCGGGTTGTATAAGGGTAGAGCTTGGCTACCCATCTCTTCTTTTTGGGTAGTACGACAATACCCGTCCACACCTTCCTTTTATTCTTTTGCATTAGATTTATAAAATTGATTGATGTTATATTTAAATTATGTAATAAAAATAACATGCTTTTTCATAGTTTCTTATGATTGATGTTTGCTGTATGGCCTGGATATGATTAGGCTCTTAGGAAAAAAATAAATCTTTCACCCAACTACAACTCATAATTAAAGTTTCAAATAATTCATAACCTCACATAAAGCCTAAGTATTAAATCAACATAATTAAAAGATTTAGCAACCACTTAGGTGAATGTTATATGTCTCACGTCATGCATGCATATTGCTTCACTCTTAGTAAGATCCATCCTTGCACGATAAGGGAAGGCTTGACTTTTGAGGGCCTCCTCTATGGTGAAAAATACCTCTTTCCTGCTGATTTAGCCCATAATACATTTTTATCATGCATTTAAGCATTAGAAATCCCATAGCCTTTGTGAAAATGAAGAGTCAAAAATAAAATAAAATTTGAAAGATTTCTCATTAAACTAAGTCATTGTTCATACCACTCATGCTTTAGTCTCTAAGGGAGTGGGTTTAAGGACTTTAGTTTCTTTCTAAATAAATAATAACCTAACTATCTTGCAAATCATTTGACTAGAGTACATGGATTTAAAGCGTAGGAGGAGTTAACTGCCACTCTAGACGATTATAAGCCCGGTGAGTGGTTTACCCTCTCTTGTCGAGGTGAACCTTATACCCATCTTTTCTTAGATTTAGGTCATGCTTTAGGTAATGCTAAAGCTCCCTAGATTTAGGATCAGAGGTTGCTATTTTCTCCAGGCTACAAGTATAAAACCTCACCTCTCAGGCTTCTCCACAATATTATGTTGATGGATTATAATCCCTAGCAATCTAATAAAAATTCAACCCCAATAAATAAATCTTTTCAATTTCAAACATATAAAGCCCAATTATATGGTATAATTAAATTCTTACTAGGTTTCTTAGTATCATGAGCATTCCCTACTCATCTCTTTTGGCTTCCAAAAATAAGTCTTCTCCTTGAACTTTCCATATTGATTTTCCAAATATGATAACTTTTGATAGTCTAGCTTTGAAATCTTTGAAGACAATAATTGCCTACCTTAATCGAGGGTAATCATAAGAAATTTACCTTCCTTAGGATGTAATTAACTATGGAGGCATGCCTCCATAGGGAACTTTAGAATCTCATTTAATATAAACCCTGCTTTATTCATCCATATAAAGCAGGGGAAAAATCTCTGGCACATTCGAAAACCCATCATGCTTTAAGAGTCCTTATTAGGTGATTAGGTCCATTATAGGGTGATGATTCCATCTTTTGAGATAGTGCATCATTCCTTAATGTCGTACCCGATCACTTCAATATGTACCCCCTATGATCTACGTGGTGTCCCCCCATACACATCCGAAAATAAACATCATAGATTTTTCTGGCTACTCCACCGGGGAAAGTTCCTCTCCATTTTTAGTAGACAATTATTGTCTCCAAACATTGATAGTGGACTTATATTTTATATAAGTTTGAGACTATCTTTCTTCCATTGGCACTTAGCTTATTTCATCCTTAAGCAAAGCTTGCCAACATAATTTAGATTTTAGGGCCTTACTCCATGCAGGTCTTGAAACCTCTATTGGGTCCCCCAATAGGTAAAAGATAAAATTAACTAATGAAAGGAGATGACTAAAAATTTATAACCTCTTTACCACCAGCTTGGTGAGGCAAGCTTCATCTTATACTTAAGAAATTATACCCTTTTGCAAAATGATACTTTTCAAAAAAGCACTTTTTCAAAATTCACATAACAAAAGATTTGCAAAAAATTTATAAGAAGTTTTCAAAAGGCACAAAAATAACTAAACCTCATTTAATAATACTTACAATTGTTACATGGAGGTTCTTTTCAAAATCAAAATCAAAACTTTTAAAACCTGCCTTTTTTCAAAAAGCATATTTTCAAAAATAATAAATTCCATTCAACATACCCAAGTTTGTTAAATGAAGGTCTATTTTCAAATAAAATCATGACATAAAATTGAAACTCCATTTAGCATATTCTATATGTGCTAGATTTGAAGTTCCCTTTTTTCAAAAGTAAAAATCTCACACAAAATGAAGACATATTTAAACTCCATTTGACATACCCAAAATTTCCAAATAAGAATTCCCTTTCTTTTTGGAAATCAAAACAAATTGAATTTTTTTTAACAAACTCACATATGTTAAGTAGAATTCCTCTTTTCCAAAGTCTTGAAAATCAAAACACATTTGGACTCCATTTGACATTCCCAAATTTGTTAAATGAGTGTCTCATTTTCAAAAATCAAAAATAAATTAAACTCTATTTAACATACCTAAGTTTGTTAAACAGATTTTTCTCTTTCAGAATCATAACACATTTGAACTCTATTTGACATACTGTCAAATGAGAGTTCCCATCTTTTCAAAAAAAAAAAAAAGAGAGAAATCAAATCAACAAATATCAAACACATGTACATTTAAACTCCATTTAGTATACTAAAATTTATTATATGAGAGTTCCCCAAATCATATCAAATCAACATATATTAATAAATATCAAACATATATCAAACATATTTGTCCCCTACTTAACATACCTAAATTTATTAAATAAGAGGCCCATTTTAAAATCAAATCAACATGTATCACACATATAACAAACAATCATCACAAACAAAGATGTTTTCACAAAATTTTCAAACATATAGTTAAAAACCTTTTAGCATACCTAAATTTACTAAAAAATGATTTTCAAATCAAATTTTCAAATAAAACATACAACATATATATTTCCAAACTCTCTCCAAATATTTGAACCCCACTCAACATACTTACATTTGTTGAGTATGGGCTCCAAATCAAAATCTTATTTGAAAGTCTCTCCTCAAATATCAAAAATCTCTCCAAAATTCAATGAACCCACATAGCATGCCTAAATTTGTTAAGTGTGGGTTCAAATTTCAAATCCAATCTAGAAGTCAACGATTGAAGACAAATATCAAAGCAAGGGTCTGACTCAGTTATGTTTCAACAAATGTAGTAATTTCAACACGATCAGTCTTTTCCCGCTTTTAGTCAGTGCAGTTACTATGGCTTCTAGCAAGTTCATTTTTTTCTTCCCGTCGGGTGTGGATCTGGCCTTGGATCAGGCCATACATGACCTGACCACCACTCATCTAATCTAGTTCGACTGTGGCTTCAAGGCCACCCAAGTTACTTGTGAAGGGATAACCCTCACAGCTGTTAGCAAGGAGAAGGTGATAGGACATACACCACTTCTCTACTTCGACATTCCATCTGACCCTAAGTTCCCCTCACTGAAGAGGAAGGCTATCGTGATTCCCACACCTCAATCAATGTCAGTGTCAGTACTAGAGGCTTCAACACAGGCTCAGTCAATTATCCCTGCCATAGCTCCAGTGATGGCTACTACCTCCTCTTTGGTTACCCCAATGCGGAAGGCTATCTTGGCTTCCGAGATAATCTCCTCTACCTTTGAGGTAGGTTCCATCTCTCACCCTTCTTTGCTCACCCACATCCAACATCATAATAAAATAAAAAGATCAAGCTGCACCATGAGCGAGTAGCTAGGGAGATCGATGCTGCCTCCCATCTCGCTGAGCAGGGTTCTCCCGGTGAGACCTCTCCACTCTTGAGTGGTAGCAGGTTACGCCCCCTATTGATCTCATATGAAGAGGAGAACTATGGGAGGATCATTGCATCGCCTCCATGACCAGCACACTTTGATGTATCGGCTAAGGAGCGTAGAAGGCCCTATGCCATTCCTAGGATAGTTCTTCTCGAAGTTAACAGAGCCTATGGACGCTCAGAGTCTGGAACATTATTTTATTTGAGGTCCATGATTCCCAGGAGCGTTAGTGATTAAATCCATAGGGAGAGAGTCACCAAGGCTCGAGTATCAGCCCAAGTGGTCAAGAGGGAGAGACAGAGGTACGCCAGATAGTTGGCGGCCTCCACCCTGATGGACTTCCTTGATTATCACCCTGTCAGGGCCGATCTTTTAGACAACAATGTTCTCATGGGCATAGTTCAACGCAGGAGGAGATCTCAAGCTGAGAGGTAGTCAGTGTCTTTGCCATCACATTGTTCCACTCACTGCCTACCATCACCTATTCAGCTTACAGCATTTACCACCCTTGCCAACCTTCAGAAGCCCCCATCCAAAGAAAGACTATCTCCAGTGGTGATTATGACCTAAGGATCTTGCTCCATCCCTTTCACCTATTGAAGTGAGATCGAGCTCCCCTGCTTGACCCTCAACCTCAGTTATGGCTATGAAGAAGTGGTGAACCAAAAGTGTCATGGTTGCACCACCTCCACTACAGACAGAGAGAGAGTGGAGGGGACACAAACATAGTCCCCATGATAGTTGATCCTCCGAGTGAGAGAGTCCTATCAGTAGATAGTATCCAGTGCATAGAGTCAAATGAGCACAATCTTACGGTCAACCGTCAGCGGGTGTTTATGTCAGTTCAGCCATGCAGAGTAAGAGACCAATCATTAGAGGACATCCTATAAGACTACTTTGCAGAGAAGAAACAACTTCTTGGGAGTGATCATTCAGATCAAGAGAAGGATAGAGTCTACTTTGATCCTGATGAAGATGACATGTTAGATGACACAGTCGAGGTCCACATGGTCAACACATGATGGTCTTTATAATGAGATCAGCATAGCCAAGAAGGTGTCATGCTCGAGAAAGGTGACACTTCTCACTTGACTTAGCACCTCCTCCACCATCTTAGGTAAAAGAATGATCATATAAATAGGATGGAAAAGAAATTATAGGAGTAGATGTCAATGGTCTTAGCATTGCAGAACTTAGCCCTAGTCTCGCAACCTTCTCCTATGGTAGCCAACCAACTAGAGTTGGTACATACTTTAGACCGTCCTAGGTGCACTTCTGTAGATGACGATGTTGGTAGGTTGCATAGGAAGGTCATAGATGGCATGTCTATGCATGAAAAGAACATCAAATATATGGTGGAGCAGGTGAGGGAAGCGGTGGTGCAAGCCAGGGGAGCTCATATATTATGAAGAGTAGACCATACTCAGAGGAATTCGATGTAGTTCAATACCCCAAGGGTTTTATGCCACCTTCCTTCAAGATCTTTGATGGTAGTGGAAACCCACAGTAGTATATTGCACACTTTAGGGTAGACATTGCAGGTGTGGTATGCTCTGTTGACCTTTTGTCGGCCTAGCGGGGTTACATTTGATTGGTATGTCAAACTGCCCAACAGTTCGATGAAGATTTTTGTTGAGTTAGAGCACCTCTTCATCAAGAGATTTCTTTGGAGCTCGGCGATTGACTGACCTATGTGAAGAAGCAAAATCCCAATAAATCTCTTATTGATTATATTCTTAGGTGACGTAACTTGAGCATGAAATCCAAGCTGCAGGTGTCTGAATAGCAAGCCATTGAGATTCTTATTAAGAATATCCGTGGCTTGGTCACCTTCATGCTTGAGATCTTTACCATCAAAATATTCAAAAAACTAATCAACAAGGCAGCATACAGAGGAAGCCAAGCATTCCAACCAATCATCTCGACCCAAAGGTAAGAAGAAGCCGGGGATAATTATGTGGATGATAGAGAGCGACCTAGAGTCCATTATGAGAGACCCCGAGCACAGTAACCTCCTTTGCTGCCACCACCTCGACAGTCATCTACCACCACCTCTACCCACAACATGTCCACCACCTCGGCACACTGGTAGCTCATATCCATCACCAAGTAGTTATTACCAACATACTCTTGCCAATAAACTGAATAAGTCATATTCATTCAAGAGGGAGATAGTGAGAAAAATTTTTAAGAACCTCTTAAAGAAACCTAACTTTCAGTTACCAGAGCCTAAGAGGTTGGAGGAAGTGGGCAAGAGCAATGATTCAAGTTATTTCCCCTACCACCGCATGTTAGGCCATATCTTAGAGGATTGTATTACTTTTAAAGACTGGATTGAGCCTAGCTATAAGTCAAGAGCCATAGTTATCCCTAAGGAATACCCCTTGAAACAACCATCCGGTTCTATTAATGTAATCATTAGGGATACTTGTGATCCTTTTAAGACTAAGGAAGGTTGGGATATCTCATTATCCTGAACCTCCAAAAAGATCATTTCTAAGATCAAGAAACTTTTCTTATAGGTGTCTGAAGCAGCTCAAACAACCAAAACCAAGGAAGGTTTGGTTGTTGCAAAGGATAACTCGGGGAAGGTGACAAGCCATCAATAGCAATAGTTCACCACACTTGCTTGGGATAGTCCAATAGCATAACCACCATCCGAGTCCAATGCTTCATCCACCATTATAGCTACTTCTTCTTTTACTAACTTCTCTTCTCTCGATAAGAGCATTATATCAGTGGGCAAGGGCATTAAATCCCTTACTCTGCTTATTTTACTTGATTTCTACCATGTACCTCCAGCTAAAAAGAAATCAATGAAGAAAGAAGATTTTACTTATATCTTGTCCACTTATGATACTCTTAATTTTATTTCTGTAGAAAAACTTCAAGTTCAGAAAATAATAATAGCTCATAATTTTGATCCCCTCTCTTCTGATTTAGAATTAGACTTTGCTTTTCTAAATCAATCAGGTTCACCTCTTAAGGTTAACTTGGAGTCAAGGGACTCCTAGGATCCCATAGGAGAAGCTGTAGGTATGCCGATGAGAAGGTAGAACTTTCCATAGATTCATCATTCCATGAAGTCAATGAAGTTAACCTACACAGTGGCAAAGTTCTACCTCCTAAGGTCGCACCTCAGGATAAGGGTAAACAAGTCATTGGATTTAGTGAGCATGTAACCCCTCCATAGGATGCTCCACCTATCAATATATTTATGGAGGACCAAGTCAGAGTTTATTATAATGTCCTAGCTCATCTTAGAAAGATATCAGCTAAGTTAAGCATATATGATGCCCTTATCTTATCCAAAGAGATGAGAGAATTTCTAATCAAGGCTCTTCTTGAATCGGAGATATGCTTAGCTCAGTTGACCACTATTGAAGAGGAGGCACACCACTTGAAGGACATTCTAGGAGTTACATTCAGTGATGAAGACATACTTATAGGAACAAATAAGCATAATCATCCTCTTTACATTATAGTGGATGTTGGTAGATATAGGCTATCAAGAGTTCTAGTTGACCAAGGTGCATCGGTCAATATTATAAGTTTAAAAACCCTTGCCTACTTGTGGATCGACATCTTCAAACTCCAAAAGGAAAGGATGATATTGAGAGGATTCAATGAACAAGGTGAGAGGGCTTTAGGCTCCTTAGTGTTGCCACTGGAGATAGATGATTAAAAGACTGAAGCCAAGCTTCACATCATAGACTTATATACATCTTCTAATGCTTTGCTTGGGAGATCGTGGATACATGAAAATAACACAGTTCCATTCTCTCTATAGTAGTGCATGAAGTTCATGAGAGGTGGGATTGAGCATTACGTCAAAGGAGATCTCAAACCAATCACAGTTCATGAGTTCGGGATATATGAGGATGCAACCTATTTCCTCCCTCAAAACCAATAAGTTTATTCTCATGAACTTAGTCAAGATCCCCATGCGGGACAAAAAGAAATAGAAAAAGAAAAGGAAAAAAAGAAAGAAAAAGGAAATAAAAGGGAGCGAGAGATGGACTCAGGGGAAGATATAGAGCCTGATATTAGATTCCATCCACAGTTCATTACTCCTTTCAAATATATTAGTAGGATGACCTGACCTCTGCTAGGCAGAGGAAGAGGTCAATTCAGAGGCAACCCTTGAGGTGGAAAGCCTCCCTATTGGCCACCCAATATGCGGTATGTCCCAGCCACCAGGAGTACATTTATTATCCACATAAACCTAGAATTTAGTTCAGAGGATGAGTCTTATGTGATTAGCACACCAGCCAGCTCTTCTCAGTAGTAGATCCCTTTCAAGGTGACACTTGAGTAGGATGGTGATGAAGACCGGGCTCTAAGGCAAAGCATAAATATATCCAAGTCTATATATGAAATAGTCAGGCATCAGTTGGGAACCTTAGCTCTAACCTCACTTTTCTCACAAAACGTTGAGGGTTTGGTAGTTAAGGAAGCCATTAAGTCATCCACAGATGTGAAGACTCAGAGGTTCTTTCTGGGCATCATCCTCAAGTTAAGAAGTTGATGTAGAACTTGAGAATAATTTATAAAAAGATTTAATAGAATTACCTTTTGATTGGTACTCACCATGTGTTCTAAACTTAACAAAGAAATGGTTAATCCCACATACTTGGTCAAAACACATGTAAGACTATTTTGAAAGAATATAGAAGAATGAATGCAAAAGCTCTCAATCAAGTCTAGGATTATGATTCAGTACAGCGGGTCCAATCGATGATAATGATTACTGCTTAGTCATCACCAATAATTTGGAATCTGATAGGTTCTTTTCAAATCATGTTAACTCATGTGAGGAGGCATGTTTAGAAATTTCAGATGCTCTAGATGATTTTGAAGTCAAAGATGCACTACTAGAGTTCAAAGAGGATATTAGGTCAACCATTGATGAGCTCAAAGAAATCAACTTAGGGACTGAAGAAAATCCACATCTGATATACATCAGTTCTTTATTGAATCGTACTGAAACTAATAATTTAGTTAGGCTATTGGCTGAGTTTAAGGACTGCTTCGCATGGAGTTATGAAGAAATGTCTGGTTTATCTTCTAGCGTAGTAGTCTACAAACTAATAATAGAGCTTAGTGCTAACTCTATCAAGTAAGCTCTTAGACGCATGAGAATAGACATTGAATAGTAGGTCATTTCTGAAGTCAACAAACTGATCAATGCTGACTTCATCAGGAAAAAAAAATATTCTGCTTGGTTGGCTAGTGTCATCCTAGTTAAGAAGAAGAATGACCAAATTTGCATATGTGCCAATTATAGGGATCTAAATAAGGCATGTCCAAAAGATAAATTTCCACTACCAATACCAGAACTGATGATCGACATTGCCTCATCTCATGCAGTCTTCACCTTCATGGATGGATTATCTGGATATAACCAAATAAAGATGTCCTGTGAGGATGAAAGAAATAATATTTTTTGAAACCTGATGAGAATCTTTTGCTATAGGGTCATGCCTTTCAGCCTTAAAAATGTTGGTGCTGCCTACCAGTAGGCCATGACTCGAATCTTCGATGAACTCATTCATCATCAAGTCAAATATTATGTTGATGATCTCATAGTTAAAAGTAAAGAAAAGAAAGATAATTTCTTTGACTTGAGAGAAGTTTTCAAACAGTTAAGATAATTTAACCTCAAAATGAACCCGTTGAAGTGTGCATTCAGAGTAGCTTCAAGGAAATTCCTTGGGTTTGTTGCCCGACACCGAGGAATTGAAATCAATCCAGAGAAGATCAATGCGATATTAAAAATGCCACTACCTCAAAGTCTAACTCAACTCAGATCATTTCAAGGGCGGTTGGCATATCTAAGACACTTCATATCCAACATATTATGAAGGTGCCAATCATTTTTAGCACTTGTCAAAAAGGATGCCAAGTTCAAGTGGGATGGCAAGTGCCAGCATGCCTTCGAAGACATCAAGCACTACCTGATGACGCCACCAGTTCTAACAGCCCCTATCCTAGGTAAGCCATTGATCCTTTATACTACTGCATTAGATGACTCCATTGGTGCTTTGTTGGCCCAAGCTAATGATGAAGGGAAAGAGAACACACTCTACAACCTCAGCCACTATCTAATCCCTGCTAAGGAAAATTATCCACCCATTGAGAAGCACTATCTAGCTTTAATCTTTGCATCCTAAAAGCTATGACATTATATGCTTTCTTATAAGGTGAACTTGATCTCTAGGATCAATCCACTGTAATATCTCATGACACAGCCGATGCTATCCAGACGGTTATCATGTTGATTCATGATTTTGTCACAGTTTGACATTACTTTCATACCCCTCTATGCGGTGAAAGGATAACCACTAGTGGATTTGTTAGCAGCACACCCACTTCCTGCTGACTCCCCATTTAGTGATGACCTCCCTGATGAACAAATCATGAATTTAGTGGATACTAGCATTCACCACTGGGAGATGTACTTTGATGGTGCAGCTTCCTCTCAAAGGGAAAAAGAACCACAATCTACTATCCCAGGGAAGGCCCGGGTTGGAATAGTTCTCATAACTCTGGACCATGATGTGGTGAGATTCTCATATCATCTGTCCAATCCATCCACCAATAATGAAGGTGAATATGAGGTTTTGATTGTCGAAGTTAGTTATTACTTTAAGAATATAGAACATCAACATCTTTAGGGATTCTTACTTAGTCATTAATCAAATAGCTGGGTCCTACAAGGTTTTAAAGCTTAAGCTCCATCATTACCACAAGTACACTATGGAGTTATTTGCCAAAATTCTATAGGTTGTCATTTACAAGATTCCTCAAGGAGAAAATGTTGCAGTAGATGCTTTAGCCAAGCTCGCCAAAGAGCTGACGTGTCCGAAGATGAGTCCATATCAATAAGGATCCAAAGTAGACATGTCTTATCCCTTATTGATATTGAATTCATCAACAAACTCTCTCTTGAAGGGGAGGTTGCCATTACCAAAAAGAATGATGAGTCAGATTGGAGGCAATCATTCATGGATTATCTAAATATAGGTAAACTACCTTAAGAGAAGTCCCTAGCACATCAGGTGAAGCAGAGAGCACTTTTCTACGCTCTCATGGATGACACCTTATACCGGTGGTCCTTTGATTATATGTGGTTATGTTATTTGGATAAGCACAAGGCTCATAAGATCATGATCGAGGTACATTTAGGTTTATGCAGAGCTCACCAATCGAGTCCAAAGGTAAAAGCCAAGTTCAAGAGACTAGGATACTACTGGCCATCGATGATCACAAATTACATAGATGTAGCTAAGCGATACCATTAATGTCAGGTGCACGGTGTGGTCCTACACCAACCACCCAACATTCTATGCTTATATTAGCCTCATGGCCATTTAAGTGTTGGTGGTGCCGGCATAGTGGGTCCAATTGATCCTCTTTCATCCAAGGGTCATCGGTTCATCCTAGCTGCCACTGAATACTTTTTCAAGTGGGCGGAGGCGATCCCACTCAGAGAGGTCACAGCTCAGCATGTGCTCCAATTTTTCAGTAACCATATCATATATTGGTTCGGGGTGCCTCGACAAATTATATTCTATAATAGTATTGCATTCAAGAGTACCAAGATAAATAGCTTTTCCCGGAGACACATTATAGATTAGAGATATTCTACCATCTACTACCCGAAGGTAAATGGCTTAGCAGAAGCCTTCAACAAAACTCTCATCCAGATATTAAAGAAGATGCTCGAAGACAACAATTGATAGTGATATGAGCAATTAGTTGAAGCCTTGTGGGCTTACCACACAACATACTAGGGGTGTCAATAAATGACTCGACTCAATAACTCAACTCAAAAAATTTGGGTTAGGGTCAACTCAAATATTTTTTGGGTCATGTTCATCTCTTTATTATTGACTCATATAAAATTTTGAGTCAGGTTCATGTTGAATTGAAATACCCTAAATTGATTTGAAATAACCCAAAAATTTTTTTTGGGTTGGGACTCGAGAGTACGAGCTGTGGAGCGCGATGGTACTATGGAATTATAGAGTTATGGATGGCCTTAATTAATTAACATCGGCTCATCACCTCATCGCATAAAGAAGGCTAAACTGAAAGCCTAAAAAGCCCTAATTTTTTGCTAGCCCCATCTCGACTCTCAGCTCTACCTATTGACTCTCAATCGTGAAGTAGGGGGTGCTGCAAATTGTGAAGCCTGAATCCCTCCCATTCAACGTTGCCATCTCGACTCGGCGGTGTTGCCCTTCTTCTTTCTCTCATTCCACGTCTCTTCTCATATTGGCCTTCAGAGAGCATTATCTCTATTCCCCAAGGTAATCTCTTATCTTCTGACAATAATCAACCTTCGGAGAGCCAAAGGCCCATGATAGATGTAAATCAATCCTTCATTATCATTCATGATTGGTGATCATTTCTTTATTTATGCATATGAAGCCTATAGCCATGCTATTTAACCTAGCCGTTTATTATTTCTGATTGAATCACCTGGTACTTATGTCTCGTTCGTTTGTTCCTCTCTTTTGCATTTGACTAAGGTTCTGTGGGAGATGCTAGTAGTTCTTTTTTTTTTCTTTGTAAGAGAAATAGATGAACAAATTGAATAATTTATGTATGGAGAATTCTAAAATTCTTGGCAAGTTGGCTGAATGGAGCTAAATCCTGATTCTTGAATACTATTGATGAACCGGTCTGATTAATGTGCTAGAATCAATGTCTTATGCTGAAGTTTGTTGTGTTGATTATTATCATATGAGTATCATTTACTTTATCTACTCTTTAATTTTATTAGCATGTTTATTATTTGTAAATGACTGACTAGGGTTTAATACATTTTTTATTTGTAAATAACTTATTATCAATTTTTTAATTTAGATGGAGGATTCCAACACTATTAGTAATACTCAAGAAAATGAAGATTTATTTCATGGGGATATTGGTGAGAATAAAGTTCAAAATATTGATGCAGAGACAAGCAATATGAATGCTAGAAAGAAGAGAATATTGTCATCATTTGTATGGGGATATTTTGATTTATTACCTAATGGAAATGATGGGAAACAAAGATGCAAATGTAAAAAGTGTGGTGCAAACTACATATGTGATAACAAATTTGGCACCGATAATTTGAAACAACACTTACAACTTGGAAAAAATGGGATGCATGTGATATAGGCCAACTTCTTTTGCAAAATAATTCTTCTTCTTCTATTTCCATGTGCAATGCTAAGTTTGACCAACAACAGTTTCACGTCTTACTTACTGCTTGCATTATTATGCATGATTTACCTTTTCAATGCATTGAATAACTTGGTTTTAGAGCACTTTTACATTATTTGCATCAAAGCTTGCAACTTGTGTCAAGAAATATAATTAGAAATGATTGTAAAAAGATGTTAAAGAAAGAGAAGGGGAAAATCCAAATAATGTTAAAGATTATCACTAGTCGAGTTTTCTTAACATTAGATTTATGGACTTCAATCAATGCTGATGGATTTATTTATTTAACAACACATTTCATTGATAATGCATGGAGGTTGCAAGAAAAATTTAAATTTTAGCTTTATGCCACCTCCATATGACGGTCTTACATTATTTGAAGTAATTCAAACTTTTTTTTATCTTATTGGGGCATTACTTTAGATAATGCTCTAATGTATTGTTGACCTCATTTTTAGGATGCTCTCAACCCCTCCTTCTTAGACATATGACTTCTCTTATACTTTAAGAGTTCCTTAGTCTTAAGACACATCAAGTGATTAGGTGGACACTCAACTTAACCCTAGAAGACTTAGAAGAGTTAGACATAGGAATAGGTCATGCCTTAGGGGTGTTAGGAAAATTTCTACCCTTAGCTTAGACCATACCTCACTTTACTTCTTTTAAGTCAAACTTCAAATCAATTCCATTTGATTTTATCCATAACATCAAATCAATTCCATGATTGAAATCCATGATCAAAATCCATCAAAAATTCCTAAGTCCAAATTTTTCCTAAGTCCTTAATCTTCTCTTAAGGACTTAGCCAAAATCATGATCTAAACCAAATAAAATCTTTGAGATTTTCTTATAATTTATTTATATTCTCATTTATATTCACATATATAAGTGAAATATAAATTCAAACCAATCAAACTAAACTCAAAATTCCAAATTAATTCATGAATTTTCCTAAATCCTTTAATTTGTCTTTAATGAACTTAGCCAAAATCATGACTAAACTAATTCAAAATCATGAGATATTCTCAAAACACATTTATATTCTCATTTATATTCACATATAAATAAAATATAAATACAAATTAATCAAATTAAACCCTCAAACTAAATTTCCAATCTAAAAATTTCCTAAGTCCCTTGATTTTCCATTAAGGACTTATCCAAAAAACATGATCAAACCCAATCAAAATTATGAGATCTTCTCAAAACTCATTTATATTATCATTTATATTCATATATATATATATATATATATACAAACCAAATTCAAAAACTCAAATTTCAAACTCCAAATTTTTCCCAAGTCCTTTAAATCCTTCTTAATGGACTTAGCCCAAATCATGATTAAACCACTTCAAATCCTTAAAATTTTGTCATGACTCATTTATATTCTCATTTATATTCACATATATAAATAAAAAATAAATTCAAACAATCAAAACTACTCGTAAAAAATGAAACTCAAACCTACTCAAAATCCAACCTAAGCCTTTCAAGTCAAAATCTTGAACTTAGCGAAATCAATTTCAAATCAAGCCAAACTCTTCATTTTCTCTCATGATTCACCCAAACCTACAATCATGAGTCCAAATATAAATACAAACTTCAATCACTCAAAGAAAATATAAATACAAACTTCAATCACCCAAACCCTAGGGAAGTTAGAGAAGAAATTCGTCAGCCTCCCTAAGCTTTCTAGAGTGAAATCAAATCTCTTCTTCTCAGTTTTGAACAATGTGAAAATAGGGGAGCTCAATCCAATCTTGAACTTCCTCCACACTGAAAACCACCTCAATTCCTCCTACACACTTCTTCTAAGGACCAATCCGAGCTCACCCAAGCTTCCATTGGAGTTCCCATAGCAAGGAGAGGAGCAATTGGATCAAGGATGAAAGTATCTTCAAGTGGTGTTAGTCCATAGAAGCCACTCAATCCCAAGGCCTAGGAATTTCAACAAAGCTTCGCCTCCACCAGACGAAGCTACCTCATCGATCTTGAGCATCGGTGATCACCTACGGTGAGGTTTGAAATTTTCTGACCACCTACCATTGGAGGTGTTGGTCCTTTATGAAGAGAATTTTCAATTCAAGTGAATCCCATTGTTGGATGTGTCGCTCCTTGGCTTTAGATGGTGTGGGTTAAGTTTGGTTTGAATCCTAACTCAATCAAGCTCGGATCTTCCCCTATATCATGGACGACCTCTGTTGATATAAAAGGAAGAATTAGGGAGATCTCAGCCGTCCATCCATGCATTTTGGATGGACGACTGAGATTATTCCCATGTTTAGAATTTCTTATATCCTTTTTAAAATCGCAGGAGATCTCTGGCCGTCCGATCTTTCATTAGACGACAGAGATCAAAGCGCATCCGCTGTCAAGCCTCCTTTTAGATTTAACACTTAAGTGAGTAGCTCACTACACGATGCATGTAAAGTGAGCTGATCATCGCTTTCATGCGTCGCGCCATGAGCAAGAGGATTAGTTAAGGTGTTTTAATTAATTCTAATTAATCTAGGGATCTTATAAAATTTATAACTCTCTCAATAAAATTAAAAAAAAATATGAAATAAAATCCTATGGAAAGATAATTCAACCTAGAATATTTTAAAATTAATTTCAAGGGATTTTGAATTATGCTTTTCTATGATTTTAGGTTTTATTGGAAACTTCATTTTGCTAACTACCTTTTAATTAAATCTCTAATTAATCCCAAATTTCTTGGGTATATTTTAAGGGATGATTTCTACCTCCCCTAATTTTCTTAGGATTTATTGAAGGCTTAATTAGGATAATTGCATATAAATTTATTAATTACCCTCCTTATATAATTAAGGATAATTAAGTTGTGATTAGTGGTTTTAATCCATCATTAGAGTTGATTAAGGTCAGATCTAGTAAATAGGAGATTTATGGGAAAATTTTGGGGCATTTCCCTTAAGCTATTCCCTAAACCCCCTTTTCTTTCCTTAATTCCTTCTTAATTAAGGGTTAATTCATTAATTATCTCCTTAATTAATTTCTTAAAAATTCTAAAAACTTCTAGAACTTAATTAACCTACTTTAGGTAGAGTCTTAGTTGTTTAATGGCTTAAGTTCAATTAAGGAAATCAAAACCCAATTCATATGTATGAAAGGGTGTTTTCAAATTACTTAAGCTAAACCCCTTAGCTTAATTGTATTAGACCTTGATCTTATTAGGTGCATTGCAAATTTAAATTCCTTGTGAGTTTTTATGTCATCTCATTGGCTCATAATTATTTGGTTAATTATTCTAAGGTGGTGTAGGTAAGGGTTAATTAAGTTACTTAATTCATATCTTAATCTAATTAATATATAAAAATGAACCTAATTATCTAAAAATTAAATAAAAATATCAAACACATGTGGGAATGGCTTAGGAACAACAAACTCAACTCACCATTTCGAAATTAAATCAAACTTCAAACTAAAGAAAAATCATATTGAATACACTTTGATTTATTTTAAACTTTCTTATTTCATAAGAGTGTCTTTAGGATTTAATTGAAGTGAGTTTTTTTACATGCTTTCATTGCTTTGAATCTTTCTCCAACATGTTAAATTTGTATGTCATGTGGTTTCATGCATTCATATTTTTCAAATTCAAATTTAAAAATGAAATTGCTTACTTTATGCCAAATTTGCATGTGTTGGCTAAAGTAGAAATATGAATGGCTATTATCACTACTAAATTCAAATTATTTTTAAAACATATAAATCAAATACCAAATCTGAAAGTATGATACATATATTTTAATTATGAGCTTGCATGTGAAAGATTATAAAGGTATGCTTAGTATGGGTTTCCTTTCTCTCTTATGTTGGTATAATTTTGAATAGGAATTTGGTAAGATGTATGGTTCATTTGAAAAGAACCTAACACTTACATAATTTCATATCCTATTCATCCCTATGCTATCACCTAAGAAGGTCTACCTATACTTGCATACATAAATTGCATAAACTAAATGAATCCATTAATACAACTTTTGCATTCTTCTTTTCTATTTCAATTCTTTTATACACATATTTGTATTTAAGGAAAGTGGTATATTTGTCTGGACAACCTTGAGGTTGCAAGGTTTTAAGTAGCTCTAAGTATATCTTGTACCTTATACCTCTCGTTAACAATGATGCTGTATTCATTTATGCCTTTCTTACTTTCATGTGTGTATGTGAAAATTTGGTTAAGGAAACCCCTTTATACTTAAGAAAAATCATGCATATTCAACTTCTAAATCTCCTTAAATGCATCACTTAGCATGTATCATAAAGAATGTTAAATATTCTCATTTATATGTATATATGTGCTTAGGATTCATTCATATGCATGTTATACATGTTGGAAAAGAAATGATGTAATGTGTATTATGTGAATTTTGATTCATTTTATTTAATCTTAAAATGCATTTCTTTTTGAATAGGTTTGTTTAGAGTTCATCTAAACTTAGGATCAATTAAAAGATTTAATCAAAACATTCACCTAAACAAAATTGAAATGTGAACCTACTTTAGAAATTACTTAGGTTAGGGAAGGAAAGAGAAGTTCTCTTCTCTTTTTCTCTCTTCATAACTTAGTAATTAATTCTAAGATTCATTTGAACCAAATCAAAATACAAAATAAAATCAACCCAAAATAATTAAACATCTTAAATGAAACCCTCCTCTAAGTTGAACATGTTCTCACACTTAGAAAATTTGAACCTAAAGCCATAGCTAAGCATACCACACAAACTTTCAAAGCACACACATTAGCCTAAGTCACCACTTCTAGCTTTAGGTTATGTCGGTGCATGGTTTGATGTTTATTTTGTTTTGTAATATATGTTTTAGACTAGATGTTAGGGTGCATGCTCGTAGAATAAATGGTAGGACGCTCTTAGTCTAGCTATTCTTTTCTGTAGGGGATTGTGCTTAAGGGGGCACTATCATAAATAAAAATATAAATGGTTTTGCTTACGGGTACTTTATACCCGTAAGCATAATTCAATAGACCTGGTGGACTTAGTCACCCATGTGTGGGGTGATAAGTCCAATATACATGCTTGGGATTTATGTGATTTGTTTTAGCTCACCTTTATTTTACAGGTGTTAGTTAGATTTCTACTTTTCTATTTCATGTAAATTTATGCATTTAGGATTTTAGAATGATTGTTATGGGGATTAGGATGAGCATTGGTCATAAGATCCCATCTTATACACCATTAAGCCTTGGAGCATCTACCTTCCAACCACCCAAAAGAAGGAACCAAAGAAGAAAGAAAAAAAAAGAAGAAAGAATAAATGAAGCTTAAAGACCCTCATAATAATAAATTTCTTGCTTAATTGTAATTTAATTCATTTGTAATTTGGGTTGTATAAGGGTAAAGCTCGGCTAGCAACATTTGATATTTTTGGGTTTGTGTGGTGGTGCCTAACCACAACAACCTTTTATTCTTTTTATGATTAGCTTAATAAATTGGTTGATGATTTGTTTAGCTTGTGCATTAATGACATATTTTTTCTAGTTTTTTCCTTGCTTTATGTATGGTATGGATGTAGATTAGGCTCTTTAAGAAGAAAATAAATTTTTTACCCAACTTAACAACTCAAAATAAAAATGAAATAACTCATAACCTCACCTAAAGCTTAGGTTTAAAATGAAGATAAAATAATTAATAACCCTTTAGCTGGATGGGAATTTCTTTTGTAATATCATGCACAATAACATCTTATTTTACTCTTGATTGGAGGGCTTCTACCTTTATTAGAGAAACTTGGCTTGACCTTTGAGAGCCATGGTGGAAACTCACCTCCTCCCTTCTCATTGCTTTTAGCCAATAACTTTATTTCTCATGCATTAGTCATATGAATCCTATTAGCCTAAGTCAAAATAATTGTCCGAAAAATAAAAATAAAATGAAATTTGAATTGCATTAGATTTAGGTCATTTGAAGCATGCCCTTTACATGATCTAGTCTCTTTAGGGAGTGAGTTTAAGGACTTAGTTTCTTTCTAAATGAATAACAACCTAGATATATTGCATAAGTATAAAGAGTTGCCTACATATATTTAAAATCGTAGGAGGAGTTAGTTGGCGGACACCCCCAGGTGGTTGTAAGTCCAAGTCATGGGATGATTTTTCCCTTTCTTATGGAGGCAAACCAATTACCCATTTTTTGCCTTAGATTTAGGTTCTGCTTTCGGCCCTTGCCAAAGCTCCCTAGATTTAAGTTATGAGATTGCTTCTCCCCTTTGTGGGTTATAAGCTTAATTCCTCACCTCTTAGGCATTTTCTTAATCTTGTGTTAAGGAATCATAAGTCCTAAATTTCTAATGAAAAATTCAACTTAAATAATCTAAATCAATTTCAAAAATGTAAAGCCCAATTATAGGATAGTTTGAGATTTCTCGCTAGGTTTCCTCACATCATGGGCATCTCCTACTTATCTTCCATTTTGGCATCAATAATAACTCTCTCTTTTGATCAATCCCATTTGATCTTTGAAAAATGAACTAATCGATTGATAGTCCTTTCCTATTAAAATCTTTGAAGACAATGATCATTTGCCTTAATCGAGAGTTTTCTTATGGATCCCGTCCTTTAGGATGTAATTAACTATGGGGGCTTGCCCCTGTAGGGAACTTAATGAACCTGATTTAAAATAAACCATGCTTTACTTTTTCATGTAAAGTAGGGGAAGAATCTTTGGTACATATACAGACCCATCATCTTTAGGAGTCTTTATTGAGGTAATTAGGTCCATTAAAGGGTAGTGGTTTCTGTCTTTTGAGATAGTATACTATTTCTTTGATGATGTACTTGATCACTGAATAAGCACATCTGCAGATCTGTGTGGCATCCCAAAAATATGAATTTCTATATGCTTGCCTCTTTCATTTCTCCCCATAGATTTGAAGGATTACTCGTATATGAATTTTTCTCCATAAATTTTTCTGGTGACTTCTGGGATGGTCCCTCTCCATCTTTGGTAAATGATCATTATCTTTATTGATAGTAGATTTATATTTTTGTATGAATCCAAGACTATCCTTCTTTCCATTGACACTTAGCTTATGTCATTCTTAAGTTAAGTTAGCCAACATCTTTAGGTTTTAGGACTGCATTCCGTGTTGGTCTTAAAACCCCCATTGGGTCCTCCAATGGGTAAAAATAAAAAGGAAACATTTTAAAGACTTCCTCCTTATCATTTTATCATAAGGAAAGGTTCATTCTAAAATAATAAAGACAAAAATAAATCTTCCATAAGAATTTTTCTTTTCAAAAAGCAGCTTTTGAAAAATGCACTTAATAAAATATTCTCCACAAAATTTTATCACCATCATTTAACAATTCCAATAATTGTTACATGTAGGGATTTTCAAAAATAAAACTAATAAAATTTTCCAAAAAGCACAAATGAACATCTTCTTTCAATTCACTTTGATGAAGATTTCATTTTCAAAATAAAATGAACAATCATCTTTTCCAAAAATGACAATCATAATCGTAAAGTTCTCAAAAAGCACACATGAATTTTTCTATTCAATACACTCACACTTATTGAATGGAAGTTTCATTTGTAAACAAAATTAAACTTTTCAAAAAGCACATATGAATAATACATTTAATATACTCAAATTTATTAAATAAAGATTTTATTCCTAACTAAAAATAAATATCATTTAGGAAATCCCACTTAAATATATCCCACGTATGATTAAGTTGGAATTCCTCTCTTACAAAAAGCAATAATCACACACAAAATAAAAAATTTCACATTTTAAAAATAAAATTGATCTCCATTCTACATACCTAAATTTGTTGAATGGATGTCCCCTTTTCAAAAATTAAAACTTAAACAATCATATTTCAAAAAATTTCAAAACACATTTTGGAACTTCATTTAGCATACTCAAATTTTCTAAGTGAAGTTTTCAAATCCAAAATAAAAAATTAACAATCATATTTCAAAATTTTTTAAAACACATTTTAGAACTTCATTTAGCATACTCAAATTTGCTAAGTGAAGTTTCCAAATCTAAAATCAACAATCATACTTCAATTTTTTTCAAAAAACACATTTTAGAACTTCATTTAGCATACTCAAATTTGCTAAGTGAAGTTTTCAAATCTAAAATAAAAAATCAACAATCATACTTCAAATTTTTCAAAAAAAATATATTTTAGAACTTCATTTAGCATAATCAAATTTGCTAAGTTTACAAATCCAAATAAAAAAAATCAACAATCATATTTCAAAATTCTAAATACATATTTGGAACTTTATTTAGCACACTCAAATTTGCTAAGTGAAGTTTCCAAATCCAAAATCAAAAAAATAAAAAAAAAATCAACAATCATATTTTAAAATTTTCAAACACCTTTTGGAACCTCATTTAACATACTTAAATTTGTTAAGTGAAGTCTCCAAAGTCAAAATAAAAAAAAAAGAAAATTCAAACACCTTTTGGAACCTCATTTAGCATACTCAAATTTGTTAAGTGAAGTCTTCAAAGTCAAAGCCAAAATTCTCAAACACATTTGGAACCTCTTTCCTTAGCATACCAAATTTGCTAAGGAGAAGTTTTCATTTTCAAAACCAAAATGAAATCAAAATTTTGAACACACCATTTGGAATTTCATTTAGCATATCCAAATTTACTAAGTGAAATTTCCATTTCACAAAACTAAGTGGGACTTCATCTTTAACATACTAAATTTGCTAAAGTAAAGTCTCCACTTTCAATCACATCAAAATAAAATGAAACACTTAGGATTCCCTTAGCATGCCAAATTTTCTAAGGATCCTACCTTTTCAAAAATCAAAAACATCAAAACACACTTGGATTCTTCACTTAGCATACCTAAATTTGCTAAGTGAGAATTCTAAATTTTCCAAAATCAAAACAAAATTCACAAAAAGAAACAATTATTTTCTCAAACACTTCACATAGCATACCTAAATTTGCTAAGTAAAATTCTAAAACAATCAAACAAAAATAAAATCAATTTGACCCTTACTTTAACATACCCAAATTTGTTAAAGGAAAGGGGTCCTTAAAATCAAAAATTCAAATTCAAAATAAACATGAACCTATGGAAGCATCCTTATCAAAAATTTTGAATCCATATTTCAACATACTTAAATTTGTTGATGTTGGATTCATATTCAAAATTCCTCTTTCAATCAATCTTATCAAATCCATTTGAACCACACTTAACACTTCCAAGTTGTTGGATGTGGGTTCAAAATTTCAAATTCAAAATTCAAAAATCTATAGAGATGAAATCGATACAAACTCATTTCTCATTCAGATCTTAGTGCGATAGTTCAATTTGGTCTCTTACAGTTATTGAAATGGCTGGTTCTCAAAATTTGTTTTTACCTTCCCTCTTGGTATGGATCTAGCTTTAAATCAAGCTGACTTCCCCCATCTAGGCCATACTCATCTAATTCACTTTGGTTGGGGATTTGAGGGATCAAGGATTACTTGTGAGGGCACTCCCCTTACTATAATTAGTAGGACCAAGGTGACCGGGCAGAAGGCAGTCATCAGGATTGACTTACCCTCTAATTATGATGTCTCCTCGCTGAAGAGGAAAGCTAAGCATTCAGAGACTTATAGTAGGCCGATTGCAGTGTGCCCACGATTGCATGAGCTATCTTTGAGTGAGGCTTGCACCATCTGTGTACCTCTAAGGGTAAGGCTCTCTTGGTCTTAGGGCTTGCCTCCCCTACATTTGAGTATGAATCTAGCTCGCACTCATCCCATCCTACCCATACACAACGTAGGAATAAAAATTGCATGATCAAGTGGTACCACACCAGGATTGCCAGGGAGCCAGAGGCAACAACCCGATCAACTGTGGATGAGTTTCTCATTGTTACTTCACCAATGGTTATAGAAAACTAGTTCCATCCTCTCTCTAGATCATACAGAGAGGATGTCAAGAGGATCCCATCACCTCCAGTGGTGCATTTTCAACCATCGTTTAGGAAGCAGGTGGGTATGCTAACCTCCAATCTTACTGCCGGTAGGCATCTGACACCGAGTCCAAGACATTTGATCTTGATCATCACCCATGCGTGGGAAGTAGATTCATCGGGAGGGCTTGTGAGGCCCATACACATATTACTAGCAGGAGAGAGCGTGATTCAACCGTCGGTTCCTCTCTTTATTTTCCATCTCGTGATACCCACGACCATACTCGAGTATCCTTCTCCTGAGACTAGACCATCATGAGGCAGTTCATGCATAGAGTCGGTGGTGTCTCCACCCCACCGCTCTACCCCTCATCCTCCATCACTAGTTCAAGTTACAACATCTCCTATTCCATCTAAGGCTATGAAGGCTGCATCTGGGGAAAAGCATACCCCATTGGTGATCCGGCTATGGCCAATGGATCCTACCCCTTCTACACCACCCATTGTGGTAGGGTCAAGCTCTCTCTTGCTTTACACAGTGGTGGTGAGTGGTAACAAGCATCATGGTTGTCCCCTTCACCAGTAGGATGTGGAGATGGTGAAAGTTATTTCAGATATTCCGGATAGATCAAGTGGTAAAACATCCTAGGATTGTTACCCCTCTTGTAGTAGCGGTCGAGTGTCATTCATCCAAAATGCAGTCCACAGATTGACTCTCTCTCTAGTGAGGTGCAGTCTCTAGTGCATGATAGTGATCACATCGGTCAGTCTAGATTATTTGTACATACTAAGATGGATTATTCTTTAGATGAGATAGTTGCACATTATTTCATGGAGAAGAAAGAGATCTTCGGGTATGACTAGTCAGATGAAGATAAAGTTAGCTTCTATCCCAACAAAGATGACTTGTTGGGGGACTCAGTTGGAGTCTACATGATTGACACTAGAGGATCTCTTCTTAGGAACAACAAGCCATGGAAGGTGATAAGGTTGATCAGGAAGACACCGTAGAATCAACCCAGCACCTCTGACATCAGTTGAGGTAGAAGGATGAGCAGATTGATAGGATGGCACGTTAGTTACAGGACTTATTAGTAGCCATTTCGGTGCTTTAGAAACAAGCCCCCTTAGTTCATCCTATTACAATTGATGTCAGTTAGCCTAAGTTAGTGCATGTCTTGGACCCAACCAAGAATCTATCTCCCATTGAGCAAGGTAGCACTAGCCTATATAGAAAGGTAGTGGAAAGTACCTCCATATAAGAAAAGGACATAAAATCCATGGTTGAGCAACAGGTGAAGGAAGCTTTGGCTCAAGCCCAGGGAGGATCATCGATTCCAAAGGGTAGACCCTACCCAGAGGAATTCGATGCTATCCAATATCCTAAGGGTTTTGTGCCTCCTTCCTTTAAAAGCATTGATGGCAGTGGAGACCCAAGGCAGCACATAACACATTTTAGGGCCAGTTGTTTTAACACAGGTTGCAGCGATACTTTACTTTTCTACCTTTTCATGAGTAGCCTAGTGGGTATTGCTTTTGATTGGTATGCTAAACTTCCCAATGGTTCAGTAAAGACATTTGCTTGAGCTCAGTAAAGGGTTACTGTAGGTGATCTCGTTGTAGCACAACATCACCACGGTGAGTCCCTTGTTGATTATATTATTTGATGGCGTAACCTGAGTATGAAATGTGAACTACAACTATCTAAACAACATGCCATTCAGATTCTCTTGAAGAATATCCATGACCCGATCACCTTCATGCTTATGGGCTTCACTATGCAGAGATTTGAGAAGTTAATCAACAAGTATTCTACATGGAGGCCAAAGTTGCCAAGATGATCGGTTGACAAGGAAGCAATAGAGATCAATCTGAGAGACCATGACCTCAGTAGCCTCCTCCTCCTTGGCCACCATCAGGCAGCCATACCGACCTCGTGCATCCTCCATGGCCAACACAGCCACCACCTCAGCCATACCACCACCAGCATTGGCATGCATATCCGTTGCCAGGTAGCTATGGTCCACCTACTCTTTTAGATAAGTTAAACAAACCTTATTCTTTTAAGAGGGAGGTAATTAAGAAAATCTTTAAGAATCTCTTAAAGAAACCTAATTTTCAGCTACCCTGGAGATGGAAGTAGGCAAAGTTATGATCCAAACTTTTGCCCTTACCAATATGCTTGGGCCATTTTGGAGGATTCACAGGATGGCTTGAACACAGTTTCAAGATCATTGCTGTAGTCATCCCAAAAGAATACCTTATGAAACAACCTTCCAATTCTATTAGGGTAATCCTTGGGGATACATGTGATCCTACCGAAACCAAAAAAGGTTGGGACATTTCCTTGTCCAAAACCTCTAAGAAAACCATTCAAAATATCAAGCTTTCTTGAGTGCACAGTCTCAAACCTCCAACACCAAGGAAGGTTTGCAAGTTGCGTGCCAACTATAGGAAAGTGGGAGCTCAACGGCTGAGCATGTGTCCTAGATAGCCCTTTAGCATGACCATGTGACCTCCCTTTAATTCTGCTTCACAGGTGACTTCTTCCATTTCAGCTAGCTCTTCTATTTCTTCTACTAGTAAAACTCTTGTACCAGCGGATAAGGGCATCAAATCCCTTACTCCACTCACTTTACTTGACTTCTACTTTGTACCTCCAAATAATTCCAAGAAATTGAAGAATAAAGCTAGTTTGAATTACATATGTCACTTCTGATGGGTTGTCTTCTTATTCCTAATGATAACTCTTCAAGTCTAAATAACTATAATAATTGATCTTCCTTTCTAATTGACTTTCCAACTCTAAAGACTATGGGTTCACCTCTTGAGATAGAATTAGAATCATCTGATTCCAAGGGTCCTATAGGAGAAGTTATAGGTGAGTCTGAAGTGCAGGTAGAACCTTCCATCACCTTGCCTCAAGAGATCATCAAAGTTAACCTCCGTAGTGGCAAGGTTATACCTCCTGGGATAGCACCTCAAAATAAAGGGAAACAAGTCATTGGTACTGAAGATCAAGAATCCCTTCCACAGGATGCTCCACCCTTGGATATGCTTGTGGAAGACCAGTCGAAGGTGGACTACAACATCCTTTCTCATCTAAAGTTCCATCTAAGCTAAGATGCCCAGTCTTATCTAAAGAGATGAGGAATCACTAATCAGCTCCTTGATCTTGAAATATGCTTAGCTTCAAGCACTATAGGTGAGGAAGCACATTATGCAAAAGAAGCCCAAGGGATCACCTTCATAGATGAAGACCTTTTTCTAGGGGACTTAGAGCACAACCATCCCTTCTACATCACGGTGACATGGACAGGTTCATACACATTAGGGTTCTCATGGATTCAAGTGCATTAATAAAGATTATGAGTCTAAAGACCCTTTTCTATTTGAAGATTGACATCTCTACACTCCGAGAAGATAAGATGATATTGAGAGGATTCAATGATCAAGGTGAGCAGGCTTTAGGTTCTATAGTATTACCTTTGGAGATAGGTGATTGGAAGACTGAAGCCAATTTCTACATCATTGATTTGAATACTTCGTTCACTGCTTTTCTTGGTATGCCTTGGATACTTCAAAATAAAATCATTCCATCCTCCCTTCATTAGTGCATCAAGTTCAGAAAAGATGGAATTGAAAACTATATCAACGGAGATAAAAAGCCATTTTCAGTTAGAGAGGTTGAGATTTATGAGGATGCGACCTACTACCTTCCTCAAAATACTCTTTCTCATGAACTTGGATAAAATTCAAATGCAAATACAAAAGAAAAAGAAAATGAAGCAAAAGAAAAGATAAAATAAATTGAAAAAGAAAAATAAAAGTCCAAGTGAATAAGAAAGGGGAATTGAAGAAGAAGTAGATCCGCATATCACATTCCACCCATAATTCATTCCATCATATGGACATGTGAGTAGAATGGCTCAACCTCCACCAGGCAGAGGAAAAATTAGAAAGAGAGGTAGTTTGAGAGGTGGAAGACCCTCTAGTTGGCCTTCAACCAACAAAGGTCATGTTCTAGTTCATAGGAGTACCCCTACTATTCACATAGACTTGAAATATAGGTTGGAGGATGAGTCTAATGTGATTAGTATACCAGCCAGCCCCTCTCAGTGGGTTCCATTGGAGGTGACTTTCAATCCAGACAGAGACAAAGACCAAGCCTCCAAGCAAAGCAAAGTATTCAAATTTGATTTATGTGAAACTATTAGGAAGCAGTTGGGAACCTTAGCTCTTACCTCACTTACATCTTAGAAAGTTGAAGGTTTAGTAGTTAAGGAAGTCCCTAAGTATTCCAGTGACATGAAGCAGAAGAAGTTCTTTTTGGGTTCATCATCCTCAAGCCCTGAAGTTGATGTAGAGCTTGAGGAGGATACTTTTAAAGAATTAATGGAATTACCTTTTGACTTTTACTCACCTTGTGTTCAAAATCTTATACAGAAAGGTTTAGTTCCTTACACATGGTCCAAGCACAGATCAAAATACTTTGAAAAGCTATGGAACAATATAGTAGGGAAGCACAATCAAGAGTAGGACTAGGATTTGGTAAAGTGGGTTCGATCGATGATGACGAATATTGCCTAGTTGTTACCAACCATTTAGAGTCTGATAGTTTCTTCTCATACATACCCAACTCTTATGAGAATGTGTGTTAAGAAACTTCAGATGATCCAGATGATCTCCAAGTCAAAGAGGCACCGCTGGAATTTGAAGAAGAGATTCATTCAAAAATCGACAAGCTTAAAGAAATCAACCTTGGGACAAAAGAAAATTCTCGCCCGACATACATCAATTCATTGTTGAATAAAGAAGAAACTAATGACTTAGTTAGGCTATTGACTGAGTTTAAAGACTACTTCACATGGTTTATAAAAAAATGCTTGTATTATCTCCTGACATAGCAGTCCACAAGCTAGCAATAGACCCATACATCCCTAAGCAAGCTCCTAAACGGATTAGAAATTGAACAACGGGTCATTTTAAAGTCAAGAAATTGATCGATACCAATATCAGTGTTTCCCAAGAGAAAGAAAAATTGCTTTTGAACCAATTGAATCTTCATAGGATCATGATGAGATCTTCAACAAACATCTATCATGGTTGAGTCTTCTTCATGATCAGTAATCAAGAAGTAGAGAAAAAAAAGAGACCACCTCTTTGACTTGAGAGTAGTTTTTGAACGGTTAAGATAATATAACCTCAAAATGAATCCCCTGAAGTGTGCATTCAGAGTCACTTTAAGAAAATTTCTTGGGTTTGTTGTTCGACATCGGGGAATAGAAATAGATCCTAAAAAGATTAAAGCTATCTTAGAAATGCCACCTCCAAAGATTTAACTCAACTCAGATCCTTCCAAGGATGGCTGGCATATCTAAGATGCTTTATCTCCAACCTGTCAGGGAGATGCAAGCCATTTTCAGCACTTATCAAAAAGGATGCCAAGTTCAAGTGGGATGACAAGTGCTAGCATGCCTTCGAAGATATCAAAGAGTACTTGGTGAAGCCTCCAGTTCTAGCAGCCCCTATCTCGGGTAGGCCACTCATCCTCTACACTGCTGCATTGGATGACTCTCTCGGCACTCTATTGGTGTAAACTGAAGGGAAGGAAAGCTTTCACCTCACCATATCATCGATCCTGTGAACTATCCACTTATTGAGAATATTGCCTAGCTTTGATCTTTACATCTCAGAAGCTATGACACTACATGCCTTTTCATAAGGTGAACTTGATCTCTTGAACTAATCCACTGTAGTATCTCATGACATGGTCAATATTTTCTGAACATTTGGCTCGTTGGTCCATGATACTCTCACAATTTGATATCACATTTATATCCTGTGCAGTAAAAGGACAAGCACTATTTCTTAGCAACACACCCACTTCCTCCTGATTCTCCGCTTAGAGATGATCTCCCCGATGAACAAATCATGAACTTAGGGGAGGCTGACAACCATCGATAGGAGATGGTGCAACTTCTTTTCTTAAAGGTTAAGCACCACGATCCATTCTCCCAGGAAAGGCAGGGGTAGGAATAGTCCTTCTAATTCTAAAATGTGATGTGATGAGATTCTCATACTATCTTGCCAACTCTTACACCAACAACAAAGCTGAGTATGAGGCTTTGATTACTAGTCTAGAATTAGCAATCACTATCAAAGTCAAGAGCATCAACATCTTTAGGGATTCTCAGTTGGTCATTAATCAGATTGTTGGGTCCTACCAGGTTCTCAAACCCAAGCTTTGTCATTATTACGAGTATATCATGAATCCCCAGATTCCCAAAGTCACCAACTACAAGTTTCCCCGAGTAGAGAACGCAGTAGCAAATGCCTTGGCTAAACTTTTCAAAGAGTTGGCATGTCCGGAAGATTAGTCCATTTCAGTAAAGGTCCAAAATAGACAAGTCTTATCCCTTATTGATGCTGAACTCATCGAGAGACTTTCTCATGAAGGGGAGGTTGTCGTTGCCAAAATGGACAAGGAGCTGGATTGGAGGCAACCGTTCATAGATTACTTGAACACTGAAAACTACCTCAAGAAAGGTCACAAACCTATCAAATGAATAGAGCTCTCTCCTATGCTCTTGTTGATGGCACCCTATATCATCGGTCCTTTGACCAAATGTGGTTATGTTGTTTAGACAAACACGCCCGTGGCATTATAATCGAGGTGTATTCAGGTCTATGTAGAGCACTTCAATTTGGTTCGAAGATGAAGATGAAGATCAAGAGACTAGGATACTACTAGCCTTCTAAGATTACAGACTGCATGGAAGTAGCTAGGGGATGACATCAGTGTCAAGTACACGGTGTGGTCCTCCACCAGCCACCCAACATTCTACACCCTACATTGGCCTCATGGCCATTTGAGTGTTTGGGTACCGACATTGTAGGTCTGATCGATCCTCCTTCTTCCAAGGGGCATCGATTCATCTTAGCTGCCATCGACTATTTTTTTAAGTGGGTGGAAGCCATCCCACTCATAGCTCAGCATGTGCTTCAATTTTTCAAGATCCATATCATATATAGGTTCAGGGTGCCTCAATGAATTATATCCGATAATGGTATTGCATTCAAAAGCACGAAGATCAACAACTTCGCTAGAAGACATGGTATAGATTGGAGATACTCCACCATCTACTACCCTAGAGCAAATGGCTTAGTAGAAGCATTCAATAAAACTCTCATCCAAATATTGAAGAAGTCTCTTGATGACAACAAACGATAGTGGAATGAATAGTTGGTTGAAGCCTGCTACCGCACATACCAAACTCCAACTCGTACCCCATTTTCCTTAGTGTATGGGAAGCTATTCTACCTTAGAAGTTCAACTCTCATCACTAAGGATAGCATTGGTAACAAGATCACTACAAAACATAATGCAAAGTTGCGTTAGAAGAGCTCAAGGTTTGGAGAGTCACTTCTGGGTGCCAAATCTCGAGTTGTACAAGGCCAAAATGATTCAATCTCACAACAAACTAGTCCACCCTAGGTCTTTTCGAGTAGGAGAACTGGTGTTAGTTCTAAGGAGACCAATTATTGCCTGTCAAAAGATGGGAGGCAAGTTTGAACCTACTTGGGAAGGCCTCTATGTCATAGAGAAGGCCTACCAAGGAGGAACTTATCAGTTTATTGATTGTAAAGGGAAACACCCGATGCTTCCATTTAATAGGCTCTATCTAAAGAAATATTATCTATGAAATAAATCATGTTTGAAAAATAATCATTAATAAAAAAGAATAAAAATCTGATTCCATTCATCAAATCTTCTCTTCTTTCGAAGTGTTGTTTGCTTGTCTCGCGAATCAGCCGTGATGTGTCTAGGGTAGGTGTAAGAGTCCTCCAGTGGCATCCTATCCATCTTTCACAACACAAACACAATCTTCTGATGCTATTAGAGTATGTGTAAGAGAGCCTGAGAGGCATCCTATTTTGATTAGCATAACTAAGTTAGGTGTGAGAGAACCCAAGCATCAATCTTTCTTAGTGGGAATCCTTTTTTCCATCCATGGCACCATTCCATCAAACCCCTAGTGTGTTTAAGGTAGGTATAAGAGTTCCCCAGAGGTGCCATATTCCTTTTAATACATGCATAAAGACAAACACAAATTTTTTGTCTCAAGCTATTTTGATGGAGAGCAAGCCCCCTGTGGCACTCACTCATTAGCTGCTCTAGGTCAGATCTACATACTACCTTGTCAATATGTCAACCCAGTGGTTCCTTATTGGAGGATATGAGTCCTCATGCTTTCTTTCTAACTTGACCATTGCAAACCAACGAGCACCTTGTTAGTATGGTATTCTTCACTGCCTAGCTAGTAAGCTACCTCATGTTGACTTTGCTTAAGAAGATGTGAGTCATTATGCTTTCTTCTTGAACTAGCCATCATGCACTAACCAGGTTGAGTATATTTGAGGTTTAGGATAAGTCCCCCATAGGCTCCTTTCCTCTTGACTACTTTTGAGTCGATATAAGTCCCCCAATGACATTCACTCAGTAGTTTCCCTAGGTCGGATGACACCTATCAAGGCAAGATGAAAGGACTTCGCTATAAGAAGATGTGAGTCCCTGAGCTTTCTTCCTAGCGATTATTACAAACTGATGGGTACCTTAAGTTGGTTAATGTTTACTATGCTGATAATGACTCTCTTGGTGGGTACACCACTCTTGGCAGATGTGAGTCCCCATGCTTTCTCCTTGAGTTGGCACCAAATACCTATTGGATATATGACTAGCCATGTAATCTTCTCCAGGGTGTTGGATTAAGCCCTTAGCCCATCCCTGGGCACTCTATTTGGATCAAGTCCTTTGCGCATTTAGCCACACGGGTTACGGATTAGGCTTCCTTTAGTAGCCACCTGATTGGAAAATTTATTCAATGTAGATTCTCCCTTTGATCTCTAGGTCTGATATAAGCTCCTTCTCAGTTTGATCCCTCGCAAACTAATAGGGTCCATGATAAACAAATAAACAACTAAAGCAAACAAACAAATAAAATTAATTTGCTTGTGGATTAGGAATTCAAACCCCCAAAGGGCCCTTTTCTCCAAGTAGACATCCTATCTTTAGGGCAGTGTCCGCAGAACTCCCTATAGGAATTGCCTGACTACTGGAGTTGAGATAAATCTTGGGGTTGGTACTCCCTCCGTAGTCACTCTTAGGTCAGGTTCAATTTATTTTTCCATTAGCAGGTTACCCTGGTAGTCATTCTGCTTTGGAATATATAAGACTATGATGCATTCTTTCTAGCATGATTATCGCGAAACCTAGGTCAAGTTGATTTGTTGCAAAACCAACCGATCACCTGGATCTTTTGTGGAAGATGTGCAACCTCGCTTTCATCAATGATGATTGCGAAAGGCACTCCTTTGGTTGGATAGTTCTCCCATCGAAGCTATTCCCTTGATAAATCGAGATAGGTCTAGGCTTTTATAAGCTCCTCCTCAGTTTGATCCATCGTAAACCAACAGAATCCATCAAAATAAATCTAAAAATAAAAATCAATTTTGACTATCCTTGAGCTAATTCAAGTCCCCCAGTGGCATTCACTCAATAGCTAGCCCTAGGTAGGGTTTGATTTGTTGCCCAAAGCAACCAATCACTCCAGTGGTTGCTTGTTATGGGAGATGTGAGTCCCTGCTTTCTTTCTAACATGACCATTATATATCAAAAGGCATTTCCCTTTGGTTGGCTAGTCCTACTATATGTTTAGTAAACTACCCCTTTGGATTGGTAAATCTGAGTTAGGTCTTGGCCTCCATGGCTTCTACTTAGTGCAGTCCATCATAATCCAACAGGGCTCATCTCAAAATTCAAACTTAACAAAATTTAAAATAAATTCAACCCTCATCCCCAGCGGAACAGATCAAATATTTTTCTCCTCAATGAGAATCAAATCAAATCCCTCTTCCTTTTTGTGGATGACTTAAACCTGCTTCCCTAGTGAAAGGTTCACACTCTATCCCTTGGTGGACTTTTCCCTCTCTCTTATGTCTTGGACATAAGTAAAGCCACACTGCACTAAGCTCTAGATTCTCTTTATTTCTTGGGTTAAGGATAGATTATTTCTGTTAGTGCTTATGATCTCTCGGTATTGTTGATCATTTTGGTCAACACCAATACCTGTGGTGTTCCTTGTCAGTCACACCACACCTATTGTGCACCCTTTGTTGACCTCATTTTTAGGATGAGTTCTCAACCCCTGCTTCTTAGACATAGGATTTCTCTTATACTTTAAGAGTTTCTTAGTCTTAAGACACATCTAGTGAGTAGGTGGACACTCAACCTAACCCTAGAAGACTTAGAAGAGTTAGCCATAGGAATAGGTCATGCCTTAGGGGTGTTAGGAAAATTTTCTACCCTTAGCTTAGACAATTCCTCATTTCAAGTCAAAATCCAAATCAATTCTATTTGATTTTCTCCATAACCTCAAATCAATTCCATGATTGAAACTTATGATCAAAATCCATCAAAAATTCCCAAGGCCAAATTTTTCCTATGTCCTTAATCTTCTCTTAAGGACTTAGCCAAAATCATGATCTAAACTAAATCAAATCTTTGAGATTTTCTCATAATTCATTTATATTCTCATTTATATTCACATATATAAATGAAATACAAATTCATACCAATCAAACTAAACTCAAAATTCCAAATCAATTCATGAAAATTTCCTAAATCCTTTAATTTCCCTTTAATGTACTTAGCCAAAATCATGATTAAATCAATTTAAAATCATGAGATCTTCTCAAAACTCATTTATATTCTCATTTATATTCACATATATAAATTAAATATAAATATAAATCAATCAAATCAAACCCTCAAATTAAATTCCTAAGCTAAAAATTTTCTAAGTCCCTTGATTTTCCATTGAAGGACTTATCCAATCAAAATCATGAGATATTCTTAAAACTCATTTATATTCATATATATAAATTAAATATAAATACAAATCAATCAAACCAAATTCAAAAATTCAAAATTCAAACTCCAAATTTTTTCTAAGTCCTTTAAATTCTTCTTAATGGACTTAGCCCAAATCATGATTAAACCACTTCAAATCCTTAAAATTTTCTCATGATCCATTTATATTCTCATTTATATTCACATATATAAATGAAATATAAATTCAAACAATCAAAACCACTCCCAAAAATCAAACTCAAACCCACTCATAATCCAACCTAAGCTTTTCAAGTCAAAATCTTGAACTTAGCCAAATCAATTTCAAATCAAGCCAAACTCTTGATTTTCTCTCATGATTCAATCAAACCTACAATCATGAGTCCAAATATAAATGCAAACTTCAATCACTCAATCAAAACCCAAGTCAAAAATCAAAGCCAAAATCCCTTCATATTCTTCCTTTGAATATGAAATTGTCAAATAAATCAAAACCCATTTGACTTCAAACCACTTGTAAATGGATTTATATTTCAATCATAAGTCCATATACAAGATCAATCAAGCTCAAATTAAGCTTTGACCATTTGACCCACTTAGGCTCTTGACCCAAAGTGACCTAATGTACCCTTATGAGCCAAATTCTAATCCTAACCAAATTGGATTGAACCAAACTCATATATCCCTCTCATCATGATCAACAATTATCATGGGATGATCAATCAACCAGATTGGGTCAAACCAAGTCAAACCTAAGGGTTGACCAAGTCAACACTTAGCCTAGAATGAAACCTAATATAGCCAAATTCTACCATAGGCCAAATTGATTGAAATCATAGATCTAAGTTCACTCATGACCTATATTTGAATTTGACCAAGCCAACATTTGAGCATGACCTAGCCCAATTGGCCACTTGACCCAACTTGACCTAAAAAGTCAAAATGTGTCAAAACTTGATATAAGCTAAATTGATCCAAACCAATGGGTCAAGTTCATTCCAAATCACTTGTTGAACTTGACCAAAGCCTCAATGGGCCAACTAGACCTAACTAGCCCAATTGACCTTAGACCCAACATGACCAAAAGGGGTCATGTTGAGCCAAATTTAAAGTTAACCAAAATTGATTGGAAATAAAGATACCAATCTACTCCATATGACTAACCTAACCTAAAGCTACCCATGACCTAGCCCAAATAGGTCAAATGGGTCAAATTGGTCAACTTGACCCATTTGACCTAAATGAAGTCATATGAGCCAAATTCAAAACTATACCAAATTGAATCAAACCAAAGCCACCAAAACATTTCAAATGATCTATGAACTTGACCCAATCCTTAGTTTGACCCAATTTGACCAATTTGTCAACTTGACCAAAGTTGACCCATTTTGACCTAAATGGGTCAACATGAGCCAAACCTTATCAAATGAATTACAAATATCATGAAACTTGGCCAAACATAGTTTGTCCACATACACAACATATCCAAATTAAAAAATCAACAAAATGACAATCCTACCCCTAGGCCATAGAATAAATTTTGACCTAATTTATGGGTAATTTGGTCATACCCTCTTCATATCCACTTGAGGCTTTCCTAATAGCTCAAGGGGACCTAATAAATAGTGGTGCACCCAACCCAATGGGTTTGGGTCAGCCCAATTGTAAGACCAAATATGACCCATGGGTCAAAATGGCTAATTCAAAATCCATCTCCCACTCAAATTCAAGCACATGGGAGGTTGGCATTCCTCAAGGCCTCAAACCATGTGCATCTCAGATCACAACCCTCCCATTATGATCAATTGGATCAAGACGTCACATAGGCTTGCGACCGTCCGATCCTTCAAGGGAGAGATATTCTCCCCCTAATTAAATTCAAATTCATCAGTCCTCATTTTGATTGCACCTAAGAGAGTCAGAGAAGCAATTCCTCAGCCTCCCCAAGCTTCTTAGAGTGAAATCAAATCTCATCTTCTCAGTTTTGAATAGTATGAAAATAGGGGAGCTCAATCCAATCATGAAATTTCTCTACACTAAAAACCACCTCAATTCCTCTTACACACTTCTTCTAAGGACAAATCTGAGCTCACCCAAGCTTCCACTGGAGTTCCCATAGCATGGAGAGGAGCAATTGGATCAAGGCCGCAAGGATCTTCAAGTGGTGTTGGACCATAGAGCAAGCCACTCAATCTCAAGGCCTAAGAATTTCAAGGCTTGTCTCACAGCAACGGACCTCATCGATTCATGATCACCTAGATGTATGGAATTTTTTGGAGGTGTTCATCCTTTGTGAAGAGAATTTTCAATTCAAGTGAATCCCACCATTAGATGTGCAGCTCCTTGGCTTTATATGGTGTGGGTTAAGTTTGGCTTTAATCTGAGCTCAATCAAGCTCGGATCTTCCCCTAGATCATGGATGACCTCTATTGATCTAAGGGGAAGAACTGGAGAGATCTCAGTTATCCATCCACGCATTTTGGATGGACGGCTGAGATTATTCCCACGTTTAGAATTTCTTATATCCTTTTTAAAATCGCAGTAGGGAGATCTCTGGTCCTTCGATCTTTGATTGAACGACAGAGATCAAAGCGCATCCGGTGTTAAGCTACCTTTTGGATTTGACACTTAAGTGAGCAGCTCACTGCACGATGCATGTAAAGCGTAATGACCGCCGCCGCCATGCGTCGTGCCGTGAGCAGGAGGATTAGTTAAGATGTTTTAATTAATTCTAATCAATCTAGGGATCTTCTAAAATTCATAACTCTCTCAATAAAATTTAGAAAAATATGAAATAAAATCTTATAAAAAGCTAATTTAACCTAGAAAATATTAAAATTAAATTCAAAGGATTTTCAATTATGTTTTTTTTTCTGATTTTGGGTTTTATTGGAAACTTTATTTTGCTAATTACCTTTTAATTAAGTCTCTAATTAATCCCAAATTTCTTGAGTATATTTTAGGGGATGACTTATGCCTCCCCTAATTTTTTTGGGATTTTTTGAAGGCTTAATTAGGGATTGCATGGATTTCTTACCCTCCTTATTAAGGATAATTAGTGGTTTTAATCCACAATTAAATTTGATTAAGGTTAGATCCAATAAATAAGAGGTTTATGGGGTAATTTTAGGGCATTTCCACTAAGCTATTCCCTAAACCGCCTTTTCTTTCCTTAATCCCTTCTTAATTAAGGGTTAATTCTTTAATTATCTCCTTAATTAATTTTAAAAAAAATTCTAAAACTTCTAGAACTTAATTAATCTACTTTGGGTAGAGGCTTAGGTGTTTAAGGGCCTAAGTTCAATTAAGGAAATGAAAATCCAATTCATATGTATGAAAGGGTGTTTTGAAATTACTTAAGATAAACCTCTTAGCTTAATTAACTATTAATTGTGAGACAAATTACATTAGGCCTTTTTCTTATTAGATAAATTGCAAATTTAAATTTCTTGTGAGTTTTTCTGTCATCTCATTGGCTCCTAATTATTTGGTTAATTATTCTAAGGTGATGTAGGTAAGGGTTAATTAAGATTCTTAATTAATACATAAAAATGGATCTAATTATCTAAAAATTTAAAAATATATCAAACACATGTGGAATGGGTTAGGAACAGCAAACTCAACTCACCTTTTTCTCAAACTTCAAACTAAACAAAATCATATCAATGAATACTTTGATTTATTTTAAACTTTCTTATTTCATAAGAATGTATTTAGGATTTAATTGGAGTGAGTTTGTTTACATGCTTTCATTGCTTTGAATCTTTCCCCAACAAGTTAAATTTGTATGTCATATGGTTTCATGCATTCATATTTTTCAAATTCAAATTTAAATATGTCAAATTTGTATGTGTTGGCTAAAGTAGAAATATGAATGGCTATTATCACTACTAAATTTAAATTATTTTCAAAACATATAAATAAAATACCAAATCTAAAAGTATGCTACTTACATTTTAATTATGAGCTTGCATGTGAAAGATTATAAAGGTATGCTTAGTATAAGGTTTCTTTTCTCTCTTATGTTGGTATAATTTTGAATAGGAATTTGGTAAGATGTATGATTCATTTGAAAAGAACCTAACACTTACCTAATTCCATATCCTATTCATCCCTATGTTATCACCTAAGAAGGGCTACCAATACTTGCATACATTTGGATAAACTAAATGAATCCATTAATACAACTTTTGCATTCTTCTTTTCCATTTCATTTCTTTCATACACATATTTATATTTAAGGAAAGTGGTATATTAGTCTAGATACCCCCGAGGTTGCAAGATTTTAAGTAGCACTAAGTAAGTCTTGTACTTTACACCTCTGGTTAATAATGATTGTATTCACTTATGCCTTTCTTACTTTCATGTGTGTATGTAAAAATTTAGATAAGGAAACCCCTTCCTACTTAAGAAAAATCATGCATATTCAACTTCTAAATTTTCTTAAATGGATTCATTCATATGTATACATATTCTTAGGATTCATTCATATGCATGTTATACATGTTGGGAAAGAAATGAAGTAATGTGTGTTATGTGAATTTTGATTCATTTTATTTAATCATAAAATTTCTTTCTTTTTGAATAGGTTTGTTTAGAGTTCATCTAAACTTAGGATCAATTCAATATTTAATCAAAACATTCATCTAAACAAAACTAAAATGTGAACCTACTTTAGAAATTACTTAGGTTAGGGAAGGAAAGAGAAGTTCTCTTCTCTTTCCCTCTCTTCATAAGTTAGTAATTAATTCTAAGATTCATTCGAACCAAAAAAATAAAAAATAAAATCAACCCAAAATAATTAAACAACTTAAATGAAACCCTATAAGTTGAACATGTTCTCACACTTAGAAAATTTGAACCTAAAGCCATAGCTAAGCATACCACACAAACCTTCAAAGCACAAACATTAGCCTAAGTCACCACTTCTAGCTTTAGGTTGTTGCATGCATATTTGATATTTATTTTTTATTTTTATGATATAGATTGGATGTTAGGGTGTATGCTTTGAATGAATGGTAGGATGCTCTAACTATTCTTTTAAGATGCTATCATAAATAAAAATATAAATACTTTGCTTGTAGGTTCTTTATACCCCTAAGCATAATCCAATAGACCAGGTGGACTTAGTCACCCATGTGTGGGGTAATAAGTCCAATATGCATGCTTAGGATTTGTGTGGTTTATTTTAGCTAACTTTTATTTTCCAGGTGTTAGTTATATTTTCACTTTTCTTTTTCATGTAAATTTATGAAATTAAGATTTTAGAATGATTGTTATGGGGATTAGGATGAGCATTGGTCATAAGATCCCATCTTATGCACCATGTAAATCCTTGGTGCATATACCTTTAAACCACCCAAAAGAAGGAACCAAAGAAGAAAGAAGAAAAAAAGAAATAAGAAATGAAGCTTGAAGACCCCCATAACAATGATTTTCTTGCTTAATTATAATTTAATTCATTTATTATTTGGGTTGTATAAGGGTAGAGCTCGGCTACCCACATTTGATATTTTGATTTGTCTTGTGCACGGCCTTTTATTCTTTTTGTGATTAGCTTTATAAATTGGTTGATGATTTGTTTAGCTTGTGCATTAAGTGACATATTTTTCTTAGTTTCTTCCTTACTTTATGTATTGCCTGGATGTGGATTAGGCTCTTTAGGAAAAATAAATCTTTTACCCAACTTAATAACTCAAAATAAAAATTAAACAACTCATAACCTCATCTAAAGCTTAGGTTTAAAATCAAGATAAAAGAATTAGCAACTCCTTAGCTGGATGAGCATTTCGTTTATAATATCATGCACAACAGCACCTTATTTCACTCTTGATTGGAGGGCTTCCACCTTTGAAAGCTTGACCTTTGAGAAAACTCACCTCCCTTCTTTCTTTTGAACAATAACCTATTTCAGTCATATGAATCCTATTAGCCTGAGTCAAAATAATTGTCAAAAAAATAAAAATAAAATGAAATTTAAATTGCATTAGATTTAGGTCTTTTGAAGTATGCCCTTTACATGATCTAGTCTCTTTAGGGAGTGAGTTTAAGGACTTAGTCTTTCTAAATGAATAATACTAGCTATCTTGCATAAGCATAAAAGCCTACATATATTTAAAATATGAGGAGTTAGCCACCCCGGAAATTGTAAGTCCAAGCTATCGGGTGGTTTGTCCTCTCTTATAGAGGCAAACCAAATACCCATTTTTTTGTCTTAGATTTAGGTTGTGCTTTTAACTTTTGCCAAAGCTCCCTAGATTTAGGTTCTGAGGTTGCTTCTCCCCTTTGTGGGTTATCAGCTTAATTCCTTACCTCTTAGGCATTTCCTTGATCTTCTGTTAAGGAATCATAAGTCCAAAATTTCTAATGAAAAATTTAACTTAAACCAACAAAATCAATTTTAAAAATGTAAAACCCAACAATATGATAGTTTGAGATTACTCGCTAGGTTTCCTAGTATCATAAATATCTCCTACCTATCTTTCATTTTGGCATCGATAATAACTCCCTCTTTTGATCAATCCCATTTGATCTTTCAAAAATGAACTAATCGATTGATAGTCCTTTCCTATTGAAATCTCTGAAGACAATGATCATTTACCTTAATCGAGAGTTTTCCTAAGGATCTGTCCTTAGAATGTGTAACTATGAGCTTGAGAGAACTTAACGCATAAAATAAACCCTATTTTACTTTTTCATGAAAAGTAGGGGAAGAATCTCTGGTGCATATGCAGATCCATTGTCCTTAGGAGTCCGTATTGAGGTGATTAGTTCCATTAAAGAGTAGTGATTTCTATCTTTCAAGATAGTACACTATTTTCTTGATGACGTACTCGATCACCTAAATAAGCACATCTGTGGATCAGTGTGGCATCCTAAAAAGATGAATTTATATATGCTTGCCTCTTTCATTTCTCCCCACAGATTTGAAGGTGACTACTTGTATAGGAATTTTTCTCCATAGATTTTCTTGCAACTCCGTTGGGGATGCACCCTCTCTCTATCTTTGGTAAATGATCATTGTCTTTGAGTATCAATAGTGGATTTATATTTTGGTATTAATCCAAGACTATCCATCTTTCTCTGTTGGCACTTAGATATTTCATTCTTAAGTTGAGTTAGCCAACATCTTTAGGTTTTAGGACCGCATTCCATGTTGATCTTAAAACCCCTGTTGGGTCCCCCAATGGGTAAAAATAAAAAGATCTAAATCAAAAAGAAACAATTTAAAGACCACCTCCTTATCATTTTTATGATTAGAAAAAGGTTCATTCTAAAATAATAAAGACAAAAATAAACCTCACTTAACAAATTTGACTATGCTAAAATGAAGTTCCAAATGTGTTTTGAAAAAAAAATTTGATTTTGGATTTGGAGACTTCACTTAGAAAATTTGAGTATGCTAAATGAAGTTCCAAATGTGTTTTGAAAATTTTTGATTTTGTATTTGGAGACTTCACTTAGCAAATTTGAGTATGCTAAATGAAGTCCCAAATGTGTTTGAAAAAATTTTGGTTTTGAATTTGGAGACTTCTCTTAGCAAATTTGGGTATGCTAAATAAAGTTTCAAATGTGTTTGAAAATTTTGAGAATATGATTGTTAAGTTTTGATTTTTGAAAAGAAGACTTCCATTCAACAAATTTAGATATGTAGGAATGGGAAATCAATCTTGTTTTTGAAATGTAAAAATTTTGTTTTGTGTGTAATTATTGCTTTTTGAAAGGGGGAATTCCAACTTAATCATATGTGGCATATGTTTAAGTGGGATTTCCAAATGATAACATTTTTAGTTGGGAATGAAATCTTCATTCAATAAATTTGAGTTTATTAAATGAAGATGTTCATATGTGCTTTTGAAAAATTTAATTTTTGTTTGAAAATGAAACTCTCATTCAAATAGGTGTGAGAATATTGAATGAAAAGGTTCATATGTGCTATTTGAAAGTTTTAATTTTAATTGTGATTTTTGGAAAGATGATTGTTCATTTTATTTTGAAAATGAAATATTCATCAAAATGAATTGAAAGAAGATGTTCATTTGTGCTTTTAGTTTTAATTTTACTTTTGAAAATTCCTACATGTAAAAATTATGAGAATTGTTAAAAGAGGGTGTTTTGTGAAAAATATTTTATTATGTGCATTTTTTGAAAGAGTTCTTTTTGAAAAGTAAAGTTCTTATGAAAAAATTATTTTGTCTTTATTATTTTAGAATGAACCTTTTCTTATCATAAAAATAATAAGGAGGAAGTCCTTAAATGTTTTCTTTTTTATTTAGATCTTTTTATTTTACACATTGGAGAACCCAACGGGAGTTTTAAGATCAACACAGAGTGAGGTCCTAAAACCTAAAGATGTTGGCTAACCCAATTTAAGAATGAAATAAGCTAAGTCAACGTAAAGAAAGATAGTCTCAGATTCATACCAAAGTATAAACCCACTATCGATACTTGAAGATAATGACCATTTACCAAAAATGGAGAGAGGAATCATCCCCAGTGGAGTCTCCAAAAAAACCTGTGGTGAAAAATATTATACATTCCTGCCTTCATCTATCTCCCTTTTTGGAAAAGAGGATAAATGAAAATAAAAATATATAGAATATACACCTTGTGGGGACACCGCGTAGATCCATAGATGTTCTTATTAAGATAATAGAGTACGACATTGAGGAGAGGTGTACTATCTCGCAAGATAGAAGTCACCACCCTACAATGGACCTAATCATCCAAATAAGGACTTAAGGATATGATTCTGTACCAAATATTCTTACTGTGAAAAAGTAAAGTAAGGTTTATTTTCAACCAGGTTCATTAAGTTCCCTACAGGGGAAAGCCCTAAAAATTAATTACATCATTAGGGATGGCATTCCTTAGGAATACTCTCGATTAAGGTAAATGATCGTTGTCTCTAAAGATTTCAATAGGAAAAGACTATCAATCGATTAGTTCATTTTTTAAGATCAAATGGGATTGATCAAAGAGAGAGTTATTATCGAGCCAAATGAAAATACGTAGGAGATGCTCATGATGCTAGGAAACCTAGCGAGCATCTCAAACAATCCTATGATTGGACTTTACATTTTTGAAATTTATTTAATTTATTTGAGTTGAATTTTTCATTAAAAATTTAGGACTTATGATTCCATAACACAAGATTATGGAAATGCCTAAGAGGTAAGGATTTAAGCTTATGGCCCACAAAGGAGAGAAACAACCTCAGAACCTAAATCTAGAGAGCTTTGGCGAGGGCTGAAAGCATAACCTAAATCTAAGGTGAAAAGGGGTATTTGGTTTACCTCAACAAAAGAGGATAAACCACCTGATTGTTTAGACTTACAACCGCCTAGGGGTGGCTATCAACTAACTCCTACTTTTTTTAAATTCATCTAGGTGAGTCTTATGCTTTATGCATGATATCTAGGCTATTATTTATTTAGAAAGAGACTAAGTCCTTAAAATCACTCCCTAAAGAGACTATATCATGTAAGGACATGCTTCAAATGAGCTAAATCTATTACAATTCAAATTTCATTTTATTTTTTATTTTTAAATAATTACTTTGACTCAGGCTAATAGAATTCATATGCCTAATGCATGAAAAATGAGATTATTGGCCAAAATCAGCGAGAAGGGAGGAGGTGTGTTTCCACCATGGCTCTCAAAGGTCAAGCCAAGTTTCTCTGGCAAAGGTGGAAGCCCTCCAATCAAGAGTGAAAATAATATGCATTTGTGCATGATGTTATAAAATAAGTACTTATCCAGATAAGGGGTTGCTAATTCTTTTATCTTTATTTTAACCTAAGCTTTAGGTAAGGCTATGAGTTCTTTAATTTTAGTTTTGCATTATTAAATTTGGTAAAAGATTTATTTTTTCCTAAGAGTATAATCTACATCCAGGCCATACATAAAGCGAGGAAGAAACTAGAAAAAGGATGACTTAATGCACAAGTTAAATAAATCATCAATCAATTTATAAAGCTAATCATAAAAGAATAAGAGGCCATTATGGTCGTACCACACAAATCGAAAAAATAATTGGTGGCGAGATCTACCCTTATACAACCCAGATTACAAATGAATTAAATACAATTAAGCAAGAAATTCATTATTATGGGGGTCTTCATGCTTCATTTCTTCATTCTTCTTCTTCTTTAGTTTTTTCTTTTAGATGGTTGGAAAGTGGATGCTCCAAAGGCTTCACATGGTACATAAGATAAGATCTTATGACCAATGTTCATCCTAATCCCCATAATAATCATTCCAAAATCCTAATTGCAAAATTTACATGAAAAGAAAAGGTAAATCTAGCTAACACCTACAAAATAAATGTTAGCTAAACTAAACCACCAAATCCCAAGCATATATATTGGACTTATAACCCCACACATGGGTGACTAAGTCCACCTATTAGATTATGCTTAGGGATATAAGCACCTGCACAGTAAAAGTATTTGTATTTTTATTTATTACAGCGCCCCTTAAGTATAATCTCACAGAAAATAATGGTTAGACTAAGATTGTCCTATCATTCATTCTATGCACAGACATTCTAACATCCAATCTACAATATATATCACAAAATAAAAGCAAGCATCAAACCATGCATCGCCCTAACCTAAAGTTAGAAGTGGTGACTTAGCCTAATGTGTGTGCTTTAGAGATTTGTGTGGTATGCTTAGCTATGGCTATAAGTTAGAATTTTCTAGATGTGAAATATGTTCAACTTAGAAGAGGGTTTTATTAAAGTGATTTAATTATTTTGGGTTGATTTTATTTCATGTTTTGATTACATTCAAGTGAATGCTACAATTAATTACTAAGTTATAAAGAGAGGGAAAGAGAAGAGAACTTCTCTTTCCTTCCCTAACCTAAGTAATTTCTAAAGTGGATTCATGTTTTTAGTTTTATTTATGAATGTTTTAATTAAGTGTTTTAATTAATCCTAATTTTAGATGAACTCTAAACAAATGTATTCATAAAGAAAGGCATTTTAAAATTAAATAAAATGAACCAAATTCACAAAACATGCATCACTTCATTTCTTCCCAACATGTATAACATGTATATGAATGAGTTCTAAGCATATCTATACACACAAATGAGAATTTTTAGCACACTTTATGATACATGCTAAGCAATTCATTTAAGGAAATTTGAAAGTTTATGATGCATGATTTACATTAAGTAGAAAAGGGATTTCTTATCCTATTTTCACATGCACACATGAAAGTAAGAAATGCATAAGTGAGTACAATGCCATTGTTAATCAGAGGTGTAAGGTACAATACCTACTTAGGGCTACTTAAAGTCTCACAATCTCGGAGTTGTCTACATTAATACACCACTTTCCTTAAATACAAACATGTGTACAAAAGAAATGAATGGAAAAGAAAGAATGCAAACATTTGTATTAGTTGATTTATTTTGCTTATGCAATTTATATGTGCAAGCATAGGTATCCTTCTTAAGTTATATTATAGGAATGAATAGGATATGGAATTAGGCAAGTGTTAAGTTCTTTTCAAATGAACCACACACACCTTACCAAATCCTATTCAAAACTATACTAAAAGAGAAGAGAAGGAGAACCTACACTAAGCACATCCTTATATTTTACTCACATGCAAACTTATAAATAAAATATAAGTAACACACTTTAAGTTTTGATAATTGATTCATGTGTTTTGAAAATAATTTGAATTTAATAGTGATAATAGCCACTCATATTATTACTTTAGCCAACACATACAATTTGACATAGAGTAAATATTTTCATTTTAAATTTAATTTTTAAAAAGCATGGATGCATGAAACTACATGACATACATATTTAACATGTTGGGGAAAGAACTAAAGCAATGAAATCATGTAAACACATTCACTTTAATTAAATCCTAAAGACAATCTTATGAAATGAGAAATCTTAAAGTAAATCAAAGTTCATTTAGTATGGTTTTTGTTTTATTTAGAATTTGATTTAATTTTGAAAATATGGATCGAGTTTGCTATTTCTAACCCATTACCACATGTGTTTGATATTTTTGTTTAATTTTTAGATGATTAGATTCATTTTAAATTTTGATTAGGTTAAGGTATGAATTAAGCATGTTAATTAACCCTTAGCTACACCACCTTAGCATAGTTAACCAAATAATTATGAGCTAATGAGATGACATAAAACTTCACAAGGAACTTAAATTTGCAAGGTACCTAGGAAGAAAAGGGCCTAATGCAATTTGGCTCATGATTAATGGTTAATTTAGCTAAGGAGTTTAACTTAAGTAATTTCAAAATACCCCTCACACATATGAGTTGAGTTTTGATTTTCTTAATTGAACTTAGGCTCTTGAACACCTAAGCATCTACCAAAAGTAGATTAATTAAGTTTTAGAAAGTTTTAGAAATTTTAAGAAATCAATTAAGAGGATAATTAATGAATTAGCCCTTAATTAAGAGAGGATTAAAGAAAGAAAAGGGGGTTTAGGGAATAGCTTAGGGAGAATACCCCAAAATTATTTCCTAAGTGTCCTATTCACTGGATCAAACCTTAATCAAAATCAATAAGGGATTAAAACACTAATCAAACCCTTAATTATCCTTAATTACATAAAGGGGGTAATTAGAAAATGCATTTTTAATTCCCCCAATTAAGCCATCAATAAATCCCACTAAAATTAGGGAAGGCAGAAGTCATCCACCAAAATATACTCAAGAAGTTTGAGATTAATCAGAGGATTAATTAAGGATTAATTAGAAAATTAAGATTTTCATTAAAACCTAAGATCAGATAAGATACAATTTAAAATCTATTAAAACCAATTTTAGAATATTCTAGATTAAATTATCTTTCAGTGGCAATTTACCTCATATTTTTTTTATTTTTCTTTAAAGATATATGAATTTTTAAAGCTTAGAGGATTAATTAGAATTAATTAAAACCTAATTAAACCCTTTAATTCATAGCATGACACATGGTGGTGGCGGTCATGTGCACTTTCCGTGCGTCAAGAGGTGAGCTGCCTCTTAAATGTCCTATCACCACGCTCGTGATAGCGGTAGTATGCGGTTTGATATCCATCATTCAATCAAGGATCGAATGACCAAGAATTAACCCATGATTTTAAAAGGATAAATAGAATTTAAAATGTGTTTTTAATGAACCTAGGAAGAAAAGGGTCTAATGTAATTTGGCTCATGATTAATGGTTAATTAAGCTAAGGGGTTTAACTTAAGTAATTTCAAAATACCCCCCACACATATGAGTTGAGTTTTGATTTTTTTAAATGAACTTAAGCTCTTGAACACCTAAGCATCTACCCAAAGTAGATTAATTAAGTTCTAGAAAGTTTTAGAAATTTTAAGAAATTAATTAAGAGGGTAATTAATGAATTAGCCCTAAATTAAGAAAGGATTAAAGAAAGAAAAGGGAATTTAGGGAATAGCTTTGGGAAAATACCCCAAAATTATTCTCTAAGCCTCTTATTCACTGGATCAAACCTTAATCAACTTCAATAAGGTATTAAAACACTAATCAAACCCTTGATTATCCTTAATTATATAAAGGGGTAATTAGGAAATGCATTTGCAATTCCCCCCAATTAAGCCATCAATAAATCCCAAGAAAATTACATGAGGTAGAAATTATCCCCAAAATATACCCAAGAAGTTTGAGATTAATAAAAAGATTAATTGAGGAGTAATTAGCAAATTAATATTTTAATTTAAATCCAAAATTAGAGAAAGATACAATTTAAAATCCATTAAAACTAATTTTAAAATATTTTAGATTGAATTATCTTTAAGTGGCAATTTACCTCATATTTTTTTGATTTTTCTTTAAAGAGATATGAATTTTTAAAGCATAGAGGATTAATTAGAATTAATTAAAATTTAATTAAACCCTTTAATCCACAGCATGACACGCGGCGGCGGCGGTCATGTGCACTTTCCACGCGTCAAGAGGTGAGTCTCCACTTAAACATTCTTTCACCGCACACATGGTGGCGGCGATACGTAGTTTGATATCTGTCATTTTAAGAGAATAAATATACTTTAAAATGTGCATTTAATCTCAGCTGTCCACCCAAAATGCGTGGATGGACAGCTAAATATCTATCCCTACCAAAGCCTATGAATCATGGAGGTCGTCCATGTTCTAGGGTTTGATCCGAGCTCGATTGAGCTCGGATTAGGATAAAAACTTGCACACACCATCATCAAGCAATGTAGATCACATCCAATGGTTGAAAATTCATTCCATTAAATTTTCTTTTACAAAGGACCAACACACCTTAAGTCTAGTGTTTGAAAAATACCATACCTCACCGGAGGTGATCACTGGTGCTCGATTCCCTTAGAGGAGCTTCGTCTGGTTGAGACAAAGTTGTGGTGAAAGAATTAGCTCCTAAGGTTGAGTAGCTTGCTCTATGGACCAACACCTCCTTAGCTCCTTTGCAATTTTGATCTAGGTGAACCTTTCTTTACCTTTGGAACTTGAGAGAGAGCTTAGGCAAGCTCAACTTAGCCTTCTGGTGGAGTGTGCAAAGGTAATTGGCTTGATTTGGTGTGTGGAGAAAATTGAGAAATCAATGGAGCTCCCTTATTTTCTCTTGAAGAAAATTGAGAATGGTAATTTCCAAATCCCTCTAGGAAACTTAGGAACACTCAAGGATGGCTCCTAACACTCCCTAACACTCAATCAATAGTGAGCCTATGAAAATTGAACTGAATTAGGGGAAGTATATCTCCCCCTATGGAAATTGGATGGTCAAAGCTCTCTTTATCATTTTGATCCAATTGCCAATATGAAAAGGTCTGTTTCAGTTGTTATATGTTGGCACATGGTTGGTTTGAGCTAAGGAGTGGATTGGTAACCTCCCATGTGAGTGGAGGGAAGTTTATTCGCCATTTGAGCCATGTGCTCGATTTTGGCCTTGGGTCCATTTGGGCTGACCCAAGCCCATTGGGTTGGGTGCACCACCCTCCATAGGGTCTACTTGACCTATCATGAAGGTATCAATAGATATGAAGAGGGCTTGGCCAAATTTCCCATAGATTTGACCAAAATTTGTTCTATGGCATAGGGGTAGAATGATTATTTGACTGATTTTTGAATTTGAATATGTTGGGTATGTTGAGAAAATAGTTTGGCCAAGTTTCATTAGATTAGGAGTTCATTTGATACGATTTGGCTTATGTTGACCCATTTAGGTCAAAATGGGTCAACTTGGGTCAAGTTGACTAATTGGTCGAATTGGGTCAAACCAAGGGTTGGTTCAAGTTCATATGACCATTTGAAATGTTTTTGTGGCTTTGTTTTGATTTAATTTGGTTTAGTTTTGAGTTTGGCTCATATGACTTCATTTAGGTCAAATATATCAAGTTGACCAATTTGACCCATTTGACCTATTTGAGCTAGGTCATGGTAGGTTTAGGTTTGGTTAATCATATGGAGTAGATTGGTATCTTTGTTTCCAATCAATTTTGGTTAAGTTTGAATTTGGCTCAACATGACCCCTTTAGGTCAAGTTGAGTTAAAGGTCAAGTGAGCTAGGTTAGGTCTAGTTGGCCAATTGAGGCTTTGGTCAAGTTCAACAAGTGATTTGGAATGAACTTGATCCATAGGTTTCAATCAACTTGGCTTAGACCAAGTTTTGACACATTTTGACTTTTTAGGTCAAGTTGGGTCAAGTTGGGTCAAGTGGTCAATTGGGCTAGGTCAGGCTCAAATGTTGACTTGGTCAAGTTCAAACATAGTTCATGAATGAACTTAGATCAATGGTTTCAGTCAATTTATCCTATGGCGGATTTTGGCTATGTTAAGTTTTATTTTGGCTAAGTTTTGACTTGGTCAACCCTTAGGTTTGACTTGGTTTCAGCCAATTTGATTGATTGATCATCTCATGATGATTGTTGATCATGATGAGAGGCATAGGTGAGTTTGATTCAATCCAATTTGATTAGGATTAGAATTTGGCTCATAAGAATACTTTATGTCATTTTGGGTCAAGTGAGCCTAAGTGGGTCAAATGGCTTGGACATAGCTTGATTTGAGTTTGATTGAACTTGTATATTGACTTATCATTGTAATATAAATCCATTTGTAAGTTGTTTGAAGTCATATGGGTTTTTATTCATTTGACAATCTCATATTCAAAGGAAGAATTTGAATGAATTTTGGGTTTGATTTTTGAATTGGATTTTGATTTGGTGATTAAAGTTTGTATTTATATTTGGATTCATGATTGTAGGGTTGATTGAATCATGAAGGAAAATCAAGAGTTTGGATTGATTTCAAGTTTATTTGGTTAAGTTCAAGATTTTGATTTGTAAGGCTTAGGTTAGATATTGAGTGGACTTGAGCTTGATTTTTGGGAGTGGTTTTGATTGTTTGAATTTATATTTCATTTATATATGTGAATATAAATGAGAATATAAATGAGTCATTGGAAAATTTCAAAGATTTGAAGTGATTTGATCATGATCTATGCTATTAAGAAAGAATTTTAAGGGATTTAGGAAAGATTTTGAATTTTTGAATTTGAATTTGTGAATATAAATGAGAATATAAATGAGTTATGAGAAAATTTCATGAATTTGAATTGATTTGAACATGATTTAGGCTAAGTCCTTAAGAGGAAAATTAAGGACTTAAGAAGAATTTTAGATTTGGAATTTAATTTTTTGATTTGATTTGATTGATTGATTTATATTTATATTTCATTTATATATGTCAATCTAAATGAGAATATAATGAGTTATGAGAAATTTTCAATTATTTGAATTGATTTAGATCATGATTTAGGCTAAGTCCTTAAAAGAATATTAAGGACATAATGAATTTTATGAATTGATTTTGAGTTTTGAGTTTAGTTTGATTGGTTTGAATTTATATTTCATTTATATATATATGAATATAAATGAATTATGAGAAAATCTCAAGAGTTTGAATTAGTCTAGATCATGATTTAGGTTAAGTCCTTAAGAAGGAAATTAAAGACTTAGAAAAGATTTTGAATTTAGAGTTTGAAATTTTGAATTTGGTTTCAATCATGGATTTCAATTTCATGGAGTTGATTTGAGTTTGGAGAAAATCAAATAAGATTGATTTGGAGTTTGACTTGAAGGAAAGAAGGTGAGGAATGATTCAAGCTAAGGGTAGGCAAATTTTCTTAACATCCCTAAGGCATGACCTATTCCTATGGCTAACTCTTCTAAGTCTCTAGGGATAGGTTGAGTTTCCACCTAATCACTAGATGTGTCTTAAGACTAAGGAACTCTTAAAGTTTAAGAGAAGTTATATGTCTAAGATGGAGGGGTTAAGAGCTTATTCTAAAAATGAGGTCAACACTCACAAAAAGGAAAAGCAACCTCAGAACCTGAATCCAGAGAGCTTTAACGAGGGTCAAAAGCACAACCTAAATCCAAGGCAAAAATGGGTATTTGGTTTGCCTCCATAAGAGAGGACAGACCACCCAATTGTTTGACTTACAACTACAGGGGTGGTCGCCAACTCCTCCTCCTATGATTTTAAATTCATGTAGGCAAGTCATATGCTTTATGCAAGATAGCTAGACTATTATTTATTTAGAAAGAGACTAAGTCCTTAAACTCACTCTCTAATGAGACTAGATCATGTAAGGGTATGCTTCAAATGACCTAAATCTAATACAATTCAAATTTCATTTTATTTTTATTTTTGGACAATTATTTTGACTGAGGCTTATAGAATTCATATGCCTAATGCATGAGAAAGGAGACTATGGGCCAAAATCAGCGAGAATGGAGGAGGCGTGTTTCCACCATGGCTCTCAAAGGTCAAGCTAAGTTCTCTGAAAAAGGTGGAATTCCTCCAATCAAGAGTGAAAATAATATGCATTTATGCATGATGTTATAAAAGAAGCACTCATCTAGTTAAGGGGTTGTTAATTCTTTTATTTTGATTTTTAACCTAAGCTTTAGATGAGGTTATGACTTCTTTATTTTAGTTTTGAATTGTTAAATTTGGTAGAAGATTTATTTTTTTAAAGAGCCTAATCCACATCCAGGCCATACATAAAGCAAGGAAAAAACTAGGAAGAGGATGTCACTTAATGCACAAGCTAAATAAATCATCAATCAATTTATAAAGCTAATTGCAATAGAATAAGAGGCCATTATGGTCGGGTACCACCGCACAAACCCGAAAACAAATTGGGTAGCCAAACTCTACCCTTATACAACCTAGATTATAAATGAATTAAATACAATTAAGTAAGGAACTCATTGTTATAGGGGTCTTCAAGCTTCATTTCTTCCTTCTTCTTTTCTTCTTTCTTCTTCTTTTCTTCTTTCTTCTTTGGTTCCATCTTTTGGATGGTTGGAAGGTGGATACTCCAAATGCTTCACATAATGCATAAGGTGATATCATATGACCAATGCTCATCCTAATCCCCATAATAATCATTCCAAAATCCTAATTTATAAAATTACATGAAAAGGAAAAGTAGATCTAGCTAACACTTGCAAAATAGAGATTAGCTAAACAAATCACACAAAATCCCAAGCATGTATATTAGACTTATCACCCCACACATGGGTGACTAAGTCCACCTGGCCTACTGGATTATGCTTAGGGGTATAAGTATTTGCATAGCAAAATTATTTATATTTTTATTTATCTCGATGCCCCTTAAGCACAATCCCCTATAGAAGATAATGGTTAGACTAAGATCACCCTACCATTCATTCTACGCACATACATCCTAACATTTAGATTAAAAATATACATCACAAATAAAAAAGCAAGCATCAAACCATGCACTGCCCTAACCTAAAGCTAGAAGTGGTGACTTACCCTAATGTGTGTGCTTTAGAGGTTTTTGTGGTATGCTTATCTATGGCTTTAAGTTAGAACTTTCTAAGTGTGAAGCATGTTCAACTTAGAGGATGGTTTCATTTAAGTGATTTAATTATTTTGGGTTAATTTTATTTTATATTTTGATTGGGTTCAATTGAATCCTATAATTAATTACTAGGTTATAAAGAGAGAGAAAGAGAAGAGAACTTCTCTTTCCTTCCCTAGCCTAAGTAATTTCTAAAGTGGATTCATATTTTTAGTTTTATTTAGTGAATGTTTTATTATATGTTTTAATTAATCTTAAGCTTAGATGAACTCTAAACAAACTTATTCAAAAAGAAAGGCATTTTAAGATTAAGTAAAATGAACTAAATTCACAAAACATACATCACTTTATTTCTTTCCCAACATGTATATCATGCATATGAATGAGTCCTAAACATATATATATACATACAAGTGGGAATGTTTGGCACACTTTATGATGCATGCTAAGTAATTCATTTAAGATAATTTGAATGTTTATGATGCATGATTTTCATTAAGTAGCAAAGGGGTTTCTTATCCAATTTTCAAATGCACATATGAATGTATGAAAGGCATAAGTGAGTACGATGCCATTGTTAACCAGGAGTGTAAGGTACAAGACCTACTTAGGGCTACTTAAATCCTCACAGCCCTAGGATTTCCAGACTAATATACCACTTTCCTTAAATACAAGCATGTGTACAAAAGAAATGAGTGGAAAAGAAGGAATGCAAAAGTTTATGTTGGTTGATTTATTTTTGTTTATGTAATTTATATGTACAAGTATAGGTATCCTTCTTAAGTAATAGCATAGGAATGAATATGATATGGAATTAGGCAAGTGTTAGATTCTTTTTAAATGAACTATACACTTTGACAAATCCTATTCAAAATTATGCTAAAAGAGAGGAGAAGGAAAAAACTTACACTAAGCACATCCTTATATTTTACTCACATGCAAATTTATAAGATATAAGTAACTCACTTTCAATTTTGATAATTGATTTATATATTTTGAAAATAATTTGAATTTAATAGTGATAATAGCCACTCATATTCTTACTTTAGCCAACACATACAATTTGACATAAAAGAAATATTTTTATTTTAAATTTGAATTTTGAAAAGCATGGATGCATGAAATCGTATGCCATACATGTTTAGCATATTGGGAAAGAACTAAAGTAATGAAAGCATGTAAACACATTCACCTTCATTAATTCCTAAAGGCAATCTCATGAAATAAGAAAGCTTAAAGTAAATCAAAGTTTGATATTTTTGTTCAATTTTTAGATGATTAGATTCATTTTTATATTTTAATTAGGTTAAGGTATGAATTAAGCATGTTAATTACCCCTTACCTACACCACCTTAGCATAGTTAACCAAATAATTATGAGCCAATGATATGACATAAAATCTCACAAGGAATTTGAATTTTCAACACACCTAGGAAGAAAAGGGCCTAATACAATTTGGCTCATGATTAATGATTAATTAAGCTAAGGGGTTTAACGTAAGTAATTTCAAAACACCCCTCACACATTTGAGTTGAGTTTTGATTTTCTTAATTAAACTTAGGCTTTTGAACACCTAAGCATCTACCCAAAGCAGATTAATTGAGTTCTACAAAGTTTTAGAATTTTAAGAAATTAATTAAGAGAGTAATTAGTGAATTAACCCTTAATTAAGAGAGGATTAAGAAAGAAAATGAGGTTTAAGGAATAGCTTAGGAGAAATGCCCAAAAATCATTACTTAAACCTCATATTCACTAAAACAGATCTTAATCAACTTCAACAAAGGATTAAATCATTGATCAAACCCTTAATTATCCTTAATTATATTAAGGGGATAATCAAAATGAATTAGCAATTTTCCCAATTAAGCCACCAATAAATCTCAAGAAAATTAGGGGAGGCTGAATTCATCCACTAAATTACACTCAATAAGTTTGGAAATAATTAGTGGATTAATTAAAGGGTAATTAACAAATTAATATTTCTAATAAAAACCAAATTCAAAGAAAAGAAGTATTCAAAATTAATTAAGTCAAGTTTGGCTTAGATCAAGCTTTGACATATTTTGACTTTTTAAGTCAAGTTGGGTCAACTTGGATCAAGTGGCCAATTGGGCTAGGTTAGGCTCAAATGTTGACTTGGTCAAGTTCAAACATTGGTCATTAATGAACTTAGATTATTGGTTTCAATCAATTTGGCTTATGGTGAATTTTGGATATATTGGGTTTCATTTTGGTTAAGTGTTGACTTGGTCAACCCTTAAGTTTGACTTGGTTTGATCCAATTTGAGTTATTGATCATCTCATGATGATTGTTGATCATGATGAGAGGCATAGGTGAGTTTGATTCAATCCAATTTGGTTAGGATTAGAATTTGGCTCATGAGGGTACTTTAGGTCACTTTGGATCAAGTGAGCCTAAGTGGGTCAAATGGCTTGGCCAAAGCTTGATTTGAGTTTGGTTGAACTTGCATATGGACTTATGATTGAAATATAAATCCATTTGCAAGTGATTTGAAGTCAAATGGGTTTTGATTTATTTGACAAATTCAAGTTCAAAGAGTGAACATGAAATTGATTTTGGCTTGATTTTTTAATTGAGTTTTGATTAAGTGATTGAAGTTTATATTTATATTTGGATTCATGATTGAAGGATTGATTGAATAATGATGGAAAATCAAGAGTTTGGCTTGAATTGAAGTTGATTTGGCTAAGTTCAAGATTTTGACTTGAAAGACTTAGGTTGGATTTTGAATGAGTTTGAGTTTTCTTTTTAAAATGTTGTTACTTGTTATTAGTGTATGGGAGAGTTGTGGATGTAAATTTGATTAATTAAATATTGTTATTATTTTATTATAATTATTTGTAAAGTCAAGAGGGATTATGATGTATTACTTGTGTTAATTTTATTTTTGGCTCATAATAAGTAAATTATAAGATATTATAAAATCTTATTAGAACTATTAGATGAAAAATTATAGCATCTCGTGAAATTTTGGATAATAATGTTTAATGTTAATTTTCTTTCTCTATTTGGTTAAATAAATTATTATTTTTTATTAATTGGGACAAGTTGATTTTCAATTTTTTATCATTATATAGGTTATATGGGTCAGGTTATCCGGGTTTGATTTAGGTTCGGGTTAGAAACTTGAGCTCGTTTAATATTTGGGTTGAGTTCGGGTTACCTGAGTTTGAGTCGAGTCAGGTTCGGATAAAAAATTTGAACTCCCTTAAAATTCAGGTCGGGTTTGGCTTGACCATATTCAAGTCGGGTCAATTTCAAGTCAAACGTGAACCTGACCTGCAAACCTGAATTGACACCCCTACCACATACAGAACTCCAACTCAATCCACCCCTTTCTCCTTAATATATGGGTCTGAAGCAGTCCTACCACTAGAAGTCCAACTCTCATCACTAAGGATAGTTATGGGTAGCAAGATCACAATGGAGCAAAATGCCAAGTTACGGTTAGAAGAGCTTGAAGGTTTGGAAGAGGGACGCCTACAGGGATGCTAGAACCTCGACTTGTACAAAGCCAAAATGATTCAAGCTCACAATAAGTTCTGTCCTAGAGCTTTTCAAATATAAGAGCTTATTTTAGTTTTAAAGAGACTAATTATTGTCTATCACAAAATGGGAGGCAAGTTTGAACCCACTTGAGAAGGCCCTTTTTCCATAGGGAATGCCTACCAAGGAGGATCTTATCAGCTCAAAAATCATAAGAGAGAGCGCCTGATGCTTCCAATCAATGAGCTCTACCTAAATAAATATTATCCATAAATCTTGTTTCAAAATAATTACCAATGAAAATTTTCATCTCAAATTCCATCTCCTCAAATGGAAAATATCTTTGTTTGCAAATCCGCCACGATATGTTTAGGGTAGGTGTATGGAACCCGAGCAGCATCATATCTTTGATCAACACAACATAACACAAATTACGCACAAAAACATATCAAACAAATACATATCTTTTTGTCTCAGGTTACTTCAAGTTGGGATAATGCTACCATCAACACTCACACAGTAGCTGCTCTAGGTCGGGCTGACATGCTACCCTGCTAGTGTGTTACCCCAGTGGCTCCTTATTTAGAAGGATGTAAGTTTGGTACGCTTTCTTCCTGACTTGACCATTACACACCAACGAGCACCTTGTTAGTTCAGTAGGCCTAACTGTACGGCCGGTAAGATACCTCATGTTGATTTTGTTTAAGAAGATGTAAGTCTACTACACTTTCTTCCTGAACTAGCCATCATGAACTGACTGGGTCGAGTATGTTTAAGGCTTAGGATAAGTCCTGCAATGGCTCCTTTCCTCCTGACTTCTTCAAGTTTGAGTCCAGTCCTTACATGGGACTCCCCACTTAGTAGTCACCTTAGGTTGGATAGCCTCTGTCTCGTCGATGACAGACTATCTTGGTGATCATTTCTGTTTGTGAAGATGTAAGTCTACACGTCTTCTTCTTAGATTGATTGCCGCACACCGATGGGCACCTTAGGTTCGTTGGTCCTTACTATGCTAATAAAGACCCACCCGGTGGATACACAACTCATGGCAGATATAAGTCTGCTATGCCATCTCCTTGAGTCGGCCACCGTACACTTATAGGCTTTTTTTACAGGGTCCAAGATAATGTCTTTAGTGGCACCTCCTCTATGAGCACTCTATTTAGATCAAATCCTTTGTGATCCCATTTAGATACTACCCGAGTTACTCTTGGATTGGACAGTCCCCCTTTCCTAGTAGCCTCCCCCGTGGTTGGAGAATCCATCTTGCAAATGTATAAATTCTCCCTTGGTCTAGTAAGTCTGAAATAGGACAAAGCTAATATAGCCCTTTCTCAGTGTGATCCCTTGCACACCAAGAGGGTCCATGCAAAAATATAAACAAAACAAATATTCGCTTATGGATTGAGAGGACACCCCCAGTGGTACCTTTTCCCAAGTAGGCATCATATCTTTGGGACAGTGTCAGCAAAACTCCCTATAAAAATCGTCTGACTACTATTGAGTTGATATAAGTCTCAAGCGGCATTCACTCGGTAGTCGTCTTAGGTCAGGTTTGATTTGTTGTGCTACCAACAGATCACCCCGAAGATGTAAGTCTGATACGCTTTCTTCCCAGCTCAGCCGCTGCACACTGTAAGGCAACCCCTAGGTTGGTTAGCTCTACCCTGCGGGCAATAGACTATCCTTTTGGACTTGTAAATCTGAGATAAATAAAGCTAATATATCCCCTTCTCAGTGGATTTATCGCACACTGACAGGGTCCATCAAATTAAAATGATATTAATTCTGATTACTTTTGAGTTGATATAAGTCCCCTAGCAGAATTCACTCAGTAGTCTCCCTTGGTCGAGTTTGATTTATTGTGATATCAATAAATCACCCCAACGGTTGCTCCCCGCTTTAGAAGATGTAAGTCTACTACGCTTTCTTCCCAGCCTAGCCATTGCACACCGAAAGGCAACCTTTAGGTTGGATGGTCTTATCTCGCAATCGATAGGCTATCCCTTTGGATTTGTAAAGCTAAGATAGGCTAAAGTTGATATAGCCCCTTCTTAGAGGATCCATCGCACACTGACAGGGTACATAAATTAAATTCATCATATCCCCAATGGATCCAAGCTCATGTCCCTAACAAATATGCCCTCAACCTTAAATCAAATTAAATCAATCATATCCTTTCCCCAGTGGAGCCCCAAATCATAATAAACAAATAAATTGAACAAAACAAACCAAATTCTTATCCCATCGGATATAATCCCAAACAAATCATATTCAAAATCAAACCCATAAACTCTTATCCCCAACGAATAACCTGAACCTGCTTCCCAAGTGGAAGGTTCATGCACCCATCCTTAGTGGATTATAGATTCTAATCCCTAGTGGATCTTCTTTCCATAAATCATATAATCATGTTCAAACCCTTATCCCTAGAGGATAGCCCAAACCTGCATCCCTAGTGGAAGGTTCACATACTCGATCCCTTAGTTGATACCTCCTTCATCTTATGCCCTTGGAATAAGTTGAGTTGCATTACACTAAGGTCGTGATTCTGTCTACATCTCGGGTTTAGTCATAGATCATTTTCATTAGCGCTTGTAATCCTTCATACGTAGTTGATCGTCTTGGTCAACGCCAATATATGCAATGTGCCTTGTCAATTATACCACACCTATTGGGGGTCCTTTTGTTGACCTCACTTTTGGAACGTGTTCTCAACCTCATCATCATAGACCTAGGACTCTTATAGACACTAAGTGTTCCTTAGCCTTAAGAAAATTTTAGTGATTAGGTGAATACTTAACCTAAGCCTAGAGACTTATAAGGGTTAGTCACGAGGGGTAGGTTATGCCTTAGAGATTTAGGTAGGCTTGCACATCCTGTGGCCTAAACCCAACTTATATTCACCTTCTCAAACCAAACCTCAAATTCAATTCAAATACCATATCCAAATCCAAATTCTAAATCAAATGATTGAAACCTATTATCAAATCTAAAATCAAAATTCTGCCTAAGCCTTATGATTTTATCTTGTGGGCTTAACCCTAGCCAAATTCATATCAATCCAAATTCAATTGATTTTCTTAAAGATCAATTCAATTCCTCAATCATTTATCTAATTCAAGTCTGAACTCAATTCCAAATGATTGAAATCCAATATTAAATTTAAACTCTTAAATCCTCCTTAAGCCTTATGATTGAATTCCATGGGCTTAGCCAAATCTCCACCCAATTCAATCAAAACTTGATTGAACTCTTCATGAATCAATAATATCTTCATTTATATTCACAAATATAAATAAAATATAAATGAAATATAAACTCATCAAACCAAAATCAAATCAAACAAAGTCCAAATCCAATCAAATCCCAAGCTAACCCATATGGACTTACCTCCACGAGCTTAACCAAATCCCATTAATATCAACTCAAACTCAATTGATTTTCTCACAAATCAATTATATATTCAATTATCTTCACAAATATAAATGAAACCCATATTCCAATAACTAAAATCAAATCAAACTAAATCAATTTCCTTCTAAGCTCCTTTGACTTACCTCCATGAGCTTAGTCAAATTTGCCTTCAAACCACTCCAAACTCAAGTGATTTTCTCATAAGTCATTTATATATTTATTTATATTCACAAATATAAATGAAATATAAACTTAAATAGACAAAACTAAATCCAAAATCAAATCAAAATCCAATTTAAACTTTTTAAGCCAATTCCTTAGACTTAACCGAAACCCACCTAAATCAAGCAAAAAATCAATGAATTTTCTCTTGAATCAATTATTCCTTCAATCATCTATCCAAATATAAATGAAACCTACAATCATCAAGCCAAATCGAAATTGGCCCAAGTCAAGCCCAACTTAGCCCTTTTGACTTGAAAATTCCAAATGAACAAAAACCCATCATAGCCCAAATTGATTGCAATTGGATTTATATTTCAATCCTAAACTCATATATAAATTCAACTAAACCTTAATCAAACTAAAACCAAGCCAATTGACCCATTTAGGTCCACTTGACTCAAGTGGCCTAAAGAACACATTTGAACCAAGTTATAATTCAACCCAAACTGGATTGAACCAAGCCCAACCAAACCTCATATCATGATCATTGATCACCCTAGGATGATCAATTGCCTTAAATTAGGACAAACCAAGTCAACTTGGTCATTTGACCAAGTCAACCCTTAGCCCATATGAAACCCAAACTCATAATCAATGATTGAACATGACTTGGCCATCAATTAAGCTAAACCAAACCCAATTGATCATTTGAACCAAATTGACCTAAAAGGTCAAAATGGGTCAATTCATGATCCAGCCCAAATTGATTGCAACCAATGGCTCAAGTTCATTCTAAATTGATTATTGAACTTGACCAAACCCATAATTGAACCCAGTTTAGCCAACTTAGCCCAAGTTGACCTAAAGGGTCAAATTGGTCAAAATCTAAATTGATTCAAATCAAAGCCTACAACTATTTTCAATTAACCAATTGAACTAGAACTAACACCCAACCCAAGCCAATTTGGTCAAATTCTTCAACTTAACCCATTTGACCTATATGAATCTAAATGAGCCAAAATAAAACCTAGGCCAAATTGATTGAAACCAAATGAACCATAACACTTCAAATCATCGTTTGAACCTAACCCAAGCTTTGGTTTGACCCAATTTGACAAATTAGTCAGCCCAACATAACCTAGCCCAATTTGACCTATAAGGGTCAAATAGAGCTAAAACCTTTGAAACTAAATCATGGGACCTTGGAACCCGACCAAACCCAACCCAAACCTATTATAGGTTAGCCCAAAATTAGCTCAAAACCCAAATGAGTCCAATCCAAGGTTATTACCTATTAGCTAAACCCCTTTAAATAGGATTCCACCCTTTTTGGCAAAGTTTCACTGGAAACCCTCACTCACCCCACTTTGGGGCCTGACCTAGCTACCTAGACCACCCTAAGTGGCCAGAACTTGCCTTGGACCACCTCCCTTACAAACCAAGAACCAAAGGATAAAGGGAGAGCCATCATCCCACATCTTGCCCTGAGCCACCTCCCAAGCTCTCTTCCACTCAAACCGAGCTGTGTGCACTTGATGGAGACAACTTCGGTGCCCTGACGGCGGCTGGCTGGCCGAAAATGGGGAATTAATTCCATCCATCCACCTTAGACAATTCAGGGATATACCCCCTCAATTCGCACAAGAAATCAATCGATTCAACTCATCCAAGCTTTTTAAGGTGATTGCGAACTCCCTGGCAAGCTCTCGAGCACTCCCAAGGCCTCCCCACTTTGAATTCCTCCTTCCAAGCGAAGCTGAAATAGAGCACTTACTCTTCAATCCCAACTTCTCCAATCCTTAACCAAAACCAAATTGCTCATTCCCACACCTTCCACGTACCTCGTTGAGGCTACCCGAAGCTTCCCCCAAGTTCTAAACCCACCTGGGCAAGGAGTTCGATCAGTGTCGAGCGTTCAAAGCACCATTCTTGGCCTCCCAAGCAATCCATGTGGAATCAACCTAATTGTCACTCCACTTGGAATCTACTAGACGAAGCTACGTCAAACATGCAAGCTACCAGATTTAGCTTCGATGAGGTAATTCCATTGAAATCAATCCCTAGGTGAATTTTTTTCGGAGCTTTGTGAAGAAAATGTGCATGTGAGCCAATATTGGTAGCTGGATCTTCCTAGATCCCTCGTGCAATGGTGTGAGTTCCATTTGGAGCCAATTCGAGCTTGGGTGAACTCGGATCAAATGATCAATGGCAGACGACCTCCATCTTTCATCTTTCACGAGCTGATAGATCACGCGTCGTCCGTTCTGTGTGATCAGAACAGACAATCGTGATTAGATCACGTTAGATCTATCCGATTCAAGCCATTATTAACCACTAGATAAATCTGAGATTGGACGACGGAGATCAATAGTGCGTCCCGCCGCCACCTGACTCAGTCGCGGGATGTGACAACTTCAATAGCCAATCCTGAGGCACCATGTGGAAAGCTCGCCACATCAGCACGCCACATGGCACCGATAGGATTAGGCTTAATTAAAGCTAATTAATCTATTTTTAAAGATGAAACTTCATAAATTCATAACAAATTGTATAAAATTTAAAAATATAAATAAAGGCTCATTTTAAAAATATCTCAGAGAGGAATCCATTAAAAGTATTCTTAATTGATTTTGAATAATAATCAGAGCTTAATTAAGATTTAATTGAAGAACTAATTAGCCTAATTACTCCATAATTTATTAACTAATCAAATTCAAACTTTCTGAGATTATTTAAGGGGGTGACCTCTGTCTCCCCTATTTTTCTTAGAATTTATTGGTTAATTGATTAGGAAAATAGATTGATTAAGCCCTAATTACCTTCTTAACTTAATTAACTATATGAATAGTAACTTAATTAACTAATTGGGTCATTTATCTCTGTTTAATAATGAGGAGACTTAGAAAATTGGATTGGGCTTCTCTCATAATCTTTTCACTAAATTTCCTTCACTTTTTCAAGAAGAAATTAATTAAGGATTAATTGATTAATTAATTACTTAATTAGTTTAATTAAGATTTAAAACACTTATGAACCTAATTAATTAATTGGGGGGTAGATCTTTAGGTGTTCAACCTAAAAAAATTTAAAGAAATTATAGTTAGCCCACATGTGTAGGAAAACTATAAATATACTTAATTGAGTTCCTTAAGCTTAATTAACTATTAATTGTGAGTCAATTGTATTTAGGGGTGTAAACGAGCCGAGCTTGAGCGATCTTGGTACTTGTTCGTATTCGGCTCGTTAAGAAATTTCTTTATTATATCGCTGTTCGTTGGGGGCTGGCAGTTGTGTGTTCCGTGAATTTGTTTGTGTTCGTTAAGAGCTCGTGTTCGGTTCGTTAAGGCTTGTTAAGAATTATTTATTTATTTATTAATATTTTAAAAACATTAAATTTAATAAAAAAAATTAATACAAAAATATAACTTTATAGTTACTTGTTTATAAATTATGGAGTGTGAGGACTAACAATAAAAATAATCTTTTCAAAAATAAATTTAATTATAAATAAAATTACATAAAACAAAACTATAATTGAATATCAAAATATGATCTAATAACATATTTTATTATTTACAAAGATTACATTACTACTAAATTGATTTGCTACATTAGAATATGATTGAGTACACAAAAAATTTAAAAATTACAAATAAACAAACAAATGAGTACATTGATATTTGATGCAATCCAATCAAACACTTATACAGAAGAAATTATAACTTTAACATCTTTCAAACTCGAAGTACACTTGAATAATCTTGGCTTGATTATTCACTCTCCGTAAGTCATCAACTTTCACATAAGATCGCTTCTTACTTTATACTTGAATACTTCTTGCAGTACTATATAAACAAAACTAAACAAAAATTATATTATATAATTATTGAATGGGCTCAGTTTGAAATTTTATATCAAATAATCAATGATGTCATCATAGCTTGATGGGTCATGACTCATGGCTGCTTAAATTCTTAAAAAATATATAGATCCAAAATACATTGAAACAGCAAATAAAATGAAAGTTACAGTAAAAAAATAATTGAAACAAACCCTACTAAACAAGATATATAAGCAGTTATTTTATTAAGCTAAGTTACATCTCATATTAAAAAAGATTTAACATTATAGCCCTCTAAACACCACAATTCCAAGCAATTCAGCATAAAATCAAGAATTTTATTGACAAACTAAGGACAAAAATACAATGAAACAGTAAAATAAATGAAAACTGCAGTCCAAAAGTAATTGAAACAGACCCAACTAAACAAGATATATAAGCAGCCATTTTATCAAGTTAAGTTTCATGATTGCATCTCATATTAAAAAAGATTTAACATTAAAACCCTTGAAACACCTCAACTCTAAGCAATTCAGCATAAAACCAAGAATATAATTGATAAACTAAGAACTAAAATACAATGAAATAGAAAAATAAATGAAAGCAATAACCTGCATGTAGCCAAATCTAATAATCTGAAGAATTTGGAGAGAACAGCAAGTAGTCATTTCTCAAAATAAAGGTCAGTATATTTTAGGCTACCTGTATCATGAAGAATTTGATTTCCTTCTAATGAAGCATTAACTTGCCAATTTATAAAGTTACTAAAATTTAATGGCATGGTGTGTACATAATATATATTCCATATGGAGTTTTCCCTCAGGCCTCACAGATAAAAAAATAAGAGAAAATAGCAAGTAGATTGATCTCAAAATAACAGCAAAGATAGTCAAAAACTCTTATGCAATAAAACAAGCTCACAGCTTACAAATATTAATGGCCACTTTAATTATAAAATGGGCTCAATTTGAAATATTTTATCAGCTACTCAATGATGCCTTCATAGCTTGATGACTGCTTAAATTCTTTAAACACCCAGAAATGATAAACCAACTTATTTGATAAGGTAAAGACCAAAGCAGGTTTTCATTTTGCTCTGAAAAAAAGGTTTAACATCACAAAATATTAGCTAATCAATGAGGCCATCATAGCTTAACTTGATGGCTGCTATCAAATTATTAAAAACCCCATGAAATATTGTGTGACTAAGCAATCATTTTATCAAGCTAAGTTGCATCTCATTTTAAAATGAAACAGAAAAAAGTTACAGTCAAAAAATGATTGAAATAGACCCAACTAAACAAGATATAAGCAGTCATTTTATCAAGCTAAGTTGCATCTTATATTTAAAAAGATTTAACATCGCAACCCTTTAAAAATGACAACTCTTTAGTCTTAATGTAGTCATAATGGTGTAGCCTGGTTGCTATATAAATAGTATCAAATAGTTCTCATGAATGAAGAATCTGGAGAGAACAGCAAGTAGTCATACCTCAAAATAACTGCAAGTATAGAAGTAGCCATTTCTCATGAATGAAGAATCTGGAGAGAACACTAAGAACAACAAGTAGTCATATCTAAATAAGTAATTATTAGCCATAAAAGTATTATGCTTTAGATGAATGGGCTCAGACATTTTCTATCAAGAATCAATGAGGCCATCATAGCTTACTGGCTGCTTAAATTCTTAAAAACCCTAAAATCAAGTGTAGTATTGTTGAAGTAAATACCAAGTGTAGTATGATGGCCAAAGGTCACTAATAACATAAGCAGCCATTTTTATCAAGCTAAGTTGCATCTCATTATCCTCATATTACAAATGGTTTAACATCATAGCCCTTTAAAATCTAAAAATGATAAATGTCAACTATTTTGGATAACATAATGTGTAGTATTCATCAAGTAAAGATCAAAATATAATAAAATATCCCAAAAAAAAAGTTGTATCAGAGATTCAATTGCATTAATAAAACAAGTAACATAGTGTAATCTAGAAACCATAACTTATATGTTGTTCCTCTATTCTCTTGATTTATTCAGGAAGTTTCACATGCAAATTTTCTCCATCCATGATTTCTTGCTGTAATGAATGGTCATTTATTAGACTGATATTTTAAAAATGCAAAAAGCTGAGACTATAATAAATTAATAATTAGAAGAACAAAAATTTAAAAAATGAAATTGATTCTTACCAAAAGATTCTTAATGTTGCTTTGTTCACCTCTAATCCAACTAGCAGTACAAGCAAGTGCATTAACAATTTTTGCAGATAAAGAGCTTCTATAATCATCCAAAACTCTACCATCAGTACTAAAAGTAGATTCAGATGCAACAGTTGTTATGGGAATTGTTAAGACATCCCTAGCAACTCTGGACAAGTTTTGATACTTAAGAGTATTCATCCTCCACCAATCAAGAACATTAAATTGTTATTGCATTGATATAACCCTTCTTCCAAATATATTTGCAAATCTATTTTTAAAGGCTAAACGGAACCAGATGCAACAATAAAATCAATAAAACCTAATATGCAATCAAAAGGAGATGAAAATGATGACTCTCTTCATAGTTATGAAGACTCAAGTGCTGATCTAACTAGAACTAGCATTAGAAATATATTGATTATAAATCTCCAAAATAACTTCAACTTCTTTAATTTTGAAATCTATCAAGGTGAGTATACCTTTGGAAATATAAAATTTATGAACTTCATCTTTAAACGGATCTAACATGCGCCATTATTCAAATTGCATTCTCCGATTCTCAAATTTAATTTTCATGGAGTTTGTCATTTCTTTAATATACTCAATTGATGAATTGTATTCCTCCATCAACAACTTCTTTACATGCATAACAATAGGTAGAAAAATATTTGTTGTAGGATATGTCAAACCAGAAATCATTTTTGTGATATTGTGAAAAACAGCAAGAAACTTCCTAATAGCCTCATACCTTTTCCAATCAAAATCAGTTGGCAACCACTTGTAATTGTTATCTCGAGCTACATAGTGATGGAAAACACTATGAAAAACAAATGCAAATTCAAGCATAATGTATGTAAAATTCCATCGTGTAGGAACAACAATAGATAAACCCTTCAAAGTGGAAATCTCTAATTTCTTTGCCACCTCAACAAATTTATGTAATCTAGCAGGAGATTTTTTAAGATATTTTATTGACTCCCTGATTTGATAAATAATATCTTGAATCTCTTTCAAACCATCTTGAACCATTATATTTAAGATATGAGCACAACATCTGACATGGAAGAAATAACCCACAAAATGTAACTTACCTCTTGATTGAAAATTAGATTTGAGAGCATTAGCAGCAACATCATTATTACTCGCATTATCCAATGTAATTGTGGAAACTTTATCCTACAAATTCCACTCCAACAAGCATTCACATATTGCATCACAAATAAAAGTGCCTGTGTGAGGCAGTTCAAGCTCAAAGAAACTAATAATACGCTTGTGTAATTTCCAAGACTCATCAATAAAATGAATTGTTAAGCACATGTACCCCACTGTTTCATTAGAAGTCTAACAATCAGATGTTAATGAGATAATAGGTATGCTTTTAAGATATGCATTCAACTTTTCTTTTTATACTTCATGAATTTTCATGTAATCATTTTTTGTAGTATTTCTAAAAACTCTTTCATAATTATGATTTAAGATCTTCAACAAAATATTGAACCAAGTATGCTCAACCATCATAAAAGGATGCTCATGCACAATTATCATTTTTGCAATTATTTCTCTAACCTGAAGATGATCATAATTCTTTGGATCTGTAAAAATAATAAGCTCAATTTCTGAAATAGTATCAGAGGACATAAAATTTAATAATTTTTGTCTTTTATCTGGCAATTCCCAACTTGTTTATTTTTAGCTTTGATCTTATCACACTCCCTAACATGTCTGAGAAGCATTGATGCATTGTACCACAACAGATAATGTAGTGGTGCTAGTCTTGGATTTATGAAATTTTGTACCACAATAGATGCATTGTAAATAAGAAGCATTGATGCCTTTTAAAGTAGAAACAGTTTCTATAAATTACTCTGAAATTGTAGTGGTGCTAGTCTTGAATTTATGAAATTTTGTACCACAACAGATGCATTGTAAATAAGAAGCATTGATGCCTTTTAAAGTAGAAACAGTTTCTATAAATTACTCAGAAACTGTAGACTTCTTTTTTCTAATCTTCTTAGTAGGGATTCCTCCAACATTACTATCAAATATAATTGCATTTAAGGAACTAGGTTGTGAAGAAAGATTAGGATTTTAATTACTATTTTTATCCTCTATAGTAATCTAATTACTAGATGATGCAGTTTGAGATAGCTTAAAATTTGACATGATAGTATAGTATATTGGAAAAAATGTGTCAAAACTAAAGGTACAATCCATATGCTACAAGTAAGAACATTAATAATTTATTGTCACATTTCATATAGAACTGGAGCACTAGTAAATTTGACATATTAAGCATACAAAGTCAACCTAAACATGAAACATGAGGCTTTCCTTCTTAATCTCATCAAAGCAACACATAATTTAATGAGAACTGGTTTATAAATAACCTATTTTATTTGCTATTTTATTGTGTTTTGGTCTTTACCTTATCAAATAAGTTGGTTTATCATTTGAAAAATTTAAGCATCGAGCTATGAAGGCATCATTGATTAATGATAAAATATTTTAAGCGAGCCCATTTTATAATTAAAGCAGCTATCAATATTAGTAAGCTGTGAGCTTGTTTTACTGTATAAGAGTATTTGGCCATCTTTATTGTTATTTAAGGATCAATCTACTTGTTACTTTCTCTTGTTTTCTTAGTCATGAGGCCTGAGGGAAAACCTCACATGGAATACATATTATGTACACACCATGCCATCAAATTTCAGTCACTTTATAAATTGGCAAGTCAATGTTTCATTAGAAAGAAATCAAATTCTTCATGATACAGGCAGCCTAAAAAATACTGGTCATTATTATGAGAAATGACTACTTGCTATTCTCTCCAGATTATTCAGATTATTAGATTTGGCTACATGCAGGTTATTGCTTTCATTTAATTTATTGTTTCATTGTATTTTGGTTCCTTAGTTTATGAGAAATGGCTACTTCTATAATTGCAGCTATTTTGAGGTATGACTAATTGTTGTTCTCTCCAGATTCTTCATTCATGAGAACCATTTGATACTATTTATATAGCAATCGGGCTACACCATTATGACTACATTAAGACATAAGAGTTATCATTTTTAAAGGGCTGTGATTTTAAATCTTTTTTTAATATGAGATGCAAATGAGCTTGATAAAATGATTGCTTATATATATTATTTAGTTGGGTCTATTTCAATCATTTTTTTTACTGCAGCTTTCATTTTATTTGCTGTTTCATTTTAAAAATACTACACGAGAAACTGAAATATGCATGATATTATGCAATCAAAGTGAGAAAATACACTTCAACATTTCACCGCACATTCTAACCAGAAACCGAACACTACAAATCAGATATCCAAGAAATTTCAATAGCATATTAGCATTTTTGAGTCATCTAGAACCCAGTCACTTCAGCAAGCCATCAACTTAAGAAATTAGGCAAAAGATGGAGAAACCACAAAATAATAAACGATACCGAACCGTAGCAATTAGAAAAGCAGGTTTCGCAATTAGCGCCTCGGTGGTTCATCTAATCGGCTCTACCCATGGATTAGAGTGTCGCAACTCGCAATAATATCAAGTGCTCGTAGTAGTAGAGGCTGTAGAATCGTAGAAGAAGCCCAGGATGGAAGGAGAATAGGATAGCCGCAAATAGTCAAGACTGAAAGAGTCAAGAGTCAAGAGAAAGTCGAAAAAAGTTGAAGAGGCGAGGTCTGAGCGTCCTCGTAAGGTTAAGTAGTTAGGGTTTAGGAATTAGATTAAGATTTAATAAAAAATCTCCTCAAATCCAAAAAATCTGAACTGTTCATTACTTCATTTCAATAATTAAAAATTTTCAATTAATTTTAATTATTATAATGTGTCTAATTTTATTTAATTTAAATATTATTAATTAAATTAATTATTCATGCAAATAAAATTAATTAATAAATAATTTAATTATAAAAAATATATTTTATATAATTTTTATATAATTATTTATAAATATGTATTTGTTTCGAGCCTTAACGAGCCGAACACGAATGAACAAAAGATTGTTCGTATTCGGACTCATTTATATATCGAGCCTAAAATAGTTGTTCGGTTCAGCTCGCATTCTTAATGAATGAGCAGAACACAAGCTACTTAATGAGCTGAGCACGAGCTGCTCACGAACAACGAGCTTTTTTGACAGCCCTAATTGCATTAGACCCTTTCGTTTCCAAAGACCATTGCTAATTTACTTTTAAATTCATTTGCACATTATATTGGCTCATAATTATTTAGTTAATTACTTTAAGGTAACATAGTTAAGGGCTAATTAATTAATTTAATTAATACCATAACTTAATTAATCCATAAAATCAACCTAATTACTTCTCATTAAATTAATTTAACTTACCAACATGGGGTGGGATTAGGATTATCAAATTTATTCTCATATTTCTTAAATCAAATTACACATCAAATTAAAAATGACATTAAAAAGCTTTGGTTTGCTTTAAATGATTTTATTTAATATGATTATCCTTAGGAATTAATTTGATTTAATGAAATCATATGTTTATATTTATTTATTCGTTTCCAATCATATTAAATGTTATATGTCATATGATTCATGCATTCATCTTTTATAAAAATTAATTAAATCAAATGGTTTCTTTTATGTCAAGCTTGCATGTGTTATTTTAATTTAATATATGTGTGGCTACTATCATTATTAAATCCAAATGTATTTTTCAAAGCTTATAAATGAATGATTACATATGCTATGAATGTTTGTTATAAATACATAAGAGATATATGTGATTATAGCTTAAGTGTATGAAGTGAAGCTTCTTTCTTTTTATTCATATATTTATTTAAGTATGAATGTTAATGGGTATATAGTCTGGACATCCCAATAGCCCAAGGAGGTCATTTGATTACCTCACTTCCCTAGTTTAACAACAGCACGTACTCCATTTAATTTCATTCTTATGTATTTCAATACTAGAATTTGGATTAGACTTTACTCCATATGCATAAATGTTTCAATCAAATAAAAATACAACCTTTGCATGGTTCTCCTTCCTTTATTTATGTATACATACATATGTATTTTAGAAAAGAAAATATTTAGTTTGGACAACTCAGGAATAGGAGGCTTTAAGTAGCCCCAAGGAGGTCCCTCACTTTCTTGGTTAACAGTGGCATGTACTAGCTTATGTCTCTTATACATGTGTATGTATTTAATTATGGAATTAGAACCCCTTTTCTTTTATCAAAGATACATGATTCATAATTGGCTAGGTGATTGAATTAATTGATCATGTGATTTGGAGCTCTCTTTTTTATGTTCATGTATGCAAACTTACATATGGTTTGAATGCAAATTGTATATAGTATGGACATCCCAAGAATACAAGGCTTTAGCTAGCCTCAAGGAGGTCATTTGATTACCTCACTTCCTTAGTTAACAATGACACATACCTATTTAATATTATTCCTATATATTTTTATATAAGAATTTAGATAGAGCTTTAAATTGATAAAATAAAATAATTCAATCAAATAGGAAAGTATAAACTTTAAAAGTGCATACTCACATCCATCATTCAGGCATGTTAAAATATATTGTATGTATAGTTATACTTAAGACTTAATCATATGCATGTTACATGTGATGAAAAGGAATGATTTAACATGTGTCATGTGATATTAATTCAATCAAATTAATTTTAAGATGGCTTTCATATTGAATAGAATTATTTAGAGTGAACCTAAACTTAGGATTAATTTAAAATGTGCAATAAGTCATTCACTAAAGAGAACTAAATCAAATTAACATGCTTTAGAAATGACTTAAGGTAGGGATGAAAGAGAGTAATCCTATCTTTTTATTCTCTTTATAACACTTAGTTGCTAAGTGTAAGTCAAGTGAAAAAAATACTAAATAGAATTCCTAAATCGATTAAACCACTTAAACTGAAATCAACCTCTTATGATTAAACAGTCCTTTCATATTTAGAAAATCATAACCTTAATATCTGCTTAGGACATACCACAAGCCTTAATACACATATTTGAACTAAGTCACCACTTCTAGCTTTATGTTAGGATGATGTATGGTGTGATGTATATTTTATTTTATGATGTATTATTTTAGACTGGATGATAGGGTGTATGTTTCATAGACTGGATGTTAGGTTGATATTAGCCTAAACATATTTTTTATAGGAGATTGTACTTAAGGGGTGCTTAAAAATAAATATAAATGCTCTCTTTGCAGGTTGCTTAAACCCTTAAGCATAATCTAAGTTAACAGTTACCCATGCAAAGTGTGCTTATATATATATATATATATATATATATATATATATATATATATATATATATATATATATATATATATATATAACTGCTTAGGATTGTGTGTGTGTTTAGCTAACACTTATTTTGCATATGCAATTAGATTTATTTTTTCTATTTTTAATGTAATTTTACATTAAGAATTAGGATTAGTGTTATGGGATATTAGGATGAGCAGTGGCTAGAAGACTTTGTCTTAAGAGGCCCTGTGATGCCTTTAAAGTAAGCACATCTAAATCAAAGCATAAGGAGACATGAAGAATAAAGATTTGAAGACCCCCATAGCATTTATCATTTGTAAATTGTAATTATTTTTTCATATCACGGGTTGTATAAGGGTAGAGCTCGGCTACCCATCTCTTCTTTTTGGGGTTGTATGGCGGTACCCAATCGCACCGGCCTTTTATTCTTTTGCATTAGATTTATAAAATTGATTGATATTATGTTTAAATTGCATAATAGAAATAACATACTTTTTTATAGTTTCTTATGATTGATGTTTGTTGTATGGCCTAGATACAATTAGGCTCTTAGAAAAAAATAAATATTTTACCTAACTATAACTCATAATTAAAGTTTTAAATAATTCATAATCTCACATAAAGCTTAGGCATTGAATCAAGATAATTAAAAAATTTAGCAACCCTTTAGCTAAATATTATATGCCTCACATCATGCATGCATATTGCTTCACTCTTGCTAAGAGAGGATTTTCATCCTTCCATGATAAGGGAAGGCTTGACTTTTGAGGGCCTTCTTTGTGGTGGAAAACACATTTTTCTGCTGATTTAGCCCATAATCTATTTTCATCATGCATTTAGACATAAGAAATCTCATAGCCTTTATCAAAATGAAGAGTCAAAAATTAAATAAAATTTGAAAAGATTTCTCATTATACTAAGTTATTTTTCATACCACTCATGCTTTAGTCTTTTAGGAAGTTTGTTTAAGGACTTTAGTTTCATAAATAAACAACAATCTAACTATCTTGCAAATCATATGACCGTACAACATGAATTTAAAGCGTATGAAGAGTTAGGTGGCTGCCACTCTAAGCGGTTAGTCCAATAGTCGGGTGGTTTACCCTCTTTTGTGGAGGTGAACTTTATACATATCTTCGTTTAGATTTAGATTGTGCTTTAGCTTATGTTAAAGCTCCTTAGATTTAGGATCCGAGAGTGCTATTTCTTTCGGGCTACAAGCATAAATCTTCACATCTTAGACTTCTTCATAACCTTGTGTTTATAGATTATAAGCCCTAGCAATCTAATAAAAATTCAACCCCAACAAATAAATCTCTTCAATTTCAAACATATAAAGCCACTATTTTAAAAATAGGACCGGATCGACCGGTTCAACCGTGAACCAGCCATATGGCAGGTCCAATTTACTATAATAACCCCTTTTGCATCGAACTGACGAAAATCGACTTAAACCATCTGTTCGGCCGGTCAACCGGCGAACCGGCCCGGTTTTTTAAACCCGTCACCGGTTCAAATAAATATCATTTAATTTATTTTAGTTTTTTAATGAAATGACTAAATTTTTTAACTAGTAATTAAGCATAATATTTTAATTAAATATTTTTAAAATAATTTTAATGCATCTTAATATATATTTTGCTGAAGGGGTAAATTTTAAAATATGCACATTTTTAACCTTAATTAGTAATTTAGACATCAAAAAAAAATTTTATGAAAATAGGCCTAGTCATCCGTACGACGGACTAATTGAGGTTACGCATGTCCTTCAAACGGATGATTGGCGTGGATTTTTTTTTATTTTTTGCTTTTGGTAGAGAGAGAGAGAGAGAGAGAGGGTTTTATTAATTTTTAATTAATATAATTATTTAAAATATTTAAAATATATAATTTTAAAATATTTATAAAATATTTAATAACTAAATATTTATATATTTAGTTATTAATTTATTTATTTATATATATATATATATAATATATAATTTAAAATATTTTTAATTATATATATAAATTTAGAAATTTATTTAATAATTTTTATTAATTAATATAATTATTTAAAATATATAATTTTTTTATTAATTTTGTTAATATATAATTTAAAAATATTTAAAATATATAAATAAATAAAGAAAGAAATAAATTATATAAATATTTTATAAATTATATAAATAAAGTAATTATATATATATTTATAAATTTATTTAGTTATTTATATATTTAAATTATATAAATATTTTTAAGTTATATAAATAATTTAAAAATATTTAAAATATATAAATAAATAATTAGTTATTTATATATTTATTTATTTATTTATTTATTTATTTAAAAATATTCATTTATTTAAAATATATGATTAGTTAAATAAATAAAAATAATAATTTTAAATTATATAAATATTTAGTTATTTATATATTTATAAAATATTTAGTTATTTATATATTTATTTATTTATTATATAAAGCCAATAAATTATATAAAAATATATAAATAACTAAATATTTAATATATAATTTATTTATATAATTTATAAAATATTTATATAATTTATAAAATATTTATATAATTTATTTCTTTCTTTATTTATTAAAAAATTATTTATTTATATATTTTAAATATTTTAAATTATATATTAACAAAAATTAATAAAAATTATATATTTTAAATAATTATATTAATTAATAAAAAAATTATTAAATAAATTTCTAAATTTATATATATAATTAAAAATATTTTTAAAGTATATATTTAATTATATATAAATAATTAATTAATAATTAAATATATAAATATTTAGTTATTAAATATTTTATAAAATATTTTTAAATTATATATTTTAAATATTTTAAATAATTATATTAATTAAAATTTATTAAAACCCGCTCTCTCTCTCTCTCTCCATCGTCAAAACGACTCGCTCTCTCCCTCCGCCAAAAGTCAGTCATTCATCGTGATGACAGTATTTTCATATAAAAAATTTTGATTTAAATATAAGGTTAAGAATGTGTCTATTTTAAAAATTTCCCTAAATTTATAATACAAATATCAAACTATAATATCATGACACCACTTAGATGGGTCCAAATGCAAATTGGAAAGCTCTTTTCTTCTATATAAAGAGTGTAACACTAGCTTCTTTTATGATGTGGGATAAAAGGTTTTAGAAATATGTTGAAACTTGACTTGAATTATAGGAATAAAGAATTAAACTAAAGAATTTACATTTTAAAATATTAAATAGGCTTTTAAATCTAAAAATAAAAAATAACATTTTAATTTTTAACTTTATACTCTTATTATAAATTTTGTTATAATATAAATAAATTATTTAGGAATATAAATTTTATAATAATATATTATAAATATTTCACATATTATATATTATATTATTATTTATATTTTACAAATTTAAAATAAATTTTTTTACTTTTAAAACTATATATTTTTATTAGAAATTATATTAATATTTATAAATCTATATAAAACTTATTCTTAATTTTTAAATATATTTTATATACATATATTTAGATATATAATTATATCTTAATAAATTTTAATTTGATTTTTAAATTTATAATTATTAAAAATATTACTTATATATTATTTCTTTATTTTATATTTATCATATATTTATATTATTTCATCATTTAGATTATTTTTAATAATTTAAATATTTATTACGTCATCCGGTTCAACCCCGATCGAACCATCAAACCTTGAACCTCTCTTTCTTCTGGTTCTATGTCCGGTCCGATTTTTACAACCTTGTATAAAGCCCAATTATATGGTAGATTGGAATACTCACTAGGTTTCCTAGTATCATGAGCATTTCCTAATCATCTCATTTGGCTTCCAAAAAGTAAGTCTTCTCCTTGAATTTTCCCAATTAATTTTTCAAATATGACAAGTCCTTTGATAGTCGAGCTTTGAACAATTGCCTACTTTAATCAAGAGTATTCCTAAGAAATTCACCTTACTTATGATATAATTAGCTATGGAGGCTTGCCTCCATATGAAACTTTAGAACTCAGTTTAATATAAACCCTATTTTATTCATCCATATAAAGTAGAGGAAAAATCTTTGGTACATTCGAATACCCATCATGCCTTAGGAGTCCTCATTAGGTGATTATGTCTATTATAAAGTAATGATTTATATTTTTCGAGATAGTGCATCATTCCTTAATGTCGTACCAGATCACTTCAATAAGTACCCCCTACGATCTGCGTGGTGTCGCCCCATACACATCTGAAAATAAACACCACATATAGATTATTCTTTTTTATATTCATTATTATCTTTGCGTTCACACATGCACATTTTTTAAATAGATTTGGACAACAAAGGAAGCCTCTTAACCATTATTGCATAGTTAAAGAGCTATGAGACTCTCATCATGAGCATCAGAGTGCAATATAAGATATATGAGTTATGATCGTTAATGTCAAAGGACTACACTTTTAGAGAACTATATTAAAATTTCAAAGCATTGATATTAGTTATTATCTTTGTATCCACACATACACAATTTTAAATAGATTTGGACATCAAAGGAAGCCTCATAACCATCATTGTATAGTTAATGAGCTATGAGACTCTCATCATGAGCATCAAAGTGCAATGTAAGAGATATGAGTTATTATCATTAATATCGAAGGACTACGTTTATAGAGATCTATAATAAAACTTCAATGCATTGATCTAATGTAGTTCAAAGTGTACTTTTCTCCTCAAAAACTATATTTCTCAGAGTCTAAGCCCCATAGAGTTTACTTAATCTCATTACCCTAAAGCTTAAACATAATGAATTCATGAATCAAGAAATGATTTTGCTTGAAAATATTAAAACATATCTTTAAAGCTCAATAACTTAAGAGTTTGTTAGATTGAAGAAATTTAATAAAGACATCAACTTATTGAATAAATAAATATATTATATTTCTTTTTATTAATAGTACTTTAGAAAGAGAATTACATGACAAATCAATGCAAAATACCCTATTTTGAAAATGTGGATTTATCAATTTTCCATGAACCAGTTACATTATTATTATTATTATTATTATTATTATTATTATTATTATTATTATTATTATTATTATTATTATTATTATTATTATTATTATTATTATTATTATTATTATTATTATTTGTAAGCAAGTTACATTGAAATATTGAAGATATAAACTCACTCTACCTGCCATCATCTGAGTGATCACCGGTGGTGTTTAGACTCTTCGTCGTTCGCGGCCTCTCTCTCTCTCTCTCTCTTTCTCTACCTCTTGGGGAGGAGAAAATATTACGTCCGGAGTATGCACGTAGTTTATGTACGGACTCCAATCCTTGGCTAACTCGTGTCCAGCATTTTTTTTCTTGTTTTAGCGCTTAACGACGCTGTAACTAGACGGACAGCGTTGTAAATGGACAGGGCATTCACGACGCCATTTACGCTTACCCTGGCCCGACCAGGCCCATCTCGTTCAAACAACGGGAGAAGAAAAATGAGACAGGCGTCATTCGACATTCCTCGTCACAGAACAGTTTAGAGCTTTCTTTCGACGAAGGATTTTTTCTCAGCTCAGCTCCCGCTCTTGATCGGCGCACGTCCGGCCTTCGCTAAGTGATTTAGCAAATCAAAAATTGAGATATTGTAGACGACTATATGAGGTATTTACACCTGTATTCCAGAACTTTAATGAATTTAGGGTTTTCTCTATTCTTCTCACCATCCAGTAAGTGAACATTTTGGAACATTTGATTTCTTTAATGAACGGGACGTGTTGTAGTAGTTTTTGGAGATGTTTTGCATGTGTACTGTCATGATGGTACATGCAGTTATTTTCAAAATTTTGAACTGTTTAGCCTTATGAAATATTTAGTATATCACATGGTGGGATATTTGGTGTTGTTTCATGATGAATTCTTGAGAGTACAGATGATTTTGGCCATTTTTTCTCACTTTCTTTGGCCTGGTTGTTGTGATTATGTTCATTACATTCTATTGGAAATAATTTGGAGGCTGTTTGGATGATTTTTGGGAAATTTTTGTCTATGTACTCTCATGAGAGTACAGAGTATTTTGCTAATATTTTTTCAGTTTATTTGGCCTGTTTGGAGGAAATATGTTCATTACAATCCATTAGGAATAATTTGGAGGCTATTTGGTTATTTTTTTAGTGTTATTTTACATCTATACTCTCTGTACTATTTGTACCTCTTGAAAGTACAGATGATTTTGGCCATTTTTTCCCATCTTCTTTTGCCTTATTGTTGAGATTATGTTCATTACATTCCATTGGAAGTAATTTGGAGGTTGTTTGGATATTTTTTGAGAGATTTTTACATATGTACTCTCTGTACTCTCTATACTCTCATGAGAGTACAGAGCATTTTGCTAATATTTTTCTAATTTCTTTGGCATATTTGAAGGAAATATATTCATTACAATCCATTAGGAATAACTTAGAGGCTATTTGGTTAATTTTTTAGTATTATTTTACATTTATACTCTCTGTTCTCTCTGTACTCTCTTGCGAGTACAGATGATTTTGGCCAGTTTTTTCCCACTTTCTTGGGTCTAGTTTTGAGATTATGTTCATTACATTCCATTGGAAGTAATTTGGAGACAGTTTGTATATTTTTAGGAGATTTTTGCATATGTACTCTCTTTACTCTCTTTACTCTCATCAGAGTACATATGATTTTGTCAATATTTTTCTAATTTCTTTGGCCTGTTTGGAGAAAATATGTTCATTACACTCCATTAGAAACATCTTGGAGGCTGTTTGGTTGGTTTTTAGTGTTATTTTGCATCTGTACTCTATGTGCTCTCATGAGAAAATATGTTTATTATAATTCATTAGGAGCAATTTGGAGGGTGATTTGGTTAGTTTTTATGGTTGATTTGCATCTGTACTCTCTTTAAAGTACAGACGATTTTGGCTATTTTTTCTACTTTCTTTGGTCTGGTTGTTCAGATTATGTTCATTACATTCCAGTGGAAGCAATTTGGTGGCTGTTTGGATGATTTTTTAGAGATTTTTACATATGTACTCTCTGTACCCTCATGAGAGTACAGATAATTTTCTCTTATTTTTTCAGTTTATTATGCATGTATGGGGAGAATATGGTCATTACATTCTATTAGAAGTAATTTTCTGGTTGTTTGCTTAATTTGTATGAGAGATTTTCATCTGTACTCTCTGTACTCTCTGTACTCTCTATACTCTTTGTACTCTCTGTACTCTCTATACTTTTTGTACTCTCATGAGAGTACAGAGCATTTTACTAATATTTTTTCACCTTCTTTGGCCTGTTTGGAGGAAATATCTTCATTACAATCTATTAAGAATAATTTGGTTTTTAGGAGAGTTTTGCATTTGTACTCTATGTACTCTCTTGAGATTATGTTCATTTATGGAGCTATTTTACATGCCACATATTTGTGGAGTTGTTTGGGCAAGTGAATGCGGTGAATGTTGTGTGGTTAGGGGTGTTGTTGGCTATGATTTATGTTGTTATACTTGCATTGTCCGGTGTTTAGAATCTTAGAAAGGGGAGTTTCAACCCTTTACCAGTTTTCCCCCAGGGGTGTTATTGGCTAAGATGAGAAGATTTCTATCAAATTGGCAACCATTTTCTCCTAGGTTAGGGTATGATGCACTGGATGACTTCACCCATTCCTTGGTAGTAGTGTGATGTAACCCTTCCTTTGAAGTTTGGATGCTCATGCTAGCAACTACCCCAATTTGGTGTGACTGAGCCTGAGCCTCTCTCCACCTATTTCTTCGTATCTCTCTCATTACATTATTTCACTTTCAACCTACCTTGTATCACTTTAACTATGTTAATTCTTCTTTCTAGGAAGATTGTAGATTATGCTTATTTTTTTGCAGGTTCCTTCTCTTCTAGAGGCACACACTTATCTTATCCTCAAGAGTTTGTGCTGATGGCTGGCCAATTGCTTGCTCCTTTGCTCTATTTATACCTTTTGCTTTCTTTTCCTCTTTCACATGTTTTGACTGTATTTAAATATAGGATTTTCTTTCTAGGTTGTTTGTAGCTCTTTAAGCAATAGTTATTGAGTTAATCCCCCATTAAGAACCTTATAATCCTTTGACTGTGGCAATAAAATTTCTCAAATTTTACCAAATTTCAGTATATGATTGATGTCTCTCCCTTGCCTAAGAGGATGAACTGATTTTCATTGCAGGCATTACATAGTTTGATATATACTCTATAAAGTACTCCATATTTTATGAAATGATTTTTATTGCATGCATTACAAAATTTGATAAGCCCGTACGTTCCTATCAACAAGATTAATATAACTCGAAGAAGAAAAATTGTGTAATTAAAGTGATATTATATCAACTACCCATGATTAGAAGAGTACAGAGTACAGAGGGGGCAGTCTTCTTGTTGGAACTCAATAAGACTTCTTTTGCTTTGCATTTTTTACCTTGAAGATGCTCTTTAAGGGCTTCCTCACTGGAAGTGCTGACCTCACATAGAGCACATTCCCTCTATGTCATAAGACCTTCTCCCCTCTGTTTGGCATCCCTATTATCGAACACCGTTCTAACGGTGATAGGATTGCATCTCGAAGTTATCCTTTTCTCAGACATGGTAAACTTCAAAATGAAAAGTCAGTTAATGAGAGTATAGATGCAAATCAACTATAAAAATCAATCAAGTCACCCTCCAAATTATTCATAATGAATTGTAATGAACATATTTCTTCCAAACAGACCAAAAAAATTACAAAAATATTGGCAAAACCATATGTACTCTTATGAGAGTACAGAGAGTACAGATACAAAAATCTCCCAAAAACCATCCAAACAGCCTCCAAATTACTTTCAATGGAATGTAATGAGCATAATCTTAACAACCAGACCAAAGAAAATGGGAAAAAATAGTCAAAATCATTTGTACTCTCAAGAGAGTACAGAGAGTACAGATGCAAAATAACACTAAAAAAATAACCAAATAGCCTCCAATTTGTTCCTAGTAAATTGCAATGAACATATTTCCTCCAAACAAGCCAAAGAAACAGGAAAAATATGAGAAAAGCATATGTACTCTCATGAGAGTACAGAGAGTATAGAGAGTACATATACAAAAATCTCCCAAAAATTATCCAAGCAGCCTCCAAATTGCTTCCAATGGAATGTAATGAACAAAATCTCAATAACCAGGCCAAAAAAATTGGAAAAAATGGTTAAAATCATGTGTACTCTTAAGAGAGTACAGAGAGTACAGATGCAAAATAACACTAAAAAAATAACTAAACAGCCTTCAAAATATTCCTAATAAATTGTAATGAACATATTTCCTCCAAACAGGCCAAAGAAACTATAAAAATATGAGAAAATCATATGTACTCTCATGAGAGTACATAGAGTACAAATGCAAAAATCCCACAAAAAATATTCAAGCAGCCTCCAAATTACTTCTAATGGAATGTAATAAATATAATCTCAACAACCAGTTCAAAGAAAGTGAAAAAAATAGCCAAATTTTTTATTTATTCTCATGAGAGTACAGAGAGTACAAAAAGTACATATACAAAATAACACTAAAAAAATTAACCAAATAGCCTCCAAATTATTCCTAGTATATTGTAATGAACATATTTCCTCCAAACAGGCCAAAAAAGTGAAAAAATATTAGCAAAATCATCTGTACTCTCATGAGAGTATAGAGAGTACAGATAAAAATTTTCTATAAAATTTAACCAAACAGCTAGAAAATTGCTTATAATAGAATGTGATAATCATATTCTCTCCATCTAGGCAAAATAAACTGGAAAAATATGAAAAAATCATATTTACTCTGAGAGTCAGATAAGACATGCAAAAAATCCTCCAAAATCATCCAAATACCACCAAATTATTCCACTAGAATTTAATATAATCAACAATCGCCAAAGAAAGTGAAAAATGGTTGTACTCTCAGACTCAAGAGAGAAAGAATAATGTCAAACAGATCCTCAAATAAAAGTCTCTCTGAGTAACTCCAAACAAATGAAAAATATATATTAAATAAAAGAATTTCAAATGAATAATACTAACAAAGAAAATCAGATATATATACGGAGAAAAATTAGATAAATTTTTATTTAATACATCCTCAATTAAATTGGGTTATTTTCGCCATAACTTTCAAATTGCTCTTCATATTCTTTTCAGAAAAAAATGAGATTTTTATTTCTCTCTTTAAACTTGATTTATAAGAAAAAAAATACATCATAAATTTTAAATTTAGATAGATATTTCTCTTAAATTTTTTAGCGCATTCCAACGAAATACTATTTAAAATAAGACGGATTAGGTCGGGCTAGAATAACCGTAAATGACATCGCGAACGCGCCTTCCACAGCGCCCTTAAGCCCTAAAACGAAAAAAAAAAAAAATGGACACGAGGCCTCCGGAGTCCGGACGTAATATTTTCTCCATAGGGAGAGCCCTGGCTCTTACGCGCGCGATGGAGAGATCAGCTATGGAGGGCATCGCCGAGCGGCTGGCTGCCATTGAGGGCCTATATTTCCCGGGTGGCATACGCAGCCAACCCTACGACGCCTCCCAGCGCAAGGTCGCGCTTTTTGATCTCATATCTCGCGACGCCTCCATCTTCCTCGAGCGCTACGGTGGCGTGCTTACCGCCAACGAGCTCGGTGCTTTCGACGTGCTGCGTTCAGACTACGAGGTGGGCTGGTACGTTGATCGCCTGCGTCGGAACTTGGTCCCGACGGAGGCGGATTCGCGGGCGAAGTCGGCAACTGTGAGAAACCGCAGGCTGGCTTACATGGAACGGTTAATTCGCGGGGGAGAGTACTTCTCTGAGGACTCCATGAGAGAGAGGGAGCCATACCTCCATCACGAATACGTGGGTAGGTTCCAGGATCCGGTTGGGAGGGTTTTGTCCCGGCCGGGGGAGAAGTGGTCGGAGACGCTTATGCGCCGATGCGAGGAGGCGATGCTGGTGAAGAAGATCAGAGGTGAACAGCAGAGGTTGGGGGTGGCGAGGAAAGATTGGGTTGGAGGTGGCGAAGGTGGGGAGGAGGAGGTGAGCGAAGATGATGAGAGTGAGGAGGAAAGGAACGAGATGAATGTTGTTTCGAGCTCATCAAAGGTACAGTAGACTTACAGTTTAATGGTTCAAAATTTCAGTTCACTATAGTTTATATGCCCTTCATTATTCCTCAAAATGTTTGGAAGACAAAGGTGCCGACTGTTCACATTACCTTCCCCATCAATTCTTATTAATTTGGAGATTACCCAATTCTCTGAATAAACTTTAACTGATTTTACGAGCACTGCGTAGCAATTATTATATAGTTTTCAAGATCAGTCAAAATATACAATTTCTTCCATGACAGGTAAATAAAAAAGCAATTTCCCTAAGTTTGAACAACCCCTTTTCATATCATTGTTGAAAAATTCACTAAAGTACATAAGATCTTAGTAAAAAAATATATGTATATATGGTGGCCCTTGAAATAGATGCTCTTCCACTAATGACAACTCATACTTCAATGGTTTCTTAGGTTGTAACCTTTCACCCCTTGAATAGCTCTGGGAATCTTTGCAAAAACTGTTAAATCCCTACTCTTTGCATAGTTTAGAATAGCAAAAATATATCGAGTGCAATATGGCTCTACTATCTTCTCATGTAGTAGTTGTAGTACAAAACTTAGGTGCTCATTCATGTGTAGTACAAAACTTAGGTGCTTAATCAGATTGGATGCAGTCTTCTCTAAAATCACAACCATATCTGCTAAACCCTCAAAGTCTAGTTCATAGGTTTCTCTATGTTATTGTTGAGTCTTCAATCTCGGCATGTTATGTATTATATTTCTAGTTTTAACCATGGTGGAAAGAATTTTCAAGCCAAGGACCGCCTCCATTATCGTTTATGATCCAAATTTATTTATTGAGGGAGTTAAATAGGAAGTTTTCCCATTACATGAGAACACAATGGATATTCTATGGCTGTTTATATAGCGAAGTTATGATGTACACAATCAAAGTATTGTTGCAGTTAACTGAAAATACAAAGCAACTTACCCAAGACAAACATACAATTTATCTGTAAGATGATAAAAGAGACTATTATTTTCTTGATATCAATTAAAGTATCATATATTTTCCAAAGATTCTTTAAAAATGTGTAGGTTTTGGCCAAAGCCCAATGACGGATGGTGTGCTTAGAACTTACCAAACAAATGTATTTTTTACCAATTTGAGAGTGGCTGAGATTTTTAATTTAGTAAACCTTTGTAAGCATTTTTTTTGTATTCCTTTTCTTATTGTGGTTTTCTCTCGTCATAAGAGAGAGAGAGGTCTACTAATTGTGAAGGAAAAATATTTTAATATTTATGATAAAAATACTTTAATAATGTCTTATTTATAGATCTATATGGCCAATTTAAATAAAAAAAGTAAGATAAGTTTAATTTTGAAGTTAATGGATTTAGAAATCTGTGGGCTGCGAAAATTCACCACCGACCTTTCGACAATATTTGAATTGAAAATGATTTAAAGATCGTAATTTTCGCATAAAGTAGATAAAGACACTGCCAGATTTCCCCTCATTTGGTGACTTTAGATCTGTTCAAGTTTCTTATAAGCTATAGTTAACTACCCTCCCAATAAGTGAGAGAATTGACAGAATATTATCGCTAGATACGAATACAAGAAGAAATATATGAGTTTTAGAATTTAGATTATGAAATTATCATCATTTAAACCATTGGGGAATAATGACATGCCCATCTGATCCCAATGATTACATATCCCATAGTCACTACTACTTGGAGGTAATCGACCCAACAAAAAGGATCCTTATCAAGAACACACGGCTTACGCTTCAAGAACTTAGAAAAGGATATTGTATTGCACTTTAAATTGTATATTTGTTCTATCAAAGATATATGATTCACAACTCAAAGAGAGCCATTGGGGAGCATCTCTACCCGGATCGTAATATAATAGAAGTTGACCAAAACCACCCCATCGAGGACTCAATGCTTATCATGGAGCCAAGTCACGCAATGGGAACACCGCCTTTTCAATTATGAGATTGATTTTGTATTTTCATTTAATTCCAATTTAGTCTGCGCAGACTTTTCAGATATTAAAATTTGCACTTGAAATCTCTATATCCGAGCACATGCAGGTGTTTATAGCTTAGCTAATTTCACCTAATTAGTAATTTTGTTGGTTTTGAAAATCATTATTAGAATGAAATTCCTTAATTTTTGATTAAACGAAAGCTCTATGATTTTTGTAGAGGATTTAAGATCGATTCCTCCTATTGTACAAATATGCAAATTCGCATAAGAAGGCATTTTGATTTAAATTGTAGTTTAAAACATTACCAGATACTTTTGAAGTAATTCTCTCAACTGACATGCTCAATTTACATCACTTTTAATTTACGATTTCGTGTTGATTTCTTTAACCTTACTCATGCTTATTCACTAGCATTATAATCATCTCTATATTGATATGAATGTTATTAAACTAAATTTAGATTTATCCTTAACTCCACATCAAATCACATATCTATTTGAAAACTAGACTTCAAATTTATCAGATATCTCTTACGTTTGGCAGATTTGTCTCCCAAGTTTCAATTAAGGCTTTAATTTCAGAAATTTGAATAAAATACAACTCACTTTACCGCTTAAATTTAAGTCATAGAAAATTGCAATTAGAATTTGTGAGTTTAATATTAGTCTTCCCAAATTTTACTTGCATTTTAAATATGTGTTATATTCATTCTAAAATTTTCTTTAGGTGCTCTCTCCCTATTCATCTTTGATTTAACATTTATCTTCATATTTATTATATATCTTTTTGTTTGACTAAAATTTAAATGATTTTCATTTGAATTTGTTTAAATTCAATTTCACCAAAATTTCTCCTCCCAAATACATCCCCGTGTCAGACGGATGCTGGCTTTCAGACGCCTCACGATGAATGAGCTCTCATGACACTACAGCCTTCCCACACGCCTCATGCATTAATGGGTTCAACCGCAGAGAGAAATGCAGGACAAAGTGTATACATTTCATTTATTTTTTTTCTAAGTCTAGAAATTAGACAAAATTTCGGCAACATTTCGTCTAGGGGGAGCGACATCTAATGGATGTTGGCTTACGCAGACGCCTTGAGAATGGCGGTTCATGATACCACTGGTTTTTTCATCTCGTCAGCTCTCGAGCATGAGATTCAAACCCAAAAAACACAAGATGTATATATATATATCCACATTCACACTTCACATGCTCGATTAATCTTTCAAGATTCCAATGATCTGGAACGAGGTAGCAAAAAACCAAGAGAAGAACCCTCCTATGACGTGTTTGTCTGGGCGGCAAATTTGAAGAGGTAATGAGAATGCGACCAAAAAGAATAACCCGCTTGACGGTGTTGCTCTCCGCTTCGAAAATTGGAGAGGTGATACAGGAATGCGACGGAAAGAAGAACCCGCTTCGACGGTGTTGTTTCCTCCGAGGCGGTGAATTTGAAGAGGTAATAAGAACGCGAAAATTGAAAGAAGAACCCGCCTCTTGATGGTATTGCTTCCTCCAATTGTGGTGAAGCAAAGATTGGAAGAATAATCTGAGCGACGAAACCCAAGAACCCCTCTTGATAGATTGCCTCCGATGGTGAAATTCGGATTAGAGAAATGGGGGAAATTTCAGAAGAAGAAATGTTTCGATTTAGAAGGAGAAGACGAACAAAATGCCTAAACGGGAGGGCATGGGCTGAAATTCTTCCATCTGTGGGAGATAGCCAATGAATAGAGAGGTGAGATTTTGGAGTTGCTGTGAAAAATAGAAGGGTCTAAAGAGAACCTATCCAATTAGATGGCCATAGGGAAAAGGAAGGCTAGCTGCGGTTTTGGATCAAAAAAAAAAAAAAAAACTGGCTGTGGCTTTGGATCAAGCAGAAAAGAAAACTGGCTGCGGTTTTGGATCAAGCAGAAAAGAAAATTGTTGCGGTTTTGGATCAAGCAAAAAAAAAAAAAGAAAGAGCTGGCTATGGTTTGGTTGGAATGAGAAGAAGGGAAGAAGAGGAAAGAAGAAAGAAGAAGGAAGAAGGAAAAAAGGAAGAAGAAGACTTGCCTTGCTCGTTTCGGTTTGGGAGAGGGGAGTGAGCTTTTGATTTTCGGATGAGGGGGAAAGAGGGGAAGTTCCTTTCGGTTGGGATGAGAGGGAGAAAATGGAGAGAGGGGGAACGGTTGGAGGAACCGTTCGCGCGTGAAGGGAGGAGTTGAGCGTTCGTGCCGAGCCATGCGTGAAGGAGAATCGCCTGCAGGGAGGCCGCTGGTTGAGCTGCATGATTCCATGCCTTGGAGATCTGAACGGGCCTCAGGCGCAGAGAGGAGAGGTCGAACCGAGAGTCGAGCGTGGAGAGCAGAGCCGGGTCGGGTTTATTAGGGCTAGGATTAGGTTTTTGATCCTTTAACTTGATTTTTAAATTAATTAATCGACTTTAAGTTGAGTTTTACTCCGACGCGATTAAATAATCAATATATATATATATCAATCTAAGGTTATTCTAATGTTTCAAACGCAACGCATGCTTTCGCAACGGAGACCGCTTTGGTCAAGCCGCAGATCAAATCGCCAATTTCAACTCAAATGCGATCGCCGCTTTCGACCACTGATATTCGGCAGACCAATTGAATGCAATGCTATTCGAGATTTCGACGCTTTGTTAACGACACATCAATTTCGCGAACGGAGTCATTTGGTTTGGCGCTACTTCGACATATGCGTGCGGCGTTGTCGACGCTGAGCGCTTGATCGGATCATCAAGTCATAATATTTACGTCGACCGCTGACGCTTTGAACGCTGGCGAAAGTCCGCTTCGACCGGGTCATTTGAGTTGATTTTGGCGACGTCCAGTGTATTTTAACCTCGATTTGCGCGCTGCTACTTCTAATCATTCTACATTTACTGCACTGCCTAAATTGAGCGCATGCCTTATTTGATGGCTACGCTTGAATGATCGCCACAAACGGAGGCCGTTGGTCATCATCGCTTCCGACTCATGCGTCGACATTGATTGCCGCTTAATCGATTGATCGTTAGATTTACAATATTTATATTTTGATCAATTTCGACGCTCAACGCTCAAATCCGTTGAGGTCGTTTCACCATTTTCGCGACGCCCAGGTATTTTGAGCCCCGAATGCGACCGACTCAAGTCCGTCGAATTTAACTTGTGGGTTTGTCTTGATTTATGACACATATGAGGAGGTCAACAGAAATAAGAGAACTAATCTAAAAATAGATGATTTTTGTGTAAGCTGCTCATTATGTGCCAAACCAAGGGATATTATTTTATTTTATTTCTTATTTTTTGCAGCAGCTTTCTCTTTCCTTCTTTTTTTCAAGATACTTAAAGTTTGAAGGATAACTGTGCATGTTTGAATGCTTTAAACAGGGATATGGGTTTTGAATTTTGTGCTTGTCTTTTGCCTAGAAAGTTTTTTTCTGGATTGTCCTAGGCTTTTGGAAGTTTCTCATGAAAATTTTTGGAAGGTTTATAGGGACTTTTTGTAGAAACTTCTTGGATCCTTTTATATGACTTCATGCAATTTTATTGTCACTAAGAACTTTTGGCTATGGTATAACCATTTTGTATGCTAGTCAGTACTCATTTTATATACCTTTAATATCTTTAATATACCATTAACCTATAACTTCTTATTTATATAGCACAAGTTTATTCTTCTGATACACAATGAGTGCATCTATTGATTAACAAAAATCATATGAAGGTTTTTGTTTCATTTCTAATATTTTTTTTATTTATTGTATTCCACACAAATCATCTTTATGGTGAATTTTCTTATCATAAAATTATATTTATTCAATGTTGTCAATATATCAACACTACTTTTGCCAGTCCCAAGTCCGGATATGAAAAGTGGAGGGGTAATAGTAGTCGACAAACAAAAAACTTGTCGTAAATAATCATGACATGAATCTTTAAATCATCAGAGACGCTGCCCCCTAAGCGACGCGACCAGATGACTCAATACAAAAAATGCGTCGCCGCCAGATCTACGCGCATTAATAAGCAAAGGCCCTACATTATGGACGGATGCGGCAAGTTAGTCCATGAAACTAGAATTAGTTATGATGGAATATGTACTCTTACAAAAATTAATGGAATTAAACGATATTAGCTCATAGAAAGATAAATATTTTATGTGTTCAAGAACTAAATGGGGAGAGAAGGAGATCGACAACAGGTTTTAAATTTTAGATTTGGTGTAGTCGAACTGCATTGTACATGATAAAAAAGTAAAGGACGACAACAGAAATATTAATAGATGTTAAATAATTATAGATTTAAAGATTATTATCGATACCAAGATTATCAACGTTATAAGTGCTTACGCCCCAACCAGTTTGATGTAGCAAAAGAAAAGTTTTGGAACGAATTAAACAGATTACACAAAGATACCCTCAAGAAAAGTGATTTATTGGAGATTTAAACTACACGCCGGTATTTGTAAGATTTTAAAAGTATTTATAAAGCATGGATTTGACAACGAAGAAGCAGTGACTATTAGATTTTGCTTACCTTATGATTTTAGAATACTTTATTTAAGAAAAGTTAGACGAACATATTATTATTTATAAAAGGATCTAAGAAAACACGATCGATTATTTTCACAAGAAAAATAGGGATCGTTAGATCAGAAAGATTGTAAAGGCCATTCCAAAGTAAAAATTTAAGACTCAACATCGATCGTTTAGATTTTAAGATAGCTAGAAGAGAAAATAAATCAATCAAATTATTGTCCCAAGATTAGATGGGGACACTTAAACAAATAAAAATATTTTAAGAAAAAGTTACAAGATATTAGAATTTGGGATGTTCATAAAGGAAGAATGTTATGTGGGAAAAGTAAAGTGAAATTAAGAAGTTCTAAAGATGCTTGGAGAATCAAAAGAAACTTTTAATAATAGTTGGAGTCGAATGTGAAAAAAATATAAGAACAAGATTGTTATAAAACTTGGTTTATATGTAAAAACTCGGAGAATTAGGAAAGATATAAAGTGGCCTGCAGAGATTCTAAGAAAGCAATATATGATAAAAAAAATTTAGCTTTTAGTGATTTATACAATAGAATAGAAAGGAGTTAATATTGGTTATATTCAAATCATTAAGGATATGTATACTAGAGTTGTTACTTGTCCAAACACAAGGAGGATTGACAAAATATTTTTCTATTTCAGTTGGATTACATCAAGGATCGCTTTAAGCCCTTATCTTTTACTTTAGTTATGGATGTTCTTACTAGGCATTTACGGGAAGATGTACCTTGGTGTTCCGCTTTTCCGATGACATTCTTCTTGTTGATAAGACTACGAGGGGAGTCCAAGAGAAACTTGAATTATGGAGGTCAACTTTAGAGTCTAAAGGTTTTTTAAGTAGATCTAAAGCGAATATATTGAGTGTAATTTTAGTTGAAGTTCTAGTGATAGTTGTGACATTAGAACAAGTCATTAATATGAGTGAGCGAAATGATATTTAGGCTATTGTTCAAAATGATGGTGAAATAGATGGAGATGTTATTAGTAGAATTCAAGTTGGGTGGTTGAAGTGGAATGCATCCGCCTATCATGTGTTTCACTTAAACTTAAGGGAAAATTTTATAAGATGATAAGACCGCAATAACTTATGGTGCAATGTTGGCCAATAAAGAGAGAAGCATACGACTAAGTTAAGTGTTACGAGAGATGAGGATGCTCGTGGATGAGTCTTTACTCTTTGAGATAATGCTAAATGAGTATCGGGAAAAGATGGAGTAGCTCAGTGGCGATAAGATTAGAGAGTCGTCTTAGATGGTTTGGCCATATAAAGTCAGTCGTCCGAGACCGTTAGGAGAATAGATGCATTAGATTCGTCTTATGTTAAGAAAGGTAGAGGTAGACCCAAAAGACTTGGTTAAGATGTAAAAAATGACCTTAGTATACTTGAATTAAATGAGAATTTGACACATAGTAGGACACAATGGAGATGAAGGATTCATGTAGCCGACCCCACTTAGTGGGATTAAGGCTTGTTGTTGTTGTTGTTGTTGTAATGTTGTCAATATATCATTTTTAAGCATATATTCTTGGATCCTCTCCAATGTCTTTATTACATGACTTGTAAATTTGATTCTCCTCTAATTTTGTAATAATGTACATCTTCTTTCTTCTTAAGGTCTAGAACCAAAAGTTTTTTTTTCCAATCATTTGAGTATTATAGTCTTTTAAGATTCATAAAGAAATTCTTAACTATTCAAGTATCTTCCATAATATCTAATCTAGATCTAAAATATTATTTTCATATATCTTCTTTAGAGCAATTCCAATTTGCATTTTTTTGGGTTATTTTATACTGTACTAGTGTACTTTATGATTATATTTATTAGGCTCTTTCATAAAGTTTATTACCATTTTCTATGAATATTGGTTTTTTTAAATACCCTTGTTTAATAATATCCCATGCTAACATATCTATTTTCAAATGATGTTTTCATTTTCAATTAAGATCATATTCTCGTCACTTTCATTATATTTAATTTGATCAATTTATTAAAAGTATATTTGTTGAGACTAAGGGCTGCTAGGATTGGCAATTAATGTTTTAACTCACAGATTCATTTACTAAATAAGGAAGCACATATGCCACGGGTCCATGTGCAAATAAGAAAAAAGGGGAGCCACTGATTGAAATAAGAAGGCAACAGGGGTGGACAAAGGACAAGGCATATAAGGAAGTTATTGATATCAGTTATTTATTTTGAATTTATTGTGGCTAGTATTTCTTCTTAAGATTGCATAATTTTAATTCTTTAGTTAAGTTCGTGTATAACTACAATACATTGGAAGAATAAACAAACCAAGTTTTCCAGCTACTTCTTTTTTTCTATATCGTATTAGAGCAAGGTTAGGGTTCTTCGAATTTTGTTTTTCTTATTCTTTGATTTTAATTCTTCTTGTCATATACGAAATGATCATCGTAAAAGGAGCTAGATAGTATTTTTTTTTTTTTTTGAATTTATTGTAATTAATATTTCTCTTTAAGATTGTATAATTTTCATTTATTTTCTAGGTAGATTTGTGTATAATTACCCATTAGAGGAATAAACAAACCAAATATTTTTTGCCTTTGCAATTTTTTATCTTCTCACTCTACTGTGTGCATTTTAGTTGTATTGGAGTTTCTTTATATTATTTGTCTATCTTACCATTTAGATAAGGTAATTTCTCATCATAATTACGATTGGTTGGCTAGGCTCAATTATTTGTATTTTCATTCTCCGTTCACTTCTATTAGCTGTTGAGTGCTTTCATGCGCTCTTAATTTTTATTTACCCGTCTTTATTTGCTTAGATTGAAGTAATATTTCGTTTGGTTTTTCTTTTCTTCCATCTCTATCTCTTTTTTTTTTTTACATTAAATCATTTTTTTGGACGTATCCTCTGCTCTTTATTGTGCATGTAAAATGAACAGGAATGTTCATTTAGAATAGTATCATGCCTCAAAATGGAGATGTTATCATAACACTAGTAGCATTTAGGGGCCATTTGAGATCACTTTTGTTTTTTAATTTTTGTGTTTTTTTAGGACATTTACATACATATCATTATAATTTTTATATGTTTTTATATCTAACATCTAAATTTTGATATTTACATGCATTACATTAAAATCTTTAACAACAACAACAACAACAACAACAAGCTTTTATCCCACTAAGTGGGGTCGGCTACATGAATCCTTCATCTCCATTATGTCCTATTATGTGTCAAATTCTCATTTAATTCAAGAATACTAAGGTCATTTTTTATACATCTTAACCAAGTCTTTTTAGGTCTACCTCTATCTTTCTTAACATAAGGCAAATCTAATGCATCTACTCTCCTAACTCATGGATGACCGAATTTTTATGTGGCCAAACCATCTAAGGCGACCTCTAATCTTATCTCGCACTGAGCTACTCCAACTTTTCCAACATACTCATATTCTATCTCAAAGAGTAAAGCCACTCATCCACTGAGCATCCTCATCTCGTAACACTTAGTCTTATGCTTCTTTCTTTATTGGCCAACATTCTGCATCATAAGTCATTGCAGGTCTTACCACTATCTTCTAAAATTTTCCCTTAAGTTTAAGTGGAACTTTAATATCATACAACAGGCTAGATACATTAAAATCTTTAACATCACATCAAAAATATCATCATTATTATTTTTTAAAAGTGAATTCACATTTTTATGTATAGATGAATTATTAGGAATGAAAATATCAAACTTTAAGTGTTAGAAATATAAATGCGTAAAAATTGTGTGGTCTATATGTAAATCTTTCTTTTTATTTTTATTTTATTTTGTTTATATTTTGACTTGAAATAAAAATATTTATTAGTAATAATTATTTTAGAAATAAAATTTTAAAACACAAAAAATACATCAACTAATATATTTTAAAATAAAATATAAAAATACAAAATAAAGTTGTTCCCAAGCAACCCCTTAAATTGTTGATTTGTGTAGCCTTTTTATTCATATTTCATGTTTGAAAGCATTACTTACCGCTTATATTTTGGAACTTGAACCATGATTTGTCTAATAATGTCTTTTATTGGTAATGCTAGTCGCATGCCTTCCATATTTATTTGGAAGATTTACATATATATCACATAAATATTTTATATTTACATATCTAACACTCAAACTTAGATATTTACTTATCTAATACTTTCCTATGCTTGAGAAGATGCATTTTACTTCAAAAAAAAGTAAGGGTAATAATATTTTTAATGTGATATTAAAGATTGAGGTGTTATATATATATATAGAGAGAGAGAGAGAGAGAGAGAGAGAGAGATTGGAGTTTAGTTGTTAGATATATAAATGCATAAGAATTGTGTAATATATATGTAAATTCCCCTATTTTAACCCTATTTAAATTGCAGGCCTCAGAGGATGGCACAGATGGTAATGTTCATGAGTCAGCAGAACCCCCAACACACGCAGTATCTGCAGAGGAGATGCAGGATCAGATGGAGCAGTTCACATACTTAATGCAGCAGAAGTTTCTTGCTGGAGAGGACACTGAGCATTTAGATTATTCTGCTATTGATAATGATGAGGGGCTCGATGATCATTGGATTAAGGAAGCCAACCATGATGCAGAAGAGAAGTACTTCGATGAGGATTAGTCCAGACTTGTTTTTTTTCTACTCTATTCAGCCGATATCAGGTTCGATCTTATTTATGCCATAGTTTTCTTCTTTAAACATGTGCTTTGGTGTAGTCAGTAGTGTAGTAGGCACTCATTTTGTTTTCTGTTTTAAAACTGTCTTTGTTGTGTTTTTAGAGTTTACTGATTATAGAGATATCAAATTTAGGGGTTATGTAATGAAAATTTAAGAGAGGGCAATGAAATATAGACTTTTGAGAAATTTCTTTTTGTTTTGAAGTATTAATTTAGTTTCATAAAAGAGATGTTTGTGTTAAAATAAGTGATGAAAAACTATTGAGTAAAGAGACATTCTTCATATTGTTTTAATTGATCTTAAGAAGGGATGTGATGAGTGCTATAAGATTTGAGTTGATATGTGTTAAAGAAGAAAATGTCTATTAAAGATATGTCGGAGTTATTTGAGATATGTGAAAATGATTGTGGAGTGATCGAAGAATTACTAATTATAATGGGATTGCATCGATGATTGACAATGGGCAATATTTTTTTGACTTGCTTATGAATATGTTTATAGAGAATATTCAAATTGAGATATCTTGCTATATGGTTTTTGTAGCTAGAACAATGGAGCAAATGTTAAAAAGTTAAATGACTTAGAATTAGTTGAAAAATAATTGAGTATATGGTAAATAATTTAAGTAGTTGGATTGACATCTAGTGAAGATAATATAATTAAAAATAAATAAGTGATTTGGACCTATGCAATGAAGGGTAAAAAAATACATTAATAGAATAATAATTGAAATTATTCTTAGAGGATTATGTAGTAGAGGTAAACTAAATGTTATGTGGATAGAAGTTGTATAAATGATTTGTGAAGAAAATACTTCAACACCTCAAGCAAAATACTCTTTTGGAACAAATATAACATGAGGATTCATTGAGCCAACCTCAAATAGTTATATTTCTCTTCATTTGGAAAATATAACTCACTTTAGTAGTAAATATCAAATTACTTTTGGTACATCAATTATAATCTTCTTTATTTTTATATTCGTCATGTAAATGTGAATAGAATTAAACTAAATTACTCGTTGTGAGCTTTGAAAAACTTTATTTTGGTGTCGATTGTTAGCAAAGTTTTAGTTACTCATTTAAGTTATTGCTTTTGAGCTTGCTACTCAACCCGCTATGTGGGATGCAATCTAGTTAAGTTGACTGATTAGCTGGTTGATCTCGACTCGATAAATGACTCATAAGTTAAGCTCGATTAGCTAAAAAGTCAATCTCGAATCCGAATCCAGATATATAATTTGCTTATAATATTCAAATTAAAGCGGTTTATGTATAAAATTATTCGAAGAAATTAAAATTTCTAGTTCTCTTCTTTATCTTTATTGATCTTTCGATAGTTTTTCACCACTTTTTTATATCATTTTATCAATGCAATTGTTTGGATTTGTATGATCGTATTTCTTTCATGTATGAACTAGCTCATGATCCTACTTAACTTGCCGAATTAGGCTTGAGCTTAATTTATTAGTCATGCTCAAAGTTGTGGACGGCTAGATTTAACTCATTTACACCCTAGTTTATGGTGTCAATATTGTTCATTTTAAGGACTTGAAGATAATAGATTTTCTATTCTATTGAAACTAAATCTAAACTTCAAGCAGCTATTTTCCTTTATCATACTTTTAAACTTTAGGTTTTTTTGTTTCTTTATGAGAAGCTCATTGATGCAAAATTTGAGCTTGGTTCAAGATTTGACATTATTTCATGTTGTGGAATATATTTTCAACTCAATAGTTATTTATATGATTTATGTAGGGTTTTTTTTTTCATGATGGTTTCATTTAAATATTGATATAATTTAGCTTATTATGCAATTTCTAAGTTATCTTGGACCTTTCAAGAAATATTCTTTCTCATTTCCACTCTATAAATATAACTCCTTTGTATAAATAAAAAATCATTCAAAAGAATTTCATGATTAATTAAGTTCAAATAGACATTATTATCAATTATACATAACTTTAAAAGAATTTAATAATTATGTATCTATGAATAATATTTAAAATGAAAAGATGTTTAAGATGAAAGGGTGCGACGAACCCCTATTGATAATGAGAATATTTATGCACCATCGCTTGAAAGGTCTCCTCGAAGGGGCTTGCAAATCCAATTAAGATGATCGGTTTCGCTAAGTTGATTTGATCCAATTTAAATCTATGATTGTAGGGGAGAATTTGTCAAGTTGAGCTCGAGTCATCTTTTGTTTGACTTAAGCTTGATTAATTAATCAAGTTCGAGCTCAAGCTTAAGTTTTATTCTATAAGTTTGAGTCAGCTCACGAGCTGGTTCACTTAATATGTAAGAGATAAAATAATTTTTACTCAAGTAATTATTATAATAAAAATAATAGTAAAATAAGAAATTAGTTGATATAAGAAAGTGAGACTTGATTTTTTAATTATCTTTAACAAATTTATATTTAAAATTTTAAATTCTAATATATTTTAAGTACTTTTATATTAAAGTTTATTAAACGTTGATTCGGAACCAATGACACAAGAGTCAGAATTAGCTCGAGCTTGATTTGTTAGCTCATCGAGTTCAACTAATGAGTCACTTATTGATCTAAGCTTGACCTGTCTCACAAATTGGCCTGACTTACACCCCTAATTGAATGTCATTTTGGGCTCCGATTTCAATAAGTATGTTGACAAGTCGATCGAGCCAATTTGAGTTCATTAAATATAAGCTCGGTCGAATTTAACTTTATATTAAACTCTAATTTTAACTTTTCATCCTTTCATGGTGTCTCCTATATCAGATTGAAACTTTTCTCAATCCCAAGAATTTTGGAACTCATTTTTAAAAAAAAAACAAAATAGCAATTATACAAATAATATCAAATTGAAATGAGAATCTTATTTAAAAATTTTAAAAAGATGCTATTTAGCTATCAAACAAAAAAATTGGAATTGTCTTACTGATCAATTACTTTCCATGAAAGGCAATCAAGATAATGACTGATCAATTAGTTAAAATTTTGATTTTTTTTTTTAAATTACTCACTAAATTTTTTTCTTCTGTTTGTGATAAATTTTATAGCTATTAAATTTATTTTTAATTTCTTAGTTTATATTATATTAATTCTTAATTTTTACAAATATATTATTTTATTTTAGTAATTTTTAATCATTTGTCATTTTGCTTGAGAATTATGCCATCAAGTGAAAGAATCTTTTTTTAATCTATTAAAAAAATTCTTATTAACTTATTAAAGGTTTTATTTGCAAATAATTTTTAATTAATTAATTTCTGAAGATAAGAGCAATGATTTTTAAATATTTGCTAGAGGTCAAGTAAACTACTTCATGAAAAAAGCTATTTGAAAGTAAGAGTGATCATAATTTGTTGTGTTTTACTTTTTATTTTATTTTACAATTGATTTGTTGTTGTTTTATTGTTAATTTTAATTAAATAGTAATATATTTTTGATGAATATTTAATTATTTCTTGTTTTCATAATATATATTTTTTAAAAAAAAGACAATTTATGATACAACTTGGGGTAGTTGAGACATACAAGATTGATGTGCAAGTATTGATAGAGAACTATTATGCAAGTTAGATTGGTAAGTTTGATTATGATAATGACTATAGCACAAGCGGGGCTAAACTATAGATCGTAAAGGATATAATTATGGTGCAAGTGAGGTAATATTGATTTTGATGTGACAATGATTATGATGAAAGTGGAAGTACGATCTTGATCATATAAGAAATAAATGTGTAATGATGGCTATGATATGAGTAATATTATAATGTAATCTTTGAAATAGTATGATATAAAATGCTAAAGTGAGATATGATCTAGGTAGATATCACTTTGAGCGTTATCACTTTTGCTATACATACAAAGATCATAAATGAATGTGTTTATCACTTTGTACGATCACGAGATAGGTTTTACTGTATAATGCAAATAAGATGTTGCATAGGCTTGAAAGACGATAAGGAATTGACGACTTTGTTGTTAAGTGACATTATCATATAGATTCTAATAAGATGATTGTTACATCTTTTGAAGGTGGCAATAATTAGTTTGACATAGGTCTAAGTGAATGTTAGAATGCCTATCTGAAAGGAATCGATTGTAGTATAAGCAAGGTTGTAAGTGGGATTTTAATGTGATAATGACTATGATGCAAATGAGGCTGCATTTCATGTTATGGTGTGATCATAATGGTCTTTAGAAACTCCTTGAGGATCTAGACAACATTTTAAAATTTTGATGTTCTTTAAGGATTCAAGTGGTTATTCTATTTCAAAATTTCTTTAGCATCATCATCATCATCATCATCATCATCATCATCATCATTATCATCTCTTTACAATCATTTGATGTTAATTTTATAAATTCATAATTCCTTATTTCTCTTTGGTCATAAATGTTAAAATTATATTCAAAATACACACCTTTAATCTGTCCCTATTTATTCTTAATCATTCAAAGATAATTTTATATCTTGTTAATACATGTTTATTATATGCTTCATCTTGAAATTAATATTTCTCATATATTAGCACTTACAAAAAACGAAAAAAAAACCAACCTTACTTCTGTAAATTGACTTGATAAGGAAGAAGCATCTGCCATATTCAAAGAATAATTTCATAAGCTACCTTAATCAACGTTCAACTAAGTTTTAGAATATTTAAAAGCAAACTGAGCTGTACCAGGAAAAGGAACAAAAAAGTTGATTGATATTTTGCATGGAAGCATCTCATCACTAAGGCCTACTCAATTAGCTTATCTTCTCCGTCGCCACCGTTGCCGTTGCCGTTGCCGACGAACTAAACGATGGTGGGACGATAATCGAAGAAGATACCTTAAACCTCTTAAGTCTTTCTTTCGTCTCCTCTTCAAATCCACCATCTATTTCTCCCATGGCCACATCCAATCCAAAATCGCATGGCCATGTCTTCTCCTCCTCCCCTACCCCGCCAAGCTCCGCACTCTTAGCCCAAAACTCATGCAACATCCTCTGAGGGTGGAAGATGCGAGCCATGGTGTGTTGGTCACTCACTCTCGTCCAACAACTCGACGGCGTCTGCGCCGCCGACCTCTCCACCATGCTCCTTATGCTCCTACTCAGTCTCGCTTTAGCCGTCGTTGAGAGATCAGCTTGGTAGCAGTGCGGTCGTCCAATGCTACCAACTCCGCCGCCTGCTTGCACCTTAAAATTTGTACGTGTGTTATCGCCGCGTAGAGCTCGTGCGGCCTCGTCGTAGGCTCGTGCTGCTTCCTCCGCTGTATCAAACGTCCCCAGCCATAGCCGGATACGCTGCGACGAATCCTTTATCTCCGCCACCCACCGACCGGAAGGCCTCTGCCGCACGCCGACGAAGCCGCTTCGACTATCACCCTTCATCCGCTGCCTCTTCAGCTTTTGTTCCCCACAAGTGGACATGGCCGGCAAATGGCCTGCAGAACAGTCTATATATACATTATAACAGGCCTCTTATTGCCTACTTTCAGTAGGTCTGTGACATTTATATATAAGCTTGATTTGTAAACTAGGGTTAGGGTTTGCTTCTGCAAGTATATTTCTTTTAAAGAATTTGAGGACTATGCCAATATAATAAAACAAACATAAAACACAAATAAAAGCTCACAGTGAAGAGAGATCAGTACTGCTTCAAGATGGTTTTCAAGTTAATTACCCAAACAGATCAAAGTTAAGACAGTAAGCACACAAATACAATAAAGGCTTTCAGTTAAAAATATAAAAGAAATTTATTAAAATTTAAAAATATTTTTTTATTTGAATTATAACTCGCTTAATTTCTAAGAATATGCCAATGGGTATTATTTTTCTTTTAAATTATTTGTCGTTTGCATAAATCTTATATTCTAAGTCTCTTACACAGATCAGCTTAAGACAGTCAGCTTTGCTTTAAGAGATGAACTTCGTTTATTAATTTCGTTTTTTTTAATAAGATTCCTTAATTTTTTTAATTAATCTCTCTTTGGAACTGTCTGTTGGGAAAGGAATGCAACTGAAGAGTTTCTGATAATATTATTTTACAGTATTTTTTTTAATATTAACTGTAAATTATTTATGATGCATGAGCTTAATTTCTTATACTGAATTTTGGTGAATAAAAAGGTTAATAATTAAAGTAATTAGGTGTCACCATCTAAGCTTTTTTAAGAGATTAAAAAAGCATTATTATTGTTTCGGCTTAATAATTAGTTGTATATATATATATATATATATATATGTGTGTGTATGTGTGTGTGTGATATGACATTGAAAATTTCACTAGTCGAAACACGAATTTTAATGTCGAAAGCAATCTGATTTTGAGTGACTAACAAACGTTTAAAATATAATTAGAAATTTTGTGGTATAAGTCGGCTCTTAAACATGGAGTATTTATAGTCAAATCGAGTATCTTGATGAGCCAGATTTAACAAGCCTAAGATTTCCTAATTATGATTTCATTTGAACATTCAAATACTTAAAATATATCAGATGATCGAAGAAATCATTTCGAGCCGTCCGATGAAGTGGTTTGGATTGTGCATGTATTTATAGATGTGTCACTCTCATAATCTATAAATAGCCTCACATTCTTCACATGAGAGGGTTAAATAAAAAAGATAGAGTTTTGAAGAACCTCCAAGCATACTACCGACTCACCAATTACCCACCGCCGGTCCGCCTCGACCACCACCGGCCCTCACGCGACCACCAATTCTGCTTGCCGACCGCTGTCACTCCACCCGACCACCGCTGCCGGCCACCACCGCCGGCCATCGTTGTCACCAATGCCGCTGATCACGTCTCTGCAATAACAACCACCGGGCCATTTATTATTATTACCGCTGACCGCCACCGGCCACTACTACCACCGTACCACTTTATAATATCGATCATCAAATACCGTTATTCACTATCACCAACTGCCACCAACGATCAGCATGTTTCTAACTACTGCCAGATACATACTGATTCTGGATTTTGTTGTTAGCTTTCACATACAATTTTGTAATCTCATTATCGGGAAAACTTAAATTTTGTACTCCAAAACAGACATATAGTGGAATATTTTTACTGGGCTAGGCCCTATGATTTTTTTCCCTCTTTTCAAGATTTTTTCACGTAAAAATTCTTGAGTTTTTGGTTCTCTTTTCAAATATCTGTGTGGTGCTGGATTTCTCAACAAGGCTAAAGCGTAAAGTTTTATTCTACAATCGATTTTCTAGATGCGTAGCTTTGGTGTCATGTGGGAAATATTCCCTTTACATCTTCACAATGGTTGACAATCTGACTTTATGTTCAGAACAGCACCACCTATATGGTGAAGAAAATATTACTCTTGAGGAACACATAAGAAGAATGAAGATTTATCAAATTTCGATCTTTCAGCTTTTGTTGGAAATTATGGGGCAACTCTCAATCTCAAAAGGTCATCCAAATCAATATTCTTGATATTTAATTGATTATCAGTTCGAGAAGCAAGTCAATAATACTCATGAAAAAAGCAATGATCAAGGAGCAACTTTGACTACAACCTCAAGCAGATGTTTTTGATTTGACCTCCTCCACACAGGTTAAATATCACTGAGTAACACTCTGACAAATAACCTCGGATGAGTCATAACTTTGTACTTACTCCACACAGGTTCATGTCATCGAGTAACACTCTTACAAACAACCTCAAATAAGTCATAATTTTATACTTACTCCACACAGGTTAGCGTCACTGAGTAATATTCTGACAGATAATCTCAGAAGAATCAAAATGTTTAACTTCTTATAGACAGGTTAATGTCATACCTTGACAAAATAACCTCATATGAGAGTTAAAACTATTGACTTCTTCCACACAGATTAAATGTCACCAAGTAAAACTTTGACAAACAATCTCGGATGGGTCAAAAATCCTCAGCGGATTTGATTCGACCTCTTTCATACAGGTTAATGTCATCAAGTAATACTTTGACAAACAACCTCGGATGAGTCAAAAATTCTTGGCGGATTCGATTTGACCTCTTACATACAGGTTAACGTCATCAAGCAACACTTTGACAAACAACCTCGGATGGGTCAAAAATCCTCAGCAGATTCAATTCAACATCTTCCATACAGATTACTATAATCAAGTAATACTTTGACAAACAACCTCGGATGGATCAAAAATCCTTAGCGGATTCGATTCGACATCTTCCATACAAGTTAACATCATCAAGTAATACTTTGACAAATAACCTCGGATAGGTCAAAAATTCTTAGCGGATTCGATTCGACTTCTTTCATACAGGTTAACATCATCAAGTAACACTTTAACAAACAACTTCGGATGGGTCAAAAATCCTTGGTGGATTCGATTCGACCTCTTTCATACAGGTTAACATCATCAAGTAATTCTTTGACAAACAACCTCAGATTGGTCAAAAATCCTTGGCGGATTCGATTCGACCTCTTCCGTACAGGTTAACGTCATCAAGTAACACTTTGACAAACAACCTCGGATGGATCAAAAATCCTCAGCGAATTCGATTCAACATCTTTCATACAGGTAATACTTTGACAAACAACTTCAGATGGGTCAAAAATCTTTGGCGGATTCAATTCGACCTCTTTCATACAAGTTAACGTCATCAAGTAATACTTTGACAAATAACCTCGGATAAGTAAAAAATCCTTGGCGAATTCGATTTGACTTCTTCCATACAAGTTAACGTCATCAAGTAACACTTTGGCAAATAACCTCGGATGAGTCAAAATCCTTGGCGGATTTGATTCGACCTCTTTCATAGAGGTTAATATCATCAAGTAATACTTTGACAAACAACCTCAGATGGGTCAAAAATCTTTGGCGGATTCAATTCGACCTCTTCCATACAGGTTAACGTCATCAAGTAACATTTTCACAAACAACCTCGGATGGGTTAAAAATATTCAGCATATTCGATTCAACCTCTTTCATACATGTTAATGTCGTCAAGTAACACTTTGCCAAGCAACCTCGGATGGGTAAAAAATCCTCAGCATATTAGATTCAATCTCTTCCATACAGGTTACTGTCATCAAGTAATACTTTGACAAACAACCTCGGATTGGTCAAAAATCCTTGGCGGATTCGATTTAACCTATTCCATACAGATTAACGTCATTAAGTAATACTTTGACAAACAACCTTGGATGGGTCAAAAATTCGGATTCAATTCAATCTCTTCCATACAGGTTAACGTCATCAAGTAACACTTTGACAAACAACCTCGAATGGGTCAAAAATCCTGAATGGATTCGATTCAACCTCTTTCATACAGGTTAATGTCATACTTTGACAAACAACCTCAAATGGGTCAAATATCATTGGTGGATTCAATTCGACCTCTTCCATACAAGTTAACGTCATCAAGTAACACTTTGACAAACAACCGCAGATGGATAAAAAATCATCAGCGCATTCGATTCAACCTCTTCCATATAGGTTAATGTCATCAAGTAATACTTTGGCAAACAATCTCGGATGGGTCAAAAATCCTTAACGGATTCGATTCAACCTCTTTCATACAGGTTAATGTCATCAAGTAACACTTTGACAAACAATCTCGGACAGGTCAAAAATCCTCAGCAGTTTGATTCTACCCCTTCCATACAAGTCAACAACATCAAGTAATATCATGAAAAATCACACTCTGAAATTATCTACTAGAATTTTTGAGTTTTCTGAAGAAAGGTTCATAATCAATGTTTCTCCACCACCTTGGTAGTTGTCAACTATTGGAGTTTCAAAAAAATCAACTTTCTATAAACTACGGAACTTAATCGCCTCCAAACCCAGTCGGTCCAACAGGTTGACGCCTCTCAGAAAAATCGAGCCGTGATGCATTACGCCTTGATCTCCTCCAAACCCGGTGGTCCACGAGAATAGTTTACGCCGAGAAAGCGGAGCATCGTCAGATGAACTAAGCCTTGATCGCCTTCCAACTGGTCACCCAACGAGACGCAACGCCTCTTTTGAAGTAAAACTGGAGCCTTATCGTAAGAACTACGAGCCTTGATCACCTCCAAACCCGGTCGGTCCTACGATGACAGTTGACGCCTCTTTCAAGGAAAAATCGGAGCCTCACCGCAGGTGAACTTTGCCTCCAGCCCGAACGGCCAACCGACGACAGCCTCTCGAGGGAAAATCGGAGCTTCGTCGTATGAACTACGGGTCTTGATCAACAAAACAAATGACCTTTTTAAAAGAAAGTTAGAGCTTCGCTGACTAAAAAAAAAAAATTTACCCTTAGCCCCTGAACTTCTACTAGATAATTTCTCATCTAGCGCAGAAGAACACTAGAGCATATGGGAGAAAGCTGTGTCTCCTTACTTGATCCTAGGGGGGGTTTTATAGATTCACTATAGGGGCAAAAAGGGAATAAATTTAAAAACTTTCTCTTCTCATTATGGCTGGCGTTTGTCAGTCATTTAATTAAAAAAAACCTCTTCTTATTATGGTATTTAATTAAAAAAATTCTCTCCTCATTATGACATTTAATTAAAAAAAACTCTCTCCTCATTATGTCATTTAATTAAAAAAAACTCATATCTTCATCATGACATTTAATTAAAAAAAATTCTCTTCTCATTATGATATTTAATTAAAAAAAACCTCTCCTCATTATGGCATTTAATTAAAAAAATCATTTCCTTATTATGTCATTTAATTTAAAAAAAAATCCTTCTCTTTCAAGGCTAAATACTGATATATATAAATAAACATGGATAATTAATTAGTTAATAAATAAATGAATACATATAATATATGTAATTACAAATCTTAATAATAAGTAAAGTTATTTTATTTTAAAAAAAATTATATATTTTTGGATGAAATAAGTAATGTCATTCAAAAATCGGGGGCAATTGATATGACATTGAAAATTCCACTAGTCGAAGCACGAATCTTGATGTCGAAAGTAATCTGATTCTGAGTCAAGATTAACTCAGATCAAGCGCTTAAAATATAATTGAAAATTTTGCGATATCAGTCAACTCCTAAATATGAAATATTTATAGTCAAATCGAGCGTCTTGACGAGCCAGATTTAACAAGCCTAAAATCTCCTAATTTTGACTTCATTTGAGCATTCAAATATTTAAAATATATCAGATGATCAAATGAATCATTTCGAGCCATCCGATGGAGTGGTTTGGATTTTGTCTATATTTACAGAGGTGTCACTACCATTATCTATAAATAGTCATTCTTTCACATGAAGATTTTAAAGAGAAGAGAGGGGGCAAAACCCAAGATAATCTTACCAATCGACCACGGCCACCGCCGCTAACCACCGGCTGGTCCGCTGCCGACCACCGCCATCGACCACTGCCGTCGGCACGCTGGTCCACCGCCATCGACCACCGCCAGGTCATCGTTGACCGCCAGCCGACACCGCCGCGGTCACCGCCAACCACCGCCAACCACCATCCGGCCACCATCGCTTCCATACCGTCATCATCGCTGTTGATCACTATCGTTTGCTATCAACGCACCACTGCTACCGCCATCGCCGGCTATATTATTATCATGCTGACCGCCGCTGGCCACTTAACCGCCACCCGACCAGGCTGCCGCCAGATCATCACCGAAGCCGCTATTCACTATCACCGCACCAATGACTGTTGTAGCTACCACAGATAGCTATTGTTATCTGATTATAGGATTTTCGTTGTCATGCTTTCTCATATACAACTATGTAATCTCGTTATCGGAAAAACTTAAATTTTGTACTCCGAAAGAGACATATAGTAAAATATTTTTACTGTGGTAGACCCCGTGATTTTTTCCCTCTTTTCAGGATTTTTTCATGTAAAAATCCCGAGCTTTCTCTTCAAATATCGTGTGCTAGATTTCAATAAAAGGTATAAAATTTTATTCTATATAAAGATTTTATATATATATATATATATATATATATATATATATATATATATATATATATATATATATATATATATATCAAATTAACAATGAGGTAGAATACAAAGCTAGCTAAATCACCCGATTTACCTACAATATAAGACAAAGTTGGCTTAATATTTGTAACACTACAAGACGGTATTCTTTGATATTCATATAATTTAACAGAATCTCAAACTAATAATGAGATCGAATACAAAGCTAGCTAAATCACCCAATTTATCTATAATACATGATAAAATTGGCTTAATATTTGTGACACTGCAAGGTCATATACATAAAATTTATTTGATAGTCATAATATATATATATATATATTATAATAAAACATTTTTCTTTAAAATATATACTTTTATTTACATGCAATCAAATTAGCCTTTGGAATGCTTTGTAGAATAAAGAGAACAAGCAACTTGTGAATATTAAACTTGGTGGACAATGGCTTGACCACTATTTACTTGCACATTTATAAATTTATATTTTTAAATTGATTAATTTCATATATATATATAGAGAGAGAGAGAGAGAGAGAGAGAGAGAGAGAGAGAGAGAGAGAGGTGAGATTTGTTTTGCTCTTTGGCCAAAAGTATAAGGCTTTAAGCAAAAAAAAATAGTCAATAATCACCTCCTTGACACTTGGCTTAGGAAAATATGGCCTTGCATCAATCAGTCTCTATCATCTTTTGCACTTTTGTTTTGTAGTTGAAAAAATTAATATTTCCTCTTACTTCTATCATGGCATTTCATCTTGTCATCATTATTAGAATTGTGTGAGCGATTATCATATATATATATATATATATATATATATATATATATATATATATATATATATATATATATATATATATATATATATATATATATAATTTGTTTTATATATGAAAAGATGTATTTTATTTTTTAAATAAGTTAATCATAATGATATTTCTTATGAGATATTTAAAAATTTAGATGTTATTTATATAAATATTAAAATTTAAGTATTAGATATGTAAATATATAAGAATTATATGGTAATTCTTTACTTCTCTTGAATTTTGTAATTTCTCTTATAGAAATGAGTAAATTAATCATTTATCCCTCTTAAAAATTATTTGGATCATCTATTTTTGCCTTAAGATGCAAATTTATCATTCCTGAGAAGAGAGCCTAGTTTCACACTGATTAATGTATGTAAATTCTTTAATTTTTTTTATTGCAAAAAGAGATTTCCTCTTGATGATAGTTGCTAGTGCTTGCTAATATTGATGTTCAATCTATTCATTAAAAGTCCCAATGAGAATATCAAGATACTCATCTCTTTATTATATAAAAATAGAAGCTTTCTTTGATATATTACTTTATAAATATTTGATATATTAAAATCACACAAGAAAAAACACTATATAAACATATATTAAAAAAATTATTTTGGACTGAAAGATATCTTTCCTTTGTGTGATGCTACTTCCTCCAAGTGTGATCATTATGATCAATAGGAAGATCATTCAATTATTAGAACAACTTTCAAAGTATGATTATTGGTTAAGTCAAGCAATCGAGCAATCTTTGAGTGATTGAACAATATACTTTGAATTCTAATCTCTTATTTAACTATACTTTAAAATTTTAGACAATGACTTTAGGACAAACATATGCCAATTCAAATCTTACTTGATCAAAGCTCAGCCTAGTCAATTGATCATAAGCTAAATCGGTCTTGAATGACCAAATCCTAGAGTTGTAGACTTGATCATAAGGTCTATTTGGGATGATTGCAGTTATATAAAAAGCAATGGTGAATGTTTTGTAGAAGAAGCTGATGTTTGAAGAAGCTATGGTGGGTATATAAATTTTTTTTTTTAACAAAAGTAAAACTGTAGCTTTTTTGCTGTCGTCATAAGTAGCCAAATCAAGTTAAAAAACATAAATTTCCCCTCGTAGACTCCTTAAAATGTAGTTAAAACACAACAAGAACACAGTGCCTCAAACCACACCAGCACCGCTGCCCCAAACAGGGCCTTACTAGGCCACATGCATGAACTTCAATAAAGGGTGGGTCATGCTTCCTCTAAACTCTTTTCAAAAATAACACTTGCTCAAAGTTAATCATAGCAAACTAAGTGTCACTTATCATTTAAGTGCAAATATTATCTTCTTTTTATCATTCTCTATAAGCATATATATGATATGATTCCACTATTGAAATCAACTGTCAAAGTATGATTATTGGTTAAGTCAAGCAATCGAGCAATCTTTGAGTGATTGAACAATATACTTTGAATTCTAATCTCTTATTTAACTATACTTTAAAATTTTAGACAATGACTTTAGGACAAACATACGCCAATTCAAATTTTACTTGATCAAAGCTCAACCTAGTCAATTGATCATAAGCTAAATCGATCTTGAATGACCAAATCCTAGAGTTGTAGACTTGATCATAAGGTCTATTTGGGACGATTGCAGTTATATGAAAAGCAATGGTGAATCTTTTGCAGAAGAAATTGATGTTTGAAGAAACTATGATGGGTATATAAATTTTTTTTTTTAACAAAAGTAAAACTGTAGCTTTTTCATCACATCAGTTCAAAAAACATAAATTTTCTCTCATAATCTCCTTAAAACGTAGTTAAAACACAACAATAATACAGTGCCTCAAACCACACCACCGCCACTGCCCCAAACAGGGCCTTACTAGGCCACATGCATGAACTTCAATAAAGGGTGGGTCATGCTTCCTCTAAATTCTTTTCAAAAATAACACTTGCTCAAAGTTTATCATAGCACACTAAGTGTCACTTATCATTTAAGTGCAAATATTATCTTCTTTTTATCATTCTCTATAAGCATATATATGATATGATTCCACTATTGAAATAACCACATGCATCCAATATGAATATCATAAGCAATCAAACCAAAACTATTCAATTATATGCCCCACATTTCATTCATATATTCATGCCATATGTAGCTTTCAAGACTCTTAAATTGTTTCACTTGTTGCCCTCATCACTTTCCAATTTATTTATTTTTTTAATGAGATGACGGGAGAATTATGGAGGTAATGATTTAATAATCTCCATTATTACATTAACTAATGGTGCTCAATAATTTAATAATAATAAATTGGATAGTGATGTTAGGAAGATGACATGTAATAAGAGAAGGAATGGAGTGCAAAAAAAAGAGATGAAAATGGAAGAATTTGTACTCATTTTAAAATAAATTTAATAATTATATAACTCATTTTAACTAGAATATTTTGATATATTTTTTTAAAAATTTTATATTATTTAATTTCATTAATATGTATGCTAGAGATTCATTTTGTTTGCTATATATTTTAAGAATATGAGTATTAATAATATTATCACTTTTTAATCATAGTTTTATAAATAAAAAATTATGACTAGAACACTATAATACACGCACATAGGTTGAAAATATAGCTAAAAGTGATTTTTAATCATAATGTCTTAAATTTTATTTATTAAAATTTATGATTTAGCCATAAATTTAAATTTTAAGATTATTTTTTAATTATAGATTATTGTGTTCATAAGGGGAAAATTATTTTGTAGAATAATAATTTTTTTAAAAAATGAGGCTATCTAAAAATATCTTATTTATACGAAATATAAAACAAATTACATGTAATTGTAATTTAATATATTTGTATTAGTATAACCTCTCTCCTTAGATTTTTTTATGGTTGGATTTTATGTGAAAGTATACTAGTTCAATTGTGCTTAGTTGATACCTACGAGCATTTCTCCCAAGAAGACATGTTTAGAGTACAATTTGATTGAGCTCAATTGTTCTTTGATCGGGCTCATTTAAGTAAACAAGTCAAAAAATTGTATTCATATTTGACTCATTCACTAATCAAGTCAAACACGAGCTGCTTTATTGGCTTAATATTGAACACAAATCTCACCAAATAGACAGGTTAAGAGTAACTCAACGAGACCCGATAATTTTTTAGGCAAGAAACCCTAAAAAGGGAAAAGAATGAAGGAGACTTGCCCAGTTGAAATGATTCCACTAATGTGAGTTTATATTGTAAAGAATGGTCTTACTAGTAGCTAGAGAATGTATTAATATATTGTAATGACATAAATTTCGAAGGTAAGAGCCATGAGATGTTGACTTGTCATTAGATGATAGTAGTCGATCACCTCGATCACTCTCCTTCTAGAACTGGAGATGAGACGACCGAGAAAATATGCATCAGATGTTGGCAATTAATTGACAACAGATGCCGAAAGTATAATATGACAGTTGATTGATAATGTTAAATATGAGGAAATGATCGTTGGTTTGCTTGAGCATTCCCCCTTTTAATGAGAAGATCAATGACCAAAGAAGACATTATACATCAGGTGATGGTGAGCACCAACATTAGTCATATTGGATGCTAAATTTCACCATAAAAATCAAAACTAATAACACATATGATACCATTTAATGTAGGATCACTAAATGAGACTAACTATTCTAAACAAGTCGCAACAAAAACCTAAAGTTCTAACCCTTAAATTAAAGTGTGGTGAATCTAGATCACTATATTTGTATCATGACAAACAAAACAATTGTTATTATATTTTCTTGATAGCCCTCGATGATAAAAGACTCATATGGTCAACGATTCACTACAACAACAACAACAACAACAACAAGCCTTAATCCAACTATGTTCAACGATTCACTAATAAAATGAAATCAATAAAAAAATGATAAAAATAAATATAATTCATAGTTAATTTAAAGGAACATTAAACCCTTCAAATACAACAACAACAACAAGCCTTAATCCCACTTGGGTGGGGTCATTATGAATCCTTCGTCCATTGTGTCCTATTGTGTCAAATTTTCATTTAATTCAAGTATACTAAGATCATTTTTTATACATCTTAACCAAGTCTTTTAGGTCTACCTACCTTTCTTAACATAAGGCAAATCTAATGCATCTACTTTCCTAATTGTCATTTAGGACGCCATGCATGTGGAAACCATCTAAGGCGACTCTCCCTAATCTTATCTAGAGCTACTCCAACTTTTTCCCAAACATACTCATTTTGCATTCTATCTCTAAGGGTAAAGTCACTCATCCACGAGCATCCTCATCTCGTAACACTTAACTTAGTCTTATATTTCTCTTTTTTATTGGCCAACATTCACCATAAGTCTTACCACCATCTTATAAAATTTTTTTAAGTTTAAGTGGAACTTTTCTATCACATAATAGGCCGGATGCATTCTTCCACTTCAACCATCAACTTGAATTCTACTAATAACATCTCCATCTATTTCACCATCATTTTGAACAATAGAGCCTAAATATCAATCTCACTCTTATTAATGACTTGATCACCTAAAGTTACTACCTAAAACTTCTACAACTAAAATTACACTCCATATATTCGGTTTTAGATCTACTTAAATGAAAACCTTTAGACTCTAAAGTTGACCTCCATAATTCAAGTTTACGTTGGACTCTCTCTTCTTATCAACAAGAAGAATGTCATCAGCAAAAAGCATACACCAAGGTACATCTTCTTGTAAATGTCTCGTAAGAACATCCATAACTAAAGTAAAAAAGATAAGGGCTTAATGTTGATCCTTGATGTAATCCAAGTGAAATAGGAAAATATTTTGTCAATCCTCCTTGTGTTTGGACACAAGTAACTTCAGTATACATATCCTTAATGACTTGAATATAACCAATATTAACTTCTGCTCTAGAATTCTCCAAAGAACATCTCTTGAGAATTTATCATAAGCTTTCTCTAAATCAATAAATATCATATGTAGATCCTTCTTATTTTCTCTATCTTCTCCATCAAACCTCTTAACAAATGTATAGCATCCATAGTAGATCTACAGCATGAAACCAAAGCGATTGTGAGAAACTTACATCACATCGTGCTATTACTCTCTCCCATAATTTTAATGTATGTCACATTAACTTAGTTCCTCATAATTTGCACACTCTTGTGCATCACCTTTATTCTTAAATATAGGAACCAACAAACTCTTTCTCCACTCATCTGGCATCTTTTTAGTATTTAAAATAACATTAAAAAAATTTATAAGCCAAGAAATTCCTTGATCTCCTAAACATTTCCACACTTCTATTGGAATATTATCCGGTCTTATTGCTTTTCCACATTTCATTTTCTTTAAAGCTTCACTAACTTCAAATTTACTAATACGACGATAAAATGAAATTCTATTTTTGTTTAGTATTAAGGTTGCTAAAATCAATCGTCTATCCTTCATTGAAAAATTTATTAAAATACCTCATCCACCTATTTTCAATATCTTTTTTTAAGAAAAGTAATTTATTATTTTCATCGTTAATACCCCTCACTTGAACTATGTATTTACTTCTCCTATCTCTTTGGTTGGTAACTTATACATATATCTTTCACCTTCTTCTTTGGTATCTGTCATTGTATAAATCACTAAAGTTAAATTTTTTTTGCATCATATATCGCTTAGAATCTCTATTTATATCTTTCCCAATTCTCTCAGTTTTACATCTAAACCAAGTTTTATAACAATGTTTATTTCTTTTCTTTTCTTTTCGACTCGTACCAACTATTCTTATTAAAGAGTTTTTCATTTTGATTTCCAAGACATCTTTTGCTTACTTTAATTTCAGATATTTTTCCACATAACGTTAGCTTCCTTATGAACATCCCAAACTCTAATTTCTTTTGCTCTTAAAATATTTTATTTGTGTTCTTTAAATATCCCCATCTAATCCTAGACAATAATTTAGTTTAATTTTCTCTTACAACCTTTCATCTTAAAATCTAAAACTAATAGTCGATGTTTCTTAAAATTTCACTTGGAATGGCCTTACAATCTTTTACAATCTAGATCTATTTTTTTATCAAAAATAATCAATCTGTGTTTTACTAGATCCATTTTATAAGTAATAATATGTTCATCTCTTTTAAATAAAGTATTATTCTAATCGTAAAATAGAAAATCAATATAGTCTACCTTCTTCATTACTCTCCAAATCCATAACCAGTGAATACTTTTAAAATCTTACCACTCTACCGTGTCCATTTAAATCTCTCCAATAAATATTTTTCTTTGAGGTATCTTTTTTGTTAATCTCTAATTCATTCCAAAATTTTCTTTTGAGCTTACCTCCAAACCTACTTGAGGAGCGTAGACACTTATAACATTGATAATCTTGTATCAACAATAATCTTTAAAGTATAATTATCTCCACATCTTAATACTTATAATATTATCCTTCAAACTTTTATCTATAATCACACCTACATCATTTCTAGTTCGACTTTTACAAATCAAAGTTTAAAACCTAAACTATCAATCTCCTTCTCACCCCATTTAGTTTCTGAACACATAAAATATTTATCTTTTATGACCAATATCTATTAATTAATTTACCTGTAAGAGTACCTATATTCAAGATCCTAACCTAATTATAATTTCATGGAACATTAAACTCTTCAAATACAAGAAAAAAAATACATTTTAATTCATTACGCATAATAATAATAAGTCATCAAAATCTAAAATTTTATAAGAAATTTGAGATCTAATATAAAACTTCACAACAAGAAGGAAGATTCATATCACAAAAATGAAAAATAAGATGCAATGAATTTGATAAAATATTAACCACGGTCAAACTAGTCACAAAATAGTTCAAATAATCACAATTATAACCACCAATTTGAAGATATTGGCATGACTGGTTTCAAATCAGTTCAATGTTGACACTAAACCTTGCAAGGCTTGTTTGACAAAGTGTAGTATAGAGACGAGAGAGAGAGAGAGAGAGAGAGAGAGAGAGAGAGAAGAAGAAGAAGAAGAAGACAGAGCCTGAGTATGTACATCAGTAGTAATAAGAATGAACACTAGAGATTGAATATGATGGGTACAAAACATGAGATTTTTTTCATCTCAGAGCTTCTCAGCCTACTCATATGTTGCCAAGTAACCTCCACACACAGAAGGAAGATTATCCAACCATGAATCATCCAACACAAGAGATGAAGACTCAGACTCAGTTGGCCACTCAGAACTAACATCTATCCCATCATAATTCACAGGTTTGAACATACCTTCTCGCTTGCGATAGATGTCCTGTAATCGCAGATTACAGTGCACGAAAACCAAGTCGCCGAGCTTCTCCAGTTCCATCTTACTTCGTTTACCGTTGTAAATGTTATCGAAAGTGCTCCAGTTCCATTTACACCAGTATGAACTGCATGGCTGGTTGAGTATCCTCATTGCAGCCTTCTGCAACATTGGTGCCTCGTAACCATATGCTGCCCACCAATCACCTGGATTAATTATTAAGAAAATCTGTAAGAAGTTAATGACAGAACCTATCAACCAAAAGGTAAAGGGGATGTTTGGGATCAATTTTGTTTTGTGTTTTTTGTTTCTATTTTAAATTTTTTTAAAATAAATCACATTATTTTTAAAAATATTTTAAAAAAATTAGATGTTTTGAATATTTTTAAAAATAATTATCACCATCGAACATATTTTATTTCAAATCAAAACAAAAATAAAACAAATATAAGAAAAAAAACAACGGTGATCCTAAGACATACCAGGCGAGTTCAAAGTTCTTCCCAAAATAGCAAAATCACTCCCTAGAGCTCCTTGTGCATTTAAATACATAGGTTGCTCCTTTGTGAGCTCAATCCTATCCTTCTCTTCAGAAAACATCTTCCACATTGCTGCATGAAATCCATTCCTTATATTCTTATCAAACTTATAATCAGGATTGTAGAATACTGATGGGTTAAGGAATGCAGCAGCTGCAGTTAGATGTGAATGAAGTTGTATTTTCCATCTCCTGTCTATTATTTCCCAAAATGGGACATATTTCTCTTCACAACCATTGTAAAATATCTTTATTGCAACCTTTGCCCTCTCTATACCCTCATATGCATACCCCATAGAAGGCATGTCACCATCCACTACTCTTAATAGTTTCACAATTGGTTCTGACACACTCACAACTTCATGAGCAGATTTCCAGAATCTCTCTAAATAAATCAATGATTTGATAGCTTGAGAATCAGGTCTTCTATTGTGGGATGATGATAGCCAGTCGGCATGCGAGAACATCTGTTTCAAGCTATCTTCATGAACTACAATGGATCTCAAGCAGAGAAAATTCATCGCGAATCTATTATGTTTCGGGCGAATCAATTCGCTTCCACCAGTAAACTTTCTCATCATATTTAGCACCCATTCATTATTGTATATGTACCGCGCAACCGACCTAGCCTCCTCCAAAACTTCACACACCCAATCGAGCTCGCTAATATCTTCGAGCATCTTCTCGATACAATATGAAGCACAAGGAGACCAGAACAATGAAGGATATCTTTTTAAGAGGAGGCCAGTAGCACAAGCATAACTGGTAGCATTATCTGTTATGATTTGCACAACATTATCCTCACCAACCTCTCTAATAATTGACTCGAGCAAATCAACTAAGCAATAGGCATCATCGGTGCGAGATGAAACATCGACCGAGTTGAGATACACAGTACCTTTAGCTGATGCTATGGAAAAAACTATAAGAGATTTGGATCTACCATCTGACCAACTATCACATAAAATGGTGCAGCCTGTTTCTTTCCAATCTTCCTTCAATTTTTTGATGTTTTCGAGTATGCCAGTCTTAGCTTTTTCAAGAAGAGTTGTTCTAAATCTGTCGTAAGTTGGAGGTTTATAGCCCGCCCCGCATTCTACAATGGTGTCGATCATGGACTGATAATGAATAGATTGTGCAGCACTGAAGGGGATTGAATTATGGAAGAAGAACAAAGCAATCCTCTTATCAGCTTCATCAAACTTCTGTTTCTTATCATCATCGACTGTTGCTTGAATGATTGGCGATGGTCGAGGCAATAACATGGAGGGGCAGGAACTGCCGTGTTGGCCGCTTGACACGACGTTATCATCAGCTTGGTATCCACCACTGGCAGAAGAACTATTGCGCGGAGCAGTTGGTGCCCGGTCTATCTTCTGCTTTTTCGTTGTTTTTGGCTTTTTCGGAGTGCTGAGTATGCCATGAATTAAATCTCTGACATTATCTGGGACTTTGGGGCACGGGGCAATGTCTTTGTTTTTTATTTGAGCAAGATGAAACTTCATTCTATAGACACCTCCACTGAACTCACGATGGCAGTAATTGCACCTAACTTTCTGCCTTGTAGCATCAACCAAAACACAGTGTTCCCAGCAAGCATCTCTTCCTCTGACCATTATCCTGGCAGATGGATGCAGATATTCAACAATTTAGATGGTGAAGAACTAAAGGAGGAAAGAACAAAACAAGAAAGTTGTACAGAACATAATTCATCAATTGAGTTGTGAGTTGTTCATGATCCTTGAACTTCCAACATAATAGATTATCATGCATTAAAAAAAAAAAAAAAACAAAATTGCAAACCTGAAGAAATACCCTTTGAAGATATAAACTAGGGGTAACAGTTATAACTGACCCAAAATGTAGCAGCAACCACAATAGTCCCAATGATGGCAACCTAAGCAAGGCTAAAAGTGATGACAGCAATGAAACTAAGGGACTGGTTGCTGCTAGTCTGATGGCAGCTGGAAAGGCAATTCTGAAGGTGGTAGTTGTAGTAAGCCAAGAGGTCAGGCAAATATCAGTACTAAAAGGCGATGTCTGCGCCGGCAATGAATCTAAATGCAGTGGTTGTGACAGGCTGAAAGTGACGATGACAAGATCTGGAAGATACAATCAGCGAACTAATGCCGAGTGTTGACATCAGATGTGGCGGAAAGTTACATACAATGGCTCCTCTGAGGAGGCATCGACATAAATGTCTCCAGTTGAAGCAAAATATGAAAGGCTTCTACTTCGTGCAATGATGGCTCAAGCTGTGACAATAGTGGTTAGAACTCCAACTACAACAACTACCAGCGTCAACTCTGAGTGAGTTAGCAACAAGCAGGGCACAGATGATAGCATCTTCAAGATATGTCAGCACAAAATAGTAACCATCCTGAACAACTATATCATGATTCATGAGTACATATGAATCCAAATTTCACAACAAACTAAGGCGTTGAGTGTTTTTGGTGAAATAGAACTCCAATATTCACCAAGGATATGATTGCTGGCATTGAGGGATGAAAGCAAAAGCTAATGTTGTGATTAGTATGATGAAAAAATCCTTTGCCATTTTTTGAAAGAGTTTTATGCTTCAAGAAAAGACATTTTTCACAATTTTAATATATCAAATTCAGAATCTATGCATTGACATAAACTTCTTCCAAGTACACATTGTGCATTAATAATAACAAATTGCTAGTGCATTGTCAAGACCTAATATCACAGGTGCTGGAAGAAGGATGATTTACTTTTTGTTATAGGAAATCATGTTCCATAAATTAAACCTTATCCTCAAGGGAGGAAGATGAAGTTACATTAAAAAATGGATTATTTTCCTTAGTAGCTATGGATAACATTGAAATAGATTATTGGTGTGAGATCAATTGATGAAAAAGCAGACCTATAAAGATGAAAAAAGATCAACTACCCAGCCAATATTGATCAACTATTGGAGGCGTATAGATGGAGGATTTTTATGCTAGTGCAGGCGAACAGTGATCAACTACTGCCAACCAATGAAGATGGAAAGTTTCTTACAATAGGTGCGAAATTATTATGTACTAAAAAATCCATAACAACTAAGATAGTAAAAGAGATTTATACTCATCTTAGCATAAGATTTTGAGCACACAAACAAAAAAATTATGTGAAATATAGCATAAGACAAAACAAAGAATACTATATTATTATGCACCAATCTTCCTGGCATTATTTTCAAGAAAATGATTAAATATATTCAACACAGCATAGAAGTGTCATATGCTACGTTGACTATGGCATTTGCTTTGCTCCAAAGCTCCTATATTACTGCAAGCACATATGAACTCCTTTAAAAAGCAATGTTTGCATTACTTTTAGATAGCATGCACAATATGATGAGGAGTGTGTATAAAAGGGGACCGAAATTGGGCCTATATACCTATGGTTAAACATGCTTTAAGTTAATGGGCAAGGGCTAACTAATAATTGTATATCCAAAGTAGTGGACAAGAGCGACCTAATGAGTCTATGTACCAAGACAAGCATACTCATCATAAAAGATACTCGACAACAAAAGCTACTATAAAGTATACTCATTGGAAGGTGCATCCGACAAGGAAAAATCAACCTGAACCAGCGAGTCAAGGACTTAGAGAATAATGACCCGGAGAACAGGGTATGAAACAACTTGTCGGCAGCAAACAAATACTCAAAGGAATAAAGTGGCTACTCTTCTCAGCCCAATCCTTACTCGCATACTCGCACGATGAAGGGCTACTCACCCCTTTGTCCTACAGATCTATACTCCCTCACATGTATACTCGCCATCAGCTTGGGCGGGAATCTACTTGTACTTGATTTGCTTTATTTGTACTCTCTATATATAGCCACCCCTTCATATTATAAAAAGAGAACTTCTCTCATACGGGGAGACCTTTTCTCTCTCTCTCTCTCTCTTTAGGCCCTTAGTCTTTGTACTCCGATCTTGAAGAATAAAGTTTATTATTTCTCTTGTATTTCATTATTATCTTGTCTTCATATTTGTAATATTTTTGTCTAATCCTATTTCTCAGATATCTCAGAAGGTTCCTCCTCCATCCACAGATAAATTTGGATTCAACAATAATATTATCCACCCATATATTCTTCAACTGTCCAACTTAGGAGTAAATCAAATACTCTCACAATCCTAAAACAAATCTCGCCTAAAGTGTGAGATTATTTCACATAAGGAATCACACGTCAAATAGAAGCATTTTCATTAAGTATAAGGTGGCAAGAGCTGGCACAACCACATGGAGTTGTCATAATAGTCACATTCTATTGAATCTTACTCAAAAATGCCAACATGGTAAAATGTAGACCCGCAAATAACATGAACTACTCTATTCACTGCCAAATCATTAGCTCTAATACTACTTATAAGGGATTGTGGATCATAAGGGACCAAAGTTTTGGCTCAATATACCAGGGATCAAACACATTTTTAACTAAAAAGCTTAAGCTTGTGAATATGAGTCAAGTACTTGCAGAGCAACATATTTTTCAACTCTCCAATATGGACAAAAGATAGCACTCTCATGTGCACGCGTTATTGTGCAGAAAATTAACTACAAGAACCCCCACGCAAGCTACATTTGTAACTCATTTGTAGATTTGGAAAATTGAAGATGACTTCTTCATCCATACTCTCCATGGATAACGTTCTAATAAACTTTATCATGCATAAATCAGCTGTTTTTCTTCAAATTATGGCCATCCAACATCATAATGAAAATGTAACCAGCGAGGGATTCAGCCGCTTTTGTCCATTGTAATACGTCCAAGTCCTACAACTGGAATTCAAAAGATTCATAAACTTAGTCCAGCGTGACAATGATGACATTCATGATCGGCGTGAAAATGCAGATTAATCAAACCAAACTTAAATACATAATTATTCTTATAAAAGAGTCTATTGAAACACTCACCAGAGTGGCAGCAAAAATGAATCTTTTTTCCTTCATCGATTCACAACCATTAAGTAGATTAACAACCGCAACAGAGCTATCAATCCGCTAATGCTAAAAGCTGCACAGAACGATCTTTAAACTATAAATAAGTCCCTGTTCTACCAATCCACCTAGGCCCTTGTAGGACATGCATTCAAGGATAAAAATGCTAACTTTTTCCATGTCTTCAATTTAATCACTACCCCAATCTAATGCATAATCAGTACTCTTACATTAAGAAGGATAGAGAGAGAGAGAGAGAGAGAGAGTTTGGAGTGTGAAAAGGCGAAATGTCAATCCATGGATCAAATTAACAAGCTAAAGAAACATTGACCGTCAGATAATCTATCAGAGAGGGATCGAAATTTGTACAAAAAGAGGGGAAGTTAACCTCGTGGAAGGCGAAGAGAAACGGCGGCGCGGGAGAAATCGGAATGGCGGGCGAGGAAATGAAGCACAACGGCGATTAGATTAGGGCAACTCGGGAGATCGGCTAGCGCTCGGCGAGGAACTGGAATGCCATGTTTGTGGGAAGTCTACCTGTCTATCTGATTATGTTTTTTTCACTAAACCCTTCAAAAGAAAACATTTACAAATTTATTTTTTAAAGAGTTGAATATTCAATAATCATGTTAAAAAAACATCCTTAATTAAAAAATTAAAAAAAAACTATTAGGAACATAACTTTTATGTTTTGTTTTTTAGATAACATTTAAATTTAGTTTCATATTTGATATATTGTCATGCATTTATTGTACATAAAATAAATTTCAAACTATAGAGAAAATCTCTATAAATAAAATTACACTATTATATTTTTTTATGTTATTATCATTAGAAAATTTATTCAATTAAATATAAATTTTCATGCAATTTTTAGTTCTCAAATTGTTAAGATCATAGATATTAAAAATTAATTCTAAAATAAGCAAGTTTATTGTTAAGACAAATAGTTCAAACTAATTGGTACCATTAGAGTGTGGATCAAAGCTCGAGTGAACATAAATCAATATGATTGAAAATTTAAAAGATCATTTGAGGGTTGAAATGCCATTTAATTTTGTTCACTTAGAATCTAAATGAGTGTCTAAGTAATTTAAATTTGTGAGCCTAAGTTTTCTTAGAAAAGACTAGAATGTCAAATATAAAAATAAACTTTATTTTAATACATCAAATGGATGACTTTTAATTGAGATAATTCATGAACTTAAAGAATTTCAAATATTTTTACCTATTATCAGCAAATGTTAATCATCGACCAATACCATCATCCACCTCACCAATATCAAATGTTAGCCATTAACTAATGTTAATGCTTGTTATCGTCACCACTAGATATTATTTATCGCTATTGTTGATGTTTGTCATCACCATGTCGTGTAATATTTGCCCACCACTGTCGACCCTTATTATTACAAATGATTGATATTGACTGATTATTATCATACAACGCATACTTATCGTGTATAAAACATACAAAATAATCAGTCCCACTTCTATAAGGCAAATGATTGGATCAGATAGCTTGGTGGGTACCATAACATTTGATGTTTCTCATTTATTATTATTTAATAAGTATCAAAGAATAATGCCTAATATTTATCAGCTGCTAACCCTAAACCCTAAACTATGATTACTCTATAAAAATATAGAGTTAAGGCACAAGCAGTGATACGAACACGTTTATATAATGGAAAACCTGCGGCATGAAAACCACGGGCCTTCTGGCCTCAGAGAACTTTCCTATGTCAAAGATACGTGTCCCCTCGTTTCGCTACTGGAGAAGCTATTTATAGGAATGAAACAATATTCCGAATTTATAGTTATATAAGAAAGTTTGTTGAGACCTATAAAGAATTTTATGAAAATTAATAAATGCATTATGATGGCAAGTTAATAAAAAAGACTCAAATGTTAGAGTCTTATATAGTTAAGAGAGTAACATTAAAATGAGGCATACAAAGCATATCAATTTTCATAACTTATATTATTATTATTATTATTATTATTATTATTATTATTATTATTATTATTATTATTATTATTATTATTATTATTATTATTATAGGAATGAGCATTCTTTGTAATATTTTGCTAGGATTAGTAGAATCATTCAAACTAGGGTAGAGTTAAGCTTTTTATCATATCAAAATTTTATTGTAAAAACATTTATCTTAGAAGTTATTCTTAATATATCTCTATGTGCACCTTTTTTTTTGTCTAATATTATGTGATATCATACTTTATGACACTTATAAAAATATATCGAGATAAAATATTTTAAAAAATATTTTTAATATTTAAAAGAGTGCATTTATAAGTGTAATTAAGTCATGTTAGTTCATGAGATAACTTGAACTTAGTTTTATAAAAAGTCATGAATCGAGCTCAATGAATAATGAGTCAAGCTTGATCCAACCTTGACTCAATTCTCTATCACCTACCAGTCAGCTCCTCGAAAATTATAATATAAATATATTAGAATTTAAGAGTTTAAGGATAAAATTATTAAAAATATTTTAAAAATATATTTCACTTTTTTTTAAATTTTCTTTCTTGTGATTTCTCTTCTAATTTCTCATTATTTTTAATCAAAATTATTTTTATTCAAAAATAAATAAAATAATTAATTATAAACAAATTTGAAGTTATAAAAATGAGCTTAAACAATTAATTAATTAGGATCACTCTCAATCTTAGGCTAGTTTTAAGTTTTTTGGATTCACGAAAATTTTGGTTTAAAGTCTTAAAAAGTATTTATCATTTTTTTTGAAAATGAAAACAAACTTTGTAGATATACTATTAAAAAATTCAAATGTTATAAAATTAAAAAATTCATTAGAAAACTTAAAAAAAGTCTCCCAAATGAAGCCTTAAATTGAGACTGGTTTATTCAGCTCAACTTAGGGCCTTGCCTTGCAGGCCTTGGATCAAAATGGGCCAAACTTATGGGCCGTTCTTCACCACAGTAGATAATAATTTATATAGCAATGAAATTAAATATTTCCCTCCATAATGCATGATAATAAAAGAAATACATGCCATTTTATAATAATCGAGCTTTGATAACTTCAAAAATAGTCGCTGACTTTTTCTTCGTCAACGACGTTTTCCAGTCAACGAGAGAAACTTGGCAGTAATTCCAATCCTTTCCTTTTCAATCTGCAATTAAATATAAATCAACGATTAAATTACATAAGCAGCATAATTACCTTAAGATTCGTGCTCTAATTTGACATTAGTGAGTATAAAACTAATGCACAATTATTAATTTTATTTATAATAACACTTAAATCTTTATTAACTAATTAAATTATTATATAATTATTTTTTCATTAAATTTTCAATAATTTGATGGAGATAATTTCTCATTTTTTTTATTTGAATGTTAAATATAGAAATAAAAATTTGGGAGATAGAAGTTCTAGAACTTTCACTTTATACATATTAAAAAAATCGAAAAATTTGCATACATAGCACACAATTCTTATACTTTTACATACCTAACACTAAAAATTTGATATTTATAAATAATGGACATTTCATATACTTGAAAATATGCATTATACTATAAAAAATTAATAAAAAAGCTAATTTTATGTAATAATAAAGAATTGTGCTATATATGTAAATTTTAAGTATTATATATATATAAATATATAAGAATTATATACTGTTTATATAAATATCCCATTATTTAGCCCCCCTAAATATAAATCAAATTTCTTCTAAAAACTATTATTCTAAGCAAAAAATGCTTCTTAAATATACCTTTTTAATCTTAATCCAAAAATTTTTTTATTAAATATATATATATACATTATTACCACTTGTGGTTAGCCACACAAATATAAATCATATAATTTCTTTAAAAAATAGAATTATTATACTAAAATACTTTTAAAATGCACATTTTCAATCATAATTTTTGTAGATATATATATATATATATATATATATATATATATATATATATATATATATATATCATAATATTTCATTTTCTCACTAAGTGAGACGCTCAATTTTTTCTTTTTATTATTATTATTTTTAATTTTCCCATTTCGACAGCCAAAAAATCTCGCAAAAATGCTCGGAAGAAGAAGTCTCCTCCAGTCGCTGAAGCAGGAAGGCGGCGGCTGTGGTAATTTTGCTGGCATGGGCTTCTGTAATTCCTCTGGCACCACCTTCAAAAGACATAAATATTTCAAAATATCTGAAATATAATGACAACGTAAACAATCAAATATATAAATCATAAATATGAAATCATAACACAGAATTAACAAATTTAAATTTATAGAGAACCAAAAAAAACCTTGTTTGCACTGGGCTGCTGCCTGTTACTGGAAGCAATCTGCAGCAGAGTCTCCGCGACTTTCTGATGAGAAGTCTGATTATTAGTTCTAATCTTCAGAGCTTCCTTCACTTTCTCCTGCGATCTGTAGCTCGAAACGATCTGAATGCTTTCTCTAACTCTCTTAGCCGCTCGAGTTTTCTGACCAGAAGCCTTCAGCTCACCACAAGCGATGTTCCTCAGCTGCTGAGAATACAGGAGGAGCTGAGCCTTCCGGTCATAGCCTCCTCCGCCGCCGCCCCGGCAATGGTTGGGAAGAGGTCGCCGGCGATGGCCGGAGATATGTTCTTCATTCGCTTCTCTGGGTTTCACCACGTATACTGTGATTTGAACTGACTTCTGCATTTCTGAGCTGAAACTATATGATGAATTCAGTCAAAATAAGAAGCAGTTAAGAGAGGAAGGTGGGGGGAAGTTATAATTTATAGGAAGTCTCTCTATGTGTGAGAATTTAAGAAAAAATTAATGAAATTATATTATATATATATATATAAAGTTATAATTATATTGTGAGAATTTAAGAAAAATTAATGAAATTATATATATATATATATATATATATATATATATATATATATATATATATATATATATATATATATATATATATATATATATATATATATTAATTGTGAGAGAATTAATATTAAAATATATTATAATAAAAAAAGAAAAAAAAGTGAAACCTGTAATTATTTATTTATTTTATTTTATTTGAGTGATTCCAAATGTTGAATTTGCCGGCTTTAAGTTTTCTAGAGATCAACTGTTTTTAAGAATTTAACATGTGGAGAATTAGGTTGGGAAGATAAATATTTATATTTAATAATTGTGGAATATGATGATTCGGAGCAAATTAGCTCAGATCAAGCACTTTAAAATATATTTAAAAATTTTGAGGTATTCTTTAAATCCATAATTAGTTTCAAAAATGACATACTTAGAAATAAATTTAGCATTTCGATAAGATGAATTAAATGAGTCTAATATCAGTTGATTCTGACTTCATTTAGACACTTAAGTCTCAAATGCCTAAAATACATCTTATGATTAAAATGATCATTCAGAGCCTTCTCATGAAGTGATTTAAATTTTATCTATATTTTCAAAAAATATCACACCCAAAATTTATAAATACGCTCTCATTTTTCACATGAAGGGGGCCTAAATTAGAAATAGAAGCGGAGCTCTAGGACTGTCAAAAAAACTTGTTGTTTGCTCTTCTGGTGTTATTTCATTAACTAACTAGAATCTGAATAACGTTCAAATTCGATATATAACGAACGAGCGTAAATATCGTTTGTTTGATAATGTTCATTTCGATTTAGCTCGAAATAAAAAATTTATATTATATTATATTATTATTATTATTATTATTATTATTATTATTATTATTATTATTTTTATTACTACTATTTTTATTTATTACTATTATTATTATTATTATTATTATATATATACATCTGACACATTTATATATCACAAATGAAACGCACAGTGGTAAAAAACTTTTGTTATCTGAAAGAGTTAGATTAAAATCCTCGTTAGGTGTCAAAAAAAGCTCTTTGTTCGATAGCTGTTATTTCGTTAACTAGAAACAATATTCAAACTTGATATATAAAGCAGTAAAACAAAACAAATTTCAAACGAGAATCTGAAACAGAGTTATGATTTCGCTTCACTCATTTACACTACTTAACTCTGACACTTTAAGAATCTCAAAGAACCACTAAATCACCGCTCAACCATCATCATTAAACCTCTCTTAATATATTTATTAAAAGAGTCTCCTTCTTGTTAAAATTTTTCAATATATTTCAAGAAATTAGTAATTCTGAAATTTATTATGAATAAATTTTGAAAAAAGAAACACTGTATGCATTTTTTTATTTAATTAAATTAATAATTTGTCAAATGATTCTTAATGTTTCAGTAAAAAAACCAATAACCGATGCAGTTTCTGCTGTTTTCTCAAAGACATTCAAAGCTACTGCTGTTATGAAAGCGGCATAAATAATAAAACATTTTTCTTTAGAAAAATGCTCTATATTTTTATTATAAATATTTGAGGACAGACAAATGTTTCAATTTCAAAGTTGTTTTGAAGAAATTAATATTATATATATATATATATATATATATATATATATATATATATATATATATATATATATATATATATATTATTTTATATAATGTTTAGCATTATAATAATATAATTGAATGTGATATGTTATCCTAAGAGATTAAAAAATAAATTGAGTTTCATCAATTTTATGATATTTAAAAAAAAATGTAAGAACCACATATAAAAATTATTTTAAATATTTATTTTCTCCTAAAGATTATTAAATACATGTAAAATATTATCAATAATTTTAATATCTGATTTCAACCAATTTGGAAATCTCTTTACTAAAAAGTCACAATTATCTTCTTATTTGATAAATTTATTTATTGGAAACTTTTGAGGCATTAATTGATGATCAAATGATCTTTAATTTAATTGAAATTATTTATTTCATAGTATTAATTATTATTAGAAAAATAATTTCTTTATCTTGTTTTTAAGAATCTTATTAAAAAAATTAATCTAGCGATAAAACAATGATTATTTTGAAGAAAATATGTAAAATTAAGAAATATTGAACAGCAATAATGTTGCTTACAATTAATTTAAAAATAATATTGCTTATAATATAAACTTCGCAGTCAAGCCAGGCAGTAATTTTTGTTCTTTAGTCTAAATAATAATTGCAAAAAAAAAAGTTGGGATATTCGAATTAAATTGAGTGTCATTATTATTATTTATTAATTTATAAGTTATTTATATAGAATATATATTATACTTTATCAAGTGCATTAAAATCTTATAATATTTTTAATATAAAATTAAAATAAGAAATATTGCTTTATAAATAATTAAGGTAATGATGCATTATAAAATTATTTCGGCATAATTTAAAAAATATATTTATTTTTTCAAAAATAAATTATACCAAGTCAATGTTATTATAGCCGTTAACGATTCCAAACTCTGTCGGATTTCCATTGGGCAGAAATTTCACTAATTTTTATATTATTTTATGGTCTCCAGCTTTGAATAGGTCACTTATAATTATTTTATTAAATTTAATAATTTCGGTGAATTTTAGCTGAATAATTTAAATAAATAATTTAATTTAATCGATAAAATATTGATAATTTTTATTAGTAATTATTATGCCAACAAATTTGGAACTTTTCCTTTCAGCCATTAACATTAAAATGATATTTTTGACTTATGTATTTGACTGAGGAACAATAAATAAGAAAATATTAATTTAATAAATCATTATTTTGTCTAAATAACTGTACATTTGCTTAGTGCCAGATTTACGGTCATTTGTGACGAAGACGATCCAAATTTTTCTTAGGATAAAAAATCTTCTGGATATCTTGAGGAGGAGGATGAGAATCAAGTTTTATGAAAAGGCGTGAATTTCTCAATATTTGATTGATTATCGAGATTAGGTTGAGGATTTATTTGAATCTTCTAATGATATCCTCAAGAGCTCCAACATATTTGTCTTTTAAATTTAAAATCAAATTCTGAATGTCTTCAGATGAAGGTCCAAACTTAAGAGAAAATTTAGGAGGTAGTTGAATAGAAGTTCTGATAATAGAATTTGAACTGGTAGGAGCTTTTTCCGAAGCTCTACTAGTTTCGAGACCCTTTTGTTTAAGCACATGATCAATTTTAAATTATAAGCTAAATAAATAATCATCAATAATTTGAAGTATACTATTACTATAATTAAGTTGTTTAATTATAGTGATAAATTCTTTTAGAATTTCTTGGATCATTGATTTTTTTTTTGACGTGGTAATTTAAAGGTTTATCACCTACCATTTTGACAATGGATGGAGGATAACATGCTTCAATTATTTTTCCTTCCTTCGTTTGCCATTTTTTGGTTGATAAGATAGCAATTTGAGCAGATTGAGCATATTGATTGTAGAACCAGACAACAAAAAGAATAGTTGTCTTACTCTGCTATTTCTTTTTCTCATATTTTTGAAATATAGCTCAGATATCTCAAAACGTTGTTCTATAGAAGTAAAACTTTTTTACCAAGTACGGAAGTCGTCGTACTTTGATTGGTGATACTCTCTTAGTACCACTTCTCTAGTCTTAAAACACGGTTTGTAGCTCATTAAGACCAGTTCATTTGGATGGAGTGGGAGATTGATTTTCTCCACTGGATGATAGATATGATTTCTGTTTAGGCGAAGGGCCTCGACCGATGGTTCGAGAGTTTGGGAACCATCCGATATGGATTTCATTGAGGTTTCAAAAGGGATAGAAATCCTAGGAAGTGTGATAAATCAACGAGGGTTGAATCTGACTTCAGCATCGTCATCAGACGTTTGAATTATCTGATCTATATCTTGATTGATGGAAGGTCTTGGTGTGACCGTAGATGGTATAGTCCATGATTCTGAAAATACCACCTCATTCCATTTAATCTCTCTGTTAGTAGCAATATGTGATGCTAACAGATTTGTTTCAATTAGAGTAATTCGTTCAGCTGATTGAACAACTTTCTAAACTCTAGGATTTAGAGTATTTAAAATAAAAGACCTCCTTAAAGCGGAATGTGATTTCTTTATTCTAAAGAAAATACTATATTCCAGTATCATCAATTTTAGTGATAGACATTATTTTGAGAAGAAAATGAGTTCCCAAAATAATGTGTTGTGTTAAATTTTTAACAAGAATAAAAGGCATTTGAATACAAACATCATCTTGACATATGGTCACAGGTGATAATTTGTACTTAATTTATAACGATTCACCATCGGCAGCCTTTAACCGCTGGCTAGTTTTTTCAAAATATTTAGAAGCAATTATTCCTTCCTGTATACAATTTAAATATGCTCCACTATCAACTAGAGCAGTTAGAATTGGTAAAATAAATTTTTTATTTGTAATTAATTTAATGAAAATATACCATTTCTGGTATATTGCTTTCTGAATATTTTACAAGAAACCTGGTTCTTGAGTAGAATCGGCTTCTACGTTTTCAAATGAATTAGGCGTCTTCTGATTTAATTCAAGATCCATAAGACGTCCATTCATCAATTCTTGCTCAGATTTTATTTGCTGAACTTCAATTTTCAGTTGCTTTAATTTAGATTTTAATTATGTTAAAGTAACTAAAGAATAAGATGAACTGGCTTCACTCTCTGTACCAGTCATGGGGTATATAACTCAAATTTTTCTAGCTTATCCTTCTTCTTATCATTAAGAAGCTTTATAATTTTGTCACGAGTTGAATCATTTTCAACTTGTGCTAAAAATTTAATTAATTGATCTTTCTGCTCATGAGTGAGCATGTAAAGACCAGACATATTAATAATATTTTTGTAATAATCTACCTATTGACAGGATTTGCAACAGTTAAATTTATCAGAATCAAATGAGGATGAAGTGTTTTCAACTTCCTCATATTCTTTTTCAGAATCTGAAGACGTGAGTAGAATCTTTATTAGGGTTTATTTTAACCCTTCGTCAATCTGAAGTTCACTTAACTTCCTTTTGACTGTACATCTGTTAGCATAGTGACTAGTACGGTCACATTTATAGCATTTTATTTCTTTGGTCTCTTTGGTTTTAGAACCAGAGGGATGAGAGTGTTTAGATTTATGCATGAATTTCTCACAATTTTTATGGTGTAATTTTTCATATTTAGGAAAAATAGTTTTATATATTTTTCCCTTATGTTTGGAAGGTAATGAACGTACCTGAGGATCACAATTGAATTGATCATAGAATTCATCAAGCTATTTTCGCTCAAGCAGTCGTTCCCTTTTCATTTGATCTTTTAATTTAAGATCAGACCAAATAACCAATCCTGTTTTAATACAGGCGGAAATAAGGTTTCCATATGTAAGTGTTTCATATGGAATTGCTCCATCATAAAGACGGAGAGTAGCCTTGACCTTTTTAGAAAAAAGGTTGGGAAGATCTTCAATGAATTTTTATATCCAATGAAGGCTGTTGGGGGTCTTCTTTTTTAGGAACAGTGAGAAAATTATCCAACCATCCTTTCAGGGTTCCAGAGAATTCTGAAATGATGGCACGAGTGATAATATGAGGTTTTGTTGCTGCTTGATGCCTAGATTGAATATCAGTGGTGAACATATGCATTCGATGAAGGGTATGAATGATTTGATGTTCTGAGAATCCATCAATATTTCATTCATACAAAGAATCTCCATAGAAATTTCTTACAAAATGGGTATCCTCTTCAAATAATAAATCAGGAGGTGTTGTTTTTTTATAATAATGTTTTTCCAAATTTTTCTTGGGATAAGAAAATTTTTGGATATCAAAAGGAGGATGTGAATCTTGTAATTCTTGAAAAAGGGTTTGAACTTTTTCAACATTACTTTGTTGGTCAATTTGATCAGAATCAGTTTCGGTTGTGGATTCGTTTGAATCTTCATCCGATTGGCTTATATCTTCTAGAGCTCCTACATACTTTTCTCTCAAATTTAGAATCAAATTCTGAATATCTTCAGAAGAGGGTCCTAACTTAAGAGATAGTTTGGGAGGAGATTGAATAAAATATTTCACAAATGAGTTAGTACTAGTAGAAGCTTTCTCTTTACTAGTTTCAGGGCTAGAAATCTTTTATTTAAGCATCTGATCAATTTTAGATTCTAGGCTAAAAATATGATCAGCAATTATTTGAGTATATTATTACTATAATTAAGTTGTTTAATTATAGTAATAAATTTCTTTAGAATTTGTGGATCATAACTTATTTTTTCGAAGGCAGCTAATTCTAAAAGTTTATCATTCATCATTTTTGCAACAGATGGAGGATAAGGTGCTTTAATAATTTTTTCTTGCTTAGTTTGTCATTTTTTGGTGGACAAAATAACAACTTGAGCAGATTAAGCACAGTAGCTGCAAAACCAAGCGACAAAAGAAGTAGTTGCTTTGGCTTGACTATTTCTTTCTCTCATTTTCTCGAAATATAAATCAGAAATTTCGAGACGTTGGTTTTCAGAAGTAAAACTTCTATACCAAGTACGAAAGTTATCGTACTTAGGTTGGAAGTATTCCTTTAGAACCACTTCCCTAGTCTTGAAATCGATTTTGTAGCTCATTAAGACTAAAGTTCATTTCAGATGGAGTGGGAGATTGATTTTCTCTGGATGATGATATGATTTGTTTAGCGAAGGGCCTCGATGGTTGAGTTTGGGAACCATCCGATCTGGACTTCACTGAGGTTTTAGAAGGGATAAAAATCCTAGAAAGTGTGATAGGTCGATGAGGGTTGAATCTGACTTCAACATCACCATCATTCGTTTGAATAATTTGATCTATATCTTGATTGATGGAAGGTCTTGGTGTGACCGCAAATAGTAGGTCCATGATTATGGAAATACCACCTCATTCCATTTAATCACTCTGTTAGTAGCAATATGGGATGCTAACAGATTTGTTTCAATCAGTAGTTTTTTGGTTGAAACTTTGAACTAGGATTTAGAATATTTAAAACTCAAAAATGGATTCTGAAAATTAAAGCAATAGTTTCAGAACCTAGGAGAAAATCATAACCATAAAGCTATAAATATAGTTTTAAAGCTTCAAAAAGGTTTATGTCAGAAAGAGATAAACTTAAATTAGGAAAGATGTTGAAGTAAACTGGCCCGTGATAGAGGCTAGTCTCAACAACACTCGTGAGAGATTGCGCCCAGTGAAGGCACATGCCATCTCTTAGACTGGTTAATATAGAAGCATTTAATCCTTTGTGGGTTAAGGATTTAAATGCTATATGTATCATTCTAATATGGATGTACTTGAAGTCTTGCATATATTTATGCAGATCTTCATGAGTTAGTAGATAAATAATTTTGTCCATTTGATCTACTATAATGGTCTGTTCTATGATTTTCACCGAAGACTTACCTTTAAAATCAAAGGTTCCAAATTGATAAATGATAGTTTTATTAATTTTGGGAAGAAACCATCTGTTCAGATCTTCTTCATTTAAGGGGAACTCTGTTATTTCAGAGTTCTTGATTAAATTATTATTCCTTCTAATCGTTAGATTAGAAGTTACGTCAGAGGAAGATGAAGATGTCATTGAGAGGGGAGGAGAGAGGAAGATGATGAAAGAGGTAGTCTTCATCTCAACACATAATAAGGATTAAACTCACCTAATTCACAAAACTTCCATTCGAACAGTATTCCAGACAGTCAACAAAAATAGTACAACCCTTATCATCAATGCAGGGATTTATGGCCATTTACTTACACTAGAAAATATAAAACAATTATTTATTATTAAAACTTTAAGAACTTACACGATGGCAGCAAGCACAAAGCAGGAAGAACAAAGGAGTTTACAGAGGAGAGTAGAAGAGAAGAGGAGAGAGAAAATCTAGCCCCAAAACATGATGAGCCTTATATGAAGTTGAGGGCAAGAGAAACTTTTGTGCTAAGCAAATATACAATTATTTAGACAGAATAATTACTATCGTAGTGGAGTCAATAATGTGGCTACTTTTAAGTTGAAAAGTAGTGACACATTTATCTGATGGGAATATTTTTGCGCTGTAAAGTAGATTCCTTTTAGTGGAGGCAATAGTGTTATCACTTTTGTACTAGAAAGTAAAGTGAGAATCTTTTGAAATAATGTTATCCCCTTTTGCACTGTAAAGCAAAGTGGATTAATAATTCTGGCAAAGTGGATCACTTTAGAGCTGTAAAGTGATCTAATAATTTTGATAGGTTAGAATCTATTAATTTTTTCCAGTGGATTCGATGTCGATGCTATCGGATGACTCGCCGCTGTCACAAATGTAGATTGGGTGATTAAACACCTTGGCGAGTTGATTTTCATAAATTTTCTTGAGACGATTCTTATGCTGAATTTCATTCTCATAAGGGTATCATCGTTTAATGCTCCGCAGCACTTCGTCAACTGATAACTCAAAATCCGTAATTTTTTGAGGAATCATTAATTCGAAATAAGCTTTAATAATAGTTTTAATCTGTTTGAGCTTATCCTCAATGCTGATAGAATTCTACCATTTTAATAAAAATTACCTTTGAAGGACCAACTGATTGAAGGGGTCTTTTCCAAGTATAACGTTCTAGCTCCAAATCCATGGGATTTGGCAGTCCGTAAAGAAATGAGCAAGATTTTGTCCTTGAATCATTTTTCTGGGATTAATAGCCCTCATTTTGGGGCCAGCTTCCAAATATTCATTGAAGACCTCTTTGATTGGATCCGGAAGAATATTTAATTCTGCTCCAAAATAGTTCCACCGTCTGAAGATCCATGCTGGAAGTTCTTTGTAGATAATTTCTGGAACTCTGAAGGGTTGGTGGAATAATTTTCTTTCTGTTCAGCAAAAGGAATACCTCTTTAGTGAAATCGACTTGAACACTAAGAATCTTCCAAAGGAACAGCAAACACCAAATGAAAATGCGGTATATAATCTTATTCAAATAATTGTAGATCACTTTGCAGGATCCATTAGAGATCAAGGAGAAAAAATAATATCATTACTCCAAAAATTAAGATGTTCATCCTTAACCCACTTTCGATGGTATAAAGATATTTTTCTAGTACGTGTTATGATACTCTATGATGCCAACAGCCTTCATTGGAAACAAAAATTCATTGAAGGTCTTCCCAACCTTTTTTTTTGAAAAGGTCAAGGCTACTCTCCGTCTTTATGATGGAACAACTCCATATGAAACACTTACATATGGAAAAAATTTTCTGCTTGTATTAAGACAGGATTGGTTATTTGTTCTGATCTTAAATTAAAAGATCAAATGAAAAGGGAACGACTGCTTGAGCGAAAATAGCTTGGTGAATTATGTGATAAATTCAACTGCGATCCTCAGGTACGTCCATTACCTTCCAAACATAAGAGAAAAACACATAAAATTGTTTTTCCTAAACGTGAAAAATCACGCTATAAAAAATATGAGAAATTCACTCATAAATCTAAACACTCTTATCCCTATGATTCTAAAACCAAAGAGACAAGAGAAATAAAATGTTATAAATGTGATCATATCTTTAATTCTATAGTCGAAAAGTTAAATGATTTAAACAATGAAAACCACACATCTTCACATTCGAAAGAAGGAAGTTGAAAATACTTCATCCTCATCTGATTCTGATAAATCTAATTGTTGTAAATCTTATCAACAGGTAGATTATTATAAAAATATTATTAATATGTCTGATCTTTACACGCTCACTCATGAGCAAAGTATGCAAAATTTAAAAAAATATTGTAGAGCTTATAATTAATTTAAAAATAATATTGCTTATAATAAAAACTTCGCAGTCTAAGTCAGGAATTAATTTTTGTTCTTTAGTCTAAATAATAATTGTAAAAAAAAAGTTGGGATATTCGAATTAAATTGAGTGTCATTATTATTATTTATTAATTTATAAGTTATTTATATAGAATATATATTATACTTTATCAAGTGCATTAAAATCTTATAATATTTTTAATATAAAATTAAAATAAAAAATATTGCTCTATAAATAATTAAGGTAATGATGCATTATAAAATTATTTCGGCATAATTTAAAAAATATATTTATTTTTTCAAAAATAAATTATTCCAAGTCAAGTTATTATAGCCGTTATGGATTTCAAACTCTGTCGGATTTCCATTGGGCGGAATTTCACTAATTTTTATATTATTTTTATGGTCTCCAGCTCTGAATAGGTCATTTATAATTATTTTATTAAATTTAATAATTTCGGTGAATTTTAGTTGAATAATTTAAATAAATAATTTAATTTAATCGATAAAATATTGATAATTTTTATTAGTAATTATTATGCCAACAAATTTGGAACTTTTCCTTTCAACCATTAATATTAAAATGATATTTTTGAAAAATTATAATTGCAATTAAACTCATTTCAATAATTTAATAAATATAAGTGCGTTTAATGCTGGGTTAATCTCGTCTTAGTTCAACCTAAACAAAATATAAATTTTCTATTTCATTGATTTATAAAATGTAACACTATCATTGTCGGTCCCAAGTCCGGATACAAAAAGTAGAGGGTTGCATTACGTAATCGACAGTCAGCGTAAAATTTGTTGAAATAATCATGACATGAATCCTTTAAATCATTGTGTTATCTTGCGTCCCCGGCGTTGTATGAAAGATATCTCTTGAAGAAAAGTATTTATTGGGGAGATTTAAATGGACGTATTGGTAGAGTGGTAGAAGATTTTCAAAGAAAAAGTATTGTGGTAGTTATGAATTTGGAGTGGTAATGAAGAAGGTAGGGTATATTAGATTTTGCTTTGTTTATTGATACATCTTGAAAATTAATCGATCAAGCGAATCTCAGGCATTTTAATGCTTGATCTAATCATTTGGCACTTCTGATCAAGCGGCAGTCTCGATGAGACGAACATAACAACATCAGCGTAGTCGATCCAGAGTTCGAATCGACTCGGATCAGTATCGGGGCATGAAAATGGATCTGATTGTATGGTCACCAAAGCGACATATTTATAGTCGGATCGGGCGTCAAGGAGGAATCCAACGAATCCAAGATCACCCAATTCATCATCATTGGATCATCAAAATACACCGTCCGTCGGGGGATCGCCTTGTAGTCAGGAGTGGTTGGAGTTTTCCGCAATTTACAAGGCTGCCACTCCCAAAAAATCTATAAATAGAGCCTCATTCTCACCTTAGAGGGCCAGAATCGATTGGAAGACCGAGCTCGAGAACCACCGGTCGACCTTGGCCACGATCTATCACCACCAACCACCAGGTAGTGCACGAAGATCGAGCTTCGCCCAGGAGATCGCCCAGGAGGACTAGAAAAGACCGGTTGCTCTCTTTTCTCCACGAAGATCAAGGTTGCTCCCGAAGATCCGTTCTGCCGCTTTTGGGAAACTTCTCCCTTGGGTTGGTTGGCCAGATATTATTATTTTCGGAATATTGTTTGCTCACAAACACCTTCTTCTCGAAGCGAGGACTGTATCTTTTGAACACATAGTGAAAGTTCTTGCAGGCAAGTGGTTTTTTTCCTTAGCGGGTTTTCCACGTATAACCCCATGTTCATATCCCACCTTGTGTGTTGGATAATTTTTTGAGCTACACGAGATCTGCATCTGGAATAAAATACTCTAACATAGCAGTTTGGCGTCTGGGAAACAGTTCCCCATTGCTATATCTCCACTATGGTTGGTAAGCGGGGTTTGCGCTCCCAGCTCTCATTCTCGATCAGGGCGTAGTCTCAACACTTCTCTACATAACGAGACTTACGTCCCAGGGTGAGGTCGGGCCCCTCTTTGGAAGATCGCGTTCAAGGATGGAGGATTCCCGAGCGAAATTCTTGACTCTGAAGAGGGCAAAGCGTTCCAACACGCTGGAAGAGCGCGAGTTCGACCCTCGGCATAATCAGATTTTCTTCACGAGAATGATTGCAGGAATCTTGGGATCAACAAATGAAAGAACCCCTTGGCACCACATCCAGATCTTTGAACCTTACGGATCTGCCGATTCTACTCACCACCACGAATGGCTCGGCCTTGTCGGTACGTCACCTTATCGCGATGAACTACGGCGGCCGTGCGGGAAGAGTTCCAATCACGAATGATCCATTCTCCGCCTCTTCAAAACTTCGTCCCATTTCCGAGATCATCTCATACCCGATTAAGCGAGATTCAAGCTTCCATGGACCACTACGATGGCAGCCGTCCGTGCGAGCATATCGATCACTTTGAGCGATCATGCATTCGGCGTGCAAATGGACTCGTCAGTGTCGTATTCCGTGACTCAAAGGAAGCTCAGGCTATATTCGCTAAGGGGTCCGTCCGATCATTTGGAGAGCTCGCCGATTTTTGAGCGCCTCGGCAAACAAGAGAATCATCGTGGATTCATCACATCTAATCCGCCAGAACGATGGAGAGTCCCTCAAAGAATACTTCCAGAGGTTCTCCTCTGAAGCCCAAAAGATACCAGGAGTAGATCCAGAACTTTTGAGGGGCGTGCTTCTCGGAGGACTCCGCCCAGGATACTTCTATTCATCATTAATGCGGAGAAATCCTACACTGGTCCACCGAATAGGCACAAATCTCACGAAAGCTCGCTCATCTGCATCAGCTTTGAACCACCAAGCAGAAGAAGGTTCCCAAAGATGATGTTCAAACATCTCTAAAAAAGAAGAGAAAAGAACCTCCCCAAAACCTCCTCGAATGGCCCTCATGACTCACCCGAGAGGAAATATACGCTCTCAACACGCCATGCGCAACATCCTACCTATTCAGAAGAGGATGGCCAAGTGGCCGCACCTTTAAAGCCCTGGAATTGGAAATCAAGAGAAATTTCGCCACTTTCACCGCAAATCACACCACCAAGAGTGCCACCAATCAAGGAGGAGATTGAAAGACGTGGGTATCTAGGCCGCTTTATACAAAACCAACCATTCAAAGAAATGCCGGGGCAACCGCCAGAGGAACCGCTTGGCCGGAGAGATAGAAACAATTGCAGAGGGCCGTTATCAGCCAAATATTCATTGCGCCTTCAAGAGCCGAGTCAAGAAGTCTCGGTTGACCATTCTATCACCTTTGATGATTTAGATCTAGAGGGCTTCATCCCACATCAAGATCCCCATCATCAAGTGGGTCGGTGATCCATGCTTCAATATTAAAAGGATATTGATCGACAATGGGAGTTCGGTTGATGTTCTTTTACTCCACTTTCCCATGGGTATAAAGAGAGCTTCAACCCGCCCCTAATCGATGGATTTGATAATCGACTAGTGGAAGGGACAATCGCCTCTCCCGTAACTCTTGGGGAATTTCCGACACGCAACCCACTTGATACAATTTATCAAGTCTGAGTCCGCATACAATGCAATATTTGGGAGACCTCTCCAGTCTATATTCTACGCCACATCCGGCTCACCTCAAGATGAAATTCCCACACCACCGGCATCGGGTAAGTGGAATCAACAGATAGACAAGCGCATATCAAGCAACCATTTACGCAAGAACCTCAACATCGAGAACTTCGACCTACGAGATGAGGATGCCTCGAAGGGCTTCTCCAGCTTGAAGATGTAATTTGTCTTCCTATCTCGTAAGTTGATCCATCGCGAAAGGTGAAGGTGGGATCGTTGTCGCTCACCGATCGAATCACGTAGATTTTCGCGAAAAATCAAGATATCTTTGCCCGAGCACATCGATTATTGACCCCAAGTCATTACGCACTCCTCAAAGTTGACTCAACCTACAAGGATACGTAAGAAAAGAACCTTCGCTCAAATCGCAGTCAGAACAAGAAATCACCAAACTGGAAGTCAAATTCATTCGAGAAGTCTACTACCCCACCTGGTTGGCTAACGTAGTGTTAGTCAAGAAGGCCAACGCCCGGAGAATGTGCATCGACTACACCGACCTTAATCGCATGCCCAAAAGATAGCTTCCCCTTCCTCGAGATCGACCAACTAGTTGATGCGACATCGACATCGATGTCGAAGCTTCATGGATGCCTATTCGCTACAATCAAATCGATGAACAAAATGAGGAAGCAACATCCTTCCAAATGATAAGGGACTATACCGCTATCGTCATGCCATTGACAAAAAAAATGCGGAGCAACATATCAACGCTTATGAATAAGATCTTCAAGATCTTATAGGCACAATATGGAGGTGTATGTTGATGATATGTCGGTGAAGAGCTTGGAAATATCACAAAGATATTTCGACCGCAATGTTGCTTTGACATTCTTCGACACTACAAGATGCGCTCAACCCAAGCAAGTGCATTTTGAGTTTCCGAGAAATTCCTAGTTTCATGGTCACTCACGGATAGGCCAACCCCGAGAAGATAAAAGCACTCAAGGACATGTCACCTCCAAGAACGATCAAGGAAGTCCAACGCTTGACCGAAGGATTGCGCTTTATCACGATTCTTGGCCCGCCAGAGATAAGTATCTACCATTCTTCAAAATCTTGGGGGTGCACGAGGAAATGGATTCCAAAGTGGACGATGAATGTCGACCGCTTTTGAGCAACTTCAAGTCTATTTAGCTTCCCCTCTATTATCAAAGCCTATCCAAGGAGAGAAGTCGACATCTATCTTGTCGCTTCTTCTCATGCCGTAAGTCTGCGGTCGACGCGAGGAGAATTCATTGCAACGACCCATTTACTATGTCAAGAAAATCCTTTCTCGATCAAGGACGCTATCCAGATAAGACATGGCCCTAGTGTATTCTCGCATCTAAAATTGCGACGCATTTCTCAGCCCACACCATCAACGCCTACACTCATCTTCCATTAAGAACTATTCGAAAAGCCCCGATGTATCGGAAGGTTGATGAAGTGGTCTACCGAGCTTGGAGAGTTTGACATCCATTTTCTTCCACGCCCCGATATAAAGTCACAAGTGCTCGCCGAATGTACCATCCCATCACCACCGAACAGATCATTCATCACTCCATGACAAATCAATGGACATTATATGTTGATGGAGCTTCGTGTACTTCCCAAGTATGAGAATTTTGCTTTATCTCCCCAAGTAAAATAACTTTAGAGTACGGGCTTCGACTAAAGTTCCCAGCCACCAATAATGTCGCTGAGTACGAGGCCCTCGTAGCAGAACTAAGGCTCGCCATTGACTGTGAGGTCCGTAATCCTACCATCTATACAGACTCACATCTGTGGGCCTCCGAGTTGAAGGAGACTTGATGCAGGTCGCTTTCGATTGTCTTTTGGCAAAGTCACTTCTTGCCGAATCGAGACCCATCAGATAACTCATATTCTAAGGGGAGGCAGCGGCGGATGCCCTCTCCAAGTTAGCCACAACAATGACGGAGATCTTTTCAGAGAAAATACATGAGGACATCCACTTTCCCGATTCAAGGCCCTTGGGTGATACAATCTGGAGGACCCAAAAGAATCTTCATGGATTGACGATCATGTCCTTTCTTCAAAGCGGGCCTTGCCAGCAGACCCCACCGATGCTATCAGTCTCCGCGTGCGAACTTCACCATAATGTCGGTGGCGAACTCTGGCGGTCCTTCTTGGCCATTTAAAGTGTCTACCCTTGAGGCTAACTATGCAATGCGAGAGGTTCATTCAATTTGTGGTGAACATTTGGGAGGAAAAGCCCTGCCTCAAAATCATGAGGCAAGGTTTTTTCTTGGCCTACAATGAAGAAGGGCATTGGAGTTTGTAAAAGTGTAACAAGTGTCGGTTACATTCCTCACTTTCCATCTCGAACTCACCAATCAGGCAGGCGCCCTTTGCTCAATGGGGATCGATATAATGGGACCCCATTTCCTGGGCAGCGAAAATTCATAATCTTGCGTTGATTACTTCGGTGGTGGAAGCTGACTGGCTAAAATCACCAAATGCCAAGCAATTTATGCGGAAAAATATTATTTGTCGTTTGCATTCCAAAATCATCAATAATGGGAGATTCACGGAAAGACATTCACATCTTTCGGGGCCATATCGGTTAATCCACCAGTATCCCATCCACAGGCAAATGGCGGGCGAAGTCACCAAAATGGACAATAAAGGGCTAAAGACACGGCGAACCACGCAGGGGGCAATGGGCGAAGAACTATCCAATGTTCTTTGGGCTTACCGCCTTTCAAGAACCCCTGGAGAAAGCGCATACAATCATTTGGGCCATTATTCCAGTCGACATCGGGTCCCGAGCCTAGAACCCATAACTTTAATGCCCGACAGCGGCGATAAAGATTCCATCGGATCTTCGCAGAGACGCGACATGGCCTCGAATGGCTTCCTATCGACAAAGGATTGCTCGAGGTTTCAACCGAAGGGTAAAGCCGACCAATATCTGTTGGGGACCTCGTCTCAAGTCACCTCGGCGGAAAAGGCCCACAACAAACTCTCACCGGTTTGGGAAGGCCCATATGTGGTGGTGTCTAAAATCAAGCACCGCGTTCAAGCTTAAGGATAGTATGGGGAAGACTCTCCCGCACACGGAATGCTACAAACCTCGGAAGTACTACCGGTGCGACTTTTTTATTCTAGTTAATGCGGAAAACATTATCGTGTATGTTTGTATTGCAATTGTTGTTATCGAATTAAACATTTATCGATACTCTGTTTGTCATACTTATTGTCCAACCTTGGCATCAAGTTGTTTGGATTTATGTTTCTATCTATGTTAAAGTTCTCATACTTATTGTGACTTTTTCTTGCTTATGCTTGCATTTTAAAACACCCGACTCAAGAATCGCTATTGTTGTATCTCATTCGAGGTAAGATCGATCCCAGGGAATTCGATCGATCTTCTATCTGAGTTAACATCGTTAGCGCTTCGATAAACAACCTTGGATAAGTTGGCAATCCTCTATATCCTGCCTACAACTTTCTCCATAACAGGTTAACATCATCGAGTAAACGCTCCGATACACACCCAGATAGTCAAAATCCTCGGATTCAAGATCTTCCTATACGAGGTTAACATCGCCAGTAGCGCTCGATAAACAACCGATAAGTTGGCAATCCTCTATATCTACAACTTTCTCCATACAGGTTAACATCATCGAGTAACGCTCGATACACAACCTGGGATAGATCGAGAGGTCCTAGTGGACTTCCACCTCTTCCATAGTTAACGTCTTAACACACACAACCTCGGATAGGTCAAAATCTCGGATTCAATTGAGATCTTCTATGTTAACATCGTCAAGCTCGATAAACAACCTTGGATAAGTTGGCAATCCTCATAACACTCTTTCTCCATGCGTTAACATCATCAGTAGCGGCTAGATACACAACCAGATAGATCGAGAGGTTGAAGAACCTATAAATATATTCCGCGTAAGTTTGTCATCAAGTAGCCGGTAATGATCTTAGAATAGATCGAATTACCCAAGGATTCCAGATGATCTCTTCGAATCTTTATCATCGATGCGCTTTGACACACAACTCGAAATATTCACAAATAATTTTGTGGATTGTTAATACTTGAAATACTGTACAATCAATCGAAATAATATACAACCAACAACTGCAACATAAAGGAATTACAACTTTTGATGGTCTCATCTTAAATGATGAAGAACTCGAGTCATCCTCGTCATTGAAGGATGGGAAGCTAGGCTGGAGAAAGGACCTCAACACCTCTATCTTGCGATCATGTCCCCTTCAAGAAACCTCGGATGAAGCCTTCATCAACACTGCGCTCAAAGCCTTCACCTCTACATCATACACGTGGTCTCGCCTCAACGATCTGATGATACTCTTGAAGGCTGTCGAGTTCTTGAAGTCCTCCACGGCCTGCGATCCGGCTCCCGCTTCTACCCGAGATAAGGCGGCCTCTTTCTCTGAAAGGCGAGCGCGTAACTCTCGGTTCTTTGCCTCAAGACCTGAAACCTTCTCAGAAAAGATCTTGGATCCTTTGAACAACCAACCTCTTAGCCTCCAATTCATCCGAGTCTCAACTTCTGAAAGAAGAGAAGTCGGCAGGTAGCCAACTTCGGTCTGCACTCATCAAGTTGATTCTCCAACACGGACATCTCTTTTCTCCACATACCGCTTCTTTATATTCACCATGGAAACTTGACCTTCGAACTCAATTCCAATCATTCAACATGTTCATTTTGAAGTCAAGTTCTTGCTTCTTCGATATCAAATAAGAAAAATTACGTTAAGCACCGAAATGGGAAATAAAAGATGATGAGCATAAGAAGGATTGTTAGTTCTTGGCATGCGGCGACCTACGCGGAATGATTCAACACGTCTCGAATGAAGATCCTTGGGGGCGACTACTCGAAGGCGATTCTTTTGCTCGATATCACCATCACCTCTTCGTTCCTTTTCCTCTTCTCTACAGGCGGGTCCTTCTGGCGGAAGGAGCGAGGGCAGCTGGGAGATCGGTGGAAACCTCTTTGTTGGGCTTTCTCAGCGAAGCATAAGACCGCCCGGGATGAATAGAAAGCCCCGCCTCGAACAAAGATTCCTCCCGCACAAATCGATATATCGAATCTCAAATCGAAGATCTTCAATATTCTGGAATTTCAGCGTCCGCAGGATATCTTCATCACCAACCTGTAGGGGAATGGGTAAATCTCTCAGCTTTCCCCATTTCTCGCGAAGACCATCATTCTTCACAAAAGAATCGCTTGCAACTCTTGGGAGAATCCTTCGTCCGGAGATCAAAGCGACTCTGCGGTGATCGACCATGTGCGCATGAGTAAACTTGCACATGCGAGGTAATCGATAGTCAAGGTCGCGAAAAAAAACTATAAGTCCCATCACGATCGTCATTGCCGCTGGCGGAAATGCAAACCTGCATCGACAAAATGGCGATCATCTCGGGGATGGGGAAACCGCAATCCCGCCCAAACTCATCTGGTGAAATACCTGGTACGCGGATTGGGCTCTATCGTTCTTCTTGGACACTTAAGAACCAAATCATTGAAAATAATATTTTTCAAGCGATCAATGTGTCTCCGTGATCGGCGACTCCCACGAACCTTGACCTCCCATTTTAGAGGTTCCCTGTCAGCCTCAGGTTGGGTGACGTGTCTCTTTCAAAAGATTCTCACCCATCTACAAACTCCCACCGGGGGGGGCATGCACTCGGCTTGGTGGGGATGAGGGAGGTTGATCAGAAGAGTGCCCAAACTCCCACCGGGGGGAGGGCTATGCACTCGGCAGTGGAGATGAGGAGGTAAAGGTTGATCCAAAAAGAGATTGCCCAAACTCCCACCGGGGAGGCTATGCACTCAGAGGAGGTAGAGGTGGATCCAAAAGAGTGCCCAAACTCCCACCGGGGAGGCTATGCACTCTAAGAGGAGGAAGGTGGATCCAAATAGGTGCCCAAACTCCCACCGGGGGAGGCTGCACTCTGAGGAGAGGTGGATCCAAAAGAGTGCCCAAACTCCCACCGGGGTATGCACTCTAAGAGGAGGGGAGATAGAAAAGTGTGTCTTCTCCTTACTGGGGGTTTTATAGACCCCAGGGCAAAAGCGGCAAAAACACAAACCGCTCAAACCGCTCAAAACCGTCATTCGGACATAGCCAGGGTCAGACATAACCATGGCCGCCAGACATATTTGCCAGTTATAACTCCGCCAGCGACCAGCCACCTGGCCCGAATTCGCGCAGCCATGACCAGCTCCCAGCATTCCAGCCCAGCGACCAGCCGGCGAATCCTTGCCCATACACACCGCCCGATGCAGCGTGGCCAAGCGCTATGTCTTGTAGCAGCGCTCATTGGCGCGCACGCCCATGGCCTCATGACTCTGTTTGCACCGGATGGATCGTAACCTCGAAATCTACCGTGCATACTACACGCATTTTGCGCCTGCCTTCCAGTTATAATATGTACTCTGAAGATTTGTTCTCTCAAAATGCGATTGATGGACCTCAAATTTCATTGAAGAATTTGCTATTTTCAAGTATTTGACATATATTTTGGATGGCGAGATAATGTCACCCAAAAATAGAGCAAGCGATACATCTTGAAAATTAATCGATCAAACCGAATCTCAAGGCATTTTGAAATGCTTGATCTAATCACCGATTTGAAACTACTGATCAAGCGGCCGTCTCGATGAGGCGAACATAGAACATCAGCATAGTCGATCCGAGCTCGAATCTCGAGATCAATATCGGGCATGAAAATGGATCTCGATTAAATGGTCAAAAGCGACATATTTATAGTCGGTCGGCTCGTCAAGGCGAATCCAACGAATCCAAGATCACCCAATTCGACATCATTAAGGCACCGGATCATCAAAATACACCGTCCGATCGGGGATCGATCCAGATGAGTGGTTGGAGTTTTCCACGCAATTTACAAGGCACGCCACTCCCAAAATCTATAAATAGAGCCTCATTCTCACCTTAGGGAGGGCCGAATCGATTGGAAGACCAGAGCTCGAGAACCACGGTCGACCTTGGCCGACGATCCCATCTACCACCAGGTGGTGCACGAAGATCGAGGGCTCAGAGATCGCCCCAGAGGACTAGAAAAGACCAATTCCTCTTTTCTCCGAAGATCAAGAGGTTGCTCCCAGATCCGTTCACACTTTTGGGAAACTTCTCCCTTGGGTTGGAGTTGATCGATATTGTATTTTCTACACTGAATATTGTTTCGCTCACAGAAACACCTTCTTCTCGAACGAGAAGCAAGGACAGTATCTTTGAACACATAGTGAAAGTTCTAGGTGGCAAGGCCCGTGGTTTTCCTTACGGGTTTTCCACGTATAACCCCTGTGTTCATATCCCCTGCTTGTGTGTTGGATAATTTTTGGGCTACGACGAAGATCTCGCATCTACCGGAATAAAATACTCTAGCACGCAACACTTATAATTTTGTAGTTGCTAATACTTTATTTAAGAAAAGAGATGAACATATTATTACTTATAAAAATGGATCTAGTAAAACACAGATTGATTATTGTTTGATAAGAAAAATAGATCGTCTAGATTGTAAAAATTATAAGGTAATTCCAAGTGAAATTTTAAGTACCCAACATCGACTATGAGTTTTAGATTTTAAGATGAAAGGTTGTAAGAGAAAAATAAACTTAATTATTGTCCATGATTAGATGAGGACACTTAAAGAACACAAATAAAAATATTTTAAGAGCAAGCTACAAGAAATTAAAGTTTGGGATGTTCATAGGGAAAAATATTATGTGAGAAAAAATATCAAGTGTATTAAACAAGTTGCTAAAGATGTACTTGAATCAAAAGGAAAAGCTTCTTTAATAAGAATAGTTGGTGGTGGAAGAGTGTGTGAAAAATAAGAAATAAGAAGCATTGTTATAAAACTTGGTTTAGATATAAAAACTCAGAGAATTGGGAAAGATATAAAATGACTTGTACAAATTCTAAGAAAGCAATATATGATGCAAAAAATTTAGCTTTTAGTGATTTATACAATAGATTAAATACCAAAGAAGGTGAAAGATGTATGTATAAGTTAGCCAAAAAAAAGATAGGAGAAGTAAAGACATAGTTCAAGTGAGGAATATTAAGGATGAAAATAATAAAGTGCTTTTTTTAAAAAAGGATATTGAAAATAGGTGGATGAGGTATTTTGATAAACTTTTCAATGAAAGATCTGAAAATACGATTGATTTTAGCAACCTTAATACCCTAAACAAAAATAAAAAATTTCATTTTTATCGTCGTATTAGTAAATCTGAAGTTAGTGAAGCTTTAAAGAAAATGAAATGTGGAAAAGCAATAGACGGATAATATTCCAATAAAAGTGTGGAAATGTTTAGGAGATCAAGGAATTTCTTGGCTTACAAATCTTTTAATGTTATTTTAAAGACTAAAAGATGCCGATGAGTGGAGAAAGAGTTTGTTGATTCCTATATTTAAGAATAAAAGTGATACAAGAGTGTGCAAATTATAGGAATTAAGTTAATGTGCCATACATTAAAATTATGGAAGAGAGTAATGAGCATGGTTACGATGTGATCTAAGTTTCTCACAATCGGTTTGGTTTCATGCCGTAGATCTATGGAGGCTATACATTTGTTAAGAGGTTTGATTGAGAAGCATAGAAAATAAGAAGGATCTACATATGATATTTATTGATTTAGAAAGCTTATGATAAAGTCTCAAGAGATGTTCTTTGGAGAGTTCTAGAACAGAAAGAAGTTAATATTCATTATATTCAAGTCATTAAGGATATGTATACTAGAGCTGTCACTTGTGTCCAAACACAAGGAGGATTGACAAAATATTTTCCTATTTGGTTGGATTACATCAAGGATCAACATTAAGCCCTTATCTTTTACTTTAGTTATGGATGTTCTTACGAGGCATTTACAAGAAGATGTACCTTGGTGTATGCTTTTCTTGATGACATTCTTCTTGTTGATAAGACTAGAGAGTCCAACGAAACTTGAATTATGGAGGTCAACTTTAGAGTCTAAAGGTTTTCGTTTAAGCATCTAAAACTAAATATATGGAGTGTAATTTTAGTTGTAGAAGTTTTAGTGGTAGTGTTGTGACTTTTGATCAAGTCATTAATAAGAGTGGCGATTGATATTTAGGCTATTGTTCAAAATGATGGTAAAATAGATGGAGATATTATTAGTAGAATTCAAGTTGGATGGTTGAAGTGGAGGAATGCATCGACTATTATGTGATAGAAAAGTTAAACTTAAGGAAAATTTTATAAGATGGTGGTAAGACCGCAATGACTTATGGTGTGCGAGAATGTTGGTAATAAAGAAACATAAGACTAAGTTAAGTGTTCTGAGATGAGGATGCTCGGTGGATGAGTGGCTTTACCCTTAGAGATAGAATGCAAAATGAGTATGTTGGGAAAAAGTTGTAAAAATGGTAGATAAGATTAGGAGAGTCGCCTTAGATGGTTTGGCCACATAAAGCGTCGGCGTCAGATGACGATTAGAGTAGATGCATTAGATTTCTTTATGTTAAAAGGTAGAGGTAGAACTAAAAGACTTGGTTAAGATGTATAAAAATGATCTTGATATCAATTAAATGAGAATTTGATACATGTAAAACAAATGGAGCGAATGATTCATCCCCTAGTGGGATTAAGGCTTGTTGTTGTTGTTGTTGTTGTATTGATTTATAAAATGTCAAAATAAATCATATGATGATATTATAGCAAAAGAGGAGGGATAGTAAGGACATTTCACTTCAATATGATTAATTTATAAATAAAATAAAATCATTGTAAATGAAATTTCTAAATACGATATGATATTCCAGATGTATAAATGTAAAAGATAAAGTCTCAATAATAGAAAATATTTAAGGAAAATATAAAATAATATTTTTTCTGAACATTTTTTTTTGCTTTGTTTAATAGGAATAGAAAATAAGAAAATGTAAATATTTCTTTGTTTCTGCATGAAAGCCCAAGTATTGGGGTTCAGCGTTTTCTTTATTGGATCTACTTGGGCTGTTTCAGCCCGTAAAGGGCCCATTTTCGTCATAAGGAGGTTCCTTAACTGATCTATTAAAAAAAAGTTCTGGAAAAAAGTAATAATCATACGAGAATCAGCTCTTGATAATAATTATAGAAGAAATAATAACATATTTCCTTATATTGATTTTATAATATTTTGCAATATTTTTTTTTGGCATTTTTAAAAAGAAACTAAATATTCATTTTTATTATGAGGCCATAAATTGAATTGAAAAAAAAAAAATATATCTTGTGGAATAGCCTAAAGCTAATCATTGAGCGAAGAAAATTCCTCAACCAACTTAATAATATTCCATCTCATATAATTTCAAAGAGATGAGAAATTATTGCATATTGAGAGTGATATATCGGACTCAATAAATAAGACAATTGGACTTTTTCGGTGGATTACAGTAAGCACCCAATAATTCTGCTCATATGATTTAATTATGAGTCTATTTTATTTGATGAATTTTTAATGTAAAGTAAAATAAATACAGAAGATTTTAATTTTATGTATTTGAAATAGTAAAAAATAAAATTTTAAAATAATATGATATAATTAGAATACATTGGAAGAGTCAATTTTGACATATTTGATTCATTTCAATTTGAATGAATTATCTGTTTATGTTGTAGAGATGAGGATCTTTCAGTACACTTAAAGATAAAATGAATAACTAGCATACATGAAAATTTTGGATGCCAGTGGTAAATATAAGATTAGAGAGTCTATATTATTAATTCGCATAAAATACCGGTTGTCCGATAACTTTGTTAAGAGTAGAGGTGTCAATTTTGAGGTCGGATTCGAGTTTCCGAAATTGACGTCCAATATGGTTGACGACGTTTATTAAATGGATCAAAAGCGTTAAATTCACTTGACTTGACCTCCATATATTTTGAAATTAAAGACAAATTGATTCGTAAAAATCGAATCGATTTATTCTGCGTCAATTTGTCAAATTATAGTTGGCGAATTGTCGATTGGTTGAGGACCCACCATCAAACAATCAATTTCTTCCCGACCCCGCGAAAATTTTTTCCCCAATCCAATTTTTTTGAGTCGGGTTAGTTGAGTTGTCGGTCAATTTTTGATACTCCTAATTAAGAGAGTAGATATATTAAATTTAAACTATATTAATAAATGTAGAGGCAGATTTAATAAACAATAGCCATCAAGCATTAAACCTCTTGTCTTCAATGTGCGAACAAATCAATTTAGTCCATAAATGAAATCAATTTAGTCCACAAGACGCCTTTATCGTCATCCAAAGCTCCGAATGAAATCTCATATCAGCAGCAGACAAAATCATTCTTATCTGCACCCAAAAATAAAGAAAAGAGAGAAATGAGAAGGCTTTCTACTCACCTCCTCCTCGTCTTCTTCGCTGTAATCGCCGAATGCCGCGAAGGAAGATCTGGTATTTCCAGAGGAGTGGGCACTCGCGGCGGCGTCACCTCGCCGGCGACGTTGATCTACGGGGCTCGTCGGCTGCGGTTCGGGAAGAAGTCGGGGGAGTTCAAGATACTGCAGGTGGCGGACATGCACTACGCCGATGGGAAGGAGACGGGATGCCTGGATGTATTTCCTGACCAGCTTCCGACTTGCTCTGATCTCAATACAACTGCTTTTAACTACCGTGTCATTAGGGCTGAGAAACCTGATTTCATTGTCTTCACTGGTATCCTAATCTTCTTTCTTTATTTCTTTCTGGTGTCTTCTGTTTTAAAATCAAATATTATAGGTAAGCAAGAGAAATCGAGGGGTTTTCGTTGTTTGATTTTGCTCTGGAGTGAGTTCTTGATTTTGTTGGGTGTAGTGTAATGGTGAGTGGAATTTGAAGTTTTCCTAGTGTGGTTCTAGGTTGGGATCTCATGGAGGCAAGGGAAAATTTAAATTATAAAAGAAAATTAAAACCCTACATTACTGGAGGCAAGCCAAGGTTGAGTAGCCCAGTGCATGGAGTTGTGTGAAAATATAGCGATTTTATTTATCTTTGTTGTGCAGGGTTCCGTAGATTTTGTTTTATGTGTTTTGGGAATCAAGAAAGCTTTTTATTAGCTGCGGGAACAAAGTCAAATTTATGTTCAAACTTAGCTCATCTGGAACGACTTTAGATGATCAAGTCAATAGCCAAGTTATAGAAAGTTTGTTTGGCTAACTTAGGATGCATTTAGGACAGTTTTCTGACTATCTTACAAAAGTAGCCAAGAAACAATCACAGTTGCGTTTGACTACCAGCTTTTGACTGTTTTTCAAAAAAAATTGTGAGAAAAGTTATTTTGGAGAACCAGAGCTATTAGATTGTGGTAGTATTAGAAAATTGTTGTTTGAATTTTTTTTTAAAAAAATATTTATAACATACACAATTTACAAACAACTTTTCAAAAAGTTGTAGCTGCTCCAAACAGACTCTTAGTTTGATTGCATAGGATTTCTCTATGTCTCTCCAACTTAGCCTGCTTAGTTTTCTGTTCTCTTAAGGGAGCGCTCCAATAGACTACTAATTTGGGGAAAAGGTAAGTGAATATAATTTATTTTAAGAGCCTGATTGTATAGATGGAGCTAACTGCTAAGGCATATTTAAGAATGTACTAAAAGTAGCCAATGTTTTTTTGGATTGGACCATGACGATTCCACAATCCTCCTATGTCAAAATTGATATGAAATAAAAAATATATATTAAAATGTTCTTACACTTCTCTCATAACCTTAGGGCCTTTTGGGTGTGATGTTTTTCATTAGCATTGGTCCGTTTATTATATCTATTGAAAACTTCATTCGAAAATTGAATTGTAATAGAGCTAGAGTGAGAAGAGGAGTTAAATGGCACAAATGGTATGGAGTTTCTTGCACAAAATTTATGGGAAAAGTTATGATGAGCGATGTTTCCTCAGACAATGGGAAAACATGGACTCAATGCTCTTGAGATAAACCTGAGATATTTCCTCTATGAAGTGCATCATTCCATACTAAATGATTTGCAACAAGGTTGATCATGGCTAACAAAATAATTCAGAGAAGAGTAAGAGATCCTTTAATTTTTCATAGATTACAGAAAGTAGACATGTGTGATGATCTTGAAGTCCCTTAAAGGAGAGTTGTCCAACACTAACTAAGAGATTGTTGTGCTAGTTATCATCACAAATCGCCATATTAGTTAACACCATTTCAATTGTGGATTAAAGTAGTTGTCTTATGATGATAGAGTATAATGCACTTCATATTATCTTTGGTCTTCATTATACACAAATAATTGAATGGTTATTAGTGCTCTCTTCAAGGGATAATCCCTTGAGAATGACCTCCAATGCTCAAATATTTCTTTGGCAAATCTGCAAATATCATAAGAGAAAGAGATCATGCCATGTTGAGGTTATCATGCCCTGCCTAACCTATATATGTAACTGACTGGCCATCCCATACTAGCCTTTATGTAACCTAAAGCTGTTTTGATTTTGCCAACACCTATAATGTAATGCAACTAGCCATTTGGACAATCTAGAGGTGTGATTGATCCCTTGAAATTCATGGCAACCTCTTGGATAAAATTAGAAAGAAAGGAGATGATGATGAACATATGAAGATGTAAGCTTCGATCAAAACAAGGGCCTATAATAGTTTTCCTTAAAATGAAGATAATGAACCATAGTTTTTTTTTTTTAATGAAAACTTATGAATAATTTTATACTATCAAATATTGTCATTTTCTTTTGATAACAAAAAATTTTAGCTAATCAATGCATTTTTGAAGGTTAGTGAGTGTGCTACAATAAAACTTCACACTATGGTTTTGCTTGAGGTATAGAAACACATGAATAATACATAAACTATTTAGAACTTTGCGGTGATTTTATTCATCATCATGAAATGATTGATATTGCATTTTATCCTTGCAGAACTTTGCTTTTTGAGAACCTTTGACCTTCAACCTATTGATGTTGGATAGGACTTCAAATGACCTATGTGTTGGACAAGCTACTCATGGCTCTTCTCAATTAGAGCTCATTCATGATCGTTTGATTAACTAATCAAATAAGTTTGAATTCTTTTATAAATATTTAGTTGTTAAGTGAATATGCTTGAATAGTAGGGGTGTCAATAATTGACTTGACGTGACAACTTGACAATAACTCAATTCAAAATAATTTGAGTTACAGTTGACCTAATTAACTTTTGGGTCATGGGTTAAAGAGTTTGACCTATTTTATTTTTTAGGGTTGGTTTTGATTGACACGCCTTTTCAAATTTGACCAGATTTTGATCCGCCAACTGAGATTGACCTGAATTTGATTTGTAATTTTGAATTTAACTTAGTTTTAACACAAATTTGTCTTAAAATGCACGTTCAAGTGAGACACTTTGGTCAGTCAAGTTGAAGGTGGGTTAAGTTCAAGTTTATGTTTTTGACTTATTTAATAAACTGGTCAAGTTTTGGTCATTTATATTTGGGTCTAGTTAAATTCAAGTTATTCCCGAATTGATTTTTTTGACCCAAATTGATACCCCTATTGAATAGCTTCTTTTTCGATTCAGTTATATTCATGAGCAATATTGGTTTAACACTCGTGAATATGCTTGTTAATAAGCTAGATTAAGGCTTGATCGAGACTTGGTATTCAAGAAAGCATCCACAAGAGAAACAACATATGAAAATGCTTGACTTAATAAGATTGGCTCAATAAGGTAAGGTTTGTTTATTAAGCTCGTTCAATTAAAGTTTCATTGCTAAACTCAATGATCTCGGCTCGATCACACTTATTTATTTTTTCAAACAAACTATTTGTTTAAAACTTGCTAATCACAATATTAACAAGCTCGATGGAAGCTCAAACCAAGATTGAATCTACTTTTGGTGAACGAACTCGAGATTGAACATCATCACAAAAGCACAAATTGAGCTTGAGCCAAACTTGATCAAATTTTTGGTAAATAAGCTCAAGCTCAAATAACCTCCTGCTCAGCTAGGCTCAGTTCATTTACAACCCTATTGTTGGAGCATATTTTTTCTTATATAATTACTTAAAAAGTATGCCTCAGTTCCATTTATGGTGATTTGCTAGTAAGCAAGACAAATTCACTATGCTATTGGCACAACACCTGTTTCCCTAAACTTATAAAATTTAAATGAGACTCTTTTAATTCTTCTTTTTTCATATCTTCTGTTTTTCGTGTTCTGTGGATGAATTGAATTAAATTTATGATATTATCAGTTCACTTAAATTGCAGAGTTGATCCATAGATCGAGCTCAACTATTTCCATCATTTTCCTACCATGCTCAATAGTCCATGAGTTTTTCCTCTTGGAAGATTTGTATCATGGAAATAATTTTGATCAGATTTTCTCATCAAAATTTGATCAAGATGGCTTTCAAAGCCATTGAGTTTATTTTGAAACAAATAAAATACATGAATAATCAATTAAAACTTATCTTGCATTCTTCTCAAAGAAAATGTTGATCAAAATTTCCGTTGTGCTATCCTTACCCATAAGTTTTTTCATTTGTATAATTCTTTAATGCATGCTTCTATTCTTTCCCTAATCAACATCTGTCGATTTCTGATCCTGATTCTTTTTTTAATCTTTTTTTTATCAGGTGACAATATCTTTGGCTTAGATTCTGAAGATGCAGCAAAATCATTGAATGCTGCATTTGAACCTGCTGTCTCGCTCAAGTTGCCTTGGGCTGCAGTAATTGGCAACCATGACCAGGAGGGTACCCTTTCCCGTGAAGGTGTCATGCAGCACATTGTGGGGATGAATCATACCCTCTCGCAACTTAACCCAACTGGAATAAATGTTGATGGTTTTGGAAATTATAACTTAGAGGTTGGTGGAACTGAGGGCTCTGCACTTGCCAACAAGTCAGTTCTCAACCTGTATTTCCTTGACAGCGGTGATTATTCCACCGTCCCTTCCATTCCAGGTTATGGTTGGATCAAGCCCTCCCAGCAACTCTGGTTCCAGAAGACTTCTTCTCGCCTTCAGGTTGTTCAAGAGTTCACAGAATCTATCACTTTAGTTTTCTTTGCAAATTCCACTGGTCATAGTCTTTCCATCTTTACAGGAGGAGTACATGAAAGGAGGAGCTGTGCAACAGAAAGAGCCAGCACCTGGTCTTGTGTATTTCCACATACCTCTACCAGAGTACGGCGACTTCGCTGCATCAAACTTCACCGGGGTAAAGCAGGAGGGGATCAGCTCAGCTTCCATTAACTCGGGTTTCTTCTCAACAATTGCAGAGGCTGGAGATGTTAAAGCTGTGTTCACGGGCCATGATCATCTCAACGACTTTTGTGGCAATCTTGTAGGTATTCACCTTTGCTATGGTGGTGGATTTGGATACCATGCCTATGGGAAAGCCGGCTGGTCGAGGAGGGCGAGGGTGGTTTCTGCATCTCTTGAGATGACATTGAGTGGGGAGTGGGGAGGAGTGAAATCTATCAAGACATGGAAGCGCCTTGATGACGAACAACTCTCTACCATCGATACGCAGCTCTTGTGGATTAAGGGTTCTACAGGTAGGCTTCTTCCTTCGTGATTTTATTAATATTTTCCATAGTTGTTTCAGCTTAATCAAAGATGAATTATGGTGAATTGGCATAGTTCTACTGTTTAATGGATTGGTCACGAGTCATTTAAGAATTTTAAATCTTTAAAACGTTCGGCAATTCATGGTAGAACCCTTGAAAATCTTAAGTGGAATAAAAAAAATGAAATTTTTAAAAATTTTGGGTGATAAAATCACAATCACAAGCACTAAATTGATGAAAAACAAATGGTAGACTGTTTTTTCTCACAATTTTATTTTGGGGGCATTTGCATTCATAGCACACAATTCTTATCTATTTATATGTCAAACATCTAAATTTTTACGTTTACATAAATATCACTTAAATCTTTATTTCTACATCAAAATTAGCTCAATCACTAATTTTTTAAAGTCAAATACATATTTTAATGCACAAAAAAGTATTATATTTATAAATATCAAACTTTAGGTGTTCGATGAATAAGAATTATATGTTATGTATCTAAATCTTCTTTTATTTTACAAATTTTTGTCACACTTCGAGTCGAATTCTTGCATTTTTTTTAATAAATTTCTATACTAGGAAAATGCTTTTTACAATGTATCATGCATTGTACTTGTAGTAGTACATATATAATCTCATGTTTTTTTGCAATGGGTATCCACCCAACACCCCACCCATCTTGTGGGTGGGGATGTCAGTACTAATCCTGGCGTTATTCATCACCCGTGTGTGGTCACTTACTTTTCTGGGTATAGCGCGTCGCCATAGAATCTCATATTCACTTCTTGATTCCATTCACTCGTCAGGGAGACGAAGGAAGAGCACTGTTCCAAACTAAACCAGATTGAATGCGACGCCTCTATGTCTGCTATTATGTGATGAAGAAAAGAAATATCATCTTTGTAGTTTCCATTTATTGCTGTGAGTAAAGCTCTGCTGCTGGCTCATATTGGTAGACAACCTACTGATACAAATGGCTACTAATTCTCCAGTCTTGTAGAAAAGAGCTGTTAGTATAAAGAAGCTTATGTTTACTGAGAAGCAGAAAGAAGTTATGAGAACCTCAATGGCTGTTTGCCTTCTTTTAATGCAGTATATAATGCTTTGTTTTTATTGTATACCTGAAGCTTGTTGCTGTGGCCTGTATTATGAATCCTGTGCTGAGCTTCTAATGGTGATTCTGCTTTATTCTTATATTTAATATGCTTAAGAGTCGAGTATTTATATTTTAGAATAAAAGTAGAAGACAAAATTAATTTTTAGAGGGAATAAAAGATTAATTTTATCATCTCATATAAATGAAATGATAAAATTTAAAAGGGGCAGTTTATATATTTATATATATTGATTATTTTCACTTACTAATCTCTATGTTGCATCAAGCAAAAATAGAAGAAAAAATATATATCTAAAGGGATATTTTACTCATTTTAATTGTGCATCTCTTGAAATTACATATTCTAACTTATTACATGCAAAAGTATGGCACTATTTTTAAATCCAAAAGGGTCCATTCAAATTTACTATTGACAAAAATGCTCCTTAGTTTTTGGTTAATATGAATTAGAGCCAACAACATATACTAATGATAAAGAAATCAATTTGAGATCCCCTTATAATTGGACAATATAGTGATAGCATTCTCTTTTGAGAAGACAAGCTAGACTATGTCGGGATCGAGCTAATTTTCCTATTCAAGAAGTCTAGTTAGGACTAGTGGCAATAATGGTCATGAGATTTATGTTACTTGGAACTTATTGTCATACGAAAAATATTATTCTTTTTTTTCTTTGAATCTCTCAATCATATTCATCATGGTTGCAATTCACAATTAAGAAAACTTGAAAGTTTCTAACACAATGAAAACCCTGATTGATAGGTGCATCGAAAGTAAATTTTTGTCTTTATAATATAGCTCATGATAACACAGTAATGATTATCACATTTTGAAGTTTCTCCTTGAAATGCTGATTAAAGAGAGTCGATTGAAAGATCTTTTTGCTGATTGATGCGATTAGAAGTCGTTATCTGCTAAACGTGCTTAGCTAAGTGGAGCCAGAATGATTTATTATATTGAATGCATCAATAGAAGTGTACATGTTGAAGTCACAATTAAATGATCTTGTGCGAACTATAAATCCCTTATTTATTAGGCATCACATGATTTTTTTCACTCATGTAACTTTTTAGTATTTTTTTTTAATGAAAATGAGGATCTCACAAACCATTCAATTATCCATGATGATACTATCATGGTAAAATTTATAATTAACCACTACAATTTAGGTTTAAATTTAGGTTGATGTTGTTAACTCAATTAATAAATTATTCTTATATGTGTTTAAAAGATGAAACTCAATTAAAATAAGTGTGTGCTATTTTAATAATTCTTAATCCATTATATAATGATCGTAAATTCTTACAGATAAAGTAGACTAATCTCATGGTCATCTAAGAATCTTATGCTTATAATAACATAGTTGGCCACCCATTAATAAGCTTTTTCCATAAAGTTTTTCAAAAATAGCTCAAAATCTTACATCATGATCAGACACAATTGTCTTAGGAAGTGTCCTATAGTCACTAGAAGTCTCCCATAACTAGGGAAGTCCAAGTGCCTAGAAAGTTCCTAAGCTTAACATGAGGAAGGTGAATCCTCACTCCAAAAGTGAGGGCAACATGGATAAAATAAGAGGATGCTTGATAGGAGGAATTTAAACTCTTGGATCTAGATAAAGAGGTTGCTTTCCTCTACTTTTCTTAGAGCATATAATTTAGACTATTGGATCTAAATAAATGGCATCCTTAAGAGTGTGAGGGTCTTGTAACTCCACCTCATTCATAATGTCACTCCTAAGGCCAATAATATTTATGTTGGTTAACTGCCACTCTTGATTAGTGCAATTGGTTCTAATTATCAAATCCTTAAAAATAATTATGAATTCAACCACTTACATATTTTTTTCTTAGTGTCATTAATTGTTCATGCAATTTCTTCTAATAATTTTTAGAATGGTATTTAGCCCTAAGCATCTCCTTCATCTTAACCCAAGTGAAGATATTTTCTACAAGTGGATGTTATCTGGAATTATGCATGACAAGATGTGAAGTCATCCAATAATGATTATGAATCCTATGATCAAAATATAAAGGCTTTCAAATCTTAGTGGTACTCTAGGAAGAGAGTAGTAATGGTGATTACTTAAATTCGACTAGTGAAATATTCAGGGTGTCAATTTCTTTGTGGCATCAGCTCAATTTATTAGTTATCTGATATGTGTTTAGCCATGATTGAATGAGAAAAGAATTTGGCTTTACAGGGCCTTTTAGTTATAGGATGAATACTTCTTCATCTTCTATGTCACTCTCTTTTGAAGAATGGATGATGGTTGGATTACGTTCTTTGGATGTTGCCTTTTCCTTGCTCTTGGTTGTATATGTTATTTTGTTTTAATCTGTTTAACAATTACATAATTGGTTTGTCGACTAATAACATGGCTTCAATCATGAGCACCATGTGTCATTCTTAGGTCATAAAGTATTTGGACTTAGTATTACCTTGAATTTTAGAGAACCTTGAATATAATCTCTTTGAGACTCTTCTACATGATTTATAAGTCATGGATGTTGATCTAAGTGTGTAGCTTTTAATAGATAAGAGATGATATTATGGTCAATATCCTCCCAAATTGAAGGAGTTTGCTCGTTATTAGAGGGACATCATCATAGTTGACTTTTATAACTCTCACTTTATCTTATATGGCATGTCATTTTAATAGTGTAGACATAATATCTTATAGCTCCTTAATTATCTACTTAAGCTATTTTTAAAGATATATAATTAAGATTAAGAAGATCTGTAATATCAAATTCTTCGATATCAGAGAATAAATGTTATTAGGCAACACAATATTAATTTTTTCATAATACCTATTAGAAATGTCAATTAAAAAAAAAATGATTATTTCAATTGATCCTAACATGATTTAGGTCATCTTAGGCATGATTTTGACCATAAAATAAAATAAAAAAAAATAAAAAATTAGGTTGAATTCAATTCGTTTTAAATATTAAAATTAACATAAATAATGCGGCATTTAAATTTTTTAATAAAAAAACTAAATTTAATAGTATATTTTTTATTAAGATTTTTTTATGACATGTTAAAATAAAATATTATGCTCAATGTATAACAAAATAGCTTAAAATTGTAAATAAAAAAACTTAAAAAAAAGAAGATAAATCCTAATAAAAGAGACTCTAAACCTAGATGTAACTCATCTTAGCTGCTCATTGGTCTTCTAAATGGGGCCGTAGCCGCACCCCGCAGCTTACTCGAAGAGAAACCTAAATCCCATCCCCTTTTCGACCAGTACTAGGGGAAGGGAGGGGGCAGCCATGGATGACCACCAGGACCAGGAGCACGAGGTCTACGGTGGAGAGATCCCCGACGTCGGCGACATGGAAGGCGACGAGGAGATGCTCGCTGCTGACGGCGATGGAATCGCCGAGGCCGACCCCAACTCCAAAGAGGTGGTCTCTTCGTAGATCGCTGATGACCCAAATTCCGTTTTTTTTTTCCCGCTTTTCGTACCTGAAGTTGTCTCACTTGTTCTTTGACTGGTAGAGTTTGGAGGACATGAAGAGGAGGCTTAAAGAGATCGAGGAGGAGGCGAGTGCACTCCGCGATATGCAGGCTAGGGTTGAGAAAGAAATGGGTGCCAACCAGGGTATACAGTCTATTTTTTCCACTGAGTGAAATTTGGGGTTTTTACTTTTTATAGATTTTCAACTGGAGATCTGTTTGTTGGTATTACCTATTTTTATCAAAGGGAGGATTAGGGATCTGAATCTTGCCTTCTTTTAAGTAGACAGTGAGTAATGCAACCTTAGCTACTGCTTGTTGAATTTTTTTTTTTCCAACAACTTTATTTGGCTCATTGTGTTTTTCTCATCTGCATCTCTGAATTATATCTGCTTCAAGATTTTATGGAATTTAAGATATATTTTTTTTGTTTTTTTTGAAAAGAGCTATAATTCCAACCACTATAACTTCTTCTTTTTTTGTTTTATTTTGTGGGTAGTTGCTGTTGACTTTTGAGTTAGCGGGGATTGCATACGGGTTTAATAGGATTGAAGTGCAAATTGTGCATATGCCAGTTTTATGCGTTATCCAGGAAATGCTTGGAATCTATTGCATGCTGGCGGCACTTTTAGAGCTTTTTCTTTGTGGCTTGTGAATGTGTCAGGTTTGGATCGAAATGGAATCCCACAAAAACGTCGAGACATGTGACATGATCAAATTCTATGTTGATTAAATGGAGTATCCACAATCTTTTTTCATTGAACCAGGTGCTGAGTGTCATTGTTGTTGACATTCAAATCTTGGGGTATTTGGAAATCACTTTGAAAGTGGTTTCCATGAGATTGTATTGAGAGTCAATCAACATTGTTCAGTTGAAATAACTTTGACAACTAAGAGTGCTTTTTCTTATTCAAATTATTTGAATTTAAATCTTTTTTTAGTTTAAAATATGAACTGAATTAATTTGGATTTTTATCACCATTTAAAATTTTGTTAATTATCTATAGGTTACTATAAACAATGCTAGAAATTTGTTCTATGTGATATCTAATATAAGAAAATTTAGAATCCATCATGCCAAATGACATACCCAACATAATGTTCATGGAGCATCAAAGTATCTCAAAAGTATTCTATAGGTTGAGAAGCATTGTAAGGTGTTTTGATTGTGTAGCGGGAACCATTATTTGTAGTAGTAGAAATGGATTCTTACATGATTTTATGCAATATATGACAAGTCGTTATCTTTTGATTTCTTTTTATTAAGTTTGATATTGTAAATCCATTCATTCCACATTGCTATTGTTTTTATGGATGTGCTATTTAACTGCTTTTTCTTGTTTTGATGTTGAATAATGCTAGATGATCCATCAAGTGCTGCTGCAACACAAGTTGAGAAAGAGGAGGTGGACTCTCGATCAATCTATGTTGGCAATGTGAGTTTTTCCTTATTTTTAACAACTCGTTATTTTAAGTATTTTTTAATTAGTTTCTCCCTTTCTCAGTATGCATGTTGATGGTGAATTGCATGTTGTTTTCAAAATTGTTTAAAGCTTTCCACAACATTATGTTTTTGTTTTGAATGCAAGCATGCATACATTAATGAATTCAGGCACAAGCAATTATCATTTGATTTCATTTTCATAATGAAATGATATATCAAACAAATTTCCTATGGTTTTTAATTACTCATGTTGAAAACATTAGAGACGATGGATAAAAGTATATTTTTATGGTTTGGGGTATTCTGATACGAGGAGATCTTATTTAGCATAATAGGGCAACTCTTTCTTTCTTAAATAAAGCTAACATACTTTATTAGATCCTTCTGGTAAGGAAACAAAGGAATTGCACATATATTGTACATATGCACCTCATGATACTACAAATATAATTACCCCTTACAATACTAAATGTCCACTGCCATCAAAATTATTCGTTAATAACTCATTTTCACATACTAGAATCAGGAGATTATAGTGACACTCACATCCATAGAAAACAACAAGTGCTACAAGGATCCTTCCATTCTCGATAGTGCTAGTGCCTAGATTCACAACAATAAATGTCCCTTTCATTATAGACAATATCAAAAGCCTTCCTTTCATGATAGCGATAATAATTCAGAGAATTCATTATGGGGAAGGATTGAAAATCAAGACTTCCTCAGGTTTGGCTGATGATGTCAATCATACATAATTTGAATGTCAAGTATCAAAATTTGTGTGAAATATAGACTTAGTTGTAATAACAGCCATTTGAAGGAATGTAGTTGTGTAGATAAGCCCTGTGTTTTCCTTCTCAAATTTTTCTTTAATGACATGATCTATTCTGCATGCTTTATTATTTCATGATGAACATTTTTTTTTTTCAATTCTAGTGGAAGCTTTGTTACCACATAATAGTTTATGGGTTCTTCAGGTTGAATTATTAATACCTCAAGTAATCTTTTAACCAAAATTCTTTCACATACACCATAAGTAGCCCTAAAATCAACTTTCGCACTGCTTCTTGCTACTTTTTTTCACTATTCTAAGTTACAAGATTTTCCCATGCAAAGGCATAATAATTAGTGGTTGATCTCTATTAGACATTTATTCAACTTGATCAACATCACTAAAGATTTCAATGGATATTTTTAAATTCTTCTTTTAGTATAATCTTTCTCCCAGATTCCACTTTATGCACACACACACACACAATTTTGATTGATGACATTTAGATATTCTAGTGTTAAATAATTCATGAATGTGCTCACTATATTGATCGAGAACCTAATGTTAGATCTAGTGTGATGGATAAATGAGTTTTTCAACAAACCTTTGATATCTATTTTTAGCAACACATGGAATTTATTATCCATGCCTTTTTTGTGCAATCTATATGTCTGAGCTATTGTACAACCTAGCATTTCAATCTCTTTTAAGATGTCCATAACATACCTCATGTTACAAATGTATATCCCTTTTTGTTATAGAACTATTGAGACTACTATGTGATAACAAGTAGCAATAAGCATTGAAAATTTCTAGGTATCATGCATCATAAGCAATCCAAACATTGATTTAGTGTAACTAGCATTGGCAAGTCTGAAAGAAAGGAAAAGAGATTGAGTAACAATAGAAAAAGGGTATTTTCATCAGTCTCTAGATGGTTATCCCGTTATTCAACTTCAGTTTCATCTATGCAGTGTCAGTGAGAATATGACATGAAGCCTCCTTTTCAATCTATTTTTGAATTAGTTGAAGTATTGAATAATGATTAAATTCAAGTTGAAGCACAGGGTGAGCTATTTTGTATAAGTTAGCCAAGATTGTTTGTGGCATGTTTGCAAGCGTGTCTGGTAGTGGTTGGGTGTGCGCATGGGGGTGGTGTTATTTGATCAAAACTCTAATTGATACCATAGTGTCCATTATATTCTATGGGTTTCAGAGGACAAATTATTTTATAGTGGTTGTGATTAGCTGCATCAAACTTTATTATTGTGCAGTTGATATGCCAATGAGATCTTCTGTAATATCTTTTTTTGCTAACATTAACTTTGTGCCATTTAAGTGCCATTTAAAGCAAGTCACATTATCCTGTTTCCAAAAGGTGCCCTTAAAGAAGCTTGGTGGGTATATTTATACATTTCAATCTTTTTTATTTTTGTTTTGGAAACTCAAAGTATCACTGCATTATAGACAATGAAAAGAGGAAAGAATGAAATTCCAATTCATGTCTAATTAATTCCCCATACATTTCATTCCACTCATGGACAACTTATTTTAATGAATCCTGATGCTGAAAGTTCTTAAAAATAAATAAGAAGAAGGTAACAAAGAAGTTAGAAATATATAATAATATTGCAAAATAAGCGAGTCTCATGTTTGTATGTGGAGATAACTTCTCCTAGATGTCTTTGGGCCCTACACGTGATTAAGGAGGATAAAAATAATGGATTCGGTGAAGAGTCCCACAAGTATAATATGGATTTTATACATATCATAAACTATAAAACTTTACTCACAATTTCTATATTTATAAATCGAAACAATAACAAGCTATTAAAAATTGTTAAATTAATAAATTACGAATGAAAATGCTAACAAATTTCCAATTAATTGCTAGCAAATTTAATTACATTGACTAAAATAAGTCTATTAAAATAATGAAATCTAGAACGCAGAATATAACTTTAATTTGCATGACAAATGAAAATTTTAGAATTTATGTTCACATAAATTTCCTGGACTGCAAATCAGTCTAAAATGGACATTGTAATTGATAACATATTGAAAACAAACATCATGCGCCAACAATTATGGATCACTAACCCTTGATTGCTTTCAACTAACTGCAAAATCGCATTATCTTGAAGGAGTATCACCAAGTTCATTTGGAAGTAGTTGTCTAAGAACCATCATCTGAGTACCAAAGAGCTCTAGGTAAAGCTATATGTTCTCTGATTCACAGGGTAAAGGTTACAGGTTCGAGTTTAACCTGTAACTTTCTTTGTACAAATTATTCACTAGCTTTTGCATGAAATTGGTCTATAACTGATTTTGTGCCCTTCTTATATGTAATTGGCCTCATGTCTATTTATTGTTGTTAAGTTGTGTCTATTTATTTGTGATTGTCATTGAACCTTCATTTCAATTGATAATTTTTTTAAAAGGGATCAACACCTTATCTTGTCTTTGTTGATGCCTTTGAAGAAGAGTTGTTAAATCACTTAAGAAAAAATAGGTAGATTGCCTGGGTGGAGATTAACAGTTGATATTTGGAATCTGCTCGAATTTTTACTTCTTTTTTTATTTCTATTTTTCACATTTTTTTAATCTTCCTGGAACAATTGTTTTGAATTTAGATTTGAATAAGATAATGATGTGGAGATTAGAGATGTTTTGTGGATGGTTGTTAACTTGTTGAAGAAAAGATAAAAGACAGAAAGGGGTCAATGTGTCTTACCGTTCATGGTTTGCAGTGCTCCCACTGTTCCATGTTACTCACCTCGTTACCCAATGAAAAGTAAATTTAAGGTTCCGTGAACAGTAGATATGGGAGAGGAAATGTTGCACTTTTTATGGAAAACATGGAGATTCTTTATGGAAGTTGGTTTCAAAGCTGCTATCCTGCATATAGAATGAAGAATGTAATTCTCATCTTTAAACATCACCAGCAGATGTTTATGATAGACTTAAGTGAAAATTTTTCCTTCAGTGAAATGATAAACTCTGATAGCTAGGCCAATACATGTGTTACAAGATTGAAAGTAGAGAAAAGTAAGGTGATGTGTTACATTGCCTTTTTTTCTCTTGATAACTGCCTTCCTCTCTTGATAAACTCATTGAAGGCTGTTACTTCTAAACACATAACTAACATAATTATGCTCCGAAATAGGAGCGTGTTTCTTCTGTCATTAATTTTGATAATAAATATGATGTTCACTATCAATGCCATATGTTAGCAATAATATGGACCTCTATTCTATTCGATATTTGTTCATTGCTTTTTCCAAATTCAAATTTTAGCTATGCCCCTATAAATTCTAAATCTTATAAATTTTTGGTTCAGAGGGACAGGTGGAGGTGTGCTAGTCGGGGCATAATTTGGAAATTACTCCAATGTTTAACCTAGTTATTGGACCATTGATTTAATTGTTGAGTAGGTTGATTTTTGTCAACAAAACTTTATCCCACTATGTGGGGTCGGCTACATGAATCCTTCTTCTCCATTGTGTCCTATTAAGTGTCAAATTCTCATTAAATTCTAATAAATTAAGGTAATTTTTTATACATTCTAACCAAGTCTTTTTAAGTCTATCTCTACCTTTCTTAAAATAAGGTGATCTAATATATCTACTCTCCTAGCTAGGTCATCGGACGGCCAACACTTTATGTGATCAAACCATCTAAGGCGATATTTTTTAATCTTATCTGCCACTGAGCTACTCCAACCTTTTCATGAATATATTCATTTTGCATTTTATCTCTAAGAGTAAAGCCATTCATGCACCTAAGCATCCTCATATTTGCAACACTTAACTTAATTTTATGCTTTTTTTTATTGGCTAATATTCTGCATTATAAATCAATGCAGGTCTTACCACCATCTATAAATTCAAGATCTTAAAAATTTTTTGGTTCAAAGGGGCAGGTCGAGGGGTGCTAAGAGGCATAATTTGAAAATTATTCCAGCAGATAACATAGTTATTGAACCATTGGTTTAATTGTTGAGTTGGCTAATTTTTGTTAGGTTGAGTCAATTATTTAATGGAGAAACTACTTTCTTTTATGTAGTGCACAATAGAGGCAGTGTCGGTTGGCAGTGTTGATGAAGACAACTATGTGTCATGATGCTGCTAGTACAAATATATGTTTGGAATTTTTTTTGGCTGAGATGCCAATTCATACTTAGCTGATGCTATTCTAAAACTTGTATCACTTATGTCAAAATGAGATGCTGGAGGTGAAAAACTTCTTCTATGGGATTAGGAGAGGAAGAGAGAGTGTAGACATGAACCTTGAAGGGATGTAACTGTGAAGGGTGGGTGTGAGAGAATTTCTAGTATTTTCAAGGTAATATGTGTTTTCCATTCACACCGAAAAGTGAAAATGCAAACCTCTTAGAGCCATCATTTGGTCCGAAAGTAGAACTAGGTGCGGTGAACTGGGTAGCATTGAAGGGTAGTTATTGTGAGTTAAAAGGGTATACTCAGTTATATAGCTCTTGCCAATGTAGGGTTTCGGAAAGAGTTATCCCTCAGTTGTAGAGAGATTACCGTCTTCATTCAAATTCATGACTTGACATGGTTGATTCGTGCAGCCATGTAGTTAAAAGTATGGATCCGATATTGATATCATGGCATGACTAAGACTAATCTTCATCATAGGAAGGAAAATGTAGAGCATGATAAGTGTTTTTTGTTGAGCAGTTAGTGGAATGAGGACAGGAGTCAATGGGGTTTGCTGCCTTTATCTGCTACCTTTGTGGTGGCAGATGATCCCATCAAGAGCCAGGGAGAGGGCAAGGTAGTGTTTCTTTATACCTCAACTTGAAACTATCCTCTTTATTTGGCGCATTTCAGGTGGCACTAATGTATAGGAAGCATTATTGGTTTGGTTGACTAGAATGATGTCACCCATTCTTGTTCATGGTGGAAGCAATGCAAAAATCGTAACCACTCTGTGTTTTACTAGAGAGCCTTTGATACATGCAGAGTCAGGAGTTATGCTGCTGTTCTGATTTAACTTTACGTTTCATTTAGTTTATTGTTCTATGCACATTTTTTTAATGGAAAGATCTGTTTTGTCAATATGCAATAATTATCATAAACTTTGGCCAGGTTGATTATTCCTGTACTCCTGAAGAGGTGCAGCAGCACTTCCAGTCTTGTGGGACTGTGAACAGGGTAACAATTTTAACGGACAAGTTTGGCCAGCCCAAGGGATTTGCTTATGTGGAATTTGTTGAAATAGAGGCCGTACAGAATGCTCTTCTATTAAATGAATCTGAATTGCATGGTCGTCAGTTGAAGGTTACTAGCATCCATTATAAAGTTTAAGTGTGTTTCTTAATCTCTTATCCATGTTTATAATATTTAAATATGAAACTTGCAGGTGTCGGCTAAAAGGACAAATATTCCTGGTATGAAGCAGTATCGTGGCCGGCGGCCTTACCCATATATGGGATTTCGACCAAGAAGACCTTTCATGCCATCTCCATATTATGCTCCATATGGATACGGGTAAAAGTTTCTATGCTAATAAATATTTCTAAATATATTTATTTAGATTTGTATACATGCATTCATACAATCATACAAGAGGACCTAGCTTGTTAATTGACTTGCTGATTAAGCTGAAATCAATCTGATTTTTTTATATGAAGCTTTCTTTGGTCTTTCATTAAAGCTTTCTTTGGTCTTTCATCCGATTATTCAAAAATTATTTTGTTAATTGTAATGATTCAAGAAAAAGTATACACTTTGAGAAGTCATTTTTTCTTTCGCTTCAACTTCACTCAAGCAAGCTCATGGTGCTTCAAGCATATTTTGTAAGACACCTTGCTTTGTTTCAATGCAGAAAAGCTCCAAGATTCCGGCGGCCGGTGCGCTATCGGCCGTATTTCTGAGGTATCTTTGTCTTCTGCTTCATCGGCAGTCGGTAAAAAAATTAAGGTAATAGTTACTCGTCGAGCGACGAGACGGACAATTTGAGAGAGAGAGAGAATGAGTAGATATCTAATCACTCCTCTCTCTCTCTATATTATGAGTTTAAATTAGTCTGATTGATAAGGATCTCGGAAGTTATTGTCAAGATATTGAATTTGATCTTCTCTCATGCTTCTTAATAAGCCGTTCTCTAGACTTCTTGTGAGTTAAAAAAAAAAAATTCTTTCTTATTACACACCAACATATGTGTGATACCTATTTTGCATATTTATTATTGCAATTTGTGAGATGTAATATTTAACTGAGGAGACTGTTCAGCATCAAGCAGGTATTGTTTTGGATGTTTAGGGTTTGTGAGAGATTAAAGAGGAATAGTGGATTGTTTCTGTGTTAGTAATGTTCTATGCCCTTTTTGGTTATTTGATTTTGTTAAATAATGATTAAACCATGGATTAGTCTGTTATTTGTTAGCAATTTGAGCTTTGTTTTTCTCCAAATGTTTTCTAAGATTTATTTAATTCATTTTTCTCTTATTTTATTTTTAGAAGTAAATTTATTAAAACAGAACCATATTTAGAAGATTGCTAATATCCATATTTATGATTTAATCTGTAAATGAAGTTATTTATTGTATTGCTAATATCTACATTTATGATTTTATCTGTTTTGTTAAAATTAAAAAAAGTTATTACATTTTAAGTGATTTTGTACTTATAAATTATATTAAATTTTTTCATAAATTTAAATAAATATTTTTTTATAATTAATATAGGTGCATTTGTTTTAATCGTAGTATTGATTATAAGTTAAACAAATGAGTTTCTTAATTAAAAATAATAATAAAATGAATACTATTTTTATAAATATATCAATTGTAAATGCCTTGTATGTAATTATCACACAGGTGCATATATATGACTAAGAATATAACTATTTACAAAACTATTAGTTTAATTTTTCAAATTCTCTAAAATCACAGCAAAAGATAGCAGATTTAACAATTAAACCAAATCTGTGAACTTAAATCAAATGTACAATTTTTTAGTCTAATGAGCTCATTCTCGGTCATTATTTCTTCAGAATTTTTAATCCAGTCCCACTCACTCACTGAGTCAAATATGAAACGGACTTTGAATCCTGATTGGAACATGAAACTAGCAGAAATTGATTAAATAAATAAGCCAAATTTCAATTCCTGGAAGCAATTTATGCGTGCAAAACATTAAGAGCAAAAGCTTCCCAATCAACATTTCCACACTATACATTCAATCAAGAAAATAATGCAGGCATGCTTAAGAGGGTGGTGGAAGGCTGGAAGCTTTCAAAGCTCTAGTCGCCTGCATCAGTCAAAAAGGATTTATTTGATTAGATTAAAATCATAAAAAAAAAATATAAATAATTTGATCCAAACAATCTCAATGTTAGAGTTGAATAATTCAAATAATTGAGATTCTATATACTGTGGATTGAGTCATTGATCATTAGTTTTGCATTAGGAGTTCGATCAAAACGTTACCTCTTGGCATTTTTTTTTTTGGGACATTTGAGCGAATTTAATCGTAAACTTACACACATAACACGCGTGCAAATATTTGAACTCAAGACCTCTTAGTTGGAAGTCAAAGCTCTCAACCATTAGGCTAAGATGTCTTGCACCTTGACGATTATTCTCTTTACACCCTCTTGCCAACTATTTTTCTTAGACATTTCCCATTGATTCTTATCGTCGATGCTAGTAACTCCTTCCATAAAATGCTCTTGAAGCCTTATCATCTCTCTCTCTCTCTCTCTCTCTCTCTCTCACGCCGCGCTTCAGGCATCTCCGTTATTCTCTCAATATCATAATTATTCATGATTTCTATTAAATATTCTTTCATCACTTCTTATTTATATCTTTAAGTCTTTAATCTTTGTATAGCTAAAAAATTACTATTATTTATATGCACATAATATATGAATCTATGATGTACAAATCATGATCACTCTTAAGATGTAAAGTGCTACTTTGCTTGCCATTTATGCATTGAAACAAATTATAAATAAAAAAAAAAAACATCACTCATCACATTGCACTTATATAAGTTTTTTGAACAACAAACCAATATCAGACAATCACTTAGTTAACAAGCTGAATAATTTTGAAAACAGAGTAGAATCATTTCTCAATTTTCTTGTTATCAAATATCAATTTCAAATCATAACTAGAACTTCTGTTGATCAAATAAAATGCATCCATATCTAAATAGGATTGAAGCTGACAATCACCATATTAATTCTTCATGTTGACCTTGACTTGAACCCAAAGGCCAAGTCAAAATTAATATGAAAAAGATATGTTTCAACATTCACATAGTTAGGACTTTTTTAGACGTTGAAAAGCAATTGATTTTGACCGTTTGAATAGGCCAAATTTCAAAATCAAAAATAAGACAAATAATTTTCAACATTCACATAGAATGACTAAGATCTCAATTCCTTACCTTTACTGGAAGAAAGATCTGTGTCGATTGCGCTCGAGCCGAGCTTCCCTCTGTGAAGATTGAAAGGATCGTTAACCATTAATGTCTTGTTGAAGAGCATGAGAAATTAGAGCAGCAAAGAAGTTAAGATAAAACTTGAGGGATAAACAACAACAAAAAAAGGTTAAAAAGTAAATTTTTATGACTAATTACTGTTCTAAGAAACAAGGATTGGAGTGCTGAAACAGAAAGGGAGTAAATTTGAGTCAATATATACTAATCCAAATTAAAATGGATTTTTTAAGTCATTAGATGTATTTTGAGATGATGACAATACGAGATGTCGCATCTCAAAATGAATCTAATGGCTTCAAACTCCATTTATAAACTCTGGTCCTCACATTTATAAAACAATTTTTTAGTTTTAAAATAGCTGAGAAAATGTCAATCTGTCTAATTAGTAATTACTTCCTTGAACAACCATTAAATGGAAAATAAACTTCAAATGTTTTAATGGCTTACTATGCAAGATAATCAATGTTAAAGACTATATAACAAAACTCCACCTTTTCAAATCTTTCAACAAAACAAAAATTATTGTAGAATTTCAAGAGAAAAAATATAGTAATGCTATCAAAAAGAGTATTGAACCTCCTTCTTCTTGCATTCTTTGTAATCATCAAAGAGCAATTGACATTTGCTTTTATCTTGGTGATTAACTTCAAGACCTACAAGTTTTCTTCCAACAATTAGTAAATTTTGACAAGAGAAAAACTCAGATGCAAATATAAATTTAGATATTTTAAAGAAGCATAAAAAAACTCTGTGCAAGTGCAGTATCAATTTTAGTGACATAATTTCAATGTGTTAATATCCATTTGTGTTGCAATTTATCATATAAATTTATTTCTATCATACTCTATCATTTCTAGTTTCCATGATTATGCTGCAACACCTTTATCCATATAAACACTCCTTATTTGGCATTATCTCCAACATTACTGATTCTAAATATCAAAAAATAGTCTTAAAAATGAAATTGATAACATCCGCTCAAGATTCACCCAACTACATGCAAAATGATCGACAGACCATGTTCATATCTGATAATAAGTAATAAGTGTGCAAGAAAAGAACGTTAAAAGGGAATAGCAAGTGAAAAGGGTTCCTACTACTACGGATTACATTAAGAGTCCATGTCGAGGCCTAACATCTGCATAGCAGAGTAAATCCTTATGGATTTAAATATGTGAACTTCAAATCATAGTAAAGCAAACCAAACTACTGCTTCAAGGCATGACCACTAAGAAAGAATTATAGTGTTTAGAAGTTACTTCAGAAGAAGTAGAAACCATATTATCCAAGGGGAGAAAGGGAGAGAGGAAGATGATGCAGGGAGAGTTTGAAATAAATCACCACATAAAGATAAAACAAACTAACTATAAACCTCCATTAGAATTATCTTCGTCAATAATAAGACTTACAACCCTTTCAAGCATCACCTTGTGATTCTGTTTGCGGCGAAGGCGGAATATAAACCTCCAGGAATTATCCCAAACATCAGCAGGGACTTATGACCCTAAGCATCACGCATTGGGGATGGCCATTTGCGAAGGCGGGATAAAGCATGGGAGGAATGAACAAATCTTGGTTCATCCAAAGTCACAGTATCGAGCCATGAAGGGGTAAATCCCCGAGGAGGGGAAGGATGTTAGAGATTTTTTGTTGTCCAACATTACTGATTCTAAATATCAAAAAATAATCTTAAAAATGAAATTGATAACATCCGCTCAGGATTCACCCAACTACATGCAAAATGATCGACAGACCATGTTCATATCTGATAATAAGTAATAAGTGCGCAAGAAAAGAACGTTAAAAGGGAATAGCAAGTGAAAAGGGTTCCTACTACGACGGATTACATTAAGAGTCCATGTCGAGGCCTAACATCTGCATAGCAGAGAAAATCCTTATGGATTTAAATATGTGAACTTCAAATCATAGTAAAGCAAACCAAACTACTGCTTCAAGGCATGACCACTAAGAAAGAATTATAGTGTTTAAATTTCATAACTGGAAATATTTTTCATCATAAATAAGCAGGTGCCTGAGGCAAAAGATAACAGGTTTATGAATGAAATTCAATTAGAAAGATTTATGCCACATTTGGTTTCATATTTTTCACCTGCTTCATTTTAGTTTCATTTTTGTGAGAAAAAAACATTTACAATCTAAGCTGGTAATTCATCATAATTTAATACAAAATAAACATAACTGATTAATGTAATGTGTACACATATAGATACATATACATATAAGTTTTTCATATTTTTTTTTGACACCACTCAAGCTGGGAAGTGAATGCCTTAAAGCCTCAACTCACACAATGTTAGATGGAATACATACCGAATTAGCTAATGCTAATCAATAATTTACTAATACTTTAATTATTATAACACATAATAATACTATCTTTAAATTGATAATACTCTAATAGTTTTTCCATAATGTGATAACTTTATATCTTAAATAGCATGAGCATGAATTCGAGGTTGTCTTGTAAAAAGGAACTAAAATGTCTCTCTTGATCTTTTACTAGTCTGGTTCCCCGTAGTTGCATTTTTAGTATCTCTCAAGCATTTTAAGCATGCCAAAATTAATACAAAATTAAAACTAAACTTTCAATATATATATATATATATATATATATATATATATATATATATATATATATATATATATATATATATATATATATATATATATTGTCACAGGATGCCTTCTTGGATAGAACATAGCAAGCCATGATTAACAAGAACTTAGTGCCCAAATGCCATCACCCATTCAAAGAAAATAAGAACCATTATTGTGTCTAAGCAAAAGTATTTTGGATGCTGACAGAAATAACTTTGATTCAGTTGTGTTCATAAGCCTAAATAGAAGCAGTTCCCATGCAACTACAATGTAACAATGAAGTTTTATAAAGAAAAGTCATGATTATTAATCCAACTTCTTAAATGAAACATTACCGTTTCCTATATGCCTTAAATGAAACATTCTTCTAGGTTGATAGGGTATCCTTTATCAGTCTCATAATTCACAAATCGTGTAAGTTCTTGTCAACATTTTTATAGCCATTGATTTGCTTCAAGTAAAATATATCGTTGACAGATGTCAATTTAGTTCTGAAACAAATTTTTGCATCATCAATCTGATCTTTTTGATTTCGACATCAATTCATTAAAGGTAATGAAAATTCTCTTCCGATTTTTACATTTCGTGAATCTTGAGGGGCGATCGGTGGATAACCCACGTGGAAGAATACTCTAACCGGGGAAGTCATTTCTTTGAGGTGGCCAGGCGCTTTAATGAAAAAGATCCGATCAATCTTACACCAGGATATATAACAAAGACTTATTTATTAAAGCTTAAAAAACTATGTGATGGGCGAGCGGGAAGAACTGGAGAGTCTGAGAAATTCGAAGAGAAGAAGAAGAAAACTTACTCAGCACCACTCGACTCCTCATATAGAGGTGGAGGCATATAAAGGACTTTGCTTAGAAGCAAAGTTCTAATTAAACAATAAAAGCGTTGCTTGAAAAGCGCGGTGATATAATTATTAAATAGAGAATTTGCAAAAGCTTATTAAATAAAAAAAGATACTTTTAGGGGTTAAGCAAAGGTCAGATAAGATATTACTTTTGGAAAGTAGTAATCATGTCATTTGGTGCCCACTTTATGAGTTGTAAAGTTGGTTCATGCGATAAGAAGCGTTGGACCGTAGCAATTATTTCTTCTGGTGGGTCTGCTTTATTAATTAATTTTCTCCAGTGGATTCGTCGGCCGTCGAAGATTCATGCTTGTCGATATAGATGGGGTGATTAAACACCTTGGCGAGTTGATTTTCGTAGATTTTTTTGAGACGTTCCTTATGTTGAATTTCGGTCTCATGAGGATAACGTTGTTTGATGCTTTGTACTTAGTCTTGATAGCTCAAAAGTAGTTTTGAGGATCGATAATTGAATAAGCTTTAATAATGGCTTTAATTTGCTTGAGTTTATCCTCAAGGTTGATTGAGTTCCACCATTTTAGTAGAAATTGTCTTTGAAGGACTAACTGATTGAAAGGGTCATTGCCAAGTATAACGTTCACTCAAATCCATGGATTTGGCGGTCAAAGAAATGAGCAAGATTGTCCTTGAATCATTTTTTTGGGATTAATAGCCCTCATTTTGGGCGACATCCATCATTGAAAACTTCCTTGATTGGATTTGGAAGAATATTGATTCTCCAAAATAGTTCCACCATCGGAACCATCTGAAAGTTCTTTGATGAGATCCTTGTTCATGATGAACATCCTTAGTTTGTCATTGAGAAGGATCATCATCTTTACATAGCACCAATAATTTACTCAATTTTGTATTGTAAATTAGTGGAGGATAAAATACATTTTTTCTTGGAATGGAGTTAAACCCCATTCACTTTGATGAAAAATCTTTTGTATAACGCATTTTATACAAAATTGTATGGTTCGTCGATCGAACATGATTAATCTTACATTTTAATTGTATTAAGATTTTTCATAATTCTCTCTTGAGAGAGTAGATTCAAATGGGAAAGGATTGTTTCCCAAATATCTTTCAAATAAAGCCGGATTATTTATTGAATAATAGGAGGATTAATTTCAATAATATTACATTTGATTTCTTTAGAAATAAGCGAGGTTCTTGAACGACATCTTTTAGGGATGGTGTTGCGGCTTTAGAGGTTCACCCTTTTCGTAGTTGAAGAAATGCATAAAGATATGTCTTTAAATCGATCACCGTCGTTGAATTGATGGGATCTTTTTTAAGCGGCCTCGGCGACCTCGGAAGAAAGACTTCCTCGGTTAGGAGTGGTCATTCTTCTTGTGGGGTTATCCACCCCTGATCGTCCCTGCAAGAATTCACGAGTCAGAAAATCGGAAGATTTTCATTACACCTTTAATGAATTCTCAAATAAAACAGAGGCTGTGATTGCCATGATGCAAAAATTTGTTTTGTAAATTTTGACATCTTGTTCAATGATGTATTTGGTAGAGCGATCAATCTGAAGGAAAATGTTGATTAAGTAAATCATCTTGGAATTTTGAGATGCACTTAATCACGCATTTCTTTTTTTGATAATGGAATACTTTTTTGAGTAGGATTTCTTTCAGCGGTAATTCTTCTTTAGAATTTGTTCGCTGCTTTAGGATACCTCCATAGCCCTTATCAGAGGCATCAGTTTCAACAATTTTGAAACTATTGGGGTCCCGATTAAGAGGAAGGTTTGAACCCTTTCTTTAATTTTTAGCCATTATGAGTATCGATGGTGGGTGATTCTTTTAATCTGTCAAAGAGTGGTGCATCTTTGGCAAGATTTTGATAAATCATTATAGTTAAGAATTTAAGCAGAAATGTATGGTTTTATCTAAAATGATATCGAAATTTATAAATTCAATACTCTATTAATTGGTATAATAGAAGCATTGGATATATTATGGCTAAAATCTTATTTAGTTTGAAATAATTTGATTTTTTCATAACTAATCCATTTTTAAAATTAACCATTTAAAGGTTTTAGATGGTTAAGTGTTCGTAGTGTTTGAGAAACAAGAACATCATCGATATAGTAAAATATATTTAAAATAATTTTGAAATATATTATTCATGATATCTTTGAAATTGAAGGTGCATTTTTTAAACCAAAGGGCATTACGTTCCATTTAATTAATGTCCAAAGCAAATGAATCTTTATAGATCCGATTCTTTTATCGATTTCGATATCACGATTTTAAATCAAATTTGAAAATATTTTTGCATTATGTTCTATTTAATAAATCCTTTATTAGGAATTGGATATCGATCCATTTTAAAACTTTGTTTAGCGGCTTGTAATTACAAGTCAGTCTTCCTCTTTCTTTTTTTACAGAATTCATGCGTAATCGATGCTCAGAGTAGGATTCGAATTATTCTTTCTTTAATTAATGATTTTTCTTTGCATAAAAGCAGATAGTGCTCGTTCATCGAGGGAGCTTTAGTGAATGTGTTCATTGAAATTATCAATGTATGGGAGATCCACTACATGAGTCTTTCTTTCTCAGAAAGCAATTGGGTTGTCACCACAAACTTCTTTTGGAATTTTTTTGGTGCAATTTTAATTTTCTTTTAATTTTGGGGAAGAAATTTTTTAAAGTTAAACTGATTTCTTCTTGTAAATAATTTATATGCATAGACTTATTATTAAGTCATTTCATTTATGATAATTTCTTTAGGATTGGTGATAAAAGCGGAATGTGATTTCTTTATCCCAAAGAAAATTTGAATTCGTATCATCAATTCTAGTGTTAGGCATTATTTTAAGAAGGAAAGGAGTTCCCAAAATAATGTTGTGTCAAATTTTTGAATAAAATAAAGGCATTTGAATACAAATATCATCTTGACACACAGATGATAATTTATATTTAATTTGTAAGATTCAGGTCTTTAACTTAGCTTTAGTTTTTTTCAAAATATTTAGAAGGAATTATTCCTTCTTGTATACTGTTAAATCTGCTCCACTATCAACTAGAGCAGTTAAATTTGGTAAAATAAATTCTTTATTTATAATTAATTTAATAGAAATATACCATTTCTAGTATATTATCTTTTGAATATTTTGTAAGAAACCTGATTCTTGATTAGAATCGCATATTTTCAAATGAATTGGGCGTCTTTTTGATTAACTTAATCCATGATGACCATTCATTTGCTCTTTCGACTTTAATTTCTTTGAACTTCTAATTTTAATTTCTTTAATTAGGTTTTTAGCTAAAGAAGGCGAATTAGAAGATGATGAACTTGATTTTCTTTTACTAAGGAGTATATAGTTGACTTGTAATTAAACTAGTTTATATTTCTTCTTATCATTAAGAAGATCGATAATTTTATCACGAGTTGAATCATCTTCAACTTGTGCTAAAGTTTAATTAATTGGTCCTTTTGCTCGTGGGTGGCGTGCTCTGAGATCATATTTATTATATTTTATAATAATCTATCTTTACAGACTTGCAGCGTTAGATTTATCGAGTCGATGAGGATGAAGATGAAATATGTTCTTCTTCACGATTCTTTGAAATCGGAGGATGTAAGTAGAATTTTCATCGAGTTTGTTTTAACCGTCAATCGAAGTTCATTTAACTTCTTCTTGATAGTGCATTGTTAGCGTAATGACCATTGTACATAACATTTTATTTCTCTTGTCTCTTTGGTTTTAGATCAGGAGATGAGAGTGCTTGTGTTGTCGTGAATTTGTCATTTTTTTTTCGTGCTTTTTGCTTAGGAAAAATAGTCTTTCGTGTTTTTCCTTTATGTTTGGAATAAAGGGCGTGCGAGGATCAGTTGAATTGCTCGCGATTCATAAAGGCGATGGCGCTCAAGTAGACGTTCTTTTCTCATTTGATCTTTTAATTTAAGATCGAGCATTAAGGTTTTAATACATGCGAAATAAGGTTTCCATATGTAAGAGTTTCATATGGGATGGTTCCATCGTATAAGAGAGAAACCTTAACCCTTTTGACAAATAGATTGGGAAGGCCTTGATGAATTTTTTGCTTCGGTGAAATATAAATCATAAAGTGTCATGGCGTCTTTAGAAAGATATCCTTGTACCATCGAAAATGGGTTAAGGATGGACATCTTAATTTTTGGAGTAAGGAGCTGATTTTTTCTCCTTGATCTCCAATGGATCCAAAGCAAAATGATCTATAATAGTTTGAATATTATAGACCAGAATTTTCATTTTGGTTTTTATTCTTTTGGAAGATCCTTAGTACTTAAGTCAATTTCGCTAAGGAGGTCTTCCTTTTGAGGACAGTGAAAATTATCCACCATCCTTTGAGTTCCGAGAATCACGAAATGATGGCTCGGCAATATGAGGTTTTGCTTGATGTCTGGGCGAATAGCGTGCATAAGCATCCGATGAAGGGTATGAATGATTTGATGTTGGTCCATCAATATTCCATTCATATAAAGAATCTCCATCATAAGAATTTCCTACGAAATGAGTATCTTCCTCAAATAATAAATCAGGAGGAGTGGGTTTTTTATAATAATGTTTTTCAAATTTTTTTGGATAAGAAAGTTTTGGATATCAAGAGGATGAGGATCTTGTAATTCTTGAAAAGGTTTGAACTTTTCAATATTACTTATTGATCGATGTCGGTTTGGTTGAGGATTCATTTCATCCGATTCATTGATATCTTCAGAGCTCTACATACTTTTCACTTAAGTTTAGAATCACGAATGTCTTGAGAGGTCCAAACTTAAGAGTTTAGGAGGTGGTTGAATAAAGGTTTACAAATGGGTTTATCTTAGTAGAAGCTTTCGAAGCTTTTAGTTTGAACCTTTTGTTTAAGCATCGATCGATTTTAGACTACTAAAAGATGATCGATGATTATTTGAAGTATCTTTATATAAGTTGTTTAATTAGTAATAAATTCTTTAGAATTTGGATCGAACTTATTTTTTTTTGAAGGCTAATTCTAAGGTTTATCATCCACCATTTTTACAACTGATGGAGGATAAGATGCTTCAATTATTTTTTCTTGCTTTGTTTGCCATTTTTTGGTAGTTAAAATAGCAATTTGAGCAATTGAGCGTAATGCAAAAAAACCATGCTACGAAAGGAATAGTTGCTTTGGCTTGACTATTTTTTTCTCTTATTTTGTCGAAATATAAATCATTTATTTCGAGACGTTGTTATAGAAGTAAAACTTCTATACCAAGTACGAAAGTTATCATACTTTGGTTGGAAGTATTCCTTTAGAACAATCTCTCTAGTCTTAGAACCTATTGTGTAGCTCATTAAGACTAAAGTTCATTTCAGATGGAGTGGGAGATTGATTTTCTCTCACTGGATGATAGATATGATGATTTATTTAGGCGGCCAGATGGTTGAGTGTGTGAACCATCCGATCTAGACTTCTCGAGGTTTTGAAGGGATAGAAACCCAGAAGTGTGATGGATCGAGGTTGAATCGACTTCAACATGTCATCATTGTTTGAATTATCGATCTACATCTTGATTAATGGAAGGTTTTGGTGATGCGAGATGGTATAGTCCATGATTACGGAAATACCACCTCATTCCATTTAATCACTCATTTAGCAATATGGGATCTAACATATTTGTTTCGATCGAGTAGTTCGTTGGTGGTTGAGCGACTTTGAACTCTAGGATTTAGAGTATTTAAAACTCAAAATGAATTCGAAAATTAAAAATAGTTTGACAGGAAGGAAATCATAACCATAAAGCGTAAATGTAATTTTAAAACTTCAAAAGGTTTATATCGAAAGAGATAAACTTATTAGGAAAGATGTTGAAATAAAGCGGCATGATATAGTCTCTAACACTCATTAGGGATTGAGCGGTGAAGGCATCATATCTTAGCTTGCTAAAATAGAAGCATTTAGACCTTTAAGGGTTAAAGGTTTGAATCTTGTATCATCCATATGAATATATTTAAAATCTTGCATATATTTATGCAGATCTTCGTTAGTAGATAAATGATTTTATCCATTTGATCTACAGTAATGGTTTGTTCTACAATTTTTACTGAAGATTTTCCTTAAAATCAAAGTTCCAAATTGATAAATGATAGTTTTATCAATTTTGGGAGAACCATCTATTTAGGTCTTCTTCATTCAAGGAACTCTCATTTCAAAATTCTTGATTAAAGTATTATTTCTTGTCGTTAGATTAGAAGTTACTTGAAGAAGTAGAAGCCATATAACCAAGGGGAAAAAGAGAGGAAGATGATGCGAGGAGAGTTTGGAACAAATCACCACATAAGGATAAAACAACTAAGTATAAACCTCCATAGAATTATCTTCATGACAAGCAGAACTCAACCCTTTCAGCATCCATAGCGGATTCTGACCATTTCGACGAAGGCGAGAAGATAAATACCAGAATTATCCACGGTCAACGGAATAGGACTTATAACCCTATCAAGCATCACTTGACGGAATGACCATTTTGCGTGAACGGGATAAGCCATGGGAGGAATGAACAAATCTTAGTTAAATCCGGCGTGGTGATATCTAAAATCTCAAACATACTTCCCCTCGGAGAATTACATCATGGCTCGATACGATCTTAGAGGGATATATAACAAAATCTCAACATCCTTGGAGAGATTAGAGTAAGCTCTTATTTTTTGTAGAAGCGGTTCATGCAAGCCTGATATATGATGAAGTTTTATAAGAAAAGTCATGATTATTGTTGCATCTTGAAATTTATTAGGTAGATCACGAGATCTTGATGTAGAAATTATCAACACGGCGGGGATATGAAGCACGGGGGTTATCGTGGAAAACCGTTAAGGGAAAAAAAGCAGGGCGCACGCGTCTGTAGAACTTTTATGTGTTAGATCGATGGTCTCTTACCGTTAGTTGGAGAAAGAAAGTGTTCTGAGATGATATTTGAGTGTAGAAAAATCTGATATCGGTCAACTCGAGGAGAAGTTTAAAAGCGAGGCGATCTTCTTGGACGGCCTCTTGATCTTGGGGAGAAAAGCGTGGCGGTCTTTTAGTCTCTGAAGCGATCTCCCAGGCGAAACTCGATCTTACATACTTGGTGGTGGCGGTAGTGATAGATAGATGCGTCGAGACGGCGGGTGGTTCTCGAGCTCTCGGTCTTAATCAGTTTTGGTCCCTCAGGTGAGAATGAAGCTGTTATAGATTTTTTGGGAGTGGCGGGAAGATTCGTGGAAAACTCAACCACTCCCATCGGACGGCCCGGTCACGATCCCACCGATCCAGGCGATCTATTTTGATGATGTGCCTTAATGATGTCGAATTGGGTGATCTTGGATTCGTTGGATTCGATGCGGCGGCTCGTCGTATAAATATGTGATTTGGTGTGACCATTTGGCGGATCGGGATCCAGATTTTTACTCCGATAAACGATCAGTCGATTCGAGCTGGATATGGTATGTTTGATGTTCTTATGTTAGATCTCGCCGGTCAGTTTATTTGTAAAACTGGCGAAATCGGTGATTAGATCGAGCATTCGAAAATCTTTGAGATTAAATCTTGATCGGATTAATTTTACGAGGATGTATCGATTCTTTTTTTTTTGGGTGACATTCTTCATCGTAAAATATATGTCAATCTTGAAAATAACAAATAATTTGAGAATTCAAGTATTTGGCATTTTGAAAACAGAATGCGCCATGATAATATTGTTTGTTAGAAAACGATCTTGCAATCTGCGTATAGGTATGTGTGCGATATTTTGAGGTTATGGGTGACACTTAAGGAAGTTTTCAGCTGGATCCTGAGGTCTCAGAAGGCGCTGGGGTTCAAGGCCAAGGGCTGCTACATGGAGGGTCTAAGAACGGCCTGTCATGGCTACGGCGGTTCACGTCATCGCCATGGCGGCTGAGCCACGTCGCTGGCGGGCTCTGGTCTGGCCACGCCACGCCACGCGATGGCGACTGGTGCGAGCCATGCCACGATGGCTGCCGTCTGGTATGCGCCGTCACATACCATGTCCATGTCCACGCCGTCGGAGGATCACGCGGCCCCGGATCGCGGCAAAGTGCTCGGTCAAGTAGGGTAGCGTCACATACCGGCCAGGCTGCTACCACTGAGTACTAACCGAGAGGCTTTCTGCCATGGTTTTGAAGGATGTTTACCCTTTTATCCCTATGGTCTATAAAACCCCTTAGGTAAGAGGGAAATGCATACTCTCCTCCCTCCTTCTTTCTTGATTTTCTCTCGAGATTATTTGAGATCAACCCGCAGATCGTTCCCACTCCCTGACCGTCCGTTAGAGGCGATCAAGTGTCCACTTGCCAGAGTCTGCCTCGAAGAGGTATCAACTCCTCGCTCTGAATTCCCTCCTGGAGGTGATCAAAGCTCAAGGGTTCCTACTTTTTCAGAGAAAATTAGCTTTCAATCAGCAGGCTCAGACCAAGCACCTGATCCACCTCTACCTCAGCCAGAGTGCATGCCTCCCCTGTGGGAGTTAGCACTCTTCGATCAACCTCTACCTCCTCATCTCTACCAAGCCGAGTGGCCTCCTGGGAGAGTTTGGGCACTCTTCGATCAACCTCACCTCCTCATCTCCAACAAGCTGAGTGCATACCCTCCCTATGGAGTTTGACACTCTTGGAATAATTTCATCTCGACCACGAAATGCTGGTGATGAATGTGATAATCTGAAAACATGGGAGGACCGACGATTCTGGGAGTCATCGATCACGGAGACACATTGATCGTAAAAAAATATTATTCAATGATTTGGTTCTGTCCCAAGAAGTCCGATAGAGCCCAATCTCCCACGGGTATTTCACCACTTACGATGAGTTTAGCGCTGGATCATGCGGCTTCCCATCCCCGAGATGATCGCCATTTTGTCAAAGATGAGATTTCCCGTGGCAACGACGATCGTGATGGGACTTATAGTCTTTTTCGCAGGCACCGACCATCGATTATCTCGGATGACGCAAGTTTACTGATGCACATGGTCAGACACCGCAGTGAGTCGCCACTGACCTCCTGGACGGCGATCCTCCCAAGAGTTGGGCAAGCGTTGTGATTCTTTGTGAAGAATGACGGTCTTCAGAAATGGGGAAAGTCGAGAGATTTACCCATTCCCCTACAGTACTGGTGATGAAGATATCCCGCGACAAATTCCGTAATATTGAAGATCTTCGATTTGAGATTCGATATATCAACAGATTTGTGAGGAATCTGGGCTTTCTATTCATCCCGAAGCTGCCTTATGGCTGAGAAAGCCCAACAAAGAGGTTTCCAAATGATCTCTGCCTCCTCTTCTTCTTCCGCCAGAAGGACCCGCCTCCAATAGAGAAGAGGAAAAGGAGCTAAGAGGTGATGGTGATATCGAGCACCAAAAGAGTCTGCCTCTTCGTAGTCGCCCCAAGGATCTTCATTCCCCGAGACGCTTGAATCATTCCCCAGAGGCCGTCAAGACAAGAACCGGGTAACATTCTTTCATGCTCATCATCTTTTATTTCCCATTTCCTTGTGCTTAACGTAATTTTTCTTATTTCAGATACTGAAGAAGCAAGAACTTGACTTCAAAATGAACATTATGCTGAATGACTGGAATTCAGAGTTCGTGAAGGTCAAGTTTCTCCATGGTGAATATAAGAAGTAAGGAGAAAGTAAAAGAGATGTCCGTTGGAGAATCAACTTGACGAGTGCAGACCGAAGCATTACCTGTTTAATTTCTTTCTTTTCAACACGTGAAGTTGAGACTTGATGAATTAATGGAGGCTGTATCAGAGGTTGGTCATACAAAGGATCTCAAGATCTTTTCCGAGAAGGTTTCGTGTCTGAGGCAAAGAACCGAGTTACGCTTTCGAGAAAGAGGTCGCCTTTATCTCGCGTAGGTGAGCGGATCAGCGCGGAGGACTTCAAGAACTCGACAGCCTTCAAGAGGCCGTGATCACGCTCAGAGGCCGAGACCACTGTAATGCGTGAGAGGGCGCTTGAGCTGCAGGCAATGGGGCTTCATCCTTTTCAAGGGGACACGCTCATGATCGCAAGCTGGGGAGTCGGTGTCGAGGTCCTTTCTCCTTCTCTACCTCCGACCCTTCTAATGACGCATGACGAGGATGACTCGATAGTTCTTCATCATCTACCGATGAGACCATCAAGACTGTAAATAGCTCGTCAAATGCCCGCTCAAGGTTGTATATTATTTCTACTGATCATCAGATGCTCTACAGAAATATTAACAATCCACAAAAAATTATTCTGGAATATTTCCTGAGTCAGTGTCAAAGTGTACTGAAGGATAAAGATTCTGTAGAAGAGATCATCGGAATCCCTTTTAGATAATCTCGATCTATCCTAGGTATCTGTGCTCGATGATGTTAACTCATTATGGAGAAAGTTGTAGCCTATGAGGATTGCCAACTTATCCAAGGTATCGAGTTGCTATCATCACGATCAGATAGAAGATCGATCAATTCCCTGGGATCGATCTTACGAATGAGATACAACAATCGATTCTCGAGTCGTGTTTTAAAATGCAAGCATAAGCAAGAAAAGTCACAATAAGTATGAGAACTTTAACATGATAAAAACATAAATCCAAACACCTTGATGCCAAGGTTGGACAATAAGACGACAAACAGTATCGATAAATGTTTAACAACAATTGCAATACAAACATACACGATGATAATGTTTTCCGATTCACTAATAAAACGATACATCACCGGTAGTATTTCCTGAGGTTTGTAGATTCCGTGCACGCGGAGAGTCTTCCCATACTATCCTGCTTGAACGCGCCGATTTTAGACACCACCACATACCTGCCTTCCCAAACCGGTGAGAGTTTGTTCTCGCCTTTTCCGAAGTCGAGACTTCGAGGACGATAGGTCCCCAACAGATATCGGTCGGGCTTTTACCCTTCTTTGAAACCTCGAGCAATCCTTTGTCGAAGGAAGCCATTCTGAGTCGACATGTCGCGTCTCTCAGGAGATCCGATGGAATCAATCTTATCGCCGCTTGCAGATCAAAGTTATGGGTTCTAGGTCGGACCCGGCGTCGACCGAATAATACCTCGCCCAAACACGATTGACGACGCTTTCTCCAAGAGGGTCCTCGATGTAAGGCGTAAGCCCAAAGAACATTGATAGTTCTTCGCCCACATTGGCCTTCCGGTTCTAAATTTTAAGATTGTCCTATCGACTTTGCCCCATTTGCTGGATGGATACACGTGGATTAACCGATATGCCGAAGAAAAGATGTGAATGTCTTTCCGTGAACCCATTCCCATTGATTTTTTGGAATGCCAAACGACAAATAATATTTTTCCGCATAAATTGTTTGGCATTTGTTTCTGATTTTGGCCACGTTTGCCTTCCACCCACTTCTAATCAACGCCAAGATTATGAATTTTCGCTTGCAGAATGGGAAAGGGTCCCATTATATCGATCCCCATTGAGCGGCCACTGCCTGATTGGTGAGTTCTATGACAGATGAGTGAGATTGGAATGTAACCGACACTTACACTTCTTTACAAACTCCAATGCCCTTCTTCATCAGAAAGAAAACCTCCTCATGATTTTGAGGGCTTTTCCTCCCAAATGTTCACCACAAATTCTCGAATGAACCTCGCAGAGTAAGGTGGGTGACTTTAAGTAGGCCCAAGAAGGACCGCCAGAGTTCGCCACCGACATGGTGAAGTTCACGCCTGACCTGATAACATCGGTGGTCTCTGGCAAGGCCCCGCTTGAAGAAAGGACATGATCGTCAATCCATGAAGATTCTTTTGGTCCTCCGATCAGATCACCCAAGGGCCTCAATACCGGAAAGTGGATGTCCTCTATGTATTTTCTCAAAAGATCTCCGCTGCCGGCTAACTTGAGAGGGCATCCGCCGTGTTCTCGCTTCTCTAGAATATGAGTTATCCGATGGGTCTCGATTCGCAAGAAGTGACTTTGCCAAAAGACTGATCGAGAAAGCATGATGACTGCATCGGTCTCCTTCAACCCGCGAGGCCACGAGTCCGTAGATGGCTAAGTTCGACCTCAAATAATGAGAGCCTTACCCCGCTACGGGCCTCAGACCCGACATTATCCGGAACTTTAGTCAAGTCTGCACTCTAAAGTTATTTTACTGGGGAGATAAGCAAAATTCTCGCCCCGACCTGAAGTACCAAGCTCCATCAACATATAATGTCCATTGATTTGTCATGGAGTGATGAATGATCCGCTCGTGGTGATGGATGGTACATTCTACAACGTAAGTCCGAAAGCACTTGTGACTTTATATCGACGGAAGAAAATGGATGTCAAACTCTCCAAGCTCGACCGACCACTTCATCAACCTTCCGATACATCGCGTATAGTTTTAATGGAAGATGAGTGTACGCTGATGGTGGGCCAGTACGGTTTGCGTAATGCACTAGGCCAACGCCGCCTTATCTATGGATAGCGCCCTTCTAGATCGAAAAGGATTTTGACATAATAAATGGGTCGAATGAATTCTCCTCGCAGACGGACGGAGCTTACTGCATGAGAAGAAACAAAGAAGATAGATGTACCTTCTCTCCTGATAGCTTGATAATGGGGGAAGCTAAATAGACGGTTGCTCAAAAGCAACCGACATTCATCCGTCACGAATCCATTGTGCACCCCTTAAGATTTTGAAGAATGGTAGATACTTATCTCCGTGCCAAGAATCGTGATAAAGCCGCAAATCCTTCCAAAACGCTGGACTTCCTTGATCGTTTGAGGTGACATGTCCTCGAGTGCTTTTATCTTCTGGTCCTCTATCCCGCCAAAGTGACCATGAAGCCTAGAATTTCAGGAAACTCCAAAATGCACTTGCTTGCCGAGCCGATCTAGATGTCGGAATGTCAAAGACGCCGCAGATCGTAAATATGCCGTGATATTTCCAAGCTCACCAAAGATATCATCAACATACACCTCCATATTTTCTATAAGATCCTCAAGATCTTATTCATAAGGCTGATATGTTGCTCCAAAGATTTTTAGTCCAATGACCCTGACAAAGATAGTCCTTATCTGCTTGGAAGGATGTTGCTTCCTCATCTGCTTTGTTCATCCCGATTGATTGTAAGCATCCATGAAGCTCTCGATCCGATCTCAATGTCGATCAACTAGTGGTCGACAATCGGGGGGAAGCTATCTTGGGCATGCACGATAACGTCTGTCCATTCTCAGAAATTTTTTTCGACTAACACTACGCTAGCCAACTGGTAGTTTCAATGAATTTGTTGGTGATTGCGGCATTTCGTCAATGTTTGGAGCGGTTTTTTTTCGTAAAGATCTTGATACGGCAAAATTTGCCGATTCGATATCGAGAGAACATCCCACCTTCACCTTTCGCATGGATCAACTTCGAGAAGATTACATCTTCAACCTGAGAAGTTCTTCGAGGCATCCTCATCTCGTAGTCAAGTTCTCGATGTTGAGGGTTACCGACGAAATGGCAGCTTGATATAAAGACGCCAGGATTGTTGATTACTTACCACGCATGCCATTGTCGGAATTTCATCTGAGGTGATGATGTGATCACCAATATAATCGGAGAGGTCTCCCAAATATCAGATCAGACGCGACTCGTGACTTGACTACAAATCAGTATCAAGTGGGTGCGGTCGGGAAATTCTCCAAGAGTTACGAAGACCGATTGTCCTTCCACTAATACGGCCGATTATCAAATCCATACAAGGGACCGCCGCTTGAAGCTCTTTCTATACCCATGCTAAGAAAGTGGAGTAAAAAAGAACATCAACCAACTCCCATTGTCGATCAATATCCTTTAATATCAAAGCATGGATCACCCCCCGACACGACAAGGGATCTTGATGTGGATGCGGCCTCTAGATCTAAATCATCAAAGGTGATAGAATGGTCAACCCGAGACTTCTTCGCTCGCTCTCAAGGCGGCAATGAATATTTGATAACACCGCCCTCCCGCAATTGTTTATCTCTCCACCGCCATGGCTCTTCCGAGTCCCCCTCAAAGATTTACCTGGACGATTGGTTTTGTATAAAACGCCTAGATACCCCTCGACGATTAGTCTTTCAATCTCCTCCTTCAGCTTGGTGGCACTCTTCTGGTGCTCTACCGCTGGTGAAAGTGTAATTTCTCGATTTCCATTTAAAGCGTGGCCACTGATATCCTCTTCCCAATACAAGAGGATGTTCGCAAGATGACGGTTGAGAGTCAGATATTTCCTCTCGATTGAGTCATCCGAGGTCGCCGAGGAGGTTTTGGGGAGGCGCTTCTTCTTTTCTCGAGATGTTTGAACATCACCTTTGGGAACCTTCTTCCGCTTGCTGGTTCAAATGCTGGATGAGCACCGATAGCCATCGGAGATTTGTGCCTCTATTCGGGACCAGTCAAAGATAGAATGGACTGCCTCCGCATTAATGATAAGTATCCGCCGGAGTCCTCCGAAGCACGCCTCAAAAGTTCGATCTACTCGATCTCTGTCGGCTTCGTGAGGAGAACCTCGAAGTATTATTTGGACTCTCCATCGCTCGCGATTCTGAGAGATGTGATGAATCGATGATTCTCTTTCGCCAGAACCGTTCTACAAATCAAGCTCTCCAAATGATCTGACGGACCCCCGAAGGAATAAACCAAGTACGAGCCCGTCTGAGAGTCCGGGAATACCGACACAAGAGAGTCATTTCAGACCGAATGTGCATGATCGCTCAAAGTGATCGATATGCTGCATGACGGCCAGCATCGTGGTCCATGAAGCTGAATCTGCCGAATCGTATTGCGAGATGATCTCGAAGGGACGAAGTTTGAAGAGGCGCGGAGAATGGATCATTCGATTGTTGCCGGAACTCTTCCTCGCACCGCCGTAGTTCATCAGATAAGATGACGGAGTTTCACCATAAGGCGTCGAGCCATTCGGTGAGTAGAATCGCAGATCCGTAAGTTCAACATCCGGATGTGGTGCCGGGTTCTCTATTTGCCGATCCGATTCCTGCAATCATTCTCGAAGAAAACTGATTATGCCGAGGCCGTGGCGGAACCCGGCTCTTCCAGCGGTTTGGAACGCTTTTGCCTGGCCCTCGCAGAGTCAAGAATTTCGCTCGGGAATCCTCCATCCTTGAACGCGATTTTCCAAAGAGGGCCCCACGACCCTCACCGGGGACGTAAGTCTGCTAGAGAAGTGTTGAGACTCGCCCTGATCCAGATGAGAGCGCGAGCGCGAAACCCCGCTTACCAATCATATATTGGAGATATAGAATGGGAACTGTTCCCCACAGACGGCGCTAAACTGCTATGCGAGAATTTTATTCCCAGATGCAGATCAGAAGCAAAAATTATCCAACACACAAGGTGATATGAACAGGGTTATACGTAAAAAACCCGCTAAGGAAAACCACGGCCTCGCACCAGAACTTTCACTATCAAAAAAGATACGCCCCGCTCGTTAGTGAGAAGAAGGTGTTTACAAAACAATATTCCGAGAAAATAATAATATCGGCCAACTCCAACCCAAGGAGAAGCTTCCCAAAAGCAGAACCGATCTTCCTGAGCAACCTCGATCTTCGTGAGAAAGAGCCAAGAACCTGGCCTTTTCTACCTTCCTGGGCATCTCCAAGGCGAACTCCCCATCTTCTGACAATCTGCATGATAGATCATCGGCACAAGGTCGATGGTTCTCGAGCTCTGGTCTTCAAATCGATTCTCTCTATGAGAATGAAGCTCTATTTATAGATTTTGGAGTGCCTTGTAATGTGGAAAACTCCAACCACTCCCATCTGACGGCCTGGCGATCCCTGACGAGTATTTTGATGATTGCCTTAATGATGTCTGAATTGGGTGATCTGATTCGTTTGGATCTCGATGACCGCCGACCGACTATAAATATGCCGGACCATTTGGATCGTGATCCATTTTCATGTTCGATGATTCAGTCGACTGAGCTCGATCGACTACGTTGATGTTACATGCTCGCTCATCGACCGGGCTGATCAGTAATAAATCGCGATATCAAGATTTAAAATGCCTGAGATTCGCGGCTGATCGATTAATTTTCGATCAATTATTAATCCAACTTCTTAAATGAAACATTACCGTTTCCTATATGCCTTAAATGAAACATTCTTCTAGGTTGATAGGGTATCCTTTATCAGTCTTATTATTCACAAATCTAATTCAACAGACCTCATTTCTAGGCTTTATTAGATAGTCAGGTCCTAAAAAAATTCGGAAATTGCTAATCTTTGTTAGAAAAAAAAAAACGAAAAGAATTCAGCAGATGCTTATATATATTTCGTTTCAAGCGAAATTACCCAACCGGAACCATTAAACTAGGGCATGCGAAAAGAAGAACAAGGAAGGAAAGAAGATGAAAAAGAGATTACATTTGAGAGAAGCGGTGTACTGAGGAAAGCAAAGAGAATCCGAGAGCCTCGCTGCGCTGGGATACGACTGCGTATCAGTGATCCGAGAAGAGGAAATCGAAGCCATCGAAGTCGGGCTTCTCTCCCGTTGTTCCCGACTACTTATACATTTATTATTTACTTTTAAAATGGCACCAAGTCGAGGATTTAAAAATTTAATTTAAAAAAAAATGAAATTTAATAATTATATATATATATATATATATATATATATATATATATATATATATAGATATATATATATAATACTTAAATTTTTATCAAAATAAAATTCTAAATGACCAAACTCATCATAATGGAAAGTTTAATAAATCTAAATCATTAAATAAAAAAAATACTAATTATAATTGATGTTAAAACATAATTTTAAATGATGCGAGAAAAAGAAATAAAAAATGAGAATTATAGATATATAATCTAAATACTTTTATGGTATCCATCATTTTCCTTCTATTAGACATGTTCTTAATGATCATAAAAATGTTTGCGAGTTATATCACTTTAGATTTCAACCTAAAAATGGATTGGATGTTTTGTGAATAGATAAGATTTGTAAGTTATGGATGTAATTATCCCTTTTTGTGACAATTACAAAAATAACACATTTTTTTTTTTTTTTGCTATTTTCAAAACAAATAATCTCTCAACTCCATTTTTCAAACACTCATCTATACATTAAAATTAACAATAAAACATTAACATATATTTTTATTATTTTTATCAAATTATCGACGATTTAATCCTAGCATATGCAAATATATAAATTTTTTTAAAAAACTGGCATGACTGTGGAGTGTTCATTTCATCAATATATAAAATTTAAATGTTACGTATGCAAATGCAATTTCCCCTTTTTTTTTTCTTTCATGGTATTGAAATGTAAGTGGACGAGATGATGAAAACAGGCGTTCCTCCAACTTTGCTGCTTCTGAAATTCCCTTTGACTCTTAAGATTCTCTCTATTTTTATATTTTTATAATAATAATAATAATTATTATTTTGTTTAAGTATCTATAATGAAGAATAATAATTAATCAAATTACCCCTTTTATTTTACAATAATATCATTTTTCTACAATGCTCTTTGCATCAACAACAACAAATACTCTTCTATTTTCACAATACACAAAAAATGAGTACTAAAAATTTGCACTACAAATGATTATCACATATAATAATTTAGATGTAATAATAATTTATCCATCAAATGAAACAAAAACTTTTCTTTTTTACAACATAACCCTCCATCAACCTTCTAAATTGACCATATGTTTTACATATCTGCCAACAAAACAAGAAAATAAATAAATTAAGTAAATAATTGACAAGCTAACAAGTTACAAGATAGAGTTGAACTCGACAAACCAAAGATTAACCAAAAAAAAAAAAAAAAACAGAAGAATACAACTGCTATAGTTGCTACAATAACTTTTCAAGGGGGATCTTATATATACACAACACAATTTTTATGTATTTATATGTGCAATCTTTTAAATTTTTATATTTACATAAATTTCAATTTAATCTCTAAATCACATCAAAAAAATCATTAACATCTACAACGAAATGCAAATTTTTTTTTAATGTGACTTAGATATTAAAATGCTATATAAATATAAAAATTTAGGTGCTAGTAAATAAAGATTATGTGATATGTATATAAATCCCCCATTTTCAAAACATAGTTGAGGTGAAGTAGAAAAGAAGGCTCTGATAAAATCCACATTTATTAGAAACGCTTGCTCCCAATGAGACTCATAACTTTAACTATTATGCCTTGGCTTTGGAGAAATGTGTTACTTGGCAATAATATAGTGCACTTGTCAACTGTGTCATCATTTGGGAGCACATAAGTCATTTACAACATCATCATCATCATCATCATCTTCACTCTCTTCATCATACCCACGATCAATATAAGTTCAGAATCATCATTATCATCATCATCATCATCATCATCATCAACATCATCATCGCCATCACCATTATTGTCCTCAGAATCATCAACATCAAAATCAATACCAAGACTTGAGAATAATTTGATTCGATCTTGCTTCATGATCTGACGCAAAAAAAATAGCCATTAAGATATGTATATATTAAATACAACTATGAAACTTAAATATGAAGTAGTCACCGACGGGGTGGCACTTTCTACTTAATACAAAGAATATAAGTTGAAATTAAAAATAATAATAATAAAATAAAATTAAAAAAAAACATTAGTATGAGTGCTACATAATATCAAGCAAAAAATGATTATAATTGCACTATTAGAGTAAGATCAAAGATCAAGATGAGATTAAGGGTCATGATAGCCCAACCAATAGATCAAGATCAAGGGCTAATAGAAATTCATCCAAAATGAAAAAAAAAGTTGACAAAGTATAAATTTGAAATTTTAATTACATTAGATTTAAATTTATGGATGTAGTCTCCACCAAATACTCTTAAGCCACTAGGACCCCATAAAAAAACACAAGATTACATCTCCTAACATTCCCCTACAACTTTCAAGAGGATCCATGCACTAAACCCACCTTCATGATACAACCCCAAAGGTTTTTAAATCCTAAGGTTAGTCCTAAGGCTGATTTAACCTAAGCTCTCATTCAATTATCTTTCTTGGCCTAAATCACACATAAAATTCCCCCACTCATCTAGAGGTCTCCCATACATAATTTAAATTCCCCAAATTCATATTTGGCAGGTTTTAAACTAAATGTTGCTCAAATACTGTCAAAAATAGAACATCAAACAGCCCTTAAACTATACAAACCCCCCTCGCTAATTAACTTGAAAGAGATTTAAAAAGCTTATAGAGTCTTTGGCTATAAGTTAAAATTTAGTAATTCTGGAAAATTCATATTCAATAAATCTTAAAAGCATCAAATTCTAAAATTATTTTGCAAGATAGATGCTAACTTGGTGAAAAAATGGTAAATTGTCTGGAAGATAATTTCAAAACTTAGAATTTGAATTGAAAAGAACAAGAGGATAATGAAGAAGATGAGTGGTTTGAATCTCTTAAATCCTACTTCACTCAGAACTTAGAGTTTAAATTGAGAAGAACAAGAGCATAATGAAGAACATGAGTGGTCCGAATCTCTTAAATCCTACTTCACCACCCATGATTTACTAAATTTGAGTCTTAGTATGGAAAATATTTAAAAAGTTAGTAGCATTTATGAAATTCAAGTAATTATTTGGCAAGATTTAGCCTGCATAGTAGCTAAATCTTTTAACCAAACAGCCCCTTCTGATCAACAACAAGAGAAACAAAATTCAAACGGAAAAGAAAATGTACTAACCTCATCAATATCCACTGGCGCAGCTGGTTCCTGAGCATTTGGTAGCCATATCTTAATATCCTTCTCAATCCCAGAACTAGCAAGCATAGTGGTGCATGGGTTAGCTTCAATACAATTCACAACACGCTTGTCCCCTTCCATCACACGCAATAGCTCCCCTCCTTTCTTCCTCCAGATAAACAGACGTCCACAATCAGATCCACTAGTAACATACTCACAGTTCGGGCCGAAAAAGCTCACTCCTTTCACAGTTTCACAGTTTTGATGCCCACTGTAGACCTGCATTGCATTTCCAGCACTTGGATGTTTAGTATATGAATAAAATGACCTGTCAAAGACCCGAACACTTGCATCAATATTCATGGCGGAACGTGAGGTTACTGAATCTGGATTAGGACCCAGTCCCTGGTCCTTGGAGAAAAGATATATCGACTCGAAAATGTACGAAGCCAGAAGTTCACTTTGATCTGAGAAAGCTAATCCTGTTATCCCAACTTGGGTATCACCAATCAAATGTGCGGGAGAGAAGCAGTCAGCTGGATTGCCACATGCCTTTCCATCCCACCTGCACTTACGGATATCGTAAACCCTGGCGAACTCATCTGATCCAGCAATAGCGAAGTGATTAGGGTTCCTTGGATCAATTGCAATAGCATTTAGGTGAACGATTGGCATATAAGCCCACTTGTCTTTGAAGGTTTTACATTTGAAAAGCTTTGTTGCAGTCTGGGTTCTGAGATCAAACTATGAAATGAAAGGTACAAGAAAACAATTAGTAAAACAAGAAATTAGAAAAATTGAGAGAAAATCTAAACAAAAAAAGCACAAAAACAATACAAACATGATAAACACGGCCATCTTCACCACAACTATATAGTATGTAAGGACTTCCAGGCTCAACTGCCATTTTATGAGCTCGGCCCTCATGTCTAGCCAGCATTTTTGTGAAGACATGCCCACCATCTTGTAATTTTGCAATCCTAACCTGGTGATTCACATCATAAAAATACATAAAAAAAAAAAAAAGCTTCGGTCAGTACGTGTAAGACAATACAACATCTAAAAGTTAAAAAACTATAAAGAAGAATGTAGTAAAAAAGCATACTTCCCCATCAGCAGCACATGTAACCATTGTCCTCTCATCTGTGTAGGGCATAAACTTTGCTTGAAAAACATTGTTTATGTGACCTGAATGGAAAGACAGTTTAACAAGCCCCATTTCCCAGTCCCATAACATTACCATTCTATCATCAGAGCCAGAGACAAGAATGTTGCCACTTGCATTGAAGCTTACAGTATTTACACAACCTCTATGCTTGTCCAACTTCTTATGGATTCCAAGTCGAAGAACAATATCCTGTACAAATAAAATAATTTAATGATAATTCTATGAGAGATGAGATCTATTTAATGTAATTCATTAGAATTGTAGCCTTTAAAAGGTTTAATGATAAAAGGGTGATAACATGGTGCAAATGCTAAACCCTGCTTGAACGGGGATCAATTAACATCATATGGTTATCCTTTCATTTTGATCTAAGAGCACAACTTAGAGAGTTGAATTTGATTACCTTAGTCGGCTGAATAGGAGCTTGAAGCTATACATCACTGATTTTGAGGGCTTATTGCATTGGCATGCAAATTAAGTCATTGTTCACAATGGTTAATAAACATTTTTAAAGTACTATACGAGTAGATTTTCTTTTTTTCGGTGTCAATAATCTTTAGTACCCATCGCACTACTAAGTTCAACCAGGAACTAGCATCATCTAATCAATCATGATCAATAACAATGATTTAAGTCCTTGACAAAATATACCGATTCGATTGAGAGAAGATCTAAGAACTTTAGTTATAATGCTTAATCAACCACAATTGAAAATATTAATTTGGATCCTCAATCGGATGTATCAGTTCAACAAGGTAACTCTAAATCCCTGTCTTATATCACCTAAACAACCATGAGTCTTCCCAAGTAAGAAGAATCAAACTGAATCATTATGGGTAGATAAGTGCTATCATTTTGCTTGTGCGTAGAGGATTAGATCAAGGTGGATCGCACATTTTCTGCAAAATTTATAACCAATTCTTTATATTTTCTAGAATATTAACATATTTTAATATGAATTGTGCACAAAAATAGGGTTGTATGCTTCAATGTAGTTTTTAGAAGGTCTAAGGTACTAAGTATGGCTCTTGAAATTATTCATAAGCTTTTTTTATTTTTATTTTCTTTATTCTTTATTTTTTTTTCTATTTTTCTCATACTTGCATTTTTATGCATTTCTTTTGCATCCACGACATTTTTAATTTAGTATTATTTTAATTATTTTTATATTATTTTTACATTTTTGTGCTTAAAACTGACTAGTGCCTTATTTTAAATCTCTGAGACTAAGGAGGCTAAGGAGAGCTATGTTCAACAACACTTGCAGTATGAAGACGCCCTAGTCTTGTTTCTCATTTGCAAGAAGCAATTTATTAAAATGCATGAAGTTGAGTATTTAGTATTTTCTATGTACACTTTGTCATTATACATTCTTTAGTTGTCCTTATGTTTGGTTCAAACTTGTTCATTTTACATTCATTAATGTTTGAGTCTATAAGTTCTAATGTATGTGCGCTTATGATGTATTTATGCAAGAAGAGACTTGTTAAAAAAGTGAGTCAATTTATCCAATCACATCAAGAAAGGTGTGCATTGCATGTGTGATAAGCGAGGCATCGTAACCATGTATTTGTTGCTTATCCTACTACAACACCAAGAAAATTGTATACAAATGGAGTGAGCCATTAAGATTTAATCGGGATTCCACCATTAAAAAGGCATATATTATGCTGGACATTACTATAAATGTTAGTTAAAATGACAACACAAGATAATAATATGTTTCGTGAATAAAAAAAAAATCAATAATGCTTTTACGTCACCTTCGCAAGCGAAAAAAGCGAGTTGAGCTATCCCACAACACCAAGAAATGTACAGATGATGTAGTATGTGAGGCACTATGATTATATTTCCATTACCTATCCCACCATGCCAATAAAAGTATAAGTGGTGCTTAGCACTAAAAGCATATTTGAATCTCTAAGTCATACTAATGTTATACATGGACCTCTTGCACACTAAGAACAACATGTACAAGTACTTGTAAGAGTTAACTCAAAGACAAAAAATAATCTGGCAATATTTCCCTTAATATCTTGCCTAAAGAGAAGCTTTTCCACCATGCTAATAAATAAATGTATATTTGGTAGATATCAACCTCTAATCTGTACGAAAGCAAACTACAAACCACTCGTAAGGTTTGGCTTATATGACCAAAGATAAAAACACAAAAGATGAAAGAAGGAACAAAAAATTAATTTTAAAATCACCTTTCAAGATGCTTCATACCACAAAGAAATTTTTAAAGTGTTCCTCCTTCCCCGAGAAATTCAGAATTAAGAAATTATATTTATTTTCTCATCCCCTTATCATTATGTAGTCACAAAAACTTCCCCTTTCATTCATGTATGCAGTGTGGTCGTTGGATGATTAGTAGATTAACCATAATAGGAAAACCTTATAATAAATTGTAAATGATGTGAAATCTAGACATTTTAAAGATTTTGAACTTCCATTCATTATTTAGTCACCTTAAACCCAAGATTTGCCAAAGTTATGAACACAAAAGTTATAGAGTCACATCACAAATCCATGAATCAAAATACATCAAATTTCAATGGGAGGTGAGCAAGATGTGCTCAATACACTAAAACCAAAATCTCAATTTATATATAATTTGCACATCATAAAGTTTGAATCAACTAAAAAGATCAACATAGAAGGCGTGGGGGATCTTAACACAAATTCATCAATAAAAGATATAATTACAACAAAAAAAAAGAAGCAGAAAAGATGCACAAACAATTCAAAAATTCAAAGAGATTTCAATTTCTATATTTTTAAAAGCAATTCACAACTTATAAAATCAAAATCAACCAAATCAAATATAATAAAAGTTCTAAATAATTGAATATGAATCTAAAAAGTAAAAAATTGTGTGATTCTAACTAAAAAGATGTAATAAAGATGCCAAAATTTCTATGGGTACCTCAAGATTTTGATTAGTATTAGATAAGTTCAATATAGAAGACCAAATAGGTCAATTCTTAATGTGTATATGGCAATAAAATATGAGAATATCTTAGCTTTATTGTTAGTTGACCTTCAATGGTACATGAAATAGGCCTTTTCTTTTAATTTTTCATTTGATTAGCCTTAGCGTATTACAAGAGCAGTGGTAATACCTATTGAAGGTAAAGTAATGAAGAATAAATTTCGCTGACTTAAATAAAATAAGGATAGAAAATCTATTGATAAGGCAGATAGATAAAATTAATGAAGATAAATTGGGAAGGAAAAAGGACACCAAAAATAATAATGGAAGTTGTGAAGAAGGTTTTCATAGGACAAGTTTAATAACTCAAGCAACACTCCAAGAAAATGAATAACAATGATGATTCATTAAATTTAACTAGAATGGTTGGGATATGTCAAATGATAATGGTGATACATCAAATAACCTCTAGAGTGTGATCTAAAAGAAGAAGAGAAGAAGAAGAAGAAGAAGAAGAAGAAGAAGAAGAAGGGGCTTTTCTAAAGGGCTTAACAGGTTAAGCTTTCATTGAAGACCAAAGGATCCATTTTTTCTCCCTGCTTTGATCAAAATGATGAAGAACGAATACTCCCTAAAACCTCACAAAGACGATACCCGTCCTCCGTGAAAATTTTAACCGCTATGAGATATTAGCAAATCTGTAATTTTTAAAAACAGCAATACCAATCAAAAGTCCAAATTAACAGAATAAAATCGAATCAAGGCAGAAGCAATGAAGATAAAAATATCAAACTTTAGCTGTTAGATATTTAAATGCATTAGAATTGTGTGCAATGTATGGAAATTTCCCAAAAAAAAAAAAAAAAAAAAACAAATGAACCAACCAAAGAAGCGGCGGTACGATGAAAGAACGACCGCGGAGCGAGAGCCCCGACTTCTCGATTCCGCATCTCGACGATGCGGCAACCTGCTTCCCTCTCTCTCATCCCGATTTTCCCCATCCTCTCTTCCACCTACGATACTTCCCACGACGAAATGCCACAGACCTTAGAATGCCGAAGAAACCGTCATGGTTCTACGATTTGCGCGAGACGATTCAACCAACCGCAGAGGTTTATGCAAAAGCTTTCTTCGTTCTGCTCGGACGCCGTCTCTGCTATAAACTTTTCTACGCCGACGCGAAGCTTATAAATAGCGCCGAGGAACGCACTCTCGCCGACGATTGCTCGATCGATTGTCCGGGATGATTTTGCGCTTGCGCACAGGTCAATCACAGAATCAAACCTACGGTGGTTTCTTAAGCGGTTTTTTAGAATTTTGCTCTGCCATTGAATTGTTTTTTTTAAAGAAGCTCTAACTTCTCCATTTTAGACATCCGATTCATCTTAGACATCTCTAATGATTAGGTGAACATTAATCTAACCCTAGAAACTTAGAAGAATTAACCATATGAATATATTATATCTTAGAGGTGTTAGAAAAACTTGCCAACCCTATAGCTTAAACTCATTCATCACTTTCGTCTTACAAATCAAACTTCAAATCCAAGCTAACTCCAAATTCAAATCAAATTCCAACTTAAATGGCTTTCTCTCAAATCATTCAAATCAATTCAAACTCAAAAGATCTTCTCATAACCCATTTATATTCTCATTTATATTGAAAAATATAAATGAAATATAAATTCAAGTAACCAAAACCAAATCCAAAACTAGTCCAAATCTAAAATCTTTCCTAGGTCATTTTGATTTCATCTTATAGACTTAGCTCAAATCAAATTCAAATTACTTCAAACTCAAGAGATTTTCTCATAACCCATTTATATTCTCATTTATATTCACAAATATAAATGAAATATAAATTCAAATAACCAAAACCAAATTCAAAACTCAAACCCAAATCTAACATAATTTATACCCTTTCGTTAAATCAACTTAGCCAAATCAATAAATTCAAGCCTTTGGATTTTCTCTCCAAATAATCAATCATTCAATCACAAACCAAATATAAACATAAACTTCAATCATCAAGCCAAAATCAAGCTAACTCAAATCAAGTTCATCCTTTGAACTTGAGATTATCAAATGAATCAAATCCCATTTGACTCCAAATCACTTGCAAATGGATTTATATTTCAATCATAAGTTCATATGTGAGTTCAACCAAACTTGAATCAAGTCTTGATCAAGTCAATTAACCCACTTAGGCTCACTTGACCCAAAGTGACCTAAAGTACCTTTTTGAGCCAAATTCTAATCCAACCAAAATTGATTGAACTAAGCCCATCTAAGCCTCACATTGTGAGCAACAATCATTTTAAGATGATCAATCGCTCAAATTGGGTCAAACCAAGTCAAACCTAGCCTTTGACCAAGTCAACACTTAACCCAAATGAAACATAAACTAGCCAAAATCCACCATAGGCCAAATTGATTAAAACAATTGATCTAAACCAGTTCATGATCAATGATTGAACATGACGAAGTCATCATTTGAGCCAAACCTAGCCCAATTGGCCACTTGACATAAGTTGACCTAAAAAGTCAAAAAGTGTCAAATCTTGATCTAAGCCAAATTGATTACAACCAATGGATCAAATTCATTCTAAATCACTTGTTGAACTTGAAAAAAGCCTCATTTGGCCAACTAGACCCAACCTAACCCAATTGACCATGAACCCAACTTGACCTAAAAGGTCAAATCAAGTTAAAATTAAACAAAACCAAAATTGATTGAAACCAAAGCTTGCAATATATTTCAAATGATCAACAACCTAAACCAACCCATGACCTAACCTAATTGGGTCAAATAGGTCAAATTGGTCAACTTGACTCATTTGACCTAAGTGAATTCAAATGAACCAAAACTAAATATAAATCAAATTAAACCAAACCAATGATACCAAAACATTTTAAATGGTCATATGAACTTGACCTAACTCTTGGTTTGACCCAATTTGACCAATTGGTCAACTTGACCCAAGTTGACCCATTTTGACCTAAATGGGTCAACATGATCAAATCATATCAAATAAACTCTAAATTCATTGAAAATTGGCACAACCCATTTTTCAATCATTCCAAATATGCTCAAATTAAAATCAAAGCCAAATGACCATTTTACCTCTAGGTCAAAGGGTAACCTATGATCAAATTCACTTGGAATTTGATCATATTCCAACTCAATACCACTTGACACCCTCCTAGTGGACCATTTGGACACTAAGGAAGGTGGTGCACTTGACCCAATGAGTTTGGGTCAGCCAAACCCAACCCAAAGCCAAAACTAACCTACCCAATCAAATTCCCCACATGAAATCCCTCACATCCTCATTTAACACATGTGCAACTCCACACCACCACCCCTCTTCCAAAATCGAATCACATGGAGCTTGTCACAACCAAAACAACCCATCCAATCAAACCAATTTGATCAAAATGGCAAGTAGACTCACGACCATCCGATCCAAGTAGGGGGAGATATACTCCCCCTCATTCCATTCCAATTCACCACACTTGCATTTGATTGAGCCATAGGAACCCAAGCAAAGTTTCCCCAAGCTTCTCCAAGGTTTCTCAAATTCATTCAAACTTCTCTTTCTCGATTTTCCTTAAGCCGAAAATAGGTAGGAATTTCAACCTCATCACTCCCAAAGTCCAATTCACTTTGCAAGCACCATCGTGGAGGTAAGTTGAAGCTCACCCAAGGTGTTTTCCAAGCAACCAAGCCAGGAAGGAGGAGTTCGATCAAAGCATTTGAAGCGCTTTGGAAGATCCATTGCAAATTGAACCCTCAAACCTTCAGCTCTCTACTACGGAAGCTACCAACTTGGGAGTGCCGATAGCCTCATGAGGTATGCCTTAAAATTGAGCTTAAGTTCAAAATTCTTTGATCCTTTGTGAAGGGAATTATAATCCCAATAGAATTCCATCATTGGATGTTATCCTCTTTGCTTCTAGATTGTGTGGGTTGAATCCTAGCCCAATCCGAGCTCAAGTGAGCTAGAATCAAGCCATGGAGGATGGACGGTCTCCGTCTCCCGCAGGCGAGGGTAGGGATGAATCATGGACCATCCATCCCGCGTATTTTGGATGGATGATCTTGATTAATCCATTTAGATATGATGATTTAATCCTTCAAAACCAGTTTAATCGACCATCGATCTTTGATCGACGCCCGGAAAGCACATAAGCCGCCGACGACATTGATTAACTTAAATAACCAATCCCATCGCATGTGGAAAGCACGCACCGTGTCAGCAGCCCATGGCATCGACGGGATTAGTTATATAATTAGGGTATTTAATTATCCTTTAATCACTAAAACTTCAAAAATTCATAACTAAATGTAGAAAAATTCAAAAAAAACTCAACTTCATTTTAAAGATAATTCAAAGGGGAATAATATAAAAATAAGTTAAATTGATTTTGAACAATAATATTTACTCAATTTGGGTTTTATTGGGGATGTAATTATGTTAATTACTCCTTAATTATTTCAATAATTAATTTCAAACTCCCTATAGTTAATTGGTGGGATAACCTCTATTTCTCATGATTTTCTTGGAATTTTTTATTGGATTAATGTAAGGTAATTGCTTATTTAATCTCTAATCACTCCTTTAATCAATTAAATGATTAATTAACTTATTAAATGGTGATGAATTCATTAATTAGCTTGTTAATCATCTTGGAATAGTGGATAGACTAGGGAATGAGATTATGATGCCTTTTCAAAATCTTTTCCCCTAAGTCTATTTCATTTGGATGAAGACTTAATTAATTTACAAATTAATTAATGATTTAATCATTTCATTAAATAACTTAATTAACCAAACTCAAAATCAAAAATTAATCCATAAACTTAATCACTTAATCAATTCCAATCTTGGGTAGATCCTTAGATGTTCAAAAGTTAAGCTTAAGGAAATCAAATCCAACCCACATGTGTGGAGGGTTATGAAAGTACTTAACCATTTAACTTAATTAATAATTAATCATGGGAGCCAATTGCATTAGACCTCTTTCTTTCTTAGGAGCATTACTGATTTTAATTCCATGTGGTTGCATATCATATGTTGGCTCATAATTAGTTGGTTAATTATGTTAAAGTGGTGTAGATAAGAGGTAATTAATGGATTTAATTTACACCTTAGCCTAAACTAAACATAAAATCAATCTAATGGTTCTAAAATTAAATTAAACTAATTCATACATGGGAGAAATGGGTTAGGACCAACAAACTCTTCTCACATTTTCTAAATCAAATCAAATTCAAAAAAAAAATCTCTTTAAAATAATTTTGATTCATTTTAAATAACCTTATTTCATAGGATTATCTTTAAGAATTAATTAGGGTGAATGAAATTATATGCTTACATCACTTTATCTCTTTCAAAGTATGTTAAATGTTATTTTCCATGTGAACTCATGCATTCATATCTTTTGAAAAATAAAATTAGAATGAAATGTTTCCTTTATGTCAAATTGCATCCTTTGGCTAAAGTAAGGTTATGAATGACTATTATCACTACTAAATCAAAATTATTTTCAAGATCTATAAATCAAATATCATAAATTAAAGTATGCTACTTATAAATATTTATAAGCTTGCATGTGGTTATAATATAGAAATGTGTTTTATGTGGGTTTCTTCTCTTTTCTTAACATGGGTTTGTATAGGATTTGCAAAGTGTATATTTAATTTGAAAAGTACATAACACTTGCTTAAGTTCATTCCTATGCACTACCATGTCATGAATTAATAAGGATCTTCATATCACGTATATATAAACCAAATCAAATAAATAAATAAAAAATCTTTTGCATGATTTTTCATCCATTCGTTTGCTTTTGTACATGCACATGTATTTAAGAAAAGTGATATATTACCGACATCTTGAGTTGAGGCTTTAAGTAGCTTGTGGTGTCCCTTATACCCCTAGTGTAGAAAATAATGACGCTGTACTCACTTATGTCTTTCATACATGTAAATGTGCATTTGATCAATGGATAAAAGAATCCCTCTCTTTTCTACTTAATAAAATCATGCATTCATGAAATATCTAAATTTTCTTAAATAACATATATTTGCATTCATCATTAAGGTGTGCTAAGACTTTGCATTTTTATGTATAGCTATGCTTAGGATACATTCATATGCATGATACACATGTTGGGAAGAAATAAATGGTTGTGTGTTTTGTGATAGTAATTCACTTTAATTAGTCTTAAAATATCTTTCTCATTGAATAGATTTATTTAGAGCAAATCTAAACTTAGGATTAGTTAAAATACATAATAAAATATTCATTAAAGAAAAATCATTAATGAATCTACCTTAAAAATTACTTAAGGTAGAGATGAAAGAGAAGTTCTCTTCTTTTTTTTTCTCTTTACAACACTTCGTAATTAAGTGTAGGTTTATTCAAACCAAATCAAATCATCAAATAAAATTGATCAAATCAATTAAATCACTTAAATGAAATCATCCTTTAAGTTGAATCCTTTCACACTTAGAAAATTTTAACCTTAAAGCCTAGCTAAGACATACCACACAAGCCTTAAATGGCACACACGTTAGGCTAAGTCACAATTTCTAGTCCTATGTTAAGACGGTGCATGGTTTGATGCCTGATATTATTTTATGATGTAATATTTTAGAATGTATGTTATGGTGAATGCACGTAGACTGAATGATAGGGCAATCTTAGTCTAATCATTGTCTTCTATAGGGGATTGTGCTTAAGGGGAGCTGTAATAAAATATAAATATTTTTTGCTATGCAGGTTGCTTATACCCTAAGCATCTAAAAAATAGGCAGTGGACTTGGTTACCCATGTGTGGGGTGCTAAGTCCAATTTGTTCATATATACATGCTTGGGATGTGTGGTGTGTTTAACTAATCTCTATTTTATAGGTTTTAGTTAGATTTATTTTTCCTATTTTCATATAATTTTTGTAATTAGATTTAGAATAAATGTTATGGGGAAGTGGAGGTGAACATTTGTCATAAAGCTATATCTTATGTATCATGTGAAGCCTTTGGATTAACCATATTCCAACCAAGCCAAAAAGAAAAAAAAAGAAAGAAGCAAATCAAATATGAAGAAATAAAGAATGAAGACCACCATAACATAAATTCCTTATAAATTATAATTATTTATTTGTAATCCAGGTTGTATAAGTAAACTACCCATTTATTTTTCAGTTTACTATGGCCTTTATTCTTTTATGCTAGTTTTATAAAATTGTTTGATGTTTGTTTAATTTGTGCCTTAAGATGACATAGTTTGTAATCTACTTTGGCTACACATTTCTTTTTCGAGTTTGTGCGGTGGAGCCCGACCATAAAGGCCTTTTATTCTTTTGTGCTAGTTTTATAAAATTATTTGATGTTTGTTTAACTTGTGCCTTAAGATAACATATTTTTCCTAGTTTCTTCCTTGCTTTCATGAATGACTGATGACAGTTCCTAGGAAAAATAAATTTTCTATCTAATTAAACAACTCAAAATTAAAATTAACACAACTCATAACCTCACCTAAAGCCTAAGACATAAATCAAGCTAATAAAAGATTTAGTAACCCCTTAGCTGGATGTTGTATGTTTCATATCATGCATAAAATCATCTTTCTTCACTCTTGCTTATGGAGGGCTTCCACCTTGCTAGAATATGGCTTGACCTTTGAGAGCCATTATGAAAACATACCTCCTTCTTGGTGATTTTGGCCCATGACCAATTTCTCATGCATTAGGCATATGAATCCCATTGCCCGTGTCAAAATAATTGTCCAAAAATAAAAATAAACTTAACAAAATTTGCATTAGATTAAGTCACGAGTTCATGCCCTACATGATCTAGTCTCTTAGAGAGTGAGTTTAAGGACTTTGTCTTCTTTCTAAATAAACAACAGTCTAGCTATCTTTCAAAAGCATAAGACTTGCCTATATGTATTTAAAATCATAGGAGGAGTTAGTTGGCGGCCACCCCCAGGAGGTTGTAAGTCCAACAGTTGGGTGGTTTATCCTCACTTGTAGAGGTAAACCATATTCCCATTTTTTTTGCCTTAGATTTAGGTCATGCTTTGGCCCTCGCCAAAGCTCCCTAGATTTAGGATCCGAGGATGCTGTTTCCCTTTACAGGCTATAAGCATAAATCCTCACCTCTTAGGCATTTTCATGATCTTGTATCATGGAATTGTAAGTCCTAGATTTTAACAAAAATTCAACTCAAACAAATAATTCTTCAAATTCAAAATATAAAACTCAACCATATGATAGTTTGGATGCTCGCTAGTTTCCTAGCATCATGAGCATCTCCTACTTATCTCCCTTTGGTTTTATAATAACTCCTCCTTTTGATCAATCCCATTTGATCTAAAAATAACCAATTGATTGATAATCCTATCTTTGAAATCTTTGGAGACAACGATTTTTTCCTTAATCGAGTATTCTAAGAATCTCATTTCTTAAGATGTAATTAACTATGAGGGCTTGCCTCATAGGGAACTTAACAACCCAAAAATAAATTACTTTACTTTTCCATGTAAAGTAAGGGGAAGAATCTCGTCCATTCAATACTCATGAGAGTCCTTATTATTAGGTCCATTGTAGTGGACTTCTATCTTTCAGATAGTACATTTCCTCAATATCATACCATCACCTTAATAAGAACATCGATCTACGTGGTCTCCAACAAAGAAGATTTTATTTTATTTTCATTTAATTCATTTTAGATGAAGATTAAAATACCATGATTTTTCGTGACTCACTGGGGAAGGTTCCTCTCTCCATCTTTGGTAAATGATCGTTGTCTCCATGTATCGATAGTGATTTGTATTTTATATGAATTCAAGACTATCTTTCTTTTCTATTGGCACTTAGTTTATTTCATTCTTAAGCTAAGCTAGCCAACATCCTTTGTTTTAGGACCTCACCCATGTAGGTCTTAAAACCCCTATTTTCTCCAATAGGTGAAAATAAAATTTAATAAAAAGAAATAACTAAAGGCTTCCTACATAATTTCAAGTTTCAATCAACTTCATTTAATAGAAATAATGGTAGCTATAAGTATATCTTTACATTTCTTATGGATTTGCCTGATCAGCTATAAATAATTTTGCACCTCATTATTTTCATTAAGTCATCTAGGATCACTGTGAGGGACCACCCTCAAACCATTAAAATCAGGTGACTTCTCATTCAGATACCATCTAACTTGAGTTTCTCAAAAAAATCTCAAGCATCATTGCATTAGTGGTTCCCTTTCACCCATTATCAGACCACTCAACTTATTTCCTCAAAAGGCTACATCTTTATAATCTACCCATGTATTCTAGTTCTCATGATTTCTCAAAAACTCAAAACATAACAATCAAGATTTATCATGATCAAATGAGCTAAACTTCCATTAGAATTTACCTAGGATGGTTTCATCAAAAAAATAAGTTCCAATCTTTGGATCTAAAAGGATGTTAGGAGGATCATTTTAATCAAAGACATTTGAGGCTCCTCATCAGATAGAGGAGGTCATTTGTGACCTCATTTTTTAGAATGAGCTCTCAACCTCTCCATCTTACATAGAATTTTCTTAGACTTTAAGTTCCTAGTCTTAAGACACATCTAGTGATTTGACACTCAACCATTCTAAAGACTTAAAGAGTTAAATACAAGAATAATCATGCCTTTTAGAAAATTGCCTACCCATTTAAACTATATTCCTCACCATCCTTCTTCAATCAAACTTCAAATCAATTCTATTTGATTTTCTCCAAACTCAAATAAATTTCATGATTCAATCTGATTGAAAATGATTGAAACCCATGATCAAAATCCATCATTTTAGTCTTTTTGCTAAGTCCTTAAATTTTCCAAGGACTTAACCAAAATCATGATTCAAAATTCAAACCTTTGAGATTTTCTTATGATCCATTTATGTTCTCATATATAAATGAAATATAAATTCAAACTCCTCAAATCAAATTCAAAATTCAAACTCAATTCATGAAAATTTTCTTAAATCCCTTTAATTTTCCATTAAAGGACTTAGCCAAAATCAAACCTAAATCATGATCAAACCTATTCAAATATTTGAGATTTTCTCATGATCCATTTATGTTCTCATTTATATTCTCATATATAAATGAAATATAAATTCAAACTCCTCAAATCAAATTCAAAATTCAAAATCAATTCATGAAAATTTTCTTAAATCCCTTTAATTTTCCATTAAAGGACTTAGCCAAAATCAAACCTAAATCATGATCAAAGAAATTAAAACCATTGATATTTTCTCAAAACTTATTTGTATTCTCATTTATATTCTTATATATAAATTAAATATAAATATAAAGTAATCAAATCCAACTTAAAAATTAAATTCCAATTTAAAATTCCCTTAAATCCTTTAAATTCCCTTTAATGGATTTATCCAAAATCTTGATCAAACCTATTCAAACTCATGGGATTTTCTCAAAAATATTTATATCCTCATTTATATTCTCATATATAAATGAAATATATATATAAATCAATCCAATCCAATTCAAAAATTAAATTTTAATTTAAAAATTCCTTTAAATCCTTTAAATTTCCTTTAATGGATTTAACCTAAATATACCACTTCATCCTGAAATATTTCATTTATATTCACATATATAAATGAAATATAAATTCAAACAATCAAAACCTATAAAAAATCAAACTCAAATAAACTCAAAATCCACTAAGCCTTTCAAGTCAAAATCTTGAACTCAGCAAATCACTTTCAAATCAAGCCAACTCTGATTTTCTCATGGTTCAATCAACCTACAATCATGAGCTCATATATAAATCCAAACTTCAATCATTCAATCAAAACCAAAATCAAAATCAAACCAAACCCTTTCATATTCTTCCTTTGAATATGAAATTTTCAAATGGATCTAAACATTTGACTTCAAAACACTTGTAAATGGATTTATATTTCAATCATAAGTCCATATACAAGATAAAAAATCAAATCAAGCTTTGACCAAGCCATTTGACCCACTTAGGCTCACTTGACCCAAAGTGACCCAAAGTACCCTTATGAGTCAACTTTTAATCCCAACCAAATTGATTGAACCAAACTCATATATCCTCTCAACATGATCAACAATCATCATGTGATGATCAATCAATCAAATTGGTCAAACCAAGTCAAACCTAAGGGTTGACCAAGTCAACACCAACCTAAAATGAAACTCACATAGCCAAATTCCACATGGATAAACATTGAAACCATTGATCTAAGTTCTCATGACCTATGTTTGAATTGATCAAGCAAAAATTTGAGCCTAACCTAACCCAATTGGCACTTGACCAAAAGTTGACCCATTTTGACACAATAAAAATATGTCAAACTTATTCTGCCAAATTGATTGACCAATGGGTCAAGTCCCAAATCACTTGTGGAACTTGACTAAAGTCCCGACCATGGTCAATTTGATCCAAGGAGGATTGCCAACCTCATGTGCCTTAATTTGTTTAGAGAGAGTTTAAAAGTCAATTTTGAGCTGGGGGTTTTTCTAGGGACCAAATGCCCAAACCAAAGGGCATCACCATCATTAAGTCTCCTTGAGCAAAAGCCTCAAGTGATTGTGAAGAGGGCATGACTAAATTACCATGGGTTTCAAAATTTATTCTATGGCCTAGGTAGAAGGTCATTTTATTTTTCCACTTTGGATATGTTATGTGGAGAAACTAGGTTTGGCCAAGTTTCATGGGATTTGAAATTCATTTGATAGGGTTTGTGTTGACCCATTTAAGTCAAAATGGGTCAACTTGGGGCAAGTTGACCAATTGGTCAAATTGGGTCAAACCGGGTTGGTCAAGTTCATATGACCATTTGAAATGTTTTGGCTTTGGTTTGATTCAATTGGTATAGTTTTGAATTTGGCTCATATGACTCATTTAGGTCAAATCAAGTTGACCTATTTAACACAATCTATTTGAGGTAGGTCAAGGGTAGGTTTAGATTAGGTTAGTTATATTGAGTGGATTGGTATCTTTGTTTCCAATCAATTTTGGCTATGTTCAAATTTTGCTCAACGTGACCTCTTTAAGTCAAGTTAGGTCTAAGATCAATTGGGCTAGGTTAGGTCTAGTAGGCCAATTGAAGCTTTGGTCAAGTTCCACAAGTGATTTGGAATGAACTTGACCCACTTATTTGAATCAATTTGGCTTAGATCAAGTTTTGACATATTTTGACTTTTTAGGTCAAGTTGGGTCAAGTTGGGTCAAGTCAATAAAGAAGCTCAAATGTTGCTTAAGTTCAAACATATACATGAATGAACCATCAATGGTTTTAATCAATTTCCTATATGATTTTGGCTATGTTAAATTTCATTTCAAGCAAGTATTTTCAACCCAGGTATGACTCTTTGACCTTTGATTGATTGATCATCCATGATGATTGTTGATCATGATGAGAAATAGATATTTCACCAATTTGTTAGGATTAGAATCGCTCATAGGAAACTAGGTCACCATCGAGAAGTCAAATGGCTTGGTCAAAGCTTGATTGAGTTTGATTGAACTTGTATATGGACTTATGATTGAAATATAAATCCATTTAGAAGTGGTTTGAAGCCAGGTTTGAATGATTTGACTTATATTCAAGAAGAAGGATTTTGCTTTGATTTTGATTGGATTTTGATTGAAAGTTTGTATTTATATATGAGCTCATGATTGTAGGGTTGATTGAATCCTAAAGGAAAATCAAGAGTTTAGATTTGAAGTTGATTTGGCTAAGTTCAAGATTTTGACTTGAAAGGCTTAGATTGAATTTTGAGTGGATTTGAGTTTGATTTTTGGAATAAGTTTTGATTGTTTGAATTTATATTTCATTTATATATGTGAATATAAATGAGAATATAAATGGATAATAAGAAAATTTCAAGGGTTTGAAGTGATTTAATCATGATTCAGGCTAAGTCCGTTAAGAAGGATTTAAAGGACTTAGGAAAATTTTGGAGTTTGGAGTTTTGAATTTTTAAATTTGGTTTGATTGATTTATATGTGTGAATATAAATGAGAATATAAATGGGTTTTGAAAAAATCCCATGAATTTGAGTTGATTTGATCATGATTTTGGCTAAGTCCATTAAAAGAAAAAAAAATTAAAGGACTTAAGAAAAATTTCATGAATTGATTTAAAATTTTGAGTTTAGTTTGATTGGTTTGAATTTATATTTCATTTATATATGTGAATATAAATGAGAATATAAATAGATTATGAGAAAATCTCAAAGATTTGAATTGGTTTAATCATGATTTGGGCTAAGTCCTTCAGGGAGACTTAAGGACTTAGAAAGATTTGGACTTAAGAATTTTGATGGATTTTGATCATATGGAGTTGATTTGGATTTGAAGAAAATCAAATAAGATTGATTTGGAGTTTAACTTTAAGGAAGGAAGGTGAGGAATGATTCAAGCTAAGGGTAGGTAAATTTTTCTAACATTTCTAAGGCATGACCTATTCTAATGACTCATTAATATTCTAAGTCTCTAGAGCTAGGAGTGCTACCTAATCACTGATGTGCTTAAGATTAAGACTTAAAGTCTAAGAGAGTCATGTCTAAGATGGAGAGGTTAAGAGCTCATCCAAGAGGTCATGGATGGGATCTGTTTCTTTGATCTAGGTGCATCGGTGAATATTATAAGTCTAAAGAGCCTTGCCTATTTAAGATTGATATATCTGCACTCTGAGAAGATCGATGAAGTTGAGAGGATTCAATGAATAAGGCAAGAGGGCTTTAGGTTCATAGTGTTACCTTTGGAGATAGTTGACTAAAAGATTGAAGCCAAGTTCTACATAATTGATTCGAATACTTCGTTCACTGCTTTGCTTGGTAGGCCTTGGATACACCAGAACAAGATGATTCCATCCTCCCTCCATCAGTGCATCAAGTTTCAGAAGGATGGAATTGAATACTGTGTCAAAGGAGATGAAAAGCCATTTTCAGTTAGAGAGGTTGAGATATATGAAGATGCAACCAACTATCTTCCTCAAAACACCTTTTCTCGTGAACTTGGTCAAAATTCAAATTCAAAAGTAAAAGAAAAAGAAGAAAAAGAAGAAGAGAAAGAAAAAGAAAAGAAAAAGGAAAATACAAGTGAACAAGAAAAGGACATCAAGGAAGAAGTAGAACCGTATGTCACATTCCACCCACAGTTCATTCCATCATATGGACATATGGTTAGGATGATTTGTCCTCCACCAAAGGCAGCCTAGAGGTGGAAGACCTCGGGCCACTACCAACAAGGGTTATGTTCCAATTCACGAGCCCCTACTATTCACATAGACTTGGAATCCAAATGAGGATGAGTCTCATGTGATTAGCATACCCAACCCTCTCCGGGTTTCATTGAGGTGACACAGCTAGATAGATGAAGACCAAGCCTCCAAGCAAAGCATGAATGTATTCAATCGTTTATGTAAAACCATAAACAAAGTTGGGAACTTTAGCCCAAACCTCACTTTCTTCTCAAAAAGTTGAAGGTTTAGTAGTTAAGGAAGCCCCTAGGTCTTCCATTGATGTGAAGCCGAAGAAATTCCTATTGGGATCATTATCCTCAAGTCCAAAAGTTGATGTAGAACTTGAGAATAATTCATATAAATATTTAATGGAATTGCATTTTGATTGGTACTCTCCTTGTGTTCTTAATCTTGCAAAGAAAGGTTTGATTCCTTATACATGGTCTAAGCATAGGTCAGAGTACTTCAAGAAGTTGTCAAAAAATAGAGGCAGGGATGCACAATCAAGATGGACTAGATTTGGTACAAGGGTCCAAGATGATGATGGCTACTTATTGTCACCAATCATGAGTCCGAGAATCTTTTCAAACCACACTAACTCTTATGAGGAAGTGTGTTTAGAGACTTCAGATGATCCAGATGATCTTCAAATTAAAGATGAACTGCCATAATTTGAAGAAGAAATCCATTCAACAATCGACAAGCTTAAAGTAATCAACCTCGGGATGGAAGGAGATCCACGCTCGACATACATCAGTTCTCTACTGAATGAAGAAGAAACCAATGACTTAGTTAGGCTATTGATTGAGTTTATGGATTACTTTGCATGGAGTTATGAAGAGATGCTTAGATTATCTCTTAACATAGCAGTCCACAAACCGACAATAGATCCTAACGCCAACCCTATCAAGCAAGCTCCTAAATATATGCGATTATAAATTAAACAACAAGTCATTTCTGAAGTCAAGAAATTGATCGATGCTAGTTTCATTAGGGAAGAAAAATACCCTACCTAGTTAGCTAGTGTCATGCCAGTTAAGAAGAAGAATGACCAAATTCACATATGCATTGATTTCAAAGACTTAAATAAGGCATGTCCTAAGGATGAATTTCCACTTCCTATACCAAAATTAATGGTGGACATCACCTCATCTCATGCAGTATTCTCCTTTATGGATGGGTCATCCGGCTATAACCAAATCAAGATGGCCCCCAAGGATGAAAGAAACACTACTTTTCAACCCCGATAATCTATATTGTTATAAGGTCATGCCTTTTGCCTTAAAAAATGGGTGCTACATACCAATGGGCCATGACTCGAGATCTTCAATGAACTCATTCATCATCAAGTTGAATGTTGTTGATGATCTAGTAGTCAAAAGCAAAGAAAAGGAAGACCATCTCTTTGACTTGAGAGTAGTTTTGAAATGGTTAAGATAATTTAACCTCAAAATGAACCCTCAAGTGTGCATTCATGTAGTAGGAAGTTCCTTGGTTTGTTGTCCGACAGAATAGAAATCAAAAGATCAAAGCTATCTTAGAAATGACACTAAAAGTCTAACTCAACTCGATCTTTCCAAGGCGTTGAGTATCTAAGATGCTTTATCTCCAACCTATCGAGAGATGCAAGCCATTTTCAGCACTTGTCAAAAGGATGCCAAGTTCAAGTGGGATGACAAGTAGCATGCCTTTGAAGATATCAAGATTTGGTGAAGTTGCGCCTAGCCTATCAGTAGCCACTTATCCTCTACACTCAGATTGATGACTTTGGCACTTTGTTGGCTCAAACCAACAATGAAGGGAAGGAGAATGCTCTATGCTACCTCAACCGTCACCTGATCCCTGCTAAAGCAAACTGCCCACTTATTGAGAAACATTTCTTAGATTTAATCTTTGCATCCTAAAAGCTATGACACTATATGCTTTTTCATAAGGTGAACTTGATTTCAAGAATCAATCCACTGCAGTATCTCATGACACGGCCGACATTATCTGAACGGTTGGCACGTTGGTCCATGATTCTCTCACAGTTTGATATCATATTCATACCCCTCCGTGCGATGAAATGATAAGCACTAGTGGATTTCTTAGCAACACCCACTTCCTGACCCCGTGATGATCCCGAACGAACAAATCATGAACTTAGGGGAGGTTGACAATCACCGTTGGGAGATGTATTTTGATGGTGTAGCTTCCTTTAATAAATGAGAAGAACCACAATCTACTCTTCCAGGAAAGGCAGAGGTGGGAATAGTTCTCTTAACTCCAGACCATGATGTGATGAGATTCTCATACTATCTCCAATCCATGCACCAACAATAAAGCCGAAGTATGAGGCTTTGATTGTTGGCCCGAGTTAGCCATTACAAGGTGTGTCAAGAGTATCAACATCTATGGGATTCGCCATCATCAACCGATTGTCGGTCCTACAAGTTCTCAAACCTTCATCATTTACGAGTATACCATGAAGCTATTGGCCCAAATCCTGAGTCACATTCACAAGGTCCTCGACTTTGTTGACCTCATTTTTAGAATGAGCTCTCAACTCCTCCATCTTAGACATAAGACTCCTCTTAGACATTAAGAGTTTCTTAGTCTTAAGATACTTTTAGTGATTAGATGAACAATTAACCTAACCCTAGAGACTTAGAAGGTTTACCCATATGAATAGGTTATGCCTTAGAGGTGTTAGGAAAATTTGCCTACCCTATAGCTTGAACCAAATCCTCACTTCCCTCTTTCAAGTCAAACTCCAAATCCAAACCAAACTTCAAACTCAATTCAACTTCAACTCAAAGACAAACTTAAATCAATTCCAATGGATTTTCTCAAATAATGAATCAATTCCAAATAACTAAATCCAAAACTCAATTCCAAATTCAAAATCTTTCCTAAGTCCCTTTGATTCTATCTTATGGACTTAGCTCAAATCAAATCCAAATCAATTCAATTCAAATTCAAGAAATTTTCTCATAACCAATTTATATTCTCATTTATATTACAAATATAAATGAAATATAAATTCAAATAACCAAAACAAAATTCAAAGCCAAATCCAAATCAAACCAAAATCCAACTTGTGCCTTTAAAAGTCAAGTTCTTGAACTTAGCCAAATCAAACTCAAATCAAGCCAAACTTTAGATTTTTCTTCATGATTCAATCAATCCTTCAATCATGAATCTAAATATAAACATAAACTTTAATCATCAGACCAAAACTAAATTCAAAAAGCTAACCTAAGTCAATCCCATATTCTCTCTTTTGACTTGAAATTATCAAATAAATCAAAACCCATTTGACTCTAAATCACTTGCAAATGAATTTATATTTCAATAAAAAGTCCATATGTGAGTTCAACCAAACTTGAATCAAGCCTATCAAGCCAACTAAACCCAATTGGCTCACTTGACCTAAAGTGGCCAATTTGACCTACATGAACCAAAATCCAATTCAATTCAAATCAAAGTGAATTAAGCCAATCCAAACTTCATGTCATGTTTGTTGATCATCATGGTTAATCAATTATCATGAATTGGGTTAAACCAAGTCAACAGCTTATTGACCAAGCCAACTTTCCCATATGAACCCAAAACTAATTGTAACCTAAACTAAATTGATTGCAACCAATGGCTCAAGTTCACTCCAAATTGATTATTGAACTTGACCAAAGCCTCAATTAAACCCAATTTGATCAATTGGTCAACCTAACCCAACTTAGCCTAATTTAACCTTTAGGGTCAAATCAGCCTAAAACCCAATCAAATTCAAATTGAACTTAACCAAAGCCTATAATATATTCCAAATGATCAACCAAACCCAAACCAAGCCATGATTTAAGTCAATTTTAATTTGGTCCAACTTGGTCAAATTTAACCAAGGATCAAATTGGCCAAAATCCAAATTAAACCAAATTCATTGAAATTGAACCAATACAATCCAAATAGTCATTTGAACTCTTGGTTTGACATTTGAATTTAAAAAATTAACATCAAATTAATTTCAAATGAACTCAAAACATGAAATTTGGTCCAATTTATGACTCATTTTAATTGCTCAAATCAAATTCAATACCAAATGACCACTTTGCCCTTGGGTCAAGGGCATCCCATGAGAAAAGACACTTTGCCAAGTGGTCATTTCTCTTCACTTGCACTCATCCATTGGTCCACATAGGCACCAAGGACACTAATTTTCTGGCCCAAAGAGCAGTTGGGGTAGCCATGACTCATGGGGAGGTGAAATCACCTCACCTCTCCCATTGGAACACTTGGCATGAAGAACTCTCACCTCCCTTTGGCTAGGACACCCATTTGTTCTTCTTGGTAGCCACTTTTCATGCCTTAGCCAACCAAAGTGAGCCACCTAGGATGATTCTCTTCCATTCCCAACCACCCCAAGCCAAATGACAAGAGTTTAGAGCCAAAAATTCAAAGAAAAGTTTAATTTTCGTTCACTTTTCAAACCAAGGCATTAGAGGTTGAAGTAATCATCCATTTCCCTCATTCTCCTTCTCCTAAAGCTTACAAGCCTATTAACAATCACCCCCACTTCATTTTGGAGAGAAATACTCCAAAATTAAGTGAATTTTGTAGAGGAAATGGTGATTACTGGTGGAAGCATTGCTACGATGTGAAGGCAAAGATCCAAGCTCATTCCAAGGCCTCTTCCCCACTCAACAACGTGCTCGGATCATCACTGCCGTCGAAAATCATCCCGGTGAGGTAACTTTCAAAAAACTGTAGCCAGCCTTAGGATCCTTCACTTGTGACATTTATTTATGTGATTTTTAGGAATTTACTCTTGATAATCCTGCATTTTTACTTTATATTATCCCAATTAGAAAATAGAAGTTTTTCGATGCGGATTAACGTGAAAATGAGTCTATTTGGATAAGTTTGCACTTAGAATTTCTCATTTTTCTCAAAATACACCTATTTTACTATTCACCCCGAGTTGCAGAACGATCCCACGGTTCAGCGGGTCGATGGCTGATTGGCTTGATGCGTCGTCGAGCCTTTAGATCATCAATATGTTATGGATCGTCGAATCGGTTCAAGTGATCGACGGCTCCGGTCGTGTGTGCCACCTGCGATCTCATCGATTCCATCATATGGACCATCCGATCTACAATCGTGATCAGGATGATACAGCGTCTAAGGTGCTTGAATTCCGCTCAAAATCGCGGTATGCACCAATCCACGGCGCATGCATGCCATCGCGACACCGCATTGCTCGTGCATTGCCACGTCGGCCTTGGATCTTTGCTAAGTAGGAAAATCGAATTTTATTTAAAAAATTATTTAAATCACCTAAAACTTCAAAAATTCATATAAAATAAAATACTTAATAAAAAAAATGTAAATAAGGGCTCGTTGAATTCATCTTTCCGAGAGGAATCCAGCAAATCTAAAATCCCTAAATTTCATTGAATATTTTGAGCTTAATTTTATTTTTAGTAAAAATCAAATTTCATTAATTAAATTTAAAATATATGTCAAATTAAGTTGAAATTTTTAGAGATTAAAACTAAAGTTAAAATACACCTACCATAAAAATTTCAAGTCAAAAGACCTTTGGATTAGAAGATATTGAATTTTGAGTGTCAAATGATTTATTTTAATAAAATAAATTAACAAACTTCATAAAAATCACTTAAATCAATTGAAACTTCATAAATTCATAACTAATTATAGAAAAATCTAAAAAAATATAAACTCACTTTCATCTTAGAGATAATTCAGAGGAGAATCCAATAAAATTATTTCTAATTGAATTTGAATAGTAGATTTTTCTTATTTAGGGTTTATTTAAAAACTTAATAACCCTAATTACTCTCTAATGACTTTATTAATTAATTTCAAACTTCTCAGGAATGTTTAGTGGGATGACTTCTGCCTCCCCTAATTTTTTTGGAATTTATTAATGAGTTAATTAGGAAAATTAATTAATGAACCCCTAATCACTCTCTTAATATAATTAAGCTTAATTAAGCATATGAATAGTGGTTTAATTCCTTGATTAAGTTAATTAAACTTTATTTAAGTGAAGAGGAGGTTTATGGAATGGGTTTGGAGTATTTTTGCTAAGTTATTCCCTAAACCACTTTCCTTCTAAATTTAATTAAGGGATAATCCACTAATGATCTACTTAATTAACTTAATAAAATTTTTAAAACATTCCATAGCTCAATCACTTCCTTCTTGGGTAGATGCTTAGGTGTTCAATAACCTAAGTAGCTTAAGAAATCATACCTAACCCACATGTGTGGAAGGGTTATGAAAGTACTTAAATTAAACCCTTTAGCTTAATTAATCACTAATTATGAGCCAATTACATTAGGCCCTTTCTTTCTTAGGTGCATTGCTGATTTAAATTCCTTGTGATTTTATGTCATACATTGGCTCATAATTATTTGATTAAATATGTTAAAGTGGTATAGGTAAGGGGTAATTAATGAACTTAATCTACACCTTAACCTAACCAAAGCATAAAATTGATCTAATCACCTAAAAATTAAACTAAAATAATACACACATGTGGGAATGGGTTAGGACCAACAAACCTTTTCACATTTCCTAAATTCAAATCAAACTCAAAACCAAATCAAAATTTTCTTAAACCAACTTTGATTCAGTTTAAATAATCTTATTCCATAGGTTTGCCTTTAGGAATTAATTAGAGTGAATGAAATTACATACTTGCATCACTTTATTTCTTTCCAAGCATGCTAAATGTGCATGTCATATGAAAATCATGCATTCATATCTTTTGAAAAATTAAACTAAAAATGAAATGTTTCCTTTATGTCAAATTACATGTTTTGGCTAAAGTAAAATATGAATGGCTATTATCACTATTAAATCCAAAATTATTTTCAAAACTTATAAAATAAATATTACAAATGAAAAGTATGCTATCTATAAGTACTTATGAGCTTGCATGTGAATAGTATAAAATGTGTTATATGATTTTCTCTCTTTTTCTTAACATAGGGGCATAGGATTTGCAAAGTGTATAGTCCATTTGAAAAGACATAACACTTGTTTGAAATCCATTCCTATACATGTCATGACTCATAAAGGAATTCCACATCACATATATAAAATAAACAACCAAATCAAACAAACAAACAAAAACTTTTTGCATGATTTTCTTTCCATGCATTTCTTTTTGTACATGCACATGTATTTAAAAAAAGTGGTATATTAGTCACAACAACCGGGTTAAGGCTTTAAGTAGCCTAAGTAGGTCTTGTACCTTACACCCCGTGCTAATAATGGACGTACTCACTTATGTCTTTTATACTTGTAAATGTGCATATGAAAAATTGATAAAAGAATCACCCTCTTCTACTTAAACAAAATCATGCATACATGAAACATTCCAAATTTCCTTAAGCAACCTCTCTTAGCATTCTCTTTCCATGCATTTCTTTGTACATGCATGTATTTAAGAAAAGTATATTAGTCTGACAACCATGGGATTTGAGGGCTTTAAGTAGTAAGTAGGTCTTATACCTTACACTGTTAATAATAATACTCACTTATATCTTTTATACTTATAAATGTGCATATGAAAAATAGATAAAAGAATCACTTCTACTTAACAAAATCATGCATACATGAAACATTCAAATTTCTTAAGCAATCTTAGCATTCATTATTAATGCTAAATACTTGCATCACATGGATAGATATGCTTAGGATTCATTCATGTGCATGAAACACATGTGGGAAAGAAATAAAATATTGTGTGTTTTGTGATAGTAATTCACTTTACTTAATCTTAAAATGCCTTTCTTTTTGAATAGGTTTGTTTAGGGAAAATCTAAACTTAGGATTAATTAAAACACATAAGAAAACATTCACTAAACTAAACAAAAAAAAATCATTAATGAATCTCCTTAGAAATCACTTAAGGTAGGGAGGAAAGAAAAGTTCTCTTCTCTTTTCCTCTCTTTACAACACTTAGTAATTAAGTAGATTCATTCAAAATAAATTAAAATCATCAAATAAAAATCAACCAAACCAACTAAACAACCTAAATGAGACCACCCTTCTAAGTTGAACTTTTTCACACTTAAAATCTAACAAAAAGCTATAAGCATACCACACATGGCACACATTAGCTAAGTCACCACTTCTAGTCCTATGTTAGGTGGTGAGGTTTGATGTTTGATTTTATTTATGATGTGATGTTTTAGTATGTTAGGGTGTATGTGCATAGAATGAATGGTAGGATGATTTAGTCTAATCATTATCTTCTAAGGGATTGTGCTTAAGGCTTGTAATAAAATATAATGCTTTTCTTTGTGAAATTACTTACCCTAAGCATAATCCAAAATAGGTGGACTTGGTTACCCATGTGTGGGTGCTAAGTCAATTTGTTTTATATACATGCTTGGGAATGTGTGGTTTGTTTAATAATCTCTATTTTGCAGGTTTTAGTTAGATTTACTTTTCCATTTTCATGTAATTTTGCAATTAGGATTTTGGAATGATTGTTATGGGGGATTAGGATGAACATTGGTTATAAGACTATATCTTATGTACCATGTGAAGCCTTTGGAGCATCTACATTCCAACCATCCAAAAGAAGGAACCAAAAGAAGAAAGAAGAAAAGAAGAATGAAGACCCCCATAACATGAATTTCCTTACTTGATTATAATTAATTCATTTGTAATCTGGGTTGTATAAGGGTAGAGCTTAGCTACCTAATTTCTTTTTGAGTTTGTGTGGTGGAGCCCGACCATAAATGGCCTCTTATTCTTTTTGCTAGCTTTATAAAATGTTTGATACTTGTTTAGCTTGTGCATTAAGATGTCATGTTTCCTAGTTTCTTCCTTGCTTTGATGTATGGTGGATGACGATTAGGCTCCTAGGAAAAAATAAATCTTCTACCAAATTAATCAATTAAAAACTAAAAATTAATAACTCATAACCTCATTTAAAGCTTAGGTTATAAATCAAGATAAAAGAATTAGCAACTCCTTAGCTGGATGTTGTATTTTCTTTCTCACATCACCCATTAAAAGCATCTTATTTCACTCTTGTTATGGAGGGCTTCCACCCATGCTAGGGAACTTAGCTTGACCTTTGAGAGCCATGGTAGAAACACACCTTATTTCTAGCTGATTTTGGCCCATAATCTAATTTATCATGCATTAGGCATATGAAACCTATATCCTGAGTCAAATGAATTATCCAAAAATGAAAAAAAATAAAATATATGGAAAATTTGCATTAGATTTAAATTATTAATCATGCCTTACATGATCTAGTCACTTAGAGAGTGTGTTTAAGGGCTTAGTATCCTTTCTAAATAATTAACAACATTACTATCTCGCATAAACATATGACTTGCCTACATGAATTTAAAACTGTAGGAGGAGTTAGTTGGCCACCACCCAAGGTTATAAGTCCAATAGTCGGTGGTTTATCCTCTCTATGGAGGTAAATTATATACCCATTTTTGCATTAGATTTAGGTCATGCTTTTGGCCCTCACCAAAGCTCCCTAAACTTAAGTTCCGAGGTTGCTTCTCCCTTTATGGGCCACAAACATAAATCCTCACCTCCTAGATATTTCCATAATCTTGTGTTTTGGAATTATAAGCCCTAAATATCTAATAAAAATTCAACTCAAACAAATAATTCACTTCAATTTCAAAAATGTAAAGCCCAACCATAGGAAAGTTTGAGATGCTTGCTAGGTTTTCTAGCATCGTAAGCATCTTCTACTTATCTTTATTTGGCTTTGAAAAGAACTCCCTCCTCTATGATCAATCTTATTTGATCTTCCAAAAATAAACCAATTGATTGATAGTCCTACCCTTAAAATCTTTGAAGATAATGATCATTTACCTTAATCGAGAGTATTCTTAAGGAACCTCATTCCTTAAGATGTAATTAACTATGGGGGCTTGCCCCTATAGGGAGCTTAAGAACGATTTAAAATAAACCGCTTTACTTTTCCATGTAAAGTAGGAAGAATCTCAGTACATGTAGACCCATAGTCCTTAGGAGTCCTTATTCAAGTGATTATGTCCATTGTAGGGTGGTGACTTCTATCCTTTGAGATAATACACATCTTCTCAATGTCATACCCTATCACCCTAATAAGAATATCTGGATCTATGTGGTGTCCAAACTAAAGGCATATATTTATGTTTTCATTTATCCTCTTCAAACGGATAGATGAAGGCATAAATATTTCACCACAAGAACATAGTAGCAGATACTTTGACCAAACTTTCTAAAGAATTAGCATGTTCAGAAGATGAGTCCATATCAATAAGGGTCTAAAATAAATAAGTCCTATCCCTTGATCAACTCATCAACTTTCTCTTGAAGGGGGTTGCCATTGTGAAAAGGACAAGGAGCTGGATTGGAGGCAGCCATTCATAGATTACTTGATTAGAGGCAAACTATCTCAAGAGAAGTCACAAGCCCATTAGATGAAGTAGAAAGCTCTCTCCTATGCTCTCATGGATGGCACATTATACCGACGATACTTCGATCAAATGTGGTTACATTATTTAGACAAATATGAAGCCTATAGCATCATGACTGAGGTACATTAAGGTCTATGTGGAGCGCATCAATCAGGTTTGAAGATGAAAGCAAAAATCAAGAGACTAGGATACTACTAGCCTTCGATGATCACAGACTGTATTGATGTAGCTAGGAGATTCCATGAGTGTCAGGTACATGGTGTGGTCCTACATCAACCGTCCAACATTCTACATCCTACTTGGCCTCATGGCCATTTGAGTGTTGGGGTATCGACATTTGGGTCTAATCGATCCTCCTTCTTCCAAGGGGTCATTGACTTAGTGCCACACTTTTCAAGTGGTAGGCAATCCCACTTAGAGAGGTCACAACTTTGCATGTGCTCCAATTTCTCAAGAACTATATCATATATAGGTTTGGGGTACCTTGAAGAATTATATCCGATAATGGTACCTCATTCAAGAGCACCAAAATCAACATCTTCACCAGAAGATATGGTCTATATTGAGATACTCATCTACTACCCCGGGGAAAATGGCCTAGCATAAGCATTCAACAAAACTCTCATCTATACTAAAGAAGACACTATGATAGCGATAGTGGCATGAGCTTAGTTGAAGCATTGTGGGCATACCACACCATATACAGAACTCCAACTAGATCTACCCCATTCTCCTTAGTGTATGGGTCTGAAGCCATTCTATCATTAGAAGTCTAACTCCCGTCACTAAGGATAATAATGGGTAGTCAAATAACTATAAAGTAGAATGCCAACTTACGATTAGAAGAGCTTGAAGGTTTGGAGGAGAGAAGCCTACAGGCGTGCTAGAACCTCGAGTTGTACAAAGCCAAAATAATTCAATCTCATAACAAGCTAGTCCGCCCTAGAGCTTTCCAAGTAGGAGAGCTTATTTTAGTTCTAAGGAGGCCAATTGTTGCCCATCGAAAGATGGGAGGCAAGTTTGAACCCACTTGGGAAGGCCCTTTTGCCATGGAGAAGGCCTACCAAAGAGGATCTTACCAGTTTATTGATTATAAAGGGAACACTCGATGCTTCTAATTAATGGGATATATTTGAAGAAATATTACTCATAAAAATAGGTTTGAAAATAAATTTCATCAAAAATTCTATTTAAAATTCATCAAAATATTCTCTTCTTTCGAAGCATTGTTTGCTTGCTTGCGAATTTTCCATGACGTGTTTAGGTTAGGTGTAAGAGAACCCAAGATGCATCCTACCCTTTCTTTCACAACACTGAACACAAGTCAAACATAATTCTCTAATGCTACTAGAATAGGTGTGAGAAGACCCGAGAGGCATCCTATTCCCTGAAATAAAAACATAACAACAAACATAATAACAAACACATATCTTTTTATCTCAGGATATTTTGATGTGGGAGAAAGTCCCCTATGACACTCACTCATTAGCTGCTCTAGGTCAGGCTGACATACTACTTTGTTAGTACATCACCCCAATGGTCAGGCTGACATACTACTTTGTTAGTACATCACCCCAATGGTCACTTGTCCGATGGATGTGAGTTCCTGTGCTTTCTTCCTAACTTGACCATTGCAAACCAATGAGCGCCTTGTTAGTTTGGTAGACTTCACTATACAGCCAGTAAACTGCCTCATGTTGACTATATTTAAGAGGATGTAAGTCTACAAGCTTTCATCTTGAACTAGCCATCTTGTATTAACTAGGTTGAGTATATTTGAGGTTGAGGATAAGTCCCCCAGTGGATCCTTTCCTCTTGACTACTCTTGAGTTGATATAAATTCCCAGTGACATTCACTTAGTAGTCGCCCTAGGTCAGATAACACCTGTCGAGCTGAAGATAGACTATCTCAATAATCAGTTCTATTATAGGAGGATGTGAGTCCCCGATGCTTTCTTCCTAGGCTGATTATCGCAAACTGATGGGCACCTTAGGTTGGTTGATGTTTGCTATGCTGATAGTGACTCACCCGGTGGGTACACCACTCTTGGTAGATATGAGTCCCCGAGCATTCTCCTTGAGTTGGCCACCGAATACCTATAGAAATTATCTTCTCCAGGGTTTTAGATAAAGCCCTTAGTGGCCCCTTCCCCTGCTAGCACTCTATTTGGATTACATCCTTAGTAACCCCATTTAGACACTACCCGGGTTACTCTTGGATCGGACATTCCCTCTTTCCTAGTAGCCACCCCTGTGGTTGGAGAATCCATTCAGCGGATGCACATATTCTCCTTTAGTTCAGTAAAATTGAGATAGGTTTAGGCTAATATAAGCTCCTTCTCAGTATGATCCCTTACAAACCAACATGGTCCATGATAAATAAATAAATAAAATAAACAAATTAATTTGCTTGTGGATCAGGAATTCAAGCCCCAGTGGCCCCTTTCCCAAGCAGGCATCCTATCTTTAGGGCAGTGTTAGCAGAACTCCCTATAGGAATAGCCTGACTACCTGAGTTGAGATAAGCCCAGGTTGGCACTCTCTCCATAGTCGCTCTTAGGTCAGGTTCAATCTATTTTGCCACAAATAGGTTGCCCATCGGTCATTTTGCTTTGGAAGATATAAATTTACTACACATTCTTTCTAGCATGACTGTCACAAATTGACGGGCAGCCCCAGGTTAGGTTAACACATTACCCTAATGTGTTCTAGTCTTTTATTAGAAAGATGTGAGTCCCAGCTTTCTTCCACTCATTCGCAAGAAAGACACCCCTTTGGTTGGATAGTTCTCCCCTTGGCCGGGAAGCTACTCTATTTAGATTGATAAATCTAAGATAGATCAAGGAACCACGTCCCCTACTCAGTACAGTCCATTCCAAACCGATGGGATCCATCAAATATAGTTAAAAATAAAATTAACTTTGACTATCTTTGAGCTAATTTAAGTCCCCTAGCAACATTCACTCAATAGTCAGTCCTAGGTTGGGTTGACATGTTACCTTGCTAATGTGTCACCCCAGCGGTCCTTTGTTCAAGAAGATGTGAGTCTCCGTGCTTTCTTTCCTAAATTGACCATTACAAACTGAAAGGCAACCCCTTTAGTTGGGTAGTCCTACTATGTGGCTGGTAGACTACTCCCTTTGGATTGATAAATCTGTATTAGATCAAGGACAACATGGCCCCTACTCAGTGCAGTCCATCATAAACCAATGGGATCCATCAAATATAATTTAAAAATGAAACTAATTTTGACTATTTTTGAGCTGATATAAGTCCCCTAATGATATTCACTCAGTAGTCAACCTTAAGTTGGGTTTGATTCATTATGTTACCAACTGATCACCCCAATGACTGATCACCCCAATGCTTTCTTTGTAGTACAATTGCTGCACACCGAAAGACAACCCCTTTGGTTGGATAGTCCTACTATATGGTTGGTAGACTACCCCTTTGGATTGGTAAATCTGAGCCAGATCAAGGCCAATATGGCCCCTACTCAGTATGATCCATCGCAAACCAATAGGGTTCATCTCAAAATTCAAAATTCAAAATTTAAAACAAAATCAACCTTCCTCCTTAGTGGGGTTAAACTAAACATACAAATCAAATTCAACCTCCATAGTGGTGTCAAATCAAATCAGACAAATCAAATCAATCTGCTTCTCCCTAGTCAGATGCAAGTCTTTCTGGTTCTCCAATAGATCTCGAATTCTAATCCCTCAGTGGATTTCACAACCTCTTACCTCCAGTGGATGACTTGAACCATTTTCCTCAGTGGAAAGTTCATATACTCAATCCTTAGTAGATTCCTCCTTCATTCTCTTATGTCTTAGATGTAAGTAGAGCTGCATTACACTATCTCTTGATTCCTTCTACACCTCTAATTTGAGAGTAGATCATTTTTGTTAGTGCTTGCAATCATTCAAGCATTGTTGGTCATCTCAGTCAACACCAATATGTATGGTGTACCTTGTTAGTCACACCATTCCCTTTGTTGACCTCACTTTTGGAGTGAGCTCTCAACTTCTCCATTTTAGATAATCCTCTTAACATTAAGTTCCTTAGTCTTAAACCTTTAGTGATTAGGTAAATATTTAACATAACCCTAGAGACTTAGAAGAGTTAACCATAGAAATAGGTCATGCCTTAGGTGTTAGAAAACTTGCTACCATAGCTTAAACCAATCCTCACTTTCTTTTTTTACAAACCAAACTTCAAATCCAAACCAACCCCAAATTCAAATCAAATTCCAACAATGACTTTTCTCAAATAATTCAAATCAATTCCAAAAATTCAAATCAATTCAAACTCAAAAGATTTTCTCCTAAATTTATATTCTCATTTATATTCACAAATAAATGAATATAAATCAAAAACAAACCAAATCAAAACTCAAGTCCAAATCTAAAATCTTTCCTTGGTCATTTTGATTTCATCTAATGGACTTAGCTTAAATCAAATTCAATTCACTTCAAATTCAAAAGATTTTCTTATAACCCATTTATATTCTGATTTATATTCACAAATATAAATAAAATATAAATTCAAATAACTAAATTCAAAACTCAAATCTAACTAAAACCACCTATCCTTTCAAGTCAAATTCTTGAACTTAGCCAAATCAATCTCAAATCAATCCAAGCCTTTGGATTTTCTATCCAAACAATCAATCCTTCAATCACAAACCAAATATAAACACAAACTTCAATTATCAAGCCAAAATCAAATTAACCCAAATCAAGCCCATGTTTATCCTTTGAACTTGAAATTGTCAATTGAATCAAAACTCATTTGATTCCAAATCACTCGCAAATGGATTTGTATTTCAATCATAAGTCCATATGTGAGTTCAACCGAACTTGAATCAGGCCTTGATTAAGTCAATTGATCCACTTAGGCACACTTGACCCAAAGTGACCTAAAACACCAAAATTCATCCAATCCAAATTGGATTGAACTAAATCTAAGACTCATTGTGAGCAACAATCATTTAAGATGATCAATCACTCAAATTAGGTCAAACCAAGTCAAACTATTTGACCAAGTCAACCAAATGAAACCTAAACTGCAAAATCCACCATAGGCCAAATTGATTGAAATCATTCATCTAAACCAATTTATGATCAATGATTGATGACCAAATCATCATTTAGCCAAACTAGCCCAAATGGCCACTTGAAGTTGACCCAAATTGACCTAAAATCAAAATATGTCAAATCTTGATCTAATCCAAATTGATTGCAACCAATGGGTCAAATTCATTCTAAATCACTTGTTGAACTTGACCAAAGCTCAATTGGCCAAGTAGAGCCAACTAGCCCAATTGGCCATGAACAACCCACTTAAAAGGTCAAATCAACAAATCAAACCAAAAATTGAAACCAAAGCTTGCAATACATTTTTAAATGAACAACCAACCTAAACCAACCCATGATCTAATTAATTAGTCAAATTGGTTAACTTGACCCATTTGACCTAAGTGAACTCAAATGAACCAAAACTAAATATAAATTAAATTGAACCAAATGAATGATACCAAAATATTTCAAATAGTCATATGAACTTGGCCTAACCCTTAGTTTGACCCAATTTGACCAATTGGTCAACTTGACCCAAGTTGACCCATGTTGACCCAAATGGGTCAACATGAGCCAACTCATATCAAATAAACTCCAAATTCATTGAAAATTGGCACAACCTATTTTACAATCATTCCAAATATTCCCAAATAAAAATAAAAGCCAAATGACCATTTTACCCCTAGGTCAAAGGGTAACCTATGATCAAATTCATGGAATTTGATCATATTCATGACCACTTGGCATCCTCTTAGTGGTTTGGACACTAAGGAGGTGTGCATGACCCAATGGGTTTGGGTCATATAACCAAATCCAAATACCCACAAAACCCAATAAAGCCAACGACCTACTCAAAATTTTGCACTTGGAATCTCTCACATCCTCATTTAACACATGTGCACTCCACACCACCAGCCCTCTAAAATTGAATCACATGGAGCTTGTAACAACCAAAATAACTCATCCAATCAAACCAATTTGATCAAAACGGCAAGTAGACTCACGGATGTCTGATCCAAGTAGGGGGAGATATACTCCCTCTCATTTCATTCCAATTCACCATACTTGCATTCAATTGAGCCCTAGGAACCCAAACAGAGCTTCCCAAAGCTTCTCCAAAGTTTCTCAAGTTCAATCAAACTTCTCCTTCTCAATTTTCCTTAAGCCAAAATAGGGAGGTAGGAAATTCCAACTCACTCATCACTCCACCAAAGTCCAAATTACTTTGCAAGCACCATCAGAGAGGCAAGTCGAGTTCACCCAAGGTGTTTTCCAAGCAACCAGGCCATGGGAAGGAGTAGTTCGATCAAAGCCATTGAAGCAAGCTTTGGTCAATTGGAAGATCCACTATAAATTGAACCTTCAAACCTTCTGCAAGACTTTGTCTCCACTAGACAAAGCTACCTCAATGGTTGAGAGCACCGGTGATAGCCTCCGACAAGGTATGCCTCAAAATCGAGCTTAAGTTCAAAATTTTTTGGTCCTTTATGAAGGGAAGTGTAATCACAATAGAATTCCACCGTTGGATATTATCTTCTTTGCTTCTAGATGGTGTGGGTTGAATCGTAGCCCAATCTGAGCTCAAGTGAGCTCAAATCAAGCCATAGAGGATGGACGATCTCCATCTCCCGTAGGCGAGGGCAAGGATGAATCATGGACCATCCATCCCATATGTTTTGGATGGATGGTCCTGATTAATCCATTTAGATCTAATGATTTAATCCTTCAAAACTATGAGTTTAATTTAGACCGTCTGATCTTTGATCAGATGGTCCAAGGGAAAGCGCGTAGCACCATCGGCTGATGCGATATTCAATTTGACAACTTAAATAACCAATCCTGTCACGCCACATGAAAAGCGTGCACCACTTCAATAGCCCACATGGCGCCGACGGGATTAGTTATATAATTAAGGTATTTAATTATCCTTTAATCACTGAGACTTCAAAAATTTATAACTAAATGTAGAAAAATCTAAAAAAAAAAAATGCAAGCTCAACTTCATTTTAAAGATAATTCAAAGGGAATAATATAAAAATAAGTTTAATTGATTTTGAACAGTAACATTTACTCAATTTGGGTTTTATTGGGATGTAATTATGTTAATTAATCCTTAATTATTTCAATAATTAATTCCAAACTCTCAAGGGTTAATTAGTGGGTTAACCTCTACCTCCCATGATTTTCTTGGAATTTATTATTGGATTAATGTAGGTAATTGCTTATTTCATCTCTAATCACTCCCTTAATAAATTAAATGATTAATTAACCTATTAAATGATAATGAATTATTTAATTAAACTTGTTAGTCATCTTGGAATAGTGGATAGACTTAGGGATTGAGATTAGGATACCTTTTCAAAATCTTTTCCCCTAAGTCTATTTCATTTAGATGAAGACTTAATTAATTTACAAATTGATTAATGATTTAATCATTTCATTAAATAGCTTAATTAACCAAACTCAAAATCAAAAATTAATTCATAAACTTAATCACTTAATTAATCCCAATATTGGGTAGATTCTTAGGTGTTCAAAAGCCTAAGGTGAGCTTAAGAAATCAAATCCAACCCACATGTGTGGGAGGGGTTATGAAAGTACTTAATTAAATATTTTAGCTTAATTAATCATTAATGTGAGCTAATTGCATTAGGCCCCTTTCTTTCTTAGGAACATTTCTAATTTAAATTTCATGTGGTAGCATATCATATGTTGGCTCATAATTAGTTGGTTAATTATGTTAAAGTGGTGTAGGTAAGGGGTAATTAATGGATTTAATTTACACCTTAACCTAAACCAAATATAACATCAATCTAATGGTTCTAAAATTAAACTAAACTAATTCACACATGGGGGAATTGGGTTAGGACCAGCAAACTCTTCTCACATTTCCTAAATCAAATTAAATTCAAAATTAAAATAAAAATCTCTTTAAAATAATTTTGATTCACTTTAATTAACCTTATTTCATAGGATTGTCTTTAGAAATTAATTAGGGTGAATAAAATTACATGATTACATCACTTTATCTCTTTCCAAGTATGTTAAATGTTATTTTCCATGTGAACTCATGCATTCATTCCTTTTGTAAAATCAAATTAGAATGAAATATTTTTTTTTGTCAAATTACATGCTTTGGCTAAAGTAAGGATATGAATGGTTATTATCACTACTAAATCAAAAAATTATTTTCAAGATCTATAAATCAAAGATCATAAATGAAAGTATATCACTTATAAATATTTATAAGCTTGCATGTGGGTTTTCTTCTCTTTTCTTAACATGGGTTTGTATAAGATTTACAAAGTGTATAGTTCATTTGAAAAGAACATAACACTTGCTTAAGTTTATTCCTATGCACTCTCATGTCATAAATTAAGAAGGATCTTCATATTACATATATATAAACCAAACCAAATAAATAAATAAAAAATTTAAAAAAATATTTTGCATGATTCTCCATCCATTCATTTGCTTTTGTACATGCACATGTATTTAAGAAAAGTGGTATATTAGTCTGGACATCCCGGGATTGCGAGGCTTTAAGTAGCCCCAAGTAGGTCTTATACCTTACACCCTTGGTATATAAAACAATGGCGTCGTACTCACTTATATATTTCATATATGTAAATGTGCATTTGATCAATGGATAAGAGAACCACTCTCTTTTCTACTTAACAAAATCATGCATTCATGAAATATCCAAATTTTCTTAAATAACATCTATTTGCATTCACCATTAAGGTGTGCTAAGACTTTGCATTTGTATGTATAATTATGCTTAGGATACATTCATATGCGTGATACACATGTTAGAAAGAAATAAATGATTGTGTGTTTTGTGATAATAATTCACTTTTAATTAGTCCTAAAATGCCTTTCTCATTGAATAGGTTTATTTAGAGCAAATCTAAACTCAGGATTTATTAAAACACATAATAAAATATTCACTAAAGAAAAATCATTAATGAATCTACATTAAAATTACTTAAGGTAGGGATGAAAGAGAGGTTCTCTTCTCTTTTACAACACATCGTAATTAAGTGTAGGTTCATTCAAACCGAATCAAATCATCAAATAAAATTGACCAAATCAATTAAATCATTTAAATGAAATCATCCTCTAAATTGAATCCTTTCACACTTAGAAAATTCTAACCTTAAAGCCTAGCTAAGACATACCACACAAGCCTTAAATGGCACACATGTTAGGCTAAGTCACCATTTCTAGTGCTATGTTAAGACGGTGCATGGTTTGATGCCTAATTTTATTTTGTGATGTAATATTTTAGACTAGATGTTAGGGTGTATATGCATAGACTGAATGATATAGTGATCTTAGTCTAATCATTATTTTCTACAGGAGATTGTGCTTAAGGGGTGCTGTAATAAAATAAAAATACTTTTTACTATGCAGGTTGCTTATACCCTTAAGCATAATCCAAAAATAGGACAGGTGGACTTGGTTACCCATGTGTGGGGTGCTAAGTCCAATTTATTCATATATACATGCTTGGGATGTGTGGTGTGTTTAACTAATCTCTATTTTATAGGTTTTAGTTAGATTTACTTTTCCCATTTTCATGTAATTTTTGTGATTAGGATTTGGAATAAATGTTATGGGGAAGTGAAGGTGAACATTGGTCATAAAACTAGTCTTATATACTATGTGAAGCCTTTGGAGCAACCATATTCCAATCAAGCCAAAAGAAAGAAAAGAAAGAAGCAAATAAATATGAAGAAAGAAGAAATGAAGAAATAAAGAATGAAGACCCACCCATAACATAAATTCCTTCTAAATTATAATTATTCATTTGTAATCTGAGTTGTATAAGGGTAGGGCTCGGCTACCCATTTCTTTTTCGGGTTTGTACAGAGGAGCCCGACCACAAATTTCTTTTATTCTTTTGCTAGCTTTATAAAATTATTTGATGTTTGTTTAGCTTGTGCATTAAGATGGCATATTTTTCTTAGTTTCTTTCTTGCTTTGCTGAATGGCATGGATGCGATTAGGCTCCTAGGGAAAAATAAATTTTCTATCCAATTAAATAACTTAAAATTAAAATTAACATAACTCATAACCTCACCTGAAGCCTAGGACATAATCAAAATAATAAAAGATTTAGCAACCCCTTATTTGGATGTTGTCACATCATGCATAAAATCATCTTGCTTCACTCTTGTGGAGGGCTTCCTCCTTTGCCAAGAACATGGCTTAACCTTTGAGACCCATGGTGGAAACACACCTCCTTCTTGCTGATTTTGGCCCATAACTAATTTCTCATTCATTAGGCATCTGAATCCCATAGCCCGTGTCAAATTAATTGGCCAAAAATAAAATTAAACTTAACAAAATTTGCATTAGATTAAGTCATGAGTTCATGCCCTACATAATCTAGTCTCTTAGGGAGTGAGTTTAAGGACTTAGTCTTCTTTTTAAATAAACAACAACCTAGCTATCTTGTAAAAGCATAAGACTTACCTACATGTATTTAAAATTATAGGAGTAGTTAGTTGGTGACCACTCACAGAAGGTTGTAAGTCCAACAGTTTGGTGATTTATCCTCTCTTATGGAGGTAAACCATATCCTCATTTTTCACCTTAGATTTAGGTCATGCTTTGGCCCTTGCCAAAGCTCCCTAGATTTAGGATCCGAGGTTGTTGTTTCCCTTTGCGGGTTACAAGCATAAATCCTTACATCTTAGAAATTTCTATGATCTTGTATCATAAAATTGTAAGTCCTAGATTTCTAATAAAAATTCAACTCAAACAAATAATTCTCTTCAAATTCAAAAATATAAAACCCAACCATATGATAGTTTGGGATGCTCACTAAGCTTCTAGCATCGTGAGCATCTCCTACTTATCTCCATTTGGTTTCAATAATAACTTCAACTTTTTGATCAATCAAATTTGATCTTCTAACAATAACCAATTTATTGATAGTCCTATCTTTGAAATCATTGGAGACAATGATCATTTACTTTAATCAAGATTATTTCTAAGGAATCTCTTTTCTTAACATGTAATTAACTATGGGGTTTGCCTTCATAGGAAACTTAATGAACCTAATTTAAAATAAACCCTCCTTTACTTTTCCATGTAAAGAAGGAGAAGAATATCTAGTACATCTGAAGACTCATCATCATTAGGAGTCCTTATTAGGTGATTAGGTCTTTTGTAGGGTGGTGACTTCTATCTTTCAAGATAGTACACATTTCCTCAATGTCATACTCGATAATCATAATAAGAACATCTACAGATCTACGTGGTGTCCAACAAAAGAAGATTTTATTTTTATTTTTATTTAGTTTATTTTAGATGAAGATTAAAGATAAAAAAAATTCACCACAATATCTTTAGAATTTTAAAATATATTAAAACTTGTGATTTCAAATACTTGTTTTTTTAATAGCCAACTATAATTTCTCATAATGATTCAGTTTGACTCTTTTTATTTGGGAAAATTGTGTCTACTAGTCATGGTTGTTTAAGTGATATAAGACAGGGATCTAGAGTTGCCTTCAGTTAAATTGATAAATCTGACCGAGTATCCAAATTAATATTTTCAAATGCGATTTATTAGGCATTATAAGTCAGAGTTCTTAGGTCTTCTCTCAATTGAATCAGTGTATTTTATCAAGGACTTAAATCATTGCTATCAATCATGATTGATTAGGTGATGCCGTTGGGTTTTACTTAGTAGTGCGATAGGTACTAAAATTATTGACATTGGAAAAAAAAAAAGAAAATCTACAAGTATTGTAGTTTAAAAAAGTTCATTAACCATTGTGAACATTGACTTGATTTGCATGGCAATGCAATAAGCCCTCAAAATCAATGATGTATAGCTTCAAGTCCCTACTCAGCCGACTGAGGCAATCAAATTCAACTCTCTAAGCGATGCTCTTAGATCAAAATGAAAGGATAACCATATGATGTTAAATGATCCCCATTCAAGTTGGATTTAGCACTTGCACCATGTTATCACCCTTTTATCATTAAACTTTTAAAGGCTACAATTCTAACAAATTACATTAAATATACCTTATCTCTCATAACATTATCATAAAATTATTTTATTTGTACATGATATTGTTCTTTGACTTGGAATCCATAAGTTGGATAAGCATAAAGGTTGTGTAAATACTATAAGCTTCAATGCAAGTGGCAGCATTCTTGTCTCTGGCTTTGATGATAGAATGGTAATGTTATGGACCGGGAAATGGGGCTTGTTAAACTATCATTCCATTCAGATCATATGAACAATGTTTTCTAAGCAAAGTTTATGCCCTACATAGATGATATGATAATGGTTACATGTGCTATTGATGGGGAAGTATGCTTCTTTACTATATTCTTTTTCATAGTTTTTAACTTTTAGATGTTGTATTATCTTACATGCACTCACCAAAGCTTGTTCTTTATTTTAATTATATGTATTTTTATGTTTTAAACCACCAAGTTATGATTGCAAAATTACAAGAAGGAGGACATGTCTTCACAAAAAATGCTAACTAAACATGTGGATCGAGCTCATAAAATGGCAGTTGAGCCAGGCCTTACATACTATATAGTTGCGATGAAGATGATTGTGTTTATCATGTTTGTGCTATTTTTATGCTTTTTTGATTAAATTTTCTCTCGATTATTCTACTTTCTTATTTTACTAATTTTTTTCCTGTACCTTTCATTTCATAGTTTGATATGAGAACCGAGATTGCAACTTTTCAAAAGTAAAAATTTCAAAGACTAGTGGAATTATATGCCAATCGTTCACCTAAATGCTATTGCAATTGATCCAAGGAACCCTAATCACTTCGCTATTGGATGGATGATTCGTTAAGAAGGTGTATGATGACCGTATACATTTGTTTGGTGGTGGTATAACATGATTAGTTTCATATCAAAGTGGCCTTGTACATTTTCGAGGCGATATATCTTTTCTATAAGGACTAGGGACTAGGTCCTAATCCAGATTAAGTAACCTCATGTTCCGCCATGAAAACTGATGCAAGTGTTTGGATATTTGAAAGGTCATTTTATCCATCTACTGAAGATCCAAGTGCTGGAGATGCAGTGCAGGTCTACAGTGGGCATCGAAATTGTGAAACAATGAAAGAAGTGAGCTTTTTTAGCCCAAACTGTGAGTATGTTACTAGTAGATCTAACTATGGACATATGTTTATTTGTAGGAAGAAAAGAGGGAAGCTATTGTGATGGAAGGGGACAAGTGTGTTGTGAATTGTATTGAAGCTAACCCATGCACCACTATGCTTGCTAGTTGTGGGATTGAGAAAGATATTAAGATATGACTACTAAATGCTAAGGAACCAGCTGCGCTTGTGGATATTGATGAGGTTAGCACATTTCCTTTTCCTTTTGAATTTTGTTTCTCTTATTGTTGATCAGAATTTGTTTTCTTTAGGAGTTATTTGGTTAAATGATTTAGCTAGTATGCAGGCTAAATCTTGCCAAATAATTACTTGAATTCCATAAATGCTACTAAGTTTTTAAATATTATTCTATACTAAAGCTCAAATTTAGTAAATCATGGGTGTAGTAGGATTTAAGAGATTCATACCACTCATGTTCTTCATTATGCTCTTGTTCTTCTCAATTCAAATTCTTAGTTTTGAAAATATCTTCCAAACAATTTACCATCTTTCCACCAGAGTTAGCATATATCTTGCAAAATAAAATTTAGAATTTGATGCTTTTAAGATTTATTGAATATGAATTTTCCAGAATTACTAGATTTTAACATGGCCAAATGACTCCATAAGCTTTTTAAATCTTATTCAAGTTAATTAGTGAGGGTTTGTATAATTTAAGGGCTGTTTGGTGTTCTATTTTTGACATGATTTGAGCAACATTTAGTTTAAATCCTGCCAAATAAGAATTTGGGGAATTTAAATTCTTTGTTTGATAGATCATATTTCAATCTTTATAGATCAATCAAGTATTTTCCAAATCTTATCATGCACTGTATTTAAAAGGTTTATAAGCTTCCTCCAATAATTTATATACTAAAATAAATAAGAAAATAATTTTTAAAATTTAACATAATTAACAATTATCATGCCCAATAATTTTTAGGTTTTAATCCTTTCAAGATTTACTAAATCTTGAATTACAAAATTTATTAAATCCTTCTTGTAGTCAAATAGCCCCTTTGGTTTAATCATGAAAACTTATTGTCTTCATATACTTTAAGGATATTGGTTATTATTATGTTCTTTTACATAATAAATTATTTACAACATATTTTGTTTTTTCTCACTAACCTAGACGTTGAGATGTGGATTCAAGGCTTTCAATTGCTGTGGTAAGTGGTTAAGGATGTATGGGAGACCTCTAAATGAGTGGAGGAATTTTATGTGTGATTTAGGTCAAGAAAGATAATTGAATGAGAGCTTAGATTAAATAAGCCTTAGGACTAACCTTAGGATTTAAAAACCTTTAGGGTTGTATCATGAAGGGGGATTTAGTGCATGAATCCTCTTGAAAGTTGTGGGGGAATTTTAGGAGATGTAATTTGGCATTTTTATGGGGTCGAAGTGGTTTAAGGGTATTTGGTGGAAACTACATCCATAAATTTAATTAAAAATTTTCAAACATATACTTAATTTTTTTCCATTTTGGATGAATCATTTGATCTTGATCTATTAGTGGGGCTATCATGACCCTTAATTTGATCTTGATCTTTGATGTTACTCTAATAGTGCAGTGTTGACCTCATTTTTAGATTGAGCTCTCAACCCCTCCATCTTAGACATAGGACTCCTCTTAGACACTAAGAGTTCTTTAGTCTTAAGACACTTCTAGTGATTAGGTGAACACTTAACCTAACCCTAGAGACTTAAAAGAGTTAGCCATATGAATAGGTTATGCCTTAGGGGTGTTAGGAAAATTTACCTACCCTATAGCTGGAACTAAATCCTCACTTCTTCTTTCAAGTCAAAACTCCAAATTCAAATCAAACTCCAAACTCAAATCAACTTCAATTCCAAACCAAACCTTAAATCAATTTCAATGGATTTTCTGAAATCATGAATCAATTCCAAATGATTGAAACCCTTGATTGAATTCCAAATTCTAAAACCTTTCCTAACTCCTTTGAATTCATCTTATGGACTTAGCTCAAATCAAATCCAAATCAGTTCAAACTCAAGAGATTTTCTCATGACCCATTTATAGTTTCATTTATATTCACAAATATAAAAAAATATAAATTCAAATAACCAAAAATAAATCCAAAACTCAATTTTAAATTCAAAAATCTTTCCTAAGCCCTTTGATTTCACCTTTTGGACTTAGCTCAAATAAAAATCAAATCACTTCAACTCAAGAAATTTTCTCATAACCCATTTATATTCACATATATATTCACAAATATAAATGAAATATATATTCAAATAACCAAAACCAAATTCAAAACTCAAACCCAAATCTAACCTAAATCCAACCTATACCCTTTCAAGTAAAATTCTTGAACTTAGCCAAATCAACCTCAAATCAATTCAAACCTTTGGATTTTCTTCATGATTCAATCAATCCTTCAATCATGAATCCAAGTATAAACATAAACTTCAATCATCAAACCAAAACCAAATTCAAAACTCAAACCCAAATCTAACCTAAATCCAACCTATACCTTTTCAAGTCAAATTCTTGAATTTAGCCAAATCAACCTCAAATCAATTCAAACTTTTGGATTTTCTTCATGATTCAATCAATCCTTCAATCATGAATCCAAGTATGAACATAAACTTCAATCATCAAACCAAAACTAAATTCAAAACTCAAACCAAAGTCAAACCCATGTTCATTCTTTGAACTTGAAATTGTCAAATGAATCAAAGCCCATTTGACTCCAAATCACTTGTAAATGAATTTATGTTTCAATCATAAGCCCATATGTGAGTTCAACCAAACTTAAATCAAGCCTTAATCAAGTCAATTGACCCACTTAGGCTCACTTGACCCAAAGTGACCTAAAGTATATTTTGAGCTAAATTCTAATCCTACCCAAATTGGATTGAACTAAGAACACCTAAGCCTCACATTGTGAGCAACAATCATCATGAGATGATCAATCAACCAAATTGGGTCAAACCAAATCGTTAAGGGTTGACCACGTCAACACTTAGCCTAAAATGAAACATAACATAGCCAAATTCTATCATAGGACAAATTGATTGAAACCATTGATCTAAGTTCACTCATGGCCTATTTTTGAACTTGACCAAGCCAATATTTGAGCCTCACCTAGCCCAATTGGCCACTTTACCCAAGTTGACCCAACTTGACCTACAAAGTTAAAATATGTCAAATCTTGATCTAAGTCAAATTGATTGCAACCAATGGGTCAAATTCATTCTAAACCACTTATTGAACTTGACCAAAACCTCAATTGGCCAACTAGACCCAACCTAGCCCAAATGATCATGAACTTAACTTGACCTAAAAGGTCAAATTGAGCCAAAATCAAATCAAACCAAAATTAATTGAAACCAAAGCTTGCAACATATTTCAAATGACCAACTAAACCTAAACCAACCCATGACCTAGCCCAATTGGGTCAAATGGGTCAAATTGGTCAACTTGACCCATTTGACCTAAATGAAATCAAATGAATCAAACTAAATATAAACCAAATTGAACCAAACCAATGATGCCAACACATTTCAAATGGTCATATGAACTTGACCCAACCCTTGGTTTGACCCAATTTGACCAATTGGTCAACTTGACCCAAGTTGACCCATTTTGACCTAAATGGGTCAACATGAGCCAAATAATATCAAATCAACTCCAAATTCTTTGAAATTTGAACCAACCCAATTTCAAACTATTCTAAATCTGTCCAAAGTAAAATTAGAGCTAAATGACCATTTTACCCCTAGGTCAAGGGGTAACCTATGGCCAATTCCACTTGGAATTTGGTCAAATCCTTTTCATGGCCACTTGACACCCTCTTAGTGGACCAAGTGGACACTAATGAGTGTGGTGCACATGACCCAATGGGTTTGGGACAGCCAATAACCCAAGGCCAAAACTAACCACCCCACTCAAAATGAGCACATGGGATCACCTCCCACACCTCATTTAACACATGGAAACTCTTCCACTACCCTCCTCTGCCAAAACTGAATCACATGACATCAAAAATGGCCTGACCAACCCAATCAATCAAGTCAATTTGATCAAAATGACAAAGCTAAGCTCGACCGTCCGATCCTTGTGGGGGGAGATATACTCCCCCTCATTCCACTTCAATCCAAGTCACTTGCATTCGATCAAGCCAAAGAGACCTAAGGTAAGATCCCCAAGCTCTCTCTTGCATTTCCTAAGCTCTTCCCATTCTCCATTTCTCGGTTTCCTTAAAGCAAACAGGGGAGGCTAAGAAAATTTCGAACTCACTCAATTCAATACCAAAGCTCAATTCCTCTTGCAAGAACCTTCAAAGGACCCAATCGAGCTCACCCAAAGCTTCATCCAAGCTTCCAAGGCACGGGAAGGAGGAGCTAGATCAAAGCCTAAACCCATTGAAGCCCATTTTGATCAATAGGAAGACTTCACCTCAAGCCCTCAAACCTTCAACAGGGTTTCGTCTCCACTAGACGAAGCTACCTCGACGGTTGGGACCACCGGTGATAGCCTCAGACGAGGTACTATTCAAAATCGAGCTTGCATTGAATTTTCTTTGGTTCTTTTGAAGGGAATTGTAATCCCAAGTGATTTCCACCATTAGATCTTCATCTCCTTATATGTTGATGGTGTGGGTTCAATTTTAGCTCAATCGAGCTCGGATCAAGCCATGGGGGATGGATGGTCGCCATCTTCTGCAAGCGAACACAGGGACGAATCATGGACCATCAATCCCGCATGTTTTGGATGGATGGTCCGGATTAATCCACGTTGGATCATCTGATTTATCCTATTAGAACCGTGGGTTTAATCCCAACAGTCCTATCTTTGATTGGACGGTTCAAGGAAAAGCGCCGCGATGGTGATTGTAGCCGTGTTTTAAAACTAGGTGGGCCTTCTGGTTGACCGTGAACCGCTATGCCGACCAAATTTTCCAAAAGCGGCTTTGCATTGGAACCGAGCGATATGATGGTTCAATCGAATCGGCAAACCGGTTGGATTTTGAAAAAATGATTTAATTAAATTATTTAAATATTTTATTTAAATATTAAACTTAATGAAATATGTTTTAAAAATATTTTTAGATGAAATTATATAATTTAAAAACTAATATTATAATTATAAATGAGCTTGCATTAAATAAATAACATATCAATCAAATTATTCTAATTATATTATAAGCTCATTCTTAAGAGTTATACTTTTCTATATAAGTAATATAACACCATCTTCTTTTTATGATGTGAGACTAAAATAGTTGAATATGAACAAACTTTTGGTAAGAATAAAAATGGGCTTGAAAATAGGCTTTAAAATGTAAGAATAAAAAGATAATATTTTAATTTTTAACTTTATATTTTTATTATAAATTATAATTTATAATTAATATATATATATATATATATATATATATATATATATATTAAAGAATATAAATTCATAATATTATTTTATAAATATTTTATATTTTTTAATATACTTTTTTAATATTGTAATCTTATATTTTTATATTATAAATTATATTTATATTCATAAACTTACATTATCAGAATTTTTAAATTTTAAATCTTTTTAGTATACATATGTCATGATTTATAATAATATGCTTAAATATTTTATATATTATATTTTTATATTATTTATATTTAATAAGGCTTTTAAAATAATTTTTTAAATTTTATATTTTTATTATAAACTATAATTTTAATAAATTATATTCTTTTGATAAATTATATTTGTATTTATAAATTCATATTATCATTTTTAAGATTTTAAATATATTTTATATATATATATATATATATATATATATATATAATTAGATTTATAATATAGATATAATTATATCTTATTAAACTTTATATCAATCTTAAAATTAATAATTATTAGAAATATTATTTATATATTTATTTTATTTATTTTTCATATATTTATATTATTTTATCTATTAATTAAATTAATATTTAATATTTTTAATTTTAATTAAATAATCGGTTTAACCCTTCAATTCAAACTTTACTACCTTGTCTTAGGTTATGTCTATGATTTTCACAACCTGGTGTAATGTGACAACAACTTAAATCTCATTCGCATTTGGAAAGCGCTTGTGGTCATACGTGGTCGATTAGTTATATAATTAGGGATTTAATTATCTAATAATCACATAAACTTCAAAATTATATAACTAAATGTAAAAAAAAAATCATAAAAATACAAACTCTATGCATTTTGAAGATATTTTAAAGGAGAATAATATAAAATTAAGTTTAATTGATTTGATCAAAAATTTTATGCAATTTGTTTATTGAGAATGTAATTATATTAATTACTCCCTAATTATTCCATTGTTTAATTCCAAACTTCTCAGGTATGTTTAGTGGGATGACTTCTGCCTCTTCTAATTTTTATGGGATTTATTAATGGTTTGATTAGGGGAATTGCTTGATTCACTCCTAATTACTCTTTTAATTAATTAAATGATTAATTAACCTATTAAATGATGATAAATATATTAATTAAATTTGTTAACCACCTTGGAACACTGGATATACTTAGGAAATGAGATTAGATGCCTTTTTTAAATCTTTTCCCTAATTCTATCTCATTTAAATGAAAACTTAATTAATTTGCAAATTTGTTAATGATTTAATTACTTCATTAAATGGCTTAATTAATCAAAATTCAAAATCAAATTAATCCAAAAACTTAATCACTTAACAAAGCCTTTCTTGGGTAGATACTTAGGTATTCAATAACCTAAGTAAATTTAAGGAAATCAAATCCAACCTATATGTGCGGGAAGGGTTTTGAAAGTACTTAATTAAACCCCTTAGCTTAATTAATCAATAATTATGAGCCAATTGTATTAGTCCCTTTCTTTTTTAGGGTGCATTACTAATTTAAATTCAATGTGGATGCATATCATATGTTGGCTCACAATTGTTTGAATAATTATGTTGAGGTGTAGGTAAAGGGTAATTAATGAACTTAAATTACACCTTAACCTAAATAAAATATAAAATCAATCTAATGGCTCTAAAAATTAAACTAAAATAACACACACATGTGGGAGATGGGTTAGGACTATCAAACCTTTTCACATTTCCTAAAATTTAAATCAAACTCAAAATAAAACTAAAAATTTCTTTAAACAATTTGATTCACTTTAAATGATCTTATTCCATAGGATTGTCTTTAGGAATTAATTAAGGTGAATGAAATTATATGCTTACATCACTTTATTTCTTTTATAACATGCTAAATGTGTATGTTATATGAAAATCATGCATTCATATCTTTTAAAAAATCAAATTAAAATGAAATATTTCCTTTATGTTAAATTGCATGTTTTGGCTAAAGTAAGAATATGAATGGCTATTATCACTATTAAACCCAAACTTATTTTAAAAACCTATAAACCAAACATTACAAATGAAAAGTATGCTACTTATAATTACTTATAAGCTTGCATGCCAGTATAATATAAAGATGTGCATTATGTGATTTTTCCGTCTCTTCTATTTTAAGATAGTTTTGAATAGGATTTGCAAAGTGTATAGTTCCTTTGAAAAGAACACAACACTTACTTACATCCATTAATATTCATTTCTATGTTATCATTTTAAGAGGTTCCTTCACATGTACACATGTAAATTGCATAACCAAATCAAAATAAACAAACATTAACTTTTTGCACGATCTTTTTTTCATTCATTTTTTTGTACATGCACATGTATTTAAGAAAAGTGGAATATTAGTCTAGACACCCCGGGGTTGCGAGGTTTTAAGTAGCCCCAAGTAAATCTTGTACCTTACACCCCTGGTGTAGAAAATAATGACACCGTACTCACTTATGTCTTTCATACATGTAAATGTGCATATGAAAAATAGATAAAAGAATATCTTTTTTTCTACTTAACAAAATCATGCATCATGAAGCATCCAAATTTTTCTAAACAACATCTTTTAACATTCATCATCAAGGTATGCTAACATTACCATTTGCATGTATAGATATGCTTAGGATTCATCCATATGCATGTTATACATGTTGGAAAGAAATAAAGTGTTGTGTATTTTGTGATAGCAATTTGCTTTGGTTAATCTTAAAATTCCTTTCTTGTTGAATATGTTTGTTTAGAGTCCATCTAAACTTAGGCTTAATCAAAACACATAATAAAATATTCACTAAATAAAAATCACTACTGAACTTACTTTAGAGATTACTTTAGGTAGGGAGGAAAGAGAAGTTCTCTTCTCTTTTCCTCTCTTTATAACACTTAGTGATTAATTGTAGGTTCATTCAAACCAAATCAAATCATAAAATAAAATCAAACAAATCAACTAAATCACTTAAATGAAATCACCTCTAAGTTGAATTCTTCATACTTAGAAAACTCTAAACTTAAAGCCTAGCTAAGACATACCACACAAGCCTTAAATTTCACACACATTAGGCTAAGTCACCATTTATGTTAGGGTTGTGCATGGTTTGATGATTAGATTTTATTTTATGATGCAATGTTTTAGTCTGGATGTTTGGGTGTATATGTGTAGACTGAATGGTAGGGTGATCTTAGTCTAACCATTATCTTCTGCAGGGGATTGTGCTTAAGGGGCATTGTAATAAAAATATAAATGCTTTTGCTGTGTAAGTTGCTTATACCCCTGAGCATGGTCCAAAATAGGTTAGGTGGACTTGGTTACCCATGTGTGGGGTGCTAAGTCTAATTTATTCATATACATGCTTGGGATTGTGTGGTTTGTTTTTCTAATATCTATTTTACAAGTTTTAGTTAGATTTATTTTTTCCCATTTTCATGTAATTTTGTAATTAGGATTTGGAATGATTGTTATGGGGGATTAGGATGAACATTGGTCATAAGGCTATATTTTATGTACCATGTGAAGCCTTTGGAGCAACCACATTCCAACCAACCAAAAGAAGAAAGAAGAAATAACAAAGAAGAAAGAAGAAAGAAGAAAGAAGAAATGAAGAATGAAGAATGAAGACCCCCATTACGTGAATTCCTTCTTAATTGTAATTAATTCATTTGTAATCCGGGTTGTATAAGGGTAGAGCTTGGCTACCCAATTTATTTTTGGGTTTGTGCGGTGGAGCTCAGGGCCTCTTATTCTTTTGCACTAGCTTTATAAATTATTTGATGTTTGTTTAGCTTGTGCATTAAGATGACATATTTTCCTAGTTTCTTTCTTGCTTTGATGAATGACCTGGATGCGATTAGGTTCTTAGGAAAAAATAAATTTTCTATCCAATTAATCAACTCAAAACTAAAAATTAATAACTCATAATCTCACCTAAAGTCTAGGTTATAAATCAAGATAAAAGATTTAGCAACCCTTTAGCTGGATGTTGTATGTTTTCACATCATGCATAAAAACATCTTGTTTCATATTTGTTATGGAGGGCTTCCACCATGCCATAGAACTTGGCTTGACCTTTGAGATCCATGGTGGAAACACACCTCCTTTCTTACTAATTTTGACCCATAATCCAATTTCTCATGCATTAGGCATATGAATCCCATAACGTGTCAAATCAATTATCTAAAAATGAAAATAAAATATAACAAAAATTTGCATTAGATTTATGTCATTAATCATGCCCTACATGATATAATCTCTTAGGGAGTGTGTTTAAGGACTTAGTCTCTTTCTAAATAAACAATAACTTAATGATCTTACCAAAGCATATGACTTTCCTACATATATTTAAAATAGTAGGAGGTGTTAGCTGGCAGCCACCCCCAGGTGGTTATAAGTCCAAACAGTCGGGTGATTTACCCTCTCTTGTGGAGGTAAATCATATTTCCATTTACACCTTAGATTTAGGCCGTGCTTTGGTCCTCGCCAAAAGCTCCCTAGATTTAGGATCCGAGGTTGCTACTTCCTTTCACTCATAAATCCTCACCTCTTAGCATTTCCATGATCTTGTGTCATGGAATTATAAGCCCTAGATTTCTAATAAAAATTCAACTCAAACAAATGTATCATTTCAATTTTAAAAATATAAACCCAACCATAGGATAGTTTGGGATGCTTACTATGCCTCTTAGTATCATAAGCATCCCCTACTTATCTTCCTTTGGTCTTGATAAAAACTCCCTCCTCTTGATCAATCCCACTTGATCTTCCAAAAATAAACCAATTGATTGATAGGGTTATCTTTGAAATCTTTGGAGACAATGATCATTTACCTTAATCAAGGGTATTCCTAAGGAATCTCATTCCTTAGGATATAATTAACTATGGTGGCTTGCCTCCATAGGGAACTTAACGAACTCGTTTAACATAAACCCTACTTTACTTTTTCATATAAAGTAGGAGAAAAATCTCTGGTGCATACAAAGACCCATAGTCCTTAGGAGTCCTTATTGAGGTGATTAGGTCCATTATAGGGTGGTGACTTCTATCTTTCGAGATAGTACACCTTTCCTCAATGTCATACCCGATCAACCTAATAAGAACATCTGCGGATCTATGTGGTGTCCCAAATAAAGCGATATTTTTTTTTTGTCTTCAATTATCTCCTTCCAAAAGATAAATGAAGATGAGAATAAATATTTCACCACAGATTTTTCTGGTGACTCCATTAGGGATGATTCCTCTCTCCATCTTTGGTAAATGATCATTGTCCCGAAGTATCAATAGTGAGTTTATACTTCGTGTAAATCGAAGACTATCTTTCTTTTCTGTTGGCACTTAGTTTATTTCATCCTTAAGCTAAGCTAGCCAACATCCTTTAGGTTTTAGGACCTCACTTTATGTAGGTCTTAAAACCCCTGTTGGGTTCCCCAATAGAGGAAAATAAAAATTTATTGAAAATAAATAACTAAAGACTTCCTCCATACCATTTTTATGTTAAGGAAAGGTTCATTCCAAAAATAAAGAAAAATAAAATCCTTTATAAAAACATCAATTTCCAAAAAAGCACTTTTTCAAAATACACATAATAAAATGTTTGCACAAAAAATTCTTCATAAATCAACCTCATCTAACAATCTTCATGATTGTTATGCGTATGATCTTCTCAAAAATATAATCTACGATCATATTTTTAAAAAGCATAAATGAATATGTTCACTCAATTTATTTTGATGAAGATTTCATTTCCAAAATAAAATTCAAAATCATATTTTCAAAACGCACAAATGAACATCTTCAGTCAATTTATTGGATGAAGATTTCATTTTCAAAAACAAAATCAACAATCATCATTTTCAAAATCAAAATCAACAATCATTTTTTCCAAAAGTAGAAATGAACATCTTCATTCAATTTATTGGATGAAGATTTCATTTTCAATACAAAATCAACAATCATATTTTCCAAAATCATAAATGAACATCCTCATTCAATTTATTGAATAAAGATTTCATTTTCAAAATAAAATCAATAATCATCTTTTCAAAATTGACAATCATCTTTTGAAAATTCAAATACATTTGGATCCTTCATTTAACAAACCTAAATTTTCTAAGTGAAGATCCTCTTTTTAGAAATCAAAACATCAAAACATGAAATACATTTGGATCCTTCATTTAGCATACCCAAATTTGCTAAATGAAGATCCTCTTTCTAAAATTAAAATAATATTTGAATCTTTCATTTAGCATACTCAAATTTTCTAAGTTAAAATCTTCTTTTTCAAAATTAAAAATCAAAAAATCAAACACATTTGGATCTTTCATTTAGCATACTCAAATTTGCTAAGATTCACTTTTCAAAATCAAAAACATGAAACACATTTGGATTTCCTTAGCATACCTAAATTTGCTAAGAATCCTCTTTTCAAAATCACAAAAACATGAAACACATTTGGATTTCCTTAGCATACCTAAATTTGCTAATAATCCTCTTTTCAAAATCATCAAAACAAAACACATTTGATTTCTTTTATACCTAAATTTGCTAAGAATCCTCTTTTCAAAATCACAAAATATGAAACACACATTTCTTTAGCATACCTAAATTTGCTAAGAATCCACTTTTCAAAATCATCAAAACAAAACACATTTGGATTTCCTTAGCATACCTAAATTTGCTAAGAATCCTCTTTTCAAAATCATCAAAAACAAAACACATTTGGATTTCCTTAGCATACCTAAATTTGTTAAGAATCCTCTTTTCAAAATCATCAAAAATATGAAACACATTTGGATTTTCTTAGCATACCTAAATTTGCTAAGAATCCTCTTTTCAAAATCATCAAAAATATGAAACACATTTGGATTTCCTTAGCATACCTAAATTTGCTAAGAATCCTCTTTTCAAAATCATCAAAAATGAACACATTTTATTTCTTAGCATACCTAAATTTGCTAAGAATCCTCTTTCAAAATCAAAACAAAACACATTTGGATTTCTTAGCATACCTAAATTTGCTAAGAATCCTCTTTTCAAATCATCAAAATGAACACATTTGGATTTCTTAGCATACCTAAATTTGCTAAGAATCCTCTTTTCAAAATCATCAAAACATGAAGCACATTTGGATTTTCTTAGCATACCTAAATTTGCTAAGAATCCTCTTTTCAAAATCATCAAAACAAAATACATATGGATTTCCTTAGCATACCTAAATTTTCTAAGAATCCTCTTCTTCAAAATCACCAAAATTCAAAACATTTGGATTCTTCATTTAGCATACCTAAATTTGCTAAACTGAAGATTTCATTTTCAAATTCACATGATTCACAAACAAGCAAAAGAAAAAGAAAATTGTTTTCAAACACCTCACATAGCATACCCAAATTTGCTAAGTGAGTAAAATTCCAAAATCAAAATCAAACACAAAATCAATTGACCCTTTACTTTAATATACTCAAATTTGTTAAATGAAGGGTCCCAAAATAATCAAAAATCAAAATTCAAATATGAACCTATGGAAGCATCAAACTCCAAGAATCTTTGAACCCATTTTCAACATACAAAAATTTGTTGGAAATATATTTTTCATTCAAAAAAAAAAATTCCCCTTTCCAATCAATTCAAAAATCTCTCTTCTAAATTCATCTGAGCCCCACTTAACACTTTCAAGTTGTTGAGTGTGGGTTCAAATTCTAAATCAAAATTTTAAAAAATCAAACAAAGTAGAAATCTGATTCAAACTTGTTTTCAACATTCAGCTTTATCAACTTAGTTGGTTGGTTCAATGGTATATGTCTTTACATTTCCTTGGATGAACTTGGCCTTGGATGGGCCACCTCCCTCGACTTTGCACCTCATCCACTTTGGGAGGCTTTAAGGGGCTAGGATCACATGTGGGGACCACCCTCACAATAGTCAGCAGGAGCATGGTGATCGGGCAGAAGTCAATCATTTAGGTTGAGTTACCATCTGATTTAGAGATTCCCTCACTGAAGTGGAAGGATGTGGCAGTTCCCATAGCAGTAGTAGTGCTAGTGCACCTAGTTGTTCCCCTTGTTGCCCCATTGGGCTACCCACTTGGCACCTTCCAGGGAAATCTTCCAAGTTGTCTCCTACGCCGAGATTGGGTCTAGTTCCCATATTACTTGACCTACTAGGACTAAGCGCCGAAATAAGAACCGTATGATCAAGTGGTATCATACATGCATAGCCAGAGAGTTAGAGGTAGCCACTCAGTCTGTAGTTGAGGAGGCACCCATGATAGTCTCTTGCCTTATCATAGAGAATAAGTATCACCCTCTCTCTGGATCTGATAGAGAAGATGTTAGGAGGATTTCAACTTTACCTCTGCCAACAATATAGTTTCAAGCTCCTATTAGTGAGAGGAGGAGGTCGTATGCTGGCCTGAGATTAGTTCTTCACCGAGTTGGCAGAGCCTACGGATGATCAAAGTCTGGGCCTCAATTTGATTTGAGATTAGTTATCCCCCAGAGTGTGGGAAGACATCAGATAAGAGAGGGCCAGGGAGTCCCGTACATCAGTACATATTACTAGTCAAGAGCATCAGAGGTACAATCGACAGTCAGTGGCCTCCACACTTGTGGACTTTTTTGATCGGCGTGCTGCCCGCACTGATCATACTAATAGCATCCTACTAATGTGTACTACCCATCATATGAGAGGAGCTCCTAGTCAGAGAGAGTCAGTGGTGCCTCCACCACACCACTCTACTCCGTGTCCACCTTCTCCAGTACAAGTTTCAACATATACTATTTCACCAAAAGCCATGAAGGCTGCATCCAGGAAAAAAGAACCCCACTGGTGATCCGGCTATGGCCAAGAGATCTCGTTCCATATACACTGCCTACTGTGGTGAGGGCAAGCTCTCCTGCTTGACCTTTTGCCCCAATTGTGGTGAGGAGGGAATGACAACCTTGGAGTATCATAGTCATCCTATCACCACCACCACCTCAGCAGGCTATGGAGATTACAGCAGTAGAGGGAGGAGGAGGCAATTCAGTCGTCCTCATGGCCATAGATCCTCCTAGGAGTACCACTCCATCTAGCTCTAGTGATAGCTAGGAGCATCTTTCTTCTAGCGAGCATAGCCCTCATAGGGTTAGCTCTCCAGCAGCAGAGGTTAGATGTCTATCTATTTGTGACAGTGATCCTACTACTAGTTAGCCCTAATCTTTTATACCTATTCAGTTAGACCGATCCCTAGATGACATTATGGCATAGTATTTAGTGGAGAAGGAGGAGATATTAGGATATGCCTGGTCTAATTTGGAGGATGAAAAGGTCAGTTTCAATCATAATGAGGATTATCTGTTAGAGGATTCAACATGAGTTCACATGGTAGATACTAGGGGTTCTCTTCTCCATGATCAGCAGAACTTGGAAGGTGATGCAGCTAAGCAAGATGACATAGCCTACTCGACCCAACACCTCATTCAACAACTAAAGTAAAAAGATGAACAAATAGATAGGATGGGGAAGAAGCTTGAGGATTTTCTAGTAGCAATCTTGGCACTTCAAAACCAAGCCCTGATAGTGCATCCTACTATAGTAGAGACTAGTCAGCTAGAGTTGTTGCATGTCTTGGATCTAGCCAAGACTTTACCTCCAGTAGAGAAGAGCAGCACCAGTTTGATAGGAAGGTAGTGGATAGTACCTCCGTATAAGAAAAGGACATCAAAATCATGGTTGAGCAGTAAGTGAGAGAAGCGTTGGCTCAAGCCCAAGGAAAATCATCGGTTCGAAAGGGTAGACCCTACCCAAAGGAATTCGATGTCATCCAATATCATAAGGGTTTTGTGCCACCTTCTTTCAAGAGCTTTGATGGTGGCGAACCCAAGGCGGCACATATGCGAGCCAATTTGTTGCAACTTGGTGATAGCATTACTCTTCCTTTTTGTTAGTAACTGCATAGTCTTGATTGGTATATTTAAACTTCCCAATAGTTCAGTGAAGACTTTTGCTAATTTGGAGCATCTCTTCATTAAGAGGTTTGCTGGAGCTCAACAAAGGGTGACTGTAGGCAATCTCGTTGTGGTCAACAACACCCTTGTGAGTCCATCATTGATTATAATCTCAGATGACATAATTTGAGTATGAAATGCAAACCACAACTATCTGAACAACATGCCATTTAGATTCTACTAAAAAATATCCATGGCTTGGTCGCCTTCATGTTCAAAGGTTTCACCATCAAAATATTTGAGAAGCTAATCAACAAGGTGGCTAGCTTATAAGGAGAAGCCAAATAGTTGCCTTTTCTAGATCAATCAACAAAGCCAAAGCCACAGAAAGCTTATGAGAAGAAACCAGGGGCAATGACAGCAGTAGATAAGGGGAAACAGCTGGCTAGAGAGCAATATGAGAGACCTCGAGCTCCACAGCCATCACTTCCACCTCATATAGCACCACTGAGGCCATCTTACTGGCCACAACAACCTCCATGGCCTTCACCACCTCCTCCTTAACCATATCCATAGTAGCAGAGGTACACATACTCGATGCCAGGTAGCTATGGTCCACCTACTCTTATGGATAAACTAAATAACCATATTCATTTAAGAGGGAGGTAATCAAAAAAAAATCTCTTAAAGAAACCGATTTTAGCTACCAACTAGAAGGCGGAGGAAGTGGGCAAGAGCAATGATCTTAACATTTTTCTGTACCACCGTATGCTAGGTCATATTTTGGAGGATTGCTTTACATTCAAGGATTGACTTGAGCATAGCTTCAAGACAGGCCATAGTTATCCCAATGGAATACCTTCTGGAATAACCATCCAGTTCCATTAGGGTAATCCTTGGGGATAACTATGATCCTCTCAAAATCAAAGAAGGGATATCTCCTTATCCCAAACTTCTAAGAAAATTATTTCCAAAATTAAGAAACTTTTCTTGCTGGTGCCTGAGGTAGCTTGAACCTCCAACATCAAGGAAGGTTTGCAAGTTGTGAAAGATAACTTGGAGAAAGGGGGAGCTCAACAGCAGCCTATGCTAGCCCAGGATAGCCATGTAGTGCAACCACCAATTGAGTCTAGCCTCTAGTCCATTGTACATTCTACATGACTACTTATTAGCTCTTCTTATATTATACATCTTGTATCGGCGGATGAGGGCATCAAATCCCTCATCCCACTTACTTGACCTACTATGTACCTCCTTCAAAATCAAGAAATCAAGAATAAAGCTAGTTTGAATTATATGTGTCACGATGGGTTGTCTAACTCTACTCTTTTAGAAAGCTCTCCAAGTCTAAACAATAATTATAACAATTCTAATCTTCCTCTTTCTAATTCAGAGTTGGACTTTCCTTCTCTGAATAATATGGGTTCACCTCTTGAGATAAACTTGGAATCATTCAATTTTGAGGGTCCCATAGGAGAAGTTGTAGGTGAGCCTAACGAGCAGGTAGAATCTTCCACTAATCTTCCATAAGAGATCACCAGAACCTCATAGTGGCAAGGTTCTACCTCAAGCAGCACCTCAAGATAAGGAAAAAAATAAGTCATTGGTTGGATGAGAAGCCCCTCCACAAAATGCTCCACCCTTGGATATGCTTATGGAGGATCAGCTTAGAGTGGATTACAATGTCCTCTCTCACCTAAGAAAGGTGTCATCTAAGTTAAGTATATATGATGCCCTTGTCTTATCCAAAGAGATGAGGGAGTCATTAATCAAGGCTCTTCTTGATCCTGAAATATGCTTAGCTTAGTTGACCTTGTTGGAGAGGAGGCACATTATTTTAGAGAAATCCAAGGAGTCACTTTCACAGATGAAGACCTTCTTCTGGGGGACATGGAGCACAATCGTTCCCTCTACATTACAGTGGACATGGGCAGATTCAGACTTTCTAGGGTTCTTGTTGATCCAGGTGCATCGATGAACATTATGAGTCTAAGACTCTTGCCTATTTGAGGGTCAACATCTCCACACTCAGAGATCGATGATGTTGAGAGGATTCAATGAACAAGGCGAGAGGGCTTTAGGTTCCATAGTGTTACCTTTGGAGATAGGTGAATGGAAGACTGAAGCCAAGTTCTATATCATTGATTCAAATACTTCATTCACCGCTCGATAAACCTTGGATACATCAGAATAAGATGATTCCATTCTCCCTCCATCAGTGCATCAAGTTTTGAAAGGATGGGATTGAATACTGCATCAAAGTGATGAAAAGCTATTTTCAGTTAGGGAGATTAAGATATATGAAGATGTGACCTATTATCTTTCTCAAAACACCTTTTCTTGTGAACTTGATCAAAGTTCAAATGCAAAAAAAAAAAATGAAAAATAAGAAAAATAAAGAAAAAAAAAGAAAAAGAAAAGGAAAATGAAAGTTCAAGTGAACGAGAAAAGGACATTGAGGAAGAAGTAGATCCGCATATCACATTCCACCCACAGTTCATTCTATCATATGGACATGTGGTTAAGATGACTCGACCTCCACCAGACAGAGGTAGAGGAAGAAATAGAGGTAGCGCCAGAGGTGGAAGACCCCATAGTTGGCAAACAGGTTTATGTTCCAGTTCATAGGAGTACCCATACTATTCACATAGATTTGGAATCTAGCTTGGAGGATGAGTCTCATGTAATTAGTATACCAGCCAACTCCTCTCAGCGAGTTTTATTAGAGGTGACACTCGAGCTAGACAATGATGAAGACCAGGCCTCCAAGCAAAGCATAAATATATTCAATCATGTATGTGAAACTATCAGGCAATGGTTAGAACCTTAGCTCTAACCTCACTTTCCTCTCAAAAAGCTGAAGGTTTAGTAGTTAAGGAAGCTGCTAAGTCTTCCATTGATGAGAAGCTGAAGAGATTCCTATTGAGATCATCATCCTCAAGTCCAGAAGTTGATGTAGAACTTGAGGATGATTCATAAATAATTGATGGAATTACCTTTTGATTGGTACTCGCTTTGTATTCTTAATCTTATAAAGAAGGGTTTGATTCCTTATACGTGATCTAAGTGTAGATCAGAGTATTTCAAAAAGCTATGAAATAATAGGGGCAGGGATTCACAATCAAGATCAGGACTAGGATTGATAGGTTTCAGTCGATGGGATTCTTGCATAGTTGTTACCAATCATTTGGAATCTGATAGGTTCTTATCAAACCACACTAGCTCTTATGAAAATGTGTAGTTAAAAACTTTAGATGATCCAGATAATCTCCAAATCAAGGATGCATCGCCAAAATTCAAAGAAGAAATTCATTCAACAATCGACAAGCTTAAAGAAATCAACCTCAGGATGGAAGAAAATCTAAGCCTGACATACATCAGTTCATTGCTAAATGAAGAAGAAACCAATGACTTAGTTAGGCTATTGATTGAGTTTAAAGACTGCTTTGCATGGAGCTATGAAAAGATGTCTGGATTATCTTCTGACATAGCGATCCACAAACTAACAATATATCCTAACACTAACCCTATCAAGCAAGCTCCTAGACACATGCGATTAGAAATCGAACAATAGGTAATTTCTGAAGTCAGGAAATTGATTGATGCTGATTTTATCAGGGAAGAAAAATATCCTACGGTTGCTTGGTCTAGTTAAGAAGAAGAATGGCCAAATTCACATATGCATCAATTTGGGGACTTAAATAAGGCATGCCTAAGGATGAGTTTCCTCTTCCTATACCAGAATTAATGGTGGACATTGCCTCATCTCATGCAATATTCTCCTTTATGGATGGGTCATCTGGCTATAACCAAATTAAGATGGCCCCCAATAATGAAATAAATATTGCTTTTCAAACCCCGATCAAAATCTATTGTTATAAGGTCATGCCTTTTGGACTTAAAAATGCTAGTGCTACATACCAACGAGCCATAACTCAGATCTTCAATGAACTCATTCATCATCAGGTTGAATGCTATGTTGATGATCTAGTAGTCAAAAGCAAAGAAAAGGAAGACCATCTTTTTGACTTGAGGGTAGTTTTCAAATGGTTAAAACAATATAACCTTAAAATGAATCCCTTGAAGTGTGCATTCAGAGTAGCTTCAAGGAAGTTCCTTAGGTTTGTTGTCTGACACAGGGTAATAGAGATAAATCTAGAAAAGATCAAAGCTATCTTAGAAATGACACCCCCTAAAAGCCTAACTCAACTCAGATCTTTCCAAGGATGGTTAACGTATCTAAGATGCTTTATCTCCAACCAATTGGGGAGATGCAAACCATTTTTAGAACTTGTCAAAAAGGATGCCAAGTTCAAGTGGGATGATAAGTGCTAGCATGTCTTCGAAGATATCAAGTAGTATTTTGTGAAGCCGTTCTACCCCATCTGAAGCGGTAGTTGATCCTCTACATACATTGAACTCCCGATGCTTTGTTGGAAATGATGAAGGGAAGGAGAATGCTCTCTACTACCTTAGTTATCATCTGATCCCTATTGAAGCAAACTACCCACCTATTGAGAAACATTGCCTAGCTTTAATCTTTGTATCCCAAAAGCTAATCATACATGCTTTCTCATAAAGTGAACTTGATTTCAAATCAATCCTCATTATCTCATGACATGCTATCCACTTTGACATATTAGTCCATGATTCTCTCACATTTTGATTTTACATTCATACCCTTCAGTGCGTTGAAAGGACAAGCACTAGCAAATTTCTTAGCAGCACACCCACTTCTTGCTGATTCTCCACTTAGTGATGATCTCCCTGATGAGCAAATCATGAACTTAGGGGAGGTTGACAACCGTTGTTGGGAGATGTATTTTGATGGTGCGGCTTTGTGGTGAAAATTTTATATGTAAATTTCTAAACAAGTAAAATATATACTTCTATCTTCACTCTATGGGGATAAAATAAAGATAAAAATATACATCTCTTTCTTTTTATGCATTTTTGACACCACATAGATCCACAAATGTTCTTATTGAGGGTGATGAATACATTGAGGATGTACTATCCCAAAGATAGGAGTCACCACCCTACAATGGACCTAATCACCAACAGGACTCCCCAAGAACAATGGGTGCATGTGTAAGATTCTTATCTTTACGGAAAGATAAAGTGGGGTTTATTTTTAAAGGGTTTGCTAAGTTTCCTAGGGGCAAGATAGTTAATACATTTAAGGAATGAGATCCTTAGAATACTCTCAATTAAGGTAAATAATCATTGTCTCCAAAGATTTTAATAGGTAGGACTATCAATCGATTAGTTTATTTTGGAAGATTGAAGTGGTGACTTAGTCTAATGTGTGGGCTTTAGAAGATTTGTGTGGTATGCTTAGCTATAATTTTAAGGTTTGAATTTTCTAAGTGTGAAGATGTTCAACTTAGATGGGTGCTTTCATTTAAGTGTTTAGTTAATTTGGGTTGATTTTATTTTGTATTTTGATTTGGTTTAAATGAATCCATAATTACTAAGTTTTAAGAGATGGAAAGAGAGAACTTCTCTTTTCTTTATAATTAGTTTTAAAGTGGATTCATATTTAGTTTTATTTTGTGAATGTTTTATTATATATTTTAATTAATCCTAAGTTTAGGTCAATTCTAAACAAACCTATTCAAAAAGAAAGGCATTTTAAGATTAAGTAAAGTGAACTAAATTCACAAAATATACATCACTTCATTTCTTTCCCAACATGTATAACATGCATATGAATGAATCCTAAGCATATCTATACATACAAATGAGAATTTTTAGCATACTTTATGATGAATGCTAAGTGAATTACTTAAGAAAATTTGAATGCTTATGATGCATGATTTTCATTAAGTAGAAAAGGAGTTTCTTATCCAATTTTCACATGCACACATGAATATATGAAAGGCATAAGTGAGTACGGCGACATTGTTAACTAGGGGTGTAAGGTACAAGACCTACTTAGGGCAACTTAAAGCCTAGCAACTCTGGGGTTGTCCAGACTAATATACCACTTTCCTTAAATACAAATATATGTACTAAAGAAATAAATGGAAAAGAAAAAATGCAAAAGTTTGTACTTGATTATTTGTTTTGTTTATGAAATTTTTATGTACAAGTGTAGATATCCTTCTTAAGTAATAGCATAGAAATGAATAGGAAATAGAATTAGGTAAGTGTTAGGTTCTTTTCAAATGAACTAAATACTTTACCAAATCCTATTCAAAACTATACTAAAAGAGGGGAGAAGAAAAACTACACAAACACATCATTATATTTTATTCACATGCAAGCTTATAAATAAAATATAAGTAACACACTTTTAGTTTTGGTGATTGATTCATATATTTTGAAAATAATTTGGATTTAATAGTGATAATAGCCACTCATATTCTTATTTTAGCCAAAATATGCAATTTGACATAAAAGAAATATTTCACTTTCATTTTGATTTTTAAAAAGAATGAATGCATGAAATTCATATGACATACTCATTTAGCATGTTAGGAAAGAACTAAAGTGATGAAAGCATGTAAACACATTCACTCTAATTAATTCCTAAAGACAATCTTATGAAATAAGAAAGCTTAAAGAAAATCAAATTATTTTTAAAGACAGTTTGGTTTTGTTTTGAGTTTGATTTAATTTGAGAAATGTGAGGTGAGTTTGATGTTCCTAACCCATTCCCACATATGTTGGTTATTTAAGTTTAATTTTTTTTAGATGATTAGATGATTTTTTATATGTTGCTTAGGTTAAGGTATGAATTAAGCATGTAAATTACAACTTACCTATACCACCTTAGCATAGTTAATAAAATAATTATGAGCCAATGAGATGACATAAAATCCTACAAAAAATTTAAATTTGTAATGCACTAGAAGAAAAGGGCCTAATGCAATTTGGCTCATGATTAATGATTAATTAAACTAAGGGGTTTTAACTTAAGTAATTTCATAACTCCCTCACACATGTGAGTTGAGTTTTGATTTCCTTAATGTACTTAGGCTCTTGAACACCTAAGCATCTACCCAAGATAGATTAATTGAGTTCTATAAAGTTTTAGAATTTTATGAAATTAATTAAAGGGTAATTAGTGAATTAACCCTTAATTAAGGATGGATTAAGGAAGAAAAGAGGGTTTAGGGAATATCTAAAGGAAAGTATACCAAAATTATTCCCTAAACCTCACATTCACTTAATAAAAACTTAATTGACTTAATCAGAGGGTTAAACCACTAATTATACCCTTAATTAAGCTTAATTACATTAAGGGAGTAATTAAAGAATGAACTAGCAATTCTTCTAATTAAGCCACCAATAAATCGCAAGAAAATTAGGGAGGCAGGAGTCATCCCAATAATTAAGCACAAAAAGTTTGGGATTAATCAATGGAGTAATTAAAGGGTAATTACCAAATTAACATTCCCAATAAAACCCAAATTTAGAGAAAGGATCTATTCAAATTCAATTAAAATTAATTTTAAAATATTCTATAGTCAATTACCTTTCATATGCAATTTATTTCATATTTTTTTGATTTTCTAGGCTTAGATATGAATTTTAGAAGATTTGGTAATTAATTAGAAATTAAATAATCTAATTATATTATTAATCCGTGTTGCGCGTGTGCATTAGCGTGACATGCACTTTCCATGTGGTGCGATGGAATTGGATACTTAACCCGTCACATCGTAGCGTCGCGCGGCGGCGACACTATGTGCTTTCTCCTTAGCTATTCGATCAAGGATCAGACGACTGAGATTAAAGCCACTGATCTGAGGGAGGAAATTATGGATGTTACATGTTTTAATCTCGGCCATCCATCTAAAATGTGTGGATGGATGGCCAGAGATTCATCCCACTCTGAGCAAGGAGATCCGTCCATCTTTGAGGCCATGATCTGAGCTCGATTGAACTCGGATTGGAATGAAAATTAACCCACACCATCTAAGCATGAGTACAAGTACATTTAATAGCTAGATCAACATAAGATTGAAATTCACTTCATAAAGGACCATCATACATTGAACTTAAGCTCAGTTTAATGGCATACCTCACTGGAGGTGATCACCGGTGCTCGAATCCCTTGGAGAAGCTTCATCTAGTTGAGACAAAGCTTTGCTAAAGTTTGGAGGCTTTGAAATTGAGTAAATGCTTCTATGAGTTAACTCCTCCTTGCCTTGAGCTCAGCCTTGATTGAATTGGATCCTCCCTTGCCTTTGGAGCTTGGAAAAGAGCTTGGAAAAGTTCAACTTGGTCCTCTGATGGAGCTTGAAGAAGGAATTGGGTTGATGTTGAGTGTGGAGTAAATTCAATTTTCAATGGAGCTCCCCTATTTTCAAGTGATGAAAATCTAGAAAATCAAGTTTTAAACTATCTAGAAGCTTAGGAAGACTAACTAGGGCTTGCTCTAAGTTCTATGCTTCAATCAATGAGAGTGAAGAAGATTGAATTGAATTAGGGGAGTATATCTCCCCTTGAAGGATTGGATGAAGCCTTGCCATTTTGATCAATACACCTCATGTAATGAGTTGGTTAGGCTATTTTTAATTGCATGTGGTTTAATTTTGGCCAGAGCAGGAGTGGGTGAGGTGGCCATGTGCTTGAATTGAGTGGAAGGAGGATTTCCATGTGGCCATTTCAATGAGAGTGGTCAGTTTGGCCATTGGGCTAAGTTGGGCTGACCCAAACCCATTGGGTTGGGTGCACCACACTCCTAGTGTTCACTTGATCCACTAAAGAGTCTTGTAGTTATGAAGAGGATTTGATCAAATCCCAAGTTGAATTGGCCAAAATTTACCCTATAGCCTAGGGGTAAAATGGTCATTTGACTTGATTTTAGTTTGGTCAAGTTTGTTATGATGAGAAAATAGGTTTGGCCAAGTTTCATTGAATTTGGAGTTGGTTTGATGTGATTTGGCTCATGTTGACCCATTTAGGTCAAAATGGGTCAACTTGGGTCAAAGATTGACCAAATGGTCAAATTGGGTCAAACAAGGGTTGGGTCAAGTTCATATGACCATTTGAAATGTTTTGGTGGCTTTGGTTTGATTCAATTTGGTTTAGGTTTGAATTTGGTTCATTTGATTTCATTTAGGTCAAATGGGTCAAGTTGACCAATTTGACCCATTTGACCTATTTGAGCTAGGTCATGGGTAGGTTTAGGTTTGGTTGGTCATATGAAAGGGATTGGTATCTTTGTTTCCAATCAATTTTGGTTAAGTTTGAATTTGGCTCAATATGACCCTTTAGGTCAAGTTGGGTTCAAGGTTTGGGCTGGGTTGGGTATAGTTGATTGGAGCTTTGGTCAAGTTCAACAATCATTTTGGAATGAACTTGACCCATTGGTTTCAATTAATTTGGCTTAGATCAAGTTTTGACACATTTTTTTTAGGTCAAGTTGGGTCAACTTGGGTCAAGTGGAATTGGAGGTTAGGCTCAAATGTTGACTTGGTTCAAACATTGATCATGAATAAACTTAGATCATTGGTTTCAATCAATTTGGCCTATGGTGGATTTTAGCTATTTTAGGTTTCATTTTGGCTATGTTGGGTTTCATTTTGGCTAAGTGTTGGCTTGGTCAACCCTTAGGTTTGACTTGGTTTGACCCAAATTGAGTGATTTGTCATCTCATGATGATTGTTGATCATGATGAGAGGTTTGGGTGGGCCTAGTTCAATCCAATTTGGTTAGGATTAGAATTTGGCTCATAAGGATACTTTAGGTCACTTTGGGTCAAGTGAGCCTAAGTGGGTCAAATAACTTGGTCAAAGCTTGATTTGAGTTTGATTGAACTCACATATGGACTTATGATTGAAATATAAATCCATTTGCAAGAGATTTGAAGTCAAATGGGTTTTAATTTATTTGACAATTTCAAGTCTAAAGGGTGAACATGAAATGGATTTTTGGCTTGATTTTTGAATTAAGTTTTGGTTAAGTGATTGAAGTTTGTATTTATATTTGGATTCATGATTGAAGGATTGATTGAATCATGAAGAAAAATCAAGAGTTTGGCTTGATTTGAAGTTGATTTGGCTAAGTTCAAGAATTTGATTTGAAAGACTTAGGTGAGATTTTGATTGAATTTGAGTTTGATTTTTGAGTTTGGTTTTGGTTGTTTGAATTTATATTTAATTTATATATGTGAGTATAGATGAGAATATAAATGGGCCATGAGAAAATTTCATGAGTTTGAAGTGATTTGAACATGATCTAGGCTAAGTCCTTAAGAGAAAATCAAAGTAGGAAAGATTTTGAACTTGAATTTTGGATTTAGTTTGATTGATTTAAATTTATATTTCATTTATATATGAATATAAATAAGAATATAAATGAGTCAGGAGGAAATTTCAAAAATTTGAATTGATTTAAAGATGATTTAGGTTAAGTCCTTAAGAGGATTAAGGACTTAGAAGGATTTTAATTTGGAATTTGAATTTGGATTTAGTTTGATTGATTTTTATATTTCATTTATATATGTGAATATAAATGAGAATATAAATGAGTTGAGAAAATTTATGAGTGTGATTGATTTGAAGATGATTTAGGCTAAGTCCTTAGAGGAAGGATTTAGGATATTTGGAATTTCAATCATGGATTTCAATCATGTGGCATTGATTTGAGTTTATATTTCATTTATATATGTGAATATAAATGAGAATATAAATGGGTTGTGGGAAAAAAAATCATGAATTTGAATTGATTTGAAGATGATTTAGGCTAAGTCCTTAAGAGGATTAAGGGACTTAAGAAGGATTTTGAACTTGGAATTTCAATTATGGATTTCAATCATGTGACATTGATTTGAGTTTGGGAAAAATCAATTAAGATGGAATTGATTTAGGTTTGATGTTGATTTGATTTGGAGTTTGACTTGAAGGAAGGAAGTGAGGAATGTGGTTCAAGCTATAGGGTAGGCAAATTTTCCTAACATCTCTAAGGCATGACCTATTCCTATGTCTAACTAATCTAAGTCTCTAGGGTTAGTTTGAGTGTCCACCTAATCATTAGATGTGTCTTAAGACTAAGGAACCCTTAAATCTAAGAGAAGTCCTATGTCTAAGATGAAGGGGGGTTGTGAACTCATTCTAAAAATGAGGTCAACAAAGGGCTAATAGGTGTGATGTGACTGACAAGGAACACAACATGTATTGGTGTTGACCGAAATGATCAACAACACCAAACGATCACAAGAACTAACATAAACGATCTACTCCTAACCCGAGGTGTAGAAGGAATCTAGAACTTAGTGCAATGTGGCTCTACTTATGTCTGAGGATATAAGAGAGGGAAGGAGGAATCCACTAGGGATAGAGTTTATGAACCTTCCACTAGAGAAGCAGTTCAAGTCATCTACAAGGGGATGAGAGGTTTGATTTGATTTGAGTCTCACTGGAGAGAAATTTGATTTATTTAATTAAGTCCCATTAGGGAAGAGGGTTGAATTTGTTTCAATTTTTAGATTTAGATTTTTGAGATGGACCCTGTTGGTTTGTGATGGACCGCATTGAGTAGGAGCCATGGAGGCCTAAACTTAATTCAGATTTACCAATCCAAAGGGGTAGTCTACTAAACACATAGTAGGACTAGCCAACCAAAGGGATGCCTTTCGCTATGCAGCAACTGTACTAGGAAGAAAGCGTAGTAGACTTACATCCTTTAAAGTAGGGACCAGTTGCTGGGGTAATCTATTAGTAAGGCAACAAATTAACCCAACCTAGGGCTGACTAATGAGTGAATGCCGTTGGGGGACTTAGATCAACTTAAGGATAGTCAAGATTAATTTCATTTTTAGATTTATTTTGATGGATTCTGTTGGTTTGCGATGGATCATACTGAGAAGGAGATTATATTAGCCTAGACCTATCTTAGATTTACTGAACCAAAGGGAATAACTTTCCAGCTGATGGAAGGACTATCTGACCAAAGGGGTGCCTTTCAATTTGCAATGATCAATTGAAGGGAAGAAAGCTCGGGGATTCACATCTTCCACTATAAAAGACCACTGGGGTGATCGATTGCTATAGGCAACAAATCAAACCCAACCTAAGGCTGCCCGTCAATTTGCGATAATCATACTAGAAAGAATGCATCATAATCTTATATCTTCTAAAGCGGAATGACTGTTGGGGTAACCTACTTTTAAAAAAATAGATTGAACTTGACCTAAGGGTGACTACAGAGTGCGTACTGACTCAGGGATTTATCTCAACTCAGGTAGTCATGAAATTCTTATAGGGAGTTACTAAAGATAGGATACTGCTTGGCTTGGAAAAAGGGGTGAACCAAGGGAGAATCTGCGCATCCGCTGAACAAATTCTTCAACCACAAGGATGGCTACTAGGAAAGGGGGGACTGTCCAATCCAAGAGTAACCCGAGTAGTATCTAAATGAGGTCGCTAAGGGCTTAATCCAAAACCCTAGAAGATGATGCATATTAGCATTGGCGTGTAGCCAACTCAAGGAGAAAGCGTGGGGACTCACATATGCCAAGAGTGGTGTATCCATCTGGGTGAGTCATATCGACATCAACCAACCTAAGGTGCCCATCAATTTGCAATAATCGCTAGAAGAAAGCTGGGGACTCACATCCTCCTATCTGGGCGATTCTTTGGGATAGTTTGTCTTCGGCTCGATAGGTGCTATCCGACCTAAGGCGACTACTGAGTGAATGACACTAGGGGACTTATATCAACTCAAATGTAGTCAAGAGGAAAGGAACCTCTAGACTTATCCTAAACATCAAATATACTCGACCTAGTTAGATCATGATGATTAGTTCAAGAAGAAAGCACGGGGACTCATCTTCTTAAACAAAATCAACACGAGGTAGCTTACTGGTTGGGTAGTGAAGTCTACCATACTAACAAGGCGTTCATTGGTTTATAATGGTCAAGTTAGGAAGAAAGTGGGGGCACTCACATCCTAAATAAGTGACCAATGGGGTGACAGGCTAGTGAAGTAGCATGTAGACCCGACCTAGAGCAGCTAATGAGTGAGTGCCACAGGGGGCTTGCTCCCATAACAGCTTGAGACAAAGGATATGTATTTATTTTTGTATGCATGTGTTAAAAGGGAATAGGATGCCTTTGGGGGACTCTTACACCTACCTTAAACACGATTGGGGATTTTGATAGAAGGGTGCCACGGATGGCAACCAGGAATTCCTACTAAGAAAGGATGTCACTTGGGTTCTCTTACACCTAACTTAGTTATTCTAATCGAAATAGGATGTCTCTTGAGTTCTCTCACACCTATTCTAATAGCGCTGGAGATTGTGTTTATGTTGTGAAAGAGGAATATGATGTCTCTGAGGACTCTTACACCTACCCTAAACACGTCATGGAGGATTCAAAAGACAAGCAAACAATGCCTTGAAAGAGGGGAAGATTTTGATGAAATGGAATTAGTTTTTGTTGATTGATAGAATTATTTTCAAACACAATTTTTATGGTTAATATTTCTTCAAATAGAGCCCATTAATTGGAAGCGTCAGGTGTTCCCCTTTACAATCAATAAGCTGATAAGATCCTCCTTGGTATGTCTTCTCTATGACATAGGGGCCTTCCCAAGTGAGTTCAAACTTGCCTCCCATCTTTTGACGGTCAACAATTAGTCTCCTTAGGACTAACATAAGTTCTCCTACTCGAAAAGGCCTAGAGCAGACCAGCTTATTGTGAGCTTGAATCATTTTTACTTTGTACAACATGAGGTTTTGGCACGCCCGTATGTGGCTCTCCTCCAAACCTTTAAGCTCTTCTAGCCATAACTTTGCTTTTGGCTCAATAGTGATCTTGCTACCCAAAGTTATTCTTAGTGACAGGAGTTGAACTTCTAAAGGTAGAATGGCTTCAAACCCATACACTAAGGAAAATAGGGTAGACTCAGTTGGAGTTCGGTATGTGGTGCGGTAGGCCCACAAGGCTTCAACCAACTGCTCATTCTACTATCATTTTTTGTCATCAAGGGTCTTCTTTAATATTTGAATGAGAGTTTTGTTGAATGCTTTAGCTAAGCCATTTTCTCTGGGGTAGTAGATGGTGGAGTTTCTCTAATCTATACCGTGTCTTCTAGCTAAGCTGTTAATTTTGGTGCTTTTGAATGTTGCACCATTATCAAATATAATTCATCAAGGCACCTCGAACCTATATACAATATGGTTTAAAAAAATTGAAGCATCTTGGTAACCTCTGGGATTTGCCTCACCCACTTGGAAAAGTAGTCAGTGGTAGCTAAGATGAACTGATGACCCTTAGAAGAAGGATCATCGGATCCACAATGTCGATACCCCAACACTCGAATGGCCATGAGGCCAATGTAGGGTGTAGAATGTTGGGTGGTTGGTGGAGGACCACACAGTGTACCTGACACTGATGGCATCTCCTAGCTACAACCATGCAGTCTATAATCATCGAATGCCAGTACTATCCTAGTCTTTAATCTTTATCTTCATCTTTGAACCAGATTAATGCGCTCTGCATAGACCTAAATGTACCTCAGTTATAATGCCATGGGCTTCATGTTTGTCTAAACAATGTAACCACATCTGGTCAAAGGACCGGTGGTATAGGGTGCCATCAACGAGAGCATAGGTGAGAGCTCTCTATTTCACCTGATGAGCTTGTGACTTTTCTTGAGGTAGTTTATCGGTGTTCAAATAGTCTATGAATGGTTGCCTCCAATCCAACTCCTTTTCCATTTTGGCAATGACAACCTCCCCTTCAAGAGAAAGTCACTCGATGAGTTCAACATCAATAAGGGATAGGACTTGTCTATTCTAACCTTATTGAAATGGACTCATCTTCCGGACATGCCAATTCTTTGGCAAGTTTGGCCAAAGCATCTGCTATTGGGTTCTCTGCTCGAGGAACCTTGTAGATGATGACTTTGAGAATTTGGGCCAACAGCTTCATGGTATACTCGTGGTAATGGAAGCTTGGGTTTGAGAACCTTGTAGGACCCGATAATCTGATTGATGATCAACTAAGAATCTCCAAAGATGTTGATGTGCTTAACACTGATAGTGATGGCTAACACAAGACCATCAATCAAAGTCTCATATTCAGCTTCATTATTGGTGCAAGGGTTGGAAAGATAGTATGAGAATCTTATCATCGTTGCAGGTTAAGAGAACTATTCTACCGCACTTTCACGAAGAGAGATGAATGGTGCTTCCCCTTTATGAAAAGAAGCTACACCATCAAAATACATCTCCCATCGGTGGTTGTCAATCTAAGTTCATGATTTGTTCACCGAGATCATCACTAAGCGAGAATCGGGAAGTGGGTGTCTTTGCTAAGAAATTTGCTAGTGCTTATCCTTTTACTGCATGAAGGGGTATGAATGTGATATCAAACTGTGAGAGAATCATGGACCATCATGCCAAACATCCAGATAACATTGGCCGCATCATGAGATACTGCAGTGGATTGGTTAGAGATCAAATTCACCTTATGAGAAAGCATGTAGTGCCATAGCTTCTAAGATGCAAAGATCAAAGCTAGGCAATGTTTCTCAATAGTGTGGATTTGCTTGAGAATCGACAATGGCGGTAGTATAGAGTGTTCTCCTTTTCTTTATCATTGGCTTGGACCAATAAAGCACCGAGAGAGTCGTCCAATGCAGCAATATAGAGGATGAGTGGCATGCCCAGGATAGGGGCTGCTAGAACTCGCGACTTCACCAGATACTGCTTGATATCTTCAAAGGCATGTTGGCGCTTGTCATCCCACTTGAACTTGTCATCCTTTTTGACAAGTGCTGAATATGGCTTACATCTCCCTGATAGGTTAGAAATAAAGCATCCTCATCAACCATCCTTGGAAGGATCGAGTTGAGTTAAACTCTTAGAGGTGGAATTTCTAAGATAACTTTGATCTTTTAGATCTATTTATATTCCACGGTGTGGACAACAACCCAAGAATTTCCTAAAGCTACTGCACTTGATTCATTTTGAGATTATATTATCTTCTTATTCAAAACTACTCTCAAGTCAAAGAGATGGTCTTCATTTTCTCTTCTCTTGATTGCAAGATCATCAACATAGCACTTAACCTGATGATGGATGAGTTCATTGAAGATCTGAGTCATGGCCCATTGGTATGTAGCACCAGCATTATTAAGGTCGAAAGGCAAGACCCTATAATAGAAGATTCCGATCCGGGGTTCAAAAGTAGTGTTTCTTTTATCTTTAGGAGACATCTTGATTTGGTTGTAGCCAGATGACCCATCCATGAAAAAAAATAGCTGTTGACCTCATTTTTGGAAGAGGCCTCTTTAGCAATGAAAAGAACTCAAGTTCAAATAGGGATTTCCTACTTCAATATTCAAGGCACTATGCTTAGTGACTTAGGAAATACATTTTTGAGCTAAATTCAATTTACTTGGTTTAATGCAAAATCAAGTCAAATATCCAACATAAATTAAATCAAATAAAACAATGAAAATAAAATGAAAATTCAAAGTCAAACCTAAAGTCAACTCTAGTTAACCTAGAATTGACTTAAGTGGGCCCACTTGGTCAAAAAAGTCAACTCACTAAATTTGACCAAATAAAATTGTCAAAAATATTTTAATGATCAAATAAATATGTTTGATCATAATAAAAAAGAAATTTGAGTCCATTAAGGCCTAGATAGGTAAATTAAATTCCTTAAATCAAAATGACCTAAATAGGCTACATTGAACTCAAACACAACAAAAATTAAAATAAATCCAAGATGATTATCTTAAATCATTTAGAAATGATGATGGGATATAACCTAATTCCCCATTAGGTATCATTGGTTCAAATGAGTCATTTGACCCATGTAAAATCGAGATTAATTCACTTAACCACATTTGGGTTAAGTGAGTTAAATAAAAAGAAATTAATGGGGAAGCAATTAAAATGTTTTAAAAATTGATTAACTACTAATAAAACCCATTAATTACTCCATGTTAAGCTCCAAAAAGGAAGAAGTCAAGTACAAAGTCAAAGGAAAACTAAGACAAATAAAAAGTACCACAAAGAAAAATGCCATTTGCCTAGCTTCTTCCCCTCCACCTCTTCATTTGAAACAGGTGGAGGATGCAGAATGAGCATGATAACAACCCTCTAAAGTTTGCTATCAACCTAGCAATTCAAACAAGGCAATTCAAATATGGAACTCACATCCATATAAGGATATCCAATATAGACACAAATAAAAGTCCAATTGAGGATTCCATTACCTTCACTAGTGAAAACCAAAACCAAAGCACCCTTCCCCCACTTCCCAAGCCGCCGAAAAGTAGGAGAAGTGCCAAAGTTGATGTAGGAGGCATAGCTTGGTCTAGGGATCAAGGTACAAGGAATTGATCCAATTCCTTTGGCACAAGACCTTCCCTTGTAGCTTTGGACCTAATCGAACCAACTCTCCCCCTCAAGACCCAAGAAAATAAGGTACACCATTGATGACCCCCTTTTTCTTCTCCAAGCTTTCAATTTTGATCATTTTCATAGGAAACATGATCTTTAAGTTGATCCAACCATATAGAATCATATGATTTCTTTCCACGATCATGTAGCACTTGAAATCATGTGCTTTCGTTACTTATATCAAAAGATATTAGCAAAATACTATCAACGGTCCTCGGCTCCAACAAGAATTGAAGGAGACGGTCTCGGCGCCGTCTGATCTATGTATTTGGATCTGGACGACCGATCTAGCCAATCAAATCACCTTGACCAAGATCGACGGATGGTCCGATCTTTGATGACGGTCCATATCCTACATTTGAGCTACCGACACAGTGGCGCCATGTGAACCAACTCGTGCACGCCATGGCGGGATGCCATACAAAGCATGCCACACGGCACGCAATCCCGCATGGGACCTCCACTTAAAAATAGTTAAATAACAGCTTAATTAATTTAAAAAATGCAAAAAACTTCTAAAAATCATATAACAAAAAATATAATAAAAAATTACAAATAAAAGCTCTATGGATTCATCTTGATGAGATGAATCCATAGAAATTAAAATTCCCAATTTTTATTGGGTAATTTTTCCTTAATTTGGGTTTAATTAAAAAATATTAAACCCTAATCACTCTCAAATTAATAATCCAATTAATTTGAAACTTTGGGAAATGAAATTAAGCATAAAATACACCTTAGGTGAATTTTTGGGGATTTATTTCTCTGAATTCAAGGGAAATTAAAATTTCATATGCTTAACTTTTTAATTAATTAAATTAATTAACCTTTAATAAAATAATTAAGAAATATTGATCTAACAGCCTTAAATCAACATAATGAACATTAATAAGTATCAGAACACTAATTATATATAATTAAACCTTTTGAACCTAATAATCCCTAAATTGACTTAATTAGATAATAAAATGAATTAAATAATTCAATTAAACTATCTAAAATTAATTAAATCATAATAAATCAACCATGTAACCAAAAATTATGAATAAACCCTCATTGGAAAGGTATTTCAGTAAAGAATAAGCGAAAATAAAAATCCCTTAATGAATCTTAATAAATTAAGTTTAATTTAGGTTTTAATGAAATAATTAAAACCTTAATTACACCCTAATTACATCTCTAATCAAGTTGAAGCTTTAGATACAAAATTGGTAAGTAACTCTACTTGACAGAAATATTTCAAGTCCAAATGATCTTGGATTAGGAGTTTTCAAATTTCTAAATCTCTAGGTCAATGTTAATCAAATATTGGGTTAAGGAAATTAATTAACCTATTAAATAAAGTGGTAATTCAAACTAATCTCCATAAAACATTAGAAAACTATTTAGAAACTTCTCTAAATATCCTAAGTCAATTAAAGTGATCAAATTCAATCTTAGGTTAATGAAATAAAACCTTAGGTTAATAAAATTATTAATTAACTTAAATCTTAACCTTTGAATCAATGAAGTTTAATAAAATCATTCATCTCTAATAAATTTAAATAATGAAACTAAAACCTAGGTTAATTAAATTAGATCAAATAATTAACCTAAGTGCTTTAGGTTAAGCATAATCCATGAACAAACGAGGTACGAATACATATTAATGAACTTTAACCTTAAGCTTACAAATCCATAATTTAATAACTTAAATTAAATTGAATAAAATCAAACTCTTTAAATTAACATAAGCCAAATAAAATGAAACCCACATAGCTTAATTCAGAATGAAACAAATCAAACAAATTAAATCAAATAAAGCAATTCAAACAAATGAAATAACATAAAAACTATCTAAACATAAAACATCAAAAGATTAATTAAAAAATACTTAAGGATCTTAAGTAGACTTTGAAAATTTTATTAGGATTTAGGATGTGGAATAAAGTGAGTTTCACTTAAAATAAAATTCATTCTATTTCTCATTTTTGAAAACCTATACAACTTTAATAAAATAAAATGGAATAAATTTGGAAATTAAATCACTAATCCGTTTGAATTGAAACCAACCAATGGTAAAAATTAAACAAATTCAAACTTCAAATTTAAACTTGAACTTAAAGGTGTCTAGCAAAGCCTTGCCATACAAATCCCTCTTTTACACACACTAGATTACTTAGGTCATGGACTCTAGATCTAGGCTAGATCATTCTATGATTTTCTTTTAATCTCTTGTGATATGTTGTGTTGTGCTTCACATGTCTGTGTGGTGTATTACTTTAGGCTGCCTAGGCTTTTGTTTGTTATTTGGATGTTAGGGGTGTTCTTTCTAGATTTAACACTATTTTTTATAGGAGACTGTGTTAAAGGGATCGCTATGATAAATAAATCATAAAATTGATGTTTGCTTATAGGTGTTGAAAATCCTTAACATAATTCATAAGATAGGTGGGCTTGGCAAGAAACTAAAGAAACTAATGCTAAGCTCGCATGTTTGTGAAATATAAATTGCTTTATGTGTTGTGTGTATTTCCTAACATCTGTTTTGCAGGGCTTAGGATTTCTTTTTTTGAATTTTAAATGTAAATTTGAGCTTAGAATTAGGTTAGGATCTATGGGTTCTAGGATTAGCAGGAGCTGACCCAACCAGGAATTGGTGTGATGGTCCCCTATGGAGCCCTATGGATGTCCCTAAAGAAGGAGACTTTCCTGGAAATAAGACCCATAGATCTAAACTTGTAGTTCTAGGCCAAGTTGTATAAGGGAAAAACTCGGCTGCCCATTTTTCTTTCTTCCGGGGTGTACAGTAGTACTCGACTGCATTGGCCTTTTTCTTATATAGTTTAATTCAATTTGATTTATTTTTGGTGTGCAGTAAAAACAACATGCTTTTCTTAGATTTCTTTCTGCGTTATGTTTGTGCTATGATGAATGCCTGGATGTAGGCTCATAGGATAAACTAAATTTTCTACCCAACTAAATCAATTGAAACATAAAAATAAATAAAACTCATAATCTTCATATAAAAGCCTAGGCTACTAAAGCAAGATAAAATATGTAGCAACCCCTTAGTTAGATGTTTTAATATCATGCATAAATCATATTGTTTCACTCTTGATTAATGAAGGACTTCCATCCTTACTAGAGAACTTGGATTGACCTTTGAGAGCCTATGATGGAAGTACACCTTTATCTATTCTGATTTGGCCCATAATCTTTTTCTAATTGCATGCATTTGGAATAAATTATATTCCTATGACCTAAATGAATCTTGAGTCAAAAATTATAAAAATTTGAAAAATATGCATTAGTTAGGTACATCTTCATACCCTACATAATTTTAGGTGTTAGGGAGTAAGTCTAGGTTCATAGATTTGTTTCCTAAAACTATAATAGCTCAGCCATCTTGCATTCATATGACTTAGCCTCATGGTTTTAAAATGCGCTTAGGTGGTGTTAGGCACCTTCTCGAGGCGTTGTAAGTCCAGAGTCATGGATAGGTTAGTTCCCTCAAGTGAGAAGAATGGCCAATGATTTAAGGGCGTAGTCGCATCGACATGTGTTAGAAGCACATGTAGACTAGGTTCTGAAGCATCCTTTTAGGAATAAGGATTCAACCCTATGCATTTCTATAGTCTTGTGTTGCTAGAATCTAAGCCATAGATTTTTAAGAAAATGATAGCTTGAAATCTAAAATTAAATCCCAAATTTGAAGCCAAATCATAGGATAGTATACATTTCCTCTTTTCCATTTCACTCTTAAAAATAACTCTCTCCCTGGACCTCTCCCAATTAAATTTCTAAAAACCAGTCCTTTAAAACTTACCTTAGTAGTCTTTAGGAATAACCACTTGTTTCTTTAATCGAGAGTATTCTTAAGAAGAGACCCTTCCTAAGATGTAATTAACTATAGAGGCTTGCCTTTATAGGGAACCATGATCCGAGGATTAAATAGACCATAGTCTACTTTTCCATGTAGTTCAGGAGAAAATACTCTGGTACACAAAAATCCCATTATCCTTAGGAGTCTTTTATTGAAATGATCGAATTCATTACAGGAGAGCAAGTTTATCTTTCAAGACAATATGTTTATTCCTTAATGTCATATTTGATCATCTAAATAAAATATTCCTAAACTTTATGTGGTGTCATTTCTTTTCTCTATTCGAGAGAAAACACCAATATATTTTCTAGCGACTCAGATGGGGATTGGTTCCTATCTCCATCTTTAGAAATAGATGATTATTTCTATATATCGACAGTGTACTAGTGTGATCCCTAGACATGACTACCTTTCTTTCCATTGGATACTTCTCCATTTCATCCTTGTTTGAATTTATCCAACATCTAAAAACATGATCCAAAAGGAAATAAAGAGAGAGAGAGAGAGAGAGAGAGAGAGAGAGAGAGAGAGAGAGAGAGAAATCTTGGCCATATTATTGGATAAAATATCCTGATAGGTCAAAAACCTATTTTGACCATATTCTAATTATTTTACATTTTTAATAAAATTAAATTTTATTTCTAAAAATAAGAAAATGGTTGGCCAGCTGATCTTTGCAGCCACTTCTAGCACTAGATTTTCTGTTGATAGTAGTCGCTTACCTGATGGTTCCATCATCAAATTTGGGGTCGGATTTGAAAACCTCAAAATTATGCCAACGGAGTGACTCTTGCTCCTATTGCTGAGGCAACTCTAAAAAATAAGCAACCTATTCTGGAATTTTCTAGTGTTTTTTCTAATTTGGGGATAGGATGCTTAGCCGTTGAAAAGGTCCAGAGGGACTGTTCAAAAGAAATCAAAGCACCACCAGAGGCATTCCCTGCTCTAGTTCCCTTTAGCACCTTTGAAGTAGGTTCCACCTCTAAAACATCTGAAATGACCAAAAGTCAGAAGAAAAATAGAGGGAGAAGACTCATGATAATAACTCTTAGGGAGAGGAGGCAGAGAGATATGCTAAACATGGAGCTAGCTATGAAGAGGGATGGATATACTCTTCCTGACACTTCCCCACTCTTAGGTGGAAGCATTCTACCTTTGTCTGCCCTGAGAGAGGAGGATGTGATGAGGATTGCTAGTTCTCCACCCCGTCTTTCATCCTAAAAGAAAAACTTTAGGTAAATAGGGAATCAGGTTAACTTCACCAAACCTTACAGATTCCTAGATCTTCTTACACTAAAGAAGATCTATTGAGAGCCATGAAGGATCAGGCTTCTCAAAATTTAGCTAGAGAACTATTAGGAAGACCTGCCACCTTCCATCATCAAAAGGAAGAGAGGGCGATCATGTCTGATAGGAGAAAACCTTCTTACCCTGTGCCTATAATATCAAGGCATTATTCTCATCCCGTGCACTCACTCACATGGCATAGAGATCAATCTATTAGGTCAAAAAATGATAGGACCTATCCTAAGAAAAAGAATAAAAGGGTTTATATTAGGAAAGTCCCTTCTACTTCTGAGCATAAGATTCCTTCACCACCCTTACCTTCTTCATTTTAAAGAGATCTTATTAAGCCCGTTCAAATGAGCCTTTTCTCATCTTTTGGGGCACATTCATTAGATGTTCTAGAAGGGAATGGATTCTTCTCATCCATCTCTTTATGTTAGGAAAATGATGATACTTAGCATGAGCCTTCGAGAGTATCCCTACATCGGGAATATGAATGAATCATTTAATTAAGGCCAATGGAAATTGGTGAACCAACAGATGTCATATTAGATAGGAATGGTGTTCCACTCTCTTTATCTAAAGAGGAGGTGGAAAACATCTTTAAAGAAGATGAAGAAAATGAAAAATTGAAAATAACCTCTGAATATTTTGATCATGAGCAAGATGACCTGTTGGATGATGATTTAGGGTTGCCATATTACTGTATACACACTAGATCATCTAAAAAGAGCAAGAAGAGACAAGAAGACCTCGCTTTGCTTCAAACCAACAGCTTATCCTTCAACTTCAAAAGAAGGATGAGTAGATTGATTCTATGAGTAAGAAGATGGAGGAGATGATTGCTAGCATAAAATCACTCCAAAGTATGATTCCATTTCCTTCTCAACCCCATCAGATTGAGCCTTCAGATTCATTACGTCCTACCGATGATTTGAGGTCCAGTTTGGAAGAGTACTGGCAAAAATCAAAACTTAAAGTTGCAGTACGTTCCAACACTGAACTAAAGACATTAGTACAACAACAGGTAAAGCAAGCATTTGCACTGGACAACCGACTCCAAAGGTGGACCATACCGGGAGTTTGATTCCATTCATTATCCAAAGGGTTTGTGTCCCCATCTTTAAAGTATTTGATGGATTGGAAATCCCAAGCATCATTTGCACAAGGCGTAATGCGAGGGAGCGATGCTCTTTTATTTAGATAGTTCATTAACAGCTTGAGCGGAGTTGCTTTTGACTGGTATGCGATTTTCCAAATGATTCAGTGCGCACTTTCACCAAATTGAAAGAGATGTTTGTGAAGAGATTCACAGGTGTTCAAGCATCATGTTATCGTAAAAGACCTAGTGGTAGCACATCAAAAGCCCATAGAATCTCTGGTAGATTATATCGTAAGATGGAGAATCCTCAGCTTAAAATGTGAACCTAAGCTACAAGAGCAGCCTACTGTAGAGATCCTCCTTAAACATACATGGCCCTATAGCCTTCATGCTCAAAGGATTTACTATTAAAACCTTTGAGAAATTTTCAAATAAAGCCTTTAGTTTACAAGAGGAAGCTCCTAGGATGTCATTCTTAAAAGACCAATCTGAGTCATCCAAGCCTAGGAAGCCTTTAGAAAAAAGAGTGGGTAATGTCTCTGCAGTGGATAGAGGGAAAGCTCCTATGCAAGTACAGATAGAGTGAGCTTCATCTTATGAACCATCGCATCAGTAGAAGTCATCATTTCTTAGAAATTTTTCAACTAGCTCTTTCTCAGAAAGGATGAACTAGACTTATTCCTTTAAGAAAGAGGCAGTGAGGAAAATTTTCAAAAATTTGATAAAAAAGCTAGACTTTAACTCCCTGACCCAAGAAAGCCAGAGGAGGTGGGAAAGGTAAATGATCCCAATTATTGCCCATATCATCATATGTTGGGGCATACCATTGAGGATTACTTTTCTTTCAAAGACTGGCTTGAAAGAAATTTTATGAAGGGATTGGTGACTATTCCAAAGGAGTACCTTATGGACCCTGGATAAGGGTCCATTAAGGTTATAATAGGTAGTTCTTCTTCTAATTCTTCATTTCAAAATGAATGGGATATAGCTTTATCCCATTCTATAAAGAAACATATGATGAAAAATTTGAAACTTGCCATGCAGGATTAGAGTTAGACCTGGGAGGTGATCACCTAGGTTGATCCACTGGAGTCTAGAGTACGAGTTCCACCAGTTCAGCATTTTCAACTACGAAGATCAAAAAGTGAGGTGGTGAGGGAGGGACATATAAGTGATAGAACTGATAAAGATGGAAAGCTATATAAGCCTTTATCTTTATGTACTTATCTTAAAAGAATGAATAAAAAATCTATCTTTGATGACATTTCTTACATTCTTACTATTTCTGATGAGAATGAAAATATTGAAAAATTAAATATCAAAAAAGAAGAATCTCATGATGTTTTACATGACTCAGGGTTAGAAACTTACATGGAAGATTTGCATGATGACCCACTTATCATAGATATAAAAGTGTCAGATTTTGATCATTCATAAAAAGGATGGTCAGGAACATGTTGATTCAAACCACGGAGATATTAAAATAAATCTCCATAGTGGAAGAGTCTTACCGCTCATTTACCTCCTACTACCTCAAGAAAAAGGGAAGAAAATCATGAATGAAAGCACAAGTTCAGATTCTTTACTTAAAGAAATACCAGCATAAGTAAAGGTTCCCAAAGTAGATTATAATATTCTAGCCCATCTTAAGAAGCTTCCTGCTAGATTAAGCATTTATGATGCTCTCATTCTTTCAAAAGAAATGAGAGTCACAGCATTACTTGATCAGATATGCCTGACTCAACTAGCAGCTACTTCCTCAGAAGAGGCTTGTTACTTTAAGGAGATCCCAGGGGTTACTTTCTCCAATGAGGATCTATTTTTGGGAACCAATGACCATAACTATCCTCTCTATATTATTGTAAAAATTGAAAATATAAGATTGTCAAGAGTTAGTAGATCCTGGTGCATCTGTTAACATCATGAACTATAGAACATTGGCATTCTTAAAAATTGATAGTAGAAGACTTAGCTATGATAAGATGTTGTTAAAGGGTTTTAACGAAACAGGTGAAAAAACTTTAGGTTCAATCACTCTATTATTAGAAATAGAAGGATTGAAAATTGAGGCTAAATTTCACATTATAAATTCAGAAACTTCCTTTAATGCTCTCTTAGGTAGACCTTGGATCCATGAGTATAGAATGGTTCCATCTTCACTCCACCAGTGTATTAAGTACACTAGGGATGGAGTGGAATATGTTATAAAAGGAGATATACAACCATTCGCTATTCATGAGATGCTATGAAGAGATGCTATTTACTACATGCCTAAGAAACCTAGATTTGATTTTATAAAATCCATCATTATTGAAGCACAAAGTACAATAATTAAAAAAGATGAAAAGAAAGAAAAGGAGGAAAAAGAAAAGAAATAGAAAAAAGAACCTCCAATAATTCATATTGGTTTGGAATCCAACTCAGATGAAGAATCCCATCATAGAAATGCTTCAATAAAGTTTGAGATTTCCTTAGAATCAGACACTGATGAGGAAGAAATCAAAGCATTAAAGGAAGAGTCTGAACTATCCACATATGAAAAATTAAAAAAAAATTATGTGGATACTTTAACTTTGACCTCTAAATCAAAATAAAATATCTCAATTAGAGGTCAAAGTAGCCCTAACTTATCGAGAAGTGGAGGTCAAGCAAAATTTATTTTGCACCCTCATTCCTTCAAGCCTCGGCGAGATTAAAGCTTGAAGAACCATCTTTCAATGAAATAATAGAACTTCCTTTTGACTGATATTTGACTTGTGTAAAGAATTCTATGAAACATGGCTTTGTCACAAATATTTGGCCCAAAGATAAAGCCCAACACATGGAGAGCTTATGGAATTAAAAACATAGAAATTTTCACTACAAAGTAGGCATTGGGTTTGGTACTGTTGAATCATTTAACGATATAGAGCATTATTTAATGATAAGTAATCATTAAATAGATCAACTCTTTGAAGTCTCTTCTACTCTTCTAGAAGACTCATTCATAAAAATTATGGAGGAATCCAAAGATGATTCACTACATAATGCACCTCCTGAATATGAGCAAGAGATAAAATCTACTATAGATGAATTAAAGGAGGTTAACCTAGGAACTCCTGAGAACCCAAAATTGACTTTTATTAGCTCTTTATTGGGACCAGAAGATTCTAAAGAATTAATTACTTTTCTCTTTGAGTATAAAGATTGCTTTGCCTGGAGTTATGATGAAGCCAAGTTTATTCTAGGATGTGGCTGTACACAAACTAGGAATTAAACCTGATACTATGAAGATGATTAGATGCACTTAGAAGTAGAACAATAAGTGATCATTGAAATAAATAAACTAATTGAAGCTGGATTTATACGAGAAGAATAATACCCTGATTGGGTAGCTAACATAGTTCTAGTAAAAAAGAAGAATGGTCAAATATGCATCTGCGTTGACTTTAGAGACTTAAATAAAGCTTGTCCCAAAGATGAGTTCGCTCGCCTATACCCAACTCATGGTGACATAGCTGAGATCTTTTCATTTATGGATGGATCATAGGTTATAATCAAATTAAGATGTCCCTAAAAGATGAAAAGCATATGACGTTCAAAACTCCAATAGGGATTTTCTGTTACATGGTCATGTCATTTGGTCTCAAAAATGATGGAGCTACTTATCAAAGATCTATGAGTAGAATATTCGATGACTTGATTCATAATCAAGTTGAATGTTATATCCATGATTTAGTCATTAAAAGAAAAATAAAATAAGAACATTTTTATGATTTACGGGTCATTTTTTAGTGATTGCGCCACTATAACTTAAAGATGAATCCTCTGAAGTGTGCCTTTGGAGTGACTTCATGGAAATTCTTAGGGTTCATAGTGTAGCATCGTGGGATAGAAATTGACCAATAAAAGATAAAAGCTATTATAGAAATACTGCCACTTAGAAGTCTTTCATAGTTAAGATCATTCGGGAAGGCTTGCATACCTAAGGAGATTCATATCAAATTTATCTAGAGGGTGTCAACCCTTTGCAGCATTATTGAAGAAAGATTCTAAATTTATTTGGGATGAAAAATGCCAGGGTGCATTCGAAAACCTAAAGCAATATTTAATGAATCCTCCTATTTTGGCTTCTCCAATTTCAAGAAAGACATTAATTCTCTATACTGCAGATATGAATGAATCCCTTGGAGCTTTATTAGCTCAAATAAATGAAGAAGGGAAAGAAAATGCCCTTTATTATCTTAGTCACAGGCTTATCCCAACAGAAAAGAATTATCCTCCTATTGAGAAACATTGCTTAGCCTTAGTTTTTAGCTACGAGGTATTATATTTTTCATAATAATCAACCTCATTCAAAGGTGAATCCTTTGCAATATCTCATGACCCGTCCAACGTTGTTTGGGCGTTTATCACAATGGTCAATAAATTTATTACAATTTGAGATCACTTATATTCCTCTTCATGCTCTAAACGGATAAATAGTGGCAGATTTCTTAGCAACACACCCTATGCTTGAAGGTCTCCTATAATGATGTTCTCCAAGATGAACAGATCATAACATTAAAAGGTGAACCTAGTGCCACCTGAGAATTATACTTTGATGGTGTATCATCATCAAGAAGACATAAAGAATCAAACTTATTTATCCAGGGAAGGCAGGAATTTGGTTAATCTTTATAACCCTAGAAAAAGGAATGATGAGATATTAATATCATTTGGTTGAGCCTTGTACAAATAATGAAGTTGAATATGAAGCTATTATTACTGGTTTAGAGTTGGCAATCCTTATGAAAATTAAATATATAAAATTTTTTGGAGATTCCCAACTATTTATAAACCAAGTAAGCAGAATCTATAAGGTTTTGCATCCAAAGCTCTTCAATTATCATCAATATATAATGAAATTAATTGAAAAAATTCCATATGTAATGCTGTGTAGAATATCTTGCCAAGAGAATACAAGATGCTTTTAATTAGCCAAAGAAATCATATGCCTAGAAAATGAATCAATTTCTATTCAAAATTAAGGTTTTGTCTCTATAGATCTAGACTATATTAATAGGCAAGAAGAAATGCAAAGGATAGCCACTCTTAGTGAAGGTCAAATAGAATGTGATTGGAGGCAATCGTTTATTGATTATTTAAGTAAGGGGAGGCTTCCTGAAAATAAATCATTAGCAAATCAATAAGAAATGTGCTTTATCTTATGTATTAATTAATAATGCTTTGTATCGAAGGTCATTTGACCTAATGTGGCTCCATTGTTTAGAAAAATTGGAAGCCCATAAGGTTGTGACTGAGATACACTCTGGATTGTGTGGAGCACACCAATCTGGGCCCAAAATGAAATTAAAAATCAAGAGACTTGGGAATTATTGGCCATCGATACTAAATGACTGCATGGAGGTTGCACGTCATCAAGTGTACATGGTGTGGTATTACATCAACCACCCAATGTATTACACCCTACAATTGCCTCCCGGCCTTTTGAGAGTTGGGGCACCGACATCATAGGGCCTATTGATCCTCCATCATCGAAAGGACATTATTTTGTTTTAGCTGCAATAGATTATTTTTCCAAATGGGCTGAGGCGGTACACTAAAATAGGTTAAAGCATATCATGCGTTGAAATTCTTTCAGGAAAATGTCGTATATTGATTTGACATTCCTCACTGAATCATATCTGACAATGGTCTGTCCTTTAGGTCCACGAAAATAAATCACTTTGTGGCTATACATAAAATTGATTGGACATACTTGACCATCTATTACCCTAGGGAGAATGGATTGGTTGAGGCATCTAATAAAACATTGGTAGGAATTCTAGAAAAGATATTTGATGAAAATAAGCGCCAATTGTATGGAAAGTTGGTTGAAGCCTTATGGGCCTATCGGACCACATATAGGACACTAACTCAATCTTCACCATATGCTTTTGTTTTTAGGACTGAAGCGATTCTTCCATTATAAGTGCAACTGCCTTCATTAAGAGTAGCCGTTAATAATAATGTTATGGTAGATCAAAATCATAAGATTCGCTTGGAAGAACTAGATAATCTTGAAGGAAGATGATTGAAATCTCAACAAGACCTTGAACTATACCAATCATGTATGGTTCAGGCACATGATAGATTGGTTCATCCTAGAACTTTCTAAGTAGGAGACTTGGTCTTGGTTCTTAGATGACCAATCCTAGCTCATCGAAGAATCGACAACAAATTGAGCCAACATGGGAAAGACCATTTGTAGTGGAAAAAAAGCTTATGAAGAGGTTCTTACCAACTTATTACTTGTGATGGTGAGTCAATACATATTAATGGATGTTACTTGAAGAAATATTATGTGTAACTTGTAACTTGTTGCCAAATAAAGATCAATAAAATAAAAGCTTATTTCTCTTTATTACTTTTGCTTCAACTTGTATCATTTATCTGGAATGTTGGAAACTCATTTGTAAATGTATTTAGAAATGGAAGCAAACCTTCCATCACCCTTTCATCAAGTTAAACTAATCGAGTAAGGATTAAGTCCATGAGACTCTTGCTTATTAGTCAAAACTTTTGAGGATTAGGATTAAGTCACTTTGACCCCATTTTCCTCATTCATATCACTTATAGGTTGGGAGCAAGACCTTTGTGGTACCTTTCCTATACATGACTTGAGATGGGAGCAAGCCCTCTATGACACCTTTCTCATGTCTTTCTGGGTCTAGAGTAACACTTCATGGCACCATTCCTACTTTTTTGTACATGATTGGATCAAGCCATCAATGCCCCTTTCATGTTACACAGGTGAGTTAGATTGGATCAAGTCTTTATGACCCCTTTCTAATAGCCAAAAACATATAAGTCCCCATTCAACATTCTTTCTAATCAGCTAAGAGTAAGTCCCTAGTCAGCATCCTACTTTTGTGTACATGATTGGATCAAGCCATCAAGGTCCCCCTTTCATGTTACACATGCAATTTAGATTGGATCAAGTCATGACCCCTTTCTAATAGTAAAGATATAAGTCCCAATCGATTCTTTAATCATAGAGTTTACAGATCCTACTTTTGTGTACATGGATCAAGCCATCAAGGCCATGAATGTATTTAGATTGGATTAAGTCTTTATGACCCCTTTATAATAGAAAGATATAAGTCCCTGGCATTCTTTCTAATCAGAGTAAGTCCTCAACATCCTACTTTTATGTACATGATTGGATCAAGCCATCAAGACCCCTTTCATGTTACATAGGAAAGTTAGATTGGATCAAGTCTTATGAACCCTTTTAAAAAGATATAAGTCCCTTAGTGACATTCTTTCTAATCACATAAGAGTAAGTCCTTCAGTCAACATCTTACCCAAGAGTAAGTCCCCAGTTGGCATCCTATTCAAACTTCTAAGAAATCGAATCAAGCCATTGAAGGCCACATTTCTTTGGACTACTCAAATAAGATCAAGTTCATATGACCCTTGTTTAGTAGTCAAAGTGTTGCAGATTAGAATCAAGCATTTCAAGCCTCTTCTCCCCAACATAGCTTTTGAGGATTGGATCATGTTTTTAAAGACCCCTCTCCTCTCTTTAGCTAACTAGGATGAATCATGCTCTTAACAGCCCCATCTTATTAGCTAATACATGGATCACCACTTGTCTCAATTAAGAGTAAGTTCCTTGAAGGCATCTTCCTTCATAGTGATTACATTAGGGATAAACCATTCTTTGGGTCCACTCCTAATAGCATTCCTCTTCACCATAGAACTTAATGAAGTTAAGTTTCTAGGAATAAATCACTCTCCAATGCAAAGATAGGTGTACATATACCTATCTTTCACAATAAAAATCAAAACAAAATTCTAAATAAAAAAAAAAGAAAATCAAAATCATGAATTGGAACCCCAAGTTTATACTTGCATGTTGATCTAACACAATATGTGCTGTATTCTGAATAATCCACTACACATATTAGGAGTCCATTTGTTGACCTCATTTTTGGAAGAGGTCATTTTAGCAATGAAAAGAGCTCAAGTTCAAATAGGGATTTCCTACTTCAATATTCAAGTCACTATGCTTAGTGACTTATGAAATATATTTTTGAGCTAAATCCAATTTACTTGGTTTAATGAAAAATCAAGTCAAATATCCAACATAAATTAAATCAAGTAAAACAATGAAAATAAAATAAAAATTCAAAGTCAAACCTAAGTCAACTCTAGTCAACCTAGAATTGACTTGAGTGGGCCCACTTGGTCAAAAAGTCAACCCACTAAATTTGACCAAATCAAATTATCAAAAATATTTTAAATGATCAAATAAATATGTTCGATCATAATAACAAAGAAATTTGAGTCCATTAAGGTCTAGATAGGTAAATTAAATTCCTTAAATCAAAATGACCTAAATTGGCTACATTGAACTCAAACACAAGGAACATTAAAATAAACCCAAGATGATTGTCTTAAATTATTTAGAAATGATGATGGGACATAACCTAATTCCTCATTAAGTATCATTGGGTCAAATGAGTCATTTGACCCATATAAAATCAAGATTAATTCACTTAATCACATTTGGGTTAAGTGAGTTAAATAAAAAGAAATTAATGGGAAACAATTAAAATGTTTTAGAAACTAATTAACTACTAATAAAACCCCTTAATTATTCCATGCTAAGCTCTAAAAATTAAGAATCCAAGTGCAAAGTCAAAGGAAACTAAGGCAAATGAAAAGTACAACAAAGTAAAATGCCATTGCATTTCTTCCCTCCACCTCTTCATTTGAAATAGTTGGAGGATGAGGAATGATCATTGGAACAACCCTCCAAAGTTTGCTATCAACCTAGCAATTCAAACAAGGCAATTCAAAGATGGAACTCACAACCATATAAGGAAATCCAATATAGACAAAAAAAAGTCCAATTTATGATTCCATTAACTTCACCAGTAAAAACTGAAACCAAAGCACCCATCCCCAACTTCCCAAGCCACCAAAAAGTAGGAGAAGCACCAAAGATGATGTGTAGGAGGCATAGCTTGGTCTAGGGATCAAGTTACAAGGAATTGATCCAATTCCTTTGGCATAGACCTTGAAGCTAATCGAACCAACTCCACCACTCAAGACCCAAGGAAATAAGGTACGCCATTGATGACCTCTCTTTTCTTCTCCAAGATTTCAATTTTGATCATTTTCATAGGAAATGTGATATTCAAGTTGATCCAACCATATGGAATCAGGATTTCTTTCCACGATCATGTAGCACTTGAAACTGTGAGATTTTGTTAGCTATATCAAAAGATATTAGCAAAATACTATCAATGGTCCTTAGCTCCCACAAGAATTGAAGGAGATATGACGATCCATGTATTTGGATCCACGGCTGACTAGGATTAGATTTTTCAACCTATAGAACCGTGGATTGATCCGACCGTCCGATCTTTGAACGGATGGTCCGTAAGAGATCCCACATTTTGAACTATGCTGATGTGGCACCAGGTGGTGCCACGTGGACTGACCCATGCATGCCACGCGGTGGGATGTGCCATGTAGGTGCATGCTACGCGGCATGCGGATCTCGTATGGGACCCCCACTTAAAAACTATTAAATAATGATTCAATTAATTTAAAAAATGCAAAAACTTCTAAAAATAATATAAAATCAAATATAAATCAAAATATTACAAATAAAAGCCCTATGGATTCATCTTGATGAGAGAAATTGTGGAGAAAATTTTTTATAAGGGGAGTCACCTTCAAATCTGTTGGGGAGAAGAAGCATCCTATAAAAATTCATCTTTTATGATGCTAGATCTGGTGATGTGATTGATCATAAGGAATAGTATACTATCTTGAGAGATAGAAGTCAGTACCCTTTAATGGACCTATTCACCTCAATAAGGACCCTTAAGGATGATGGGTATGCATACGTACCAGAGATTCTTCCCCAACTTTACATAAAAAAGTAAAGCAGGGTTTATTTTAAACTGGGTTTGTTAAGTTCCCTATAGGGGAAAGCTCCCATGTTAATTACATCCTAAGGAATGGGGATTCCTTAGAAAAACTCTTGATTAAGGTAAATGATTGTGGTCTTCAAAGATTTCAATAGGAAAAGACTATCAATCGATTGGTTCATTTTGAAGATCAAATGGGATTGATCAAAGAGAGGGAGTTATTGTTAAAGCCAAATGAAAGATAAGTAGGAGATTCCCACGATGTAATGAAACTAGAGCATCTCAAACTATCTTATAGTTGGGCTTTACATTTTAGAAATTGATTTAATTTATTTGAGTTGCACTTTTCATTAGAAATTTAGGACTTATGATTCCTTAACACAAGATTAAGGAAATGCCTAAGAGGTGAGAAATTATGTTTATGGCCCACAAAAGAGAAGCAACATCAGAAATTAAATTTAGGGAGCTTTGGCGAGGGCCGAAAGCACAACCTAAATCTAAGGTCCAAATGGGTAATTGGTTTGTTTCCATAATAGAGGACAAACCACCGACTTGACTTACAACCAGTTAACTAACTCGTCTACAATTTTAAATATATGACAAGTCTTTATGCTTATGCATGATAATTTGTTGTTTATTTAGAAAGAGACTAAGTCCTTAAACTCACTCCCTAAAGAGACTAGATCATGTAAAGGGCATGCTTCAAATGGCCTAAATCTAATGCAATTTAAATTTCATTTTATTTTTAATTTTGGAAAAATATTTTTACTTAGGCTAATAGGATTCATATATTTAATGCATGAGAAATAAAGTTATTGGCAAAAATTAACGAGAAGGGAGGAGGTGAGTTTCCACCATGGCTCTCAAAGGTTAAGCCAAGTTTCTTTGGCAAAGGTGGAAGACCTCCAATCAAGAGTGAAATAAATGTATTTATGCATGATATTGTAAAAGAAATACTCATTTAGCTAAGGGGTTGCTAATTCTATTATCTTGATTTTAAACCTAAGCTTTAGGTGATGTTATGAGTTCTTTATTTTTAATTTGAGTTGCTAAGTTTGGTAAAAGATATATTCTTCTATAAAGAGCCTAATCCACATCCAGGCCATACATAAAGTAATGAAGAAACTAGAAAAAGATGCCACTTAATTCAAAGAAATAAAATCATCAACCAATTTATAAAGCTAGTCACAAAAAAGAATAAAGACATTGTATTGGGCACCAGCACAAACAAAAGACAAATGTGGTTTAAGCTCACCCTTATATAACACATATTTCAAATGAATTAAATTACAATTAAGCAAAGAATTCATTATTATTGGGGGTCTTCAAGCTTCATTTCTTCTTTCTTCTTTTCATCTTCTTTTCTTCTTTCTTCTTTAGTTTCTTCTTTTGGTTCCTTCTTTTGGATGGTTAGAAGGTAGACGCTCCAAGGCTTTACATGGTGCATAAGATAGGATCTTATGATCAATGCTCATCCTAATCACCATAATAGTCATTCCAAAATCCTAATTGCATAAATTTACATGAAAAGGAAAAGTAAAAATCTAACTAACACCTGCAAAACAACGATTAGCTAAAACAAACCACACAAATCCCAAGCTTGTATGTTGGACTTATCACCCCACACATGGGTGACTAAGTCCACCTGGCCTATTGGATTTTGCTTAGGGGTATAAAGCACCTGCAAGCAAAAGTATTTATATTTTTATTTATGATAGTGCCACTTAAGCACAATCCCCTACAGAAAAGAATAGTTAGACTAAGAGCATCCTACCATTCATTCTATGAGAATACACCCTAACATCCAGTCTAAAACATATATCACAAAACAAAACAAAACATCAAACCATGCACCATCTAACCTTAGAAGTGGTGACTTGCTAATGTGCTGAAGGCTTTGTGTGGTATGCTTAGCTATGGCTATAGGTTCCAATTTTATAAGTTTGAAAACTTGTTCAACTTAGAGGAGGGTTTTATTTAAGTTATTTAATTATTTTGGTTGATTTTATTTCATATTTTGATTTGGTTCAAGTGAATCCTATAATTAATTACTAAGTTAAGAAGTGAGGGAAAGAGAAGATAACTTCTCTTTCCTTCCCTAACTTAAGTAATTTCTAAAGTAGGTTCACATTTTATTTTTGTTTAGTGAATGTTTTGATTAAATATTTTAATTAATACTAAGTTTAGATGAACTCTAAATAAACCTATTCAAGAAGAAAGACATTTTATGATTAAATAAAATGAATCAGAATTCACATAGCACACATTACTTCATTTCTTTCCCAACATGTATAACATGCATATGAATGAGTCCTAAGAATATCTATACATATAAATGAGAATATTTAACACACTTTATGATGCATGCTAAGTAATCCATTTAAGGAAATTTAGAAGATTAAGATGCATGATTTTCTTTAGTAGAAAAGGGTTTCTTTATCCAATTTTTCACATACACACATGAAAGTAAGAAAGGCATAAGTGAGTACAACGCCATTGTTAACCAGAGGTGTGAGGTACAACACCTACTTAGGACTACTTAAAGCCTCACAACCTTGGGGTTGTCCAGACTAATATACCACTTTCCTTAAATGCAAACATATGTATAAAAGAAATGAAATGGAAAAGAAGAATGCAAAAGTTATATTAATTGATTCATTTTGCTTATGCAATTTATGTATGCAAATATTGTAGCCCTTCTTAGGTGATAGCATAGGGATGAATATGATATGAAATTTGGTAAGTGTTAGGTTCTTTTCAAATGAACCATACATCTTACCAACTCCTATTCAAAACTATGCTAACATAAAAGAGAAGAGAAACCTATGCTAAGCACACCATTATATTCTTCACATGTAAACTTATAATTAAAGTATAAGTAGCAAACTTTTAGATTGGATAATTGATTTATGTGTTTTGAAAATAATTTGGATTTAGTAGTGATAATAGCCACTCATATTTCTACTTTAGCCAACACATGCAAATTTGACATAAAGTAAACAATTTCTTTTTAAATTTGAATTTGAAAAATATGAATGCATGAAGCCACATGACATACAAATTTAACATGTTGGGGAAAGACTTAAAGCAATGAAAGCATGTAAACAAATTCACTTTAATTAAATCCTAAAGACATTCTTATGGAATAAGAAGGTTTAAAATAAATCAAAAGTGTATTCAGTGTGATTTTTTGTTTAGTTTTAAGTTTGATTTAATTTTGAAAAGGTGTGTTAAGTTTGTTATTTCTAACCAATTACCACATATGTTTAATATTTTTGTTTAATTTTTAGATGATTGGATTCATTTTTATGTATTAATTAGGTTAAGGTATCAATTAAGCAAATTATTAACCCTTACCTACAACACCTTAGCATAGTTAACCAAATAATTATGAGCCAATGAGATGACATAAAAACTCACCAGGAGTTTAAACTTGCAATGCACCTAGGAAGAAAAGGCCTAATACAATTTGGATCATGATTAATGGTTAATTAGGCTAAGGGGTTTAACTTAAGTAATGTCAAAACACCCATTCACACATGTGAATTGGGTTTTGATTTCCTTAGTTGAACTTAGGCTATTAAACACCTAAGCATCTACCTAAAGTAGATTAATTAAGTTCTGAAAGTTTTTTAGAATTTTTAAAAATTGATTAAGGGGATTATTAATGAATTAACCTTTAATTAAGAGAGGATTAATGAAAGAAAAGAGGGTTTAGGAATAGCTTAGGGGAAATGCCCCAAAATTATACCATAAACCTCCTATCTATTAGATCTAGCCTTAATCAATCATAATAATTGACTAAAACCACTAATCACACTTTAATTATCCTTAATTATATAAGAAGTGTAATTAAGAAATGCATTTGTAATTCCTCCAATTAAACCTTCAATAAATCCCAAGAAAAATAGGGGGGGGGGTCAGAAGTCATGCCTCAAAACATACCCAAGAAGTTTAATCAAAGGCTTAATTAAGAGATAATTAGCACAATAAAATTTCTAATAAAACCCAAAATTAGATAAAAACATAATTCAAAATCCATTGAAATTAATTTTAAAATATTTTTGGTTGAATTATCTTTCCATAAGATTTTATTTCATATTTTCTTTAATTTTATTGAGAGAGATATGATTTTTAGAAGATCCATAGATTAATTAACATTAATTAAGAATCCTATCTGATCCTTTAGCTCACGGCGCGACATGTGGTGGCGGTCAGCGCTCTTTACACGTTCACATGGTGAGCATCCCACTTAAATATCACATTCAAAAGGGGGCGTGGTAGAGGGACGCGCTTTGATTCCTGTCGTCCGATCAAAGATTGGATGATCAGGGATCTCCCCGTGGTTTTAAAAGGTATAAATCAAATTCTAAACATGGGAATAATCTTGGCCGTCCATCCAAAATCTGCGGAGATCTTCCCAGTTCTTCCCCTTAGATCAACAGAGGTCGTCCATGATCAAGGGGAAGATCTGACCTCGATTGAGCTCAGATTCAAACAACACTTAACCCACACCATCTAAAGCCAATAAACGGTGCATCCAACGGTGGGATTAGCATGAATTAAAAATTCCTTTTACAAAGGACCAACACCTCATATGCTAGGTGGTTGAAAAATTCCATACCTCCCAGAGGTGATCACCGGCGCTCAAGATCGATGAGGTAGCTTCATATAGTGAAGATGAAGCCTTATTTAAATTCTTAAGCCTTGGGATTGAGTGGCTTGCTCTATGGACTAGCACCACTTGATGTTCCCTATGGCTTTGATCGAATTGCTCCTCTCCTTGCTATGGGAACTCTAATGAAAGCTTGAGTGTGCTCAGATTGGTCCTTAGAGGAAGTATGCAAGAAGAATTGGAATGGTTTTTTGTGTGGTGAAAGTTGGGAGTTCAAGTGAGCTCCCTTGTTTTCACACTGTGCAAACCCAAGAAGATGAAGTTTGATTTCACTCTAGGAAGCTTGGGGAGGCCGAGAATCTCACTTCTCCCAATGAGGAATGATAGTTTTGATTCAATTAGGGGAGTATATCCCAAATGAAATGGCAAGCTATCTTGCCATTTTGATCCAATTTCTCACAATGGAAGGTAGTTTGATCAGTTAGATGTTTGCACATGGTCAGTTTGAGGCCTTGAGTGGATTGCCAACCTCCCAAATGCTTGAAATTGAGTGAAAGAGGGATTTGAAATGAGCTAATTTGACCCATGAGGTTGGGTTTGGCCTTGGGGCTAATTGGACTAACCCAAACCCATTGGGTTGGGTGCACCACTCTTCATTAGATCCCCTTGAGCTATTAGGAAAGCATCAAGTGGATATGAAGAGGGTATGACCAAATAACCCATGGATTATGCCAAAAGTTTTTCTATGACTTAGGGGTAGAATGGTCATTTTACTGATTTCTCAATTGGAAATGTTGGGTATGTGGAGAAACTAGGTTTGGCCAAGTTTCACGAGGTTTGAAATTCATTTGATAAGGTTTGGCTCATGTTGACCTATTTAGGTCAAAATGGGTCAACTTGGGTCAAGTTGACTAATTGGTCAAATTGGGTCAAACCAAGGGTTGGGTCAAGTTCATATGATCATTAGAAATGTTTTGGTGGATTTTGTTTGATTCAATTTGGTATAGTTTTGAATTTGGTTCATATGACTTCATTTAGGTCAAATGGGTCAAGTTGACCTACTTGACCCATTTAACCTATTTGAGCTAGGCCATGGGTAGGTTTAGGTTAGGTTAGTCATATGGAGTGGATTGGTATCTTTATTTCAAATCAATTTTTTCTATGTTCAAATTTGGCTCAACATGACCCCTTTAGGTCATGTTGGGGTTAAGGACAATTGGGCTAGGTTAGGTCTAGTTGGCCAATTGAGGCTTTGGTTAAGTTCAACAAGTGATTTGGAATGAACTTGACCCATTGGTTCCAATCAATTTAGCTTAGATCAAGTTTTGACATATTTTGACCCTTTAGGTCAAGTTGGGTCAGCTTGGTCAAGTTCAAAAATAGGTCATGAATGAACTTAGATCAATGGTTTCAATTAATTTGGCCTATGGTAGAATTTGGCTATGTTAGGTTTCATTTTAGGCTAAGTGTTGACTTGGTCAACCCTTAGGTTAGACTTGGTTTGACCCTATTTGATTGATTGATCATCCCATGATGATTGTTGATCATGATGAGAGGCATAGGTGAGTTTGATTCAATCCAATTTGGTTGGGTTTAGAATTTGGCTCATAAGGGTACTTTAGGTCACTTTGGGTCAAGTGAGCCTAAGTGGGTCAAATGGCTTGGTCAAAGATTGATTTGAGTTTGATTGAACTTGTATATGGACTCATGATTGAAATATAAATCCATTTACAAGTGGTTTAAAGTCAAATGGGTTTTGGTTCATTTGACAATTTCATATTCAAAGGGTGAACATGAAATTATTTAGGCTTTGATTTTTGACTTGGGTTTTAATTAAGTGATTGAAGTTTGTATTTATATATGAATTCATGATTGTATGGTTGATTGAATCATGAAGAGAAATCAAGAGTTTGGCTTGATTTGAAATTGATTTGGCTAAGTTCAAGATTTTGACTTGATAGGCTTAGGTTGGATTTTGAGTAGCTTTGAGTTTTATTTTTGGAATTAGTTTTGATTGTTTGAATTTATTTTTCATTTATTCATGTGAATTTAAATGAGAATATAAATGGATCATGAGAAAATTTCAAAGATTTGAAGTGGTTTAATCATGATTTGGGCTAAGTCCATCAAGAGGATTTAAAGGACTTAAGAAAATTTTAGTTTGAATTTTGAATTTGGTTTGGTTTAGTTGATTTATATTTATATTTCATTTATATATGTGAATATAAATGAGGATATAAATTTATGAAAAAATCTCATGACTTTGAGTGATTTGATCATGATTTAGCTAAGTCCATTAATGGAAAATTAAGGACTTAAGAAAGATTTTAGATTTGGAATTTAATTTGAGGATTTGATTTGATTGATTTGTATTTATATTTAATTTATATATGTGAATATAAATGAGAATATAAATAATTTTTGAGAAAATCTCATTAGTCTGAATTGATTTGATGATGATTTAGGCTAAGTCCATTAATGGAAAATTTAAAGGACTTAGAAAACTTTCATGAATTGATTTGGAATTTTGAGTTTAGTTTATTTGGTTTGAATTTATACTTCATTTATATATGTGAATATAAATGAGAATATAAATAAATTATAATTTTTTTTTAAAGATTTGGATTGGTTTTGATCAAGATTTTGGTTAAGTCATTAAGGGAAGGTTAAGGACTTAGGCAAAATTTAGACTTAGGAATTTTTGTTGGATTTTGATCATTGGTTTCAATCATGGATTTCAATCACATGGAGTTGATTTGAATTTAGAGAAAATAAATTAGAATTGATTTGTGGTTTGTCTTGAAGGAAGGAAGTGAGGGATGGTCTGCTAAGGGTGTAAATTTTCCTAACACCCCAAGGCATGACCTATTCCAATGGCTAACTCTTAAGTCTAAGGCTGAGTGTCCACCTAATCACTAGATGTGTCTTAAGACAAAGGAACTCTTAAAGTCTAAGAGAAGTACTATGTCTAAGATGGAGGGTTGAGAGCTCATTCTAAAACGAGGTCAACAAAGGGCCTAATTAGGTGTGGTGTGATTGACAAGAAATATCACACGTATTTGTGTTGACCTAAATGATCAACAACACCAAAAGATCACAAGCACCAACAGAAACAATCTATCCTTAACCCAAGGTGTAGAAAGAATCCAGAGGTTAGTGCAATGTGCCTCTACTTATGTCCAAGGCATAAGAGAGGGAAAAATCCATTAAGGGATAGAGTGTGAACCTTCTTACTAGGGAAGCAGGTTCAAGTCATCCACAAAGGGATGAGAGGTTTGATTTGATTGGAATCTCATTGAGGAGAGATCTCCATTAGGGGAGAGGGTTGAATTTGTTTTAATTTTTGTTAAGTTTGAAAATTTTTTTGAGATGAGCCCTATTGGTTTGCGATGGACTGCACTGAGTAGAAGCCATGGAGGCCAATACCTAACTCAGATTTACCAATCCAAAGGGGTAGTCTACTAAACACGTAGTAGGACTAGCCAACCAAAGGGATGCATTTTGGTATGCAGCAGCTGTACTAGGAAGAAAGCATAGTAGACTTACATCCTTCAAAGTAAAGACTAGTTGTTGGGATAATCTATTGGCAAGGCAACAGATTGAACTCAACATAGGCTCACTATTGAGTGAATGCCACTGAGGGACTTAAATCAGCTCAAGAATAGTGAAGATTGATTTCATTTTCTAGATTTTTATTTATTTTGATGGATTCCATTAGTTTGTGATGGATCAAACTGAGAAGAGCTTATATCAGCCTAGACCTATCTCAGATTTACTGAACCAAAGGGAGTAGCTTTCTAGCCGATGGGAGAACTATCCAACCAAAGGAGTACCTTTCAGTTTGCAATGATCAATTCAAGGGAAGAAAGCTCGGGGACACATCTTCCACTATAAAAGACCACCGGGGTGATCGATTATTTTGGGCAACAAATCAAACCCGACCTAGGGCTATGGTCAGTTTGCAAGAATCATGCTAGAAAGAATGCGTCATAGTCTTACATCTTTCAATGTGGAATAGCTGTCAGGGTAACCTACTTATGGCAAAAACATATTGAACCCAAACTAAGGGCAATTACGGAGTGAGTGCTGACCTGGGGACTTATCTCAGCTCAAGTAGTCAGACAATTCCTATAGGGAGTTCTGCTAACACTACCCTAAAGATAGGATGCCTACTTGGTAAAAAGGCGGCCCTTTGGGGGCTTTAATTCTTAATCCACGAGCAAATTAATTTTGTTTATTTTATTTATTTTATTATGGACCCAGTTTGTGAGATCAAGCGAGAAGGAGCTTACTAGACCTATCTCAAATTAATTGAACCAAGGAAAATTTTTATACAAATTTTCCAACCACATGGGTGGCTACTAGGAAAGGGGCTATCCAACCCAAAGTAACACAGGTAGTGTCTAAATGGGGTCAAGAGACTTGATCCAAATAGAGTGGGGGATGGGGGCTAAGGGCTTAATCCAACACTCTGGAGAAGATGACATGGCTAATCATATATCCAATAGGTATTCGGTGTCCAACTCAAGGAGAAAGCATGGGGACTCATATCTGCCAAGAGTGGTGTACTCACTAGGTGAGTCACTGTCAGCATAGCGAACAACAATCGACTAAGGTGCATGGTTTGCAACAATCGGAAGAAAGTTGGGACTCACATCCTCCATACAATTGATTGGATAGTCTATCTTCTCGGCAGTGCTTCGACTAGGGCTGAATTCCGGGGACTTATATTGACTCAAAAGTAGTAGAGGAAAGGAGCCTCTGGAGACTTATCCCAAACCTCAAATATACTGACCTAGTTAGAGCATGGATAGTTCAAGAAAGCAGGACTCACATCTTCTTAAACAAAGTCAACATGAGGTAGCTTACGGGTGAAGTCTATCATACTAACAAGGTGCTCATTGGTTTACAATGTCAAGTTAGGAAGAAAGAACTCACATCCTCCAAAATAAGTGACCCGGGTGACATACTTGCAGTAGTATGTAACCTAAACTAATGAGTGAGTGCCACAAGGTGGCTTGCTCCAACATCAAGTAGCCTAAGAAAAAAGATTTGTGTTTATTATTGTGCATGTGTTAAAAGGAATAGGATGTCTCTGGGGGACTCTTACTCCTACCTTAAACACACTAGGGGTTTTGATGAAGTGGTGCCACGGATGGCAAAAGGATTCCCACTAAGAAAGGATGCCACTTGGGGTTCTCTCACATCTAACTTAGTTATGCTAATCAAAATAGGATGCCTCTCAAGTTCTCTTACACATATTCTAATAGTGTTGGGAGATTATGTTTGTGTTGTGAAAGAGGGATAGGATGCCACTGGGGACTCTCTTACTAACACATGTGGATTCACAAGACAAGCAAACAACACTTCAAAAGAAGAGAAGATTGGATGAATGAAATCAAATTTTTGTTCTTTTTATTAATGATTATTTTTTGAACATGATTTGTTTCATGGGTAATATTTTTTTAGGTAGAGCCTATTAATTGGAAGCATCGTGTTCCCTTTCAATCAATAAGTGATAAGATCCTCCTTTGGTAGGCCTTCTATGACATAGGGGCCTTCCCAAGTGAGTTGCCTCCCATCTTTTGATGGGGAAACAATTGGTCTCCTTAGGACTAACACAAGTTCTCCAACCGGAAGAAGAGGACCAACTTGTTGTGAGCTTGAATCATTTTGGCCTCATCTTCGAGGTTTTGCCCGTGGCGACTCCTCCAAACCTTCGAGCTCTTCTAATTGCAACTTTGCATTATGCTCTGTAGTGATTTGGTTACCCAATGCTATTCTTAGTGACGGGAGTTGAACTTCTAAAGGAAAAATGGCTTCAGACCCATACACTAAGGAAAATGGGGTAGACTGAGTTGGAGTTCGGTATATGGTGCGGTAGGCCCACAAGGCTTCAACCAATTGCTCGTTCCATTATCATTTATTGTCATCAAGAGTCTTCTTTAGTATCTGGATGAGAGTTTTGTTGAATGCTTCTGCTAAGCCATTTGCTTTAGGGTAGTAAATGGTAGAGTATCTCCAATCTATACCGTGTCTTCGAAAGTTGATCTTCATGCTTTTGAATGCGGTACCATTATGATATAATTCATTCAGGCACCCCAAACCTATATACGATATGGTTCCGAAAAATTGAAGCACATTGGTTGTGACCTCTCTAAGTGGGATGGCTTCGCCCACTTGGAAAAGTAGTGGCTAAGATGAATCGATGCCCTTGGAAGAAGGAGGATCGATCGGACCCACAATGTTAGTACCTTAACACTCAAATGGCCATGAGCCTAATGTAGGGTGTAGAATGTTGGGTGGTTGGTGGAGGACCACACCGTGCACGACATTGATGGCATCTCCTTAGCTACATCCATGCAGTAATCATCAAGGCGGTAGTATCCTAGTCTCTTGATCTTCATCTTCATCTTCAGGCCGGATTGATGTGCTCCACATAGACCTGAATGTACCTCAGTTATAATGCCATGGGCTTCATGTTTGTCTAAATAATGTAACCACATTTGGTCAAAGGACCGGAGGTACAGGGTGCCATCAACAAGAGCATAGGAGAGATCTCTCTGTTTCACCTAATGGGCTTGTGAATTTTCTTGAGGTAGTTTATCGGTGTTCAGGTAATCTATGAACGGTTTCCTCTAATCTAGCTCCTTGTCCATTTTGGCATCGGCAGTCTTCCCTTCAAGAGAAAGTCTCTCGATGAGTTCAACATCAATAAGGGATAAGACTTGTCTATTTTGGACCCTTATCAAAATGGACTCATCTTCCGGATATGCTAATTCTTTGGCAAGTTTGGCCAAAGCATCTGCTACTACGTTCTCTGCTCAGGGAACCTTGTAGATGGTGACTTCAAGAATTTGGGCCATAGCTTCATGGTATACTCGTAGTAATGATGAAGCTTAGGTTTGAGAACCTGGTAGGACCAAGCAATCTGGTTGATGACCAAAGAATCCCCAAAGATGTTGATGTGCTTGACACTAATAGTGATGGCTAACTCTAGACCGATAATCAAAGCCTCATACTCAACTTCATTGTTGGTGCAAGGGTTGCACAGTTAGTATGAGAATCTTATCACATCATGATTTGGAGTTAGAAGAACTATTCTTGCCCCCGCCTTTCCTGGGAGAGTAGATCATGGTTATTTACCTTTAAGAAAAGAAGCAGCACCATCAAAATACATCTTCCATCAGCAATTTCCTACCTCCCTTAAGTTCATGATTTGTTCATCAGGGAGATCATCACTAAGCGGAGAATCAACAGGAAGTGAGTGTGCTACTAAGAAATCTGCTAGTGCCTATCCTTTTATCGCATGGAGGGGTACAAATGTGATATCAAACTATGAGAGTATCATGGACCAACGAGCCAAACATCCAAAAGTGTTTTTTGTGTCATGAGGTACTACAGTGGTTTTGTTGAGATCAAGTTCAGCTTATGAGAAAGCATGTAATGTCGTAGCTTCTGAGATGCAAAGATCAAAGCTAGGCAATGTTTCTCAATGGGTGGATAGTTTGCTTCAGCAAGAATCTGATGACGGTTGAGGTAGTAGAGTGCTTTCCTTCCCTTTATCATTGGCTTGGGCCAACAGAGCACCAATAGAGTCATCTAATGCAGCAGTGTAGAGGATGAGTGACCTACCCGGGCTAGGGGTTGCTAGAACTGGCGACTTCACCAAATACTCTTTGATGTCTTCAAAAGTATGCTGACACTTATCATCCCACTTGAACTTGGCATCCTTTTTGACAAGTGTTGAGAATGGCTTGCATCTCCCCGATAGGTTTGAGATAAAGCATCTTAGATATGCCAACTATCCTTGAAATGATCTGAGTTGAGTTAAACTCTTAGGTGGTGGCATTTCTAAGATAGCTTTAATCTTTTTTAGATCTATTTCTATTCTCCAGTGTAACAACAAACCCAAGGAATTTTCTTGAAGCTACTCTAAATGCACACTTTAAGGGATTCATTTTGAGGTTATATTATCTTAATCATTCGAAAACTACTCTCAAGTCAAAGAGATGATCTTCCTTTTCTAAACTCTTGACTACTAGATCATCAACGTAGCACTCAACCTGATGATGGATGAGTTCATTGAAGATCTGAGTCATGGCCTGTTGGTATGTAGCACCAGCATTTTTAAGGCCGAAAGGCATGACCCTATAACATAAGATTTCGATCGGGGTTTGAAAAAAGTAGTGTTTTTTTCATCTTCAAGAGACATCTTAATTTGGTTGTAGCCAGATGATCCATCCATGAAAGAGAAGACTACGTGAGATGAGGAGATGTCCACCATTAATTCTAGTATAGGAAGAGGAAACTCATCCTTAGGACATGCCTTATTTAAGTCCCTAAAATCGATGCATGTAGAAATTTGGCCATTCTTTTTCTTAACGGATGACATTAGCTAACCAGGATATTTTCTTCCATGAAACCAAAGCATCGATCTTTCTTGACTTGAAATGACATTGTTCAATTTCTAATTGCATGCGTCTAGAGTTGCTTAATAGGTAGTGTTAGGATCTATTGCTAGCTTGTAGGCTTCGATCATGAGATCGGGCATCTCTTCATAACTCCATGTGAAGCAGTCTTTAAACTCAGTCAATAGCCTAACTAAGTCATTGATTTCATCTTCATTCAAAAATGAAGTGATGTATGTCAGGCATGGATTTTCTTCTATCCCGAGGTTGATTTCTTTAAGCTTGTCTATTGTTGAATGAATCTCCTCTTCAAATTTTGGTGGTGCCTCTTTGACTTGGAGATCATCTCGATCATCTGAGGTTTCTAAACACACATTCTCATAAGAGTTGGGGATGTGTGAAAAGAAACTATCAGACTCCAAATGATTGGTAACAACTAAGGTAATCATTATCATCGGACCCACTTGTATAATCCTAGTCTACTCTTGATTATGCTTCCCCACCTATATTGTTCCATAAGTACTCGACATATTCTTGGACCATGTGTGAGGAACTAAACCTTTATGTATAAGATTTTGAACACAAGGTAAAAGTCAAAAGGTAATTCCATTAATTCTTTAAAGTATCTCCTCAAGCTCTACATCAACACTTGAGGATGCTTGAGGATGATGATCCCAAAAGAACTTCTTCTTCATGTCACTAAGACTTAGGGACTTCCCTACTAAACCTTCAACTTTGAGATGTAAGTGAGGTAAGAGCTAAGGTTCCCAATTGCTATCAAATAGTTTCACATAAACCGATTTGAATACTTTGCTTTGCTTGGAGGCCTGGTCTTCATCTCTGGATCAAAAGTCACCTCCAATGGAACCCCCTGAGAGGGGTTGGATGGTATACTAATCACATTAGACTCATCCTCAGCTGGATTCCAAGTCTATGTGAATAGTAGGGGTACTCTATGAAGGAACATGACCTCTCTGTTGGTGGCTACCCAGGAGGTCTCACCTCTGAACTGCCTCTATTTCTACCTCTACCTCTACGTGGAGGTTGAGCCATCCTACCCACATGTCCATATGATGGAATGAAATTGTGGGTGGAATGTTCATTTCTTTCAATTCCCCTTTCTTCACTTTTTTATTTTTCTTTTCATTTTCTTTTATTTTTTATTTTTCTTCATTTTCTTTTTATTTTTAATTTGCATTTGAATTTTGTCCAAGTTCATGAGAAAGGGTGTTTTGAGGAAGATAGTAGGTCACATCCTCATAAATCTCAACCTCTTTAACTGAAGATGGATTTTCATCTCTGTTGATACGGTACTCAATTCCATCTTTTCTGAACTTGATGCACTGATGAAGGGAAGATGGAACGATCTTATTCTGATGTATCCAAGGCCTACCAAGTAAAGCAGTGAATGAAGTATTCAAATCAATGATGTAAAACTTGGCTTCAATCTTCGAGTCACCTATCTCCAAAGGTAACACTATAGAAATTAAAGCCTGCTCACCTTGGTCATTGAATCTTCTCAACATCATCCAATCTCCTCGGAGTGTAAAGATATCAATCCTCAAATAGGCAAGGGTCTTTAGACTCATAATGTTCACCATGCACAATCCATGAGAACCCTAGTGAGTTTGAACATCCATGTCATTTGTGATGTGAGGGGTTGTTTCTCCAAGTCCCTAGAAAGGTCTTCATCATGAAGGTGATCCCTTGAGCTTCTTTTGCATAATGTGCTTCCTCGCCTATAGCGATCAGTTGAGCTAAGCATATTTCAAGATCAAGAGGGCCTTGATTAGTGATTCTCTCATCTCTTTGGATAAGATAAGGGCATTGTATATGCTTAGCTTAGATGGAAACTTTCTTAGATGAGAAAGGATGTTATAGTCCACCTTGGGATGATCTTCCACAAGAATATCCAAGGGTGGAGCATCCTGTGGAATGGCTTATCGATCTTCATTACCAATAACTTATTTCCCTTTATCTAGAGGTGCTGCCCTATAAGATAAAACCTTGCCACTATGAAGGTTGACTTCAGTGATCTCTTGTAGCAGGGTAATGGAAGGTTCTACCTACACATTAGGCTCACCTATAGCTTCTCCCATGGGACTCTCAGAATCAGATGATTCTAAGTCTATCTCAAGAGGTGAACCCATAGTATTCAGAGTTGGAAAGTCCAACTCTGAATCATAAAGAGGAAGATCAAAATTTTTATAGTTATTTAGAATTAAAGAGTTGTCATTAGGAATAGAAGAAGATAACCCATCAGAAGTGACATAGACGTAATTCAAACTAGCTTTATTCTTTAATTTATTAGAATTATTTGGAGGTACGACGTAGAAGTTAAGTAAATTGAGTGGAGTAAGGGATTTAATGTCCTTATCCACTGATACAAGAGTTATACTAGTAGAAGAAATAGAGAGCTAAATGAAATGGAAGAAGTCATGATGTGGAGAAGCTGCTAAAATGGAGGTGGGGGATAGGGCTATCTCGGTGACACATCTGATGCTAAGCTCCCCTTTCCTAGAGTTGGCGGCAACTTGTAACCTTCTTGGTGTTGAGGTTTGAGGTTAATAAGCACCTATAAGGAAAGCTTCTTGATCTTGATGATCTTCTTAGAGGTTTTGGATAGAAATATCCCAACCTTCTTTAGTTTTGGTAGGATCACATGTATCCCCAAGGATTACCTAATGGAACTGAAGGTTGTTTCCAAATTCCTTTGGGATAACTACACAGATCTTGAACTGTTCAAGCCATCCTTGAATGTGAAGCAATCCTCAAAATGGCTAGCATTGTGGTAAGGGAAAAGTTTGGATCATGACTTTTTTACTTCATCCTCAGTCTCTAGGCTGGGTAGAAAATTAGGTTTCTTTAAGAGATTCTTAAAGATCTTGATTACCTCTCTTAAAGAATAAGGTTTGTTTAACTTATCTAAAAGTAGGTGGACCATAGCTACTGGTATGGATGCATATTCGCTTTGAGGTATGGTGGTGTTATGGCCATGGAGGATGTTGTGGAGGCGGTAGGGCTGCCTCGGTGATGGCAAAGGAGGTGGAGGCTACTGAGGTCATGGTCTCTCGACTATCTCTAGCGCTTCCCTATCAACCATTATCTTGCCCTCTTCTTCATACCTTTTTGTGGCTTCTTGAGATCTTGAAAAGGTAACTATTTGGCCTCTCCTTGTAGACTAGCCTTGTTGATTAGCTTCTCAAATGTCTTGATAGTGAACTTAAGCATGAAGGCAACCGGCCATGGATATTCTTCAAGAGAATCTCAATGGCATGTTGTTGGCATGGTTCACTTCATTCAGTTATGCCATCGAGAATATAATCAAGACTCACTGGGTGTTGTTTGCTACAAGATCACCTACAATAACCCTTTGCTGAGCTCCAACAAATCTCTTGATGAAGAGTTACTCTAACTTAGCAAATATCTTTATTGAACTGTTGGGTAGTTCAGCATACCAATCAAAAGTAATACCCACTAGGCTACTTACCAAAAGGTGAAAAAGCAAAGCGTCACTACCACCTGCGTTGCAAAAACTAGCCCTGAAATGTGCTATTGCTACCTTAGGTTTCCACTGCCATCAAAGCTTTTGAAAGAAAGAGGCACAATTTGGATATTGGATGACATCAAATTTCTCTAGGTAGGGTCTACCCTTTGGAACCAATGATCCTCCCCGGGCTTGAGCCAAAGCTTCCTTCACCTACTGCTCAACCATGGATTTTATGTCCTTTTATTATATGGAGGTACTTTCCACTACCTTCCTATACAGGCTAGTGCTACCTTGCTCAACGGTAGAGTCTTGGGTCCAAGACATGCACTAACTTCAGTGATGTTGACTATAGTAGGATGAACTAAAGGGCTTGTTTGAAAAGCAAATTGCTGCTAAAGTCCTCTAATATGCCATTATATCAATCTCATCCTTCATCTCAATTGATGTGTCTGGGATGATTGATGGTGTCTTCCGATCAACCTCATCACCTTCCATGGCTTATTGTTCCTAAGAAGAGATCCTAATATCAACCATGCAGACTCCATGAGTCCCCAACAAATCATCTTTGTTGGGATCGGTGACTTTCTCTTCATCGACCATCAAGATCTCCTTCTTCTCCATGAAATAATGTGCAACTATCTCATAAGAACGATCCATCGGCGGTACAAATAGTCACGAGTGTGATCACTATGTCATTGAGAGCACCTAAACTCGCTCTGAGAGTCAATCCTATGGTTCTCACGGATGAATGACACTCGATTCCTACTGGTATGAGAGGGACAATCCTAGGATGTTCCACTACCACTAGTGCAGCTGGATTGTCATCTACCATATCTGAAATGACTATCACCATCTTGACATCTGGCTCTATGGGTGAAGTTAGTGAAGGGATGACCATGATGTTTCTAGGTCACCACTCCTTTCGCACCACTCGAGCAAGGTCAAGGAGAGCCTAGCCAATGGGTGGTGTAAGGATCCCTTGGCCATAGTTGGATCACCACGGTGCGCTTCTCCCATGTGACCTTCATGGTAGAGGAGATGTTGTAACATGGTGATGGGGGAGGGAGTGGTGGGGTGGAGACACCCGACTCTTTATGCATGGACGCCCTCATGGTGGCTAGTCTTGTAAGAAGGATCTGTCATATGGTTATGGTACCAGGCTAGAAAATCAATAATAAGTGTGACCGTGATGGTTGAACTTCCTCTCTGGTAATATATGTTGTATGGGCCTCTTGGGTCCTCTCCTGGCATATATGCTTCCCCATTCTACAGGGGATGATGGATCAGAGATCAAACAGTCGGACTTTGAGCATGATGTTCCACTGATGTAAGGCATTATATGACATATGACCTCACCTCCCTAGTAACTGCTGCGTGCACCATTGGAGGAGTGATGAGATCCTCCACATCCTCTCTTTGACCAGAGGATGGAACTAGTTTTCTATAACGTGGTGAAGTGATAATGAAACTCATCCACGCTGACTGCCTCAACTCCCTAGTGATTGGTGTGATCCACTTGATCATGGTTCTTATTCCTCCTATGGGGTAGGATGGGAGGAGAGCTAGACCCATACTCAAATGTGGGAGGCAAGCCACAGACTAGGGGAGCCTTACCTTTAGAGGGATGAGATGGCTAGCCCTCATTGCGCATGAGAAACTCATGGCATCATGGTGCTACTATTATGATTGAAGCCTGTGGGACTACCATTGCTTTCCTCTTCAACGAGGAGACATCAGAGTTAGAGGGTAAAATCAATCGATGGACTTATACGTCACTTGGTCCTACTAATTGTGTGAGGGAGTGCCCTCACATGTAATCCTGCTCCCTCAAATCCCCAAAGTGAATCAGATGCATATGTCTGGAAGTTGGATCCAAAGTCAGATCCATACCATGGGGGAAGGTAAAAATAAACTTCTGTGAACCGGCCATCTCAGAATAACTATAAAAGACTAAAAATTGAATTGCCAATGTATTGACTATAAGAATTTGGAATGAGAAATGAGTTTGTATCAAATTTCTATCTATAGATTTTGAATTTGAATTTGAAAATTTGAACCCACATCCAACAACTTGGAAGTGTTAAGTGGGGTTCAAATGGATTTGAGAAGATTGATTGAAAGAAATTTTGAATATGAATCAACTTCAACAAATTTAGGTATGTTGAAATATGGATTCAAATTTTGAAGGATGCTTCCATAGGTTCATGTTTGTTTGAATTTGAATTTTGATTTGAGGACCCTTTCCTTTAACAAATTTGGGTATGTTAAAGTAAGGTCAATTGATTTTGAATTTTTACTTAGCAAATTTAAATATGCTAAGTGATGTTTTGAAAGTGATTGTTTCTTTTGTGAATTTTTTATTTTAGTTTTGGAAATTTGAAATTCCCATAGCAAATTTAAAAGTGAAGAATCAAGTGTATTTTGTTTGATTTTTGAAAATAGGATTCTTAGCAAATTTAGGTATGCTAAGAAAATCCTAAGTGTTTCATTTTTGTTTTGATGTTTTGATTTTTGAAAAGGGTAGGATCCTTAGAAAATTTAAGAATGCTAAGAAAATCCTAAGTGTTTCATTTTGTTTTGATTTGATTTGAAAGTGGAGACTTTACTTTAGCAAATTTGGTATGCTAAAGATGAAGTCCCATTTGGTTTTGTGAAATGGAAGTTTCACTTAGAAAATTTGAGTATGCTAAATGAAATTCAAATGATGTGTTCAAAATTTTTGTTTTTTGTTTTGGTTTTGAAAATGGATATCTCTCCATAGCAAATTTGTTATGCTAAGGGAAGAAGTTCCAAAGGTGCTTAAAGATTTTTATTTTTATTTTTATTATTTTTTTATTTTTTATTTTTGGGATTGGAGACTTCACTTAGCAAATTTAAGTATGCTAAATGAAGTTCCAAATGTGTTTGAAAATTTTAAAATATGGATTTGGAGACTTCACTTAACAAATTTGGGTATGTTAAATGAAGTTCTAAATGTGTTTGTAAAATTTTAAATATGATTTTGATTTTTTATTTTGATTTGGAAACTTTACTTAGATTTAAGTATATGAAGTTCCAAATGTATTTGAATTTTTTTTTTTTGGTTTGGAGACTTTATAGCAAATTTGAGTATGCTAATGAAGTTCCAAAATGTTTTTTTTTTTTGAGTTTGATTTGGAAACTTCACTTAAATTTGTATGCTAATGAAGTTCCAAAATGTGTTTGAAAATTTTTTTTTATTTTGGATTGGAAACTTTACTTATATGTATAAATGAAGTTCAAATGTGTTTGAAAATTTTAAAATTGTTGATTTTTTTGGATTTGGAAACTTCAAGAAAAAATGAGGTTCCAAATATGTGTTTGAAAATTTTAAAATGTGATTGTTGATTTTTTTTATTTTTTTGGATTTGGATTTGGAGACTTCACTTAACAAATTTGGATATGTTAAATGAAGTTCTAAAATGTGTTTTGAAAATTCTAAAATATGATTGCTGATTTTTTATTTTGGATTTGGAAACTTCACTTAGCAAATTTGGGTATGCTAAATGAAGTTCCAAAAGTGTTTGAAAAATATGATTATTGATTTTGATTTGGATTTGGAAAACTTAAAATTTGATTATGCTAAATGAGTTCAAAATGTTTGAAAATTTTGAGTTTTAAATTTGGAGACTTCACTTAGCAAATTTGAGTATGTTAAATGAAGTTCCAAAATGTGTTTGAAAATTTTGAAAATATGATTATTAAGTTTCAATTTTTCAAAAGAGGACTTCATCAACAAATTTGGATATGTAGAATGGAGATCAATCTTATTTTTGAAATGTGAAATTTTTGTTTTGTGTGTGATTATTGCTTTTTGAAAGAGTGAAATTCCAACTTAATCATTTGTGAGATATGTTTAAGTGGGATTTCCAAATGATAATATTTTTTTGTTGTAAATGAAATCTTCATTTAATAAATTTGAGTATATTAAATGAAGGTGTTCATGTGTACTTTTGAAAAGTTTAATTTTATTTGGAAATGAAACTTCCATTCATTAAATGTGAATATATTGAATGGAAAGATTCATGTATGCTTCTTGAAAACTTTATTTTTTATTTGTGATTTTGGAAAGATGATTGTTCATTTTATTTTGAAAATGAAATATTCATCAAAGTGAATTGGAAGAAGATATTCATTTGTGCTTTTGGAAAATTTTAATAGTTTTATTTTTGAAAATAACTACATGTAACAATTATGAGAATTGTTAAATGAGGGTGATGAAATTTTGTGGAAAATATTTTATTAAGTGCATTTTTGAAAAGGTGCTTTTTGAAAATAAAATTCTTATGGAAGATTTATTTTATTTATATTATTTTAGATGAACCTTTCCTTATCATAAAATGATAAGGAGGGTTTTAAATGCTTTCTTTTTATTTAGATCTTTTTTATTTTACCCTTTGAGAACAGGAGTTTTAAGACCAACACAAAGTGATGTCCTAAAACCTAAATATGTTAGTTAACTCAACTTAAGAATAAAATAAGCTAAGTGCCAACGGAAGAAAGATAGATTCATACCAAAGTACAAACCCTATCGATACTTCAAAGAATGATCATTTATCAAAGATGGAGAGAGGAACCATCCAATGAGTCACCAAAAAATGGTGGAGAAAATTTCTATAAGGGGAGTTGCCTTCAAATATGCTAGGGAGAAATGAAAGAGGCATCCTATAAAATTTGTCTAGGGCCCAGATCTTGATACTTATTCGTGATGATTACATCATTAGGGTATACTATCTCGAGAGAGAAGTCACTACCTTTAATGGACCTAATCACTCAAGGACTCCAGGACAATGGGTCCATATGTACTAGATTCTTCCCCACTTTACATGGAAAAAGTAAAGGTTTATTTTAAACCAGTTCATTAAGTTCCCTCGCAAGCCCCATAGTTAATTACATCCTAAGAATGGGATTCCTTAGGAAAACTCTCGATTAAGGTAAATGATCATTGTCTTTGATTTCAATAGGAAGGACTATCAATCGATTGGTTATTTTGAAGATCAAATGGGATTGATCAGAGGGAGTTATTATTGCCAAATGAAAGATAAGTAGGAGATGCTGATGCTTTGAAACTGCATCTCAAACTATCTATAGTTGGGCTTTACATTTTGAAATTGATTTAATTTATTTGAGTTACATTTTCATTAGAAATTTGGGACTTATGATTTCTTAACACAAGATTAAAATGCAGAGGTGAGGAATTATGTATGGCCCTAGGGAGAAGCAACCACAGAACCTAAATCTAGGGAGCTTTGGCGAGGGCCGAAAGCACAACCTAATTCTAAGGTGAAAATGGGTAATTGGTTTGTTTCCACAAGAGAGGAAAAACCACTCAATAGCTTGGACATACAACCGCCTAGGGGTGGATGCCAACTAACTCCTCCTATGATTTTAAATACATGTAGGCAAGTCTTTATGATTATGCAAGATAGTTAGGCTATTATTTATTTAGGAAGAGACTAAGTCCTTAAACTCACTCCCTAAATAGACTAGATCATGTAAAGGGAATGCTTCAAATAACCTAAATCTAATGCAATTCAAATTTCATTTTATTTTCAATTTTAGATAAATATTTTGACTCAGGCTAATAGGATTCATATGCTTAATGCAAGAGAAATAAGTTATTGGTCAAAATCAGTGAGAAGGGAGGAGGTGAGTTTCCACCATGGCTCTCAAAGGTCAAGCCAAGTTTCTCTAGAAAAGGTGGAAGCCCTCCAATCAAGAGTGAAATAAGATTCATTGTATGCATGATATTGCAATACTCATCGACTAAGGGTTGCTAATTCTTTTATCTTGATTTTAAACTAAGCTTTAGGTGAGGTTATGAGTTCTTTATTTTAATTTGAGTTGTTAAGTTTGGTAAAAGATATTTTTTTCCTAAAGAGCCTAATCCACATCATACATAATAAAGGAACTAGGAAAAGATGCCACTTAATGCAAAAGCTATATAAATCATCAATCAATTTATAAAGCTAATTAAAAAAGAATAAAGGTCGTTGTGGTGAGCACCACCACACAAACTCGAAAATATAAATGTTTAGGAGCTCTACCCTTATACAACCATTACAAATGAATTAAATTACAATTAAGCAAGGAATTCATTATTATGGGGGTCTTCAAGCTTCATTTCTTCTTTCTTCTTTTCTTCTTTGGTTCCTTCTATTGGTTTCTTGTTTTGGATGGTTAGAAGGTAGATGCTCCAAGTCCTCACATGGTGCATAAGATAGGATCTTATGACTAATGCTCATCCTGATCCCCATAACAATCATTCCAAAATTCTAATTGCACAAATTTACATGAAAAGTGGAAATCTAACTAACACCTATAAAATAAAGGTTAGCTATAACAAACCACATAAATCCCAAGCATGTATATTAGACTTATCACCCCACACATGGGTGACTAAGTCCACACACCTATTGGATTATGCTTAGGGGTATAAAGCACTAGCAAAAGTATTTATATTTTTATTTATGATAGCCACTTAAGCACAATCCCTGAAAAAAATGTTATAAGAGCATCAACCATTCATTCTATGAGCATACACCCTAACATCCAGTCTAAAACATATATCACAAAATAAACAAAACATCAAACCATGTGCTAACCTAAAGCTAGAAATGGTGACTTAAAATTTAATGTGTGGTTTGAAGGTTTTGTGTATGCTAATATGACTTTAGGTTCAAATTTTTAAGTGTGAAAACTTGTTCAACTTAGAGGAGGGTTTAATTTAAGTTATTTAATTATTTTGGGTTGATTTTATTTCATATTTTGATTTAGTTCAAGTGAATCCTACAATTAATTACTAAGTTATGAAGAGGGAAGAGAGAGAACTTCTCCTTCCTAACCTAAGTAATTTCTAAAGTAGGTTCACATTTTATTTTGTTTAGTGTGATTATTTTGATTAAATATTTTAATTAATCTAAGTTTAGATGAACTCTAAACAAACCTATTCAAAAAGAAAGATTTTAAGATTAAATAAAATGAATCAGAATTCACATAACACACATTACTTCATTTCTTTCCCAACATATATAGCATGTATATGAATGAGTCTAAGAATATCTATACATACAAATGAGAATATTTAACACACTTTATGATGCATGCTATGTAATCCATTTAAGGAAATTTAGAAGATTAAGATGCATGATTTTCTTTAAGTAGAAAAGGATTTCTTTATCCAATTTTTCACATACACACATGAAAGTAAGAAAGGCATAAGTGAGTACAGTGTCATTGTTAACCAAAGGTGTAAGGTACAAGACCTACTTAGGGATACTTAAAGCCTCATAATCTTGGGGTTTTCCAAACTAATATACCACTTTCCTTAAATACAAACATATGTATAAAAGAAATGAAATGGAAAAGAAGAATACAAAAGTTAAATTAATTGATTCATTTTGTTTATGCAATTTATGTATGCAAATATAGGTAGCCCTTCTTAGGTGATAGCATAGGGATGAATAGGATATGGAATTAGGTGTGTTAGGTTCTTTTCAAATGAACCATACATCTTACTAACTATTCCTATGCTAACATAAAAGAGAAGAGAAACCTATGCTAAGCACACCTTTATATTCTTCACATGCAAACATATAATTAAAGTATAAGTAGCATAATTTCAGATTGGATAATTGATTTATGTGTTTTGAAAATAATTTGGATTTAGTAGTGATAATAGCCACTCATATTTCTACTTTAGCCAACACATGCAAATTTGACATAAAGTAAATAATTTCATTTTTAAATTTGAATCTGAAAAATATGAATGCATGAAGCCACATGACATACAAATTTAATATGTTGGGAAAAGACTTAAAGTAATGAAAGAATGTAAACAAATTCACTTTAATTAAATCCTAAAGATATTCTTACGGAATAAGAAGGTTTAAAATAAATCAAAAGTGTATTCAGTATGATTTTTGTTTAGTTTTAAGTTTGATGTAATTTTGAAAAGGTGAGTTGAGTTTGTTGTTCCTGACCCATTTCCACATGTGTTTGATATTTTTGTTTAATTTTTATGTATTAATTAGGTTAAGGTATCAATTAAGCAAATTAATTAACCCTTCCTACACCACCTTAGCATAGTTAACCAAATAATTATGAGCCAATGAGATAACATAAAAACTCACAATGAATTTAAACTTGCAATGCACCTAGGAAGAAAAGGCCTAATGCAATTTGTCTCATGATTAATGGTTAATTAAGCTAAGGGTTTTAGCTTAAGTAATTTCAAAACACCCCTTCACACATGTGAATTGGGTTTTGATTTTCTAAACTTAGGCTATTAAACACCAAGCATCTACCCAGTAAATTAATTAAGTTCTAAAGTTTTTTGAATTTTTAGAAATTGATTAAGGGATAATTAATGAATTAACCCTTAATTAAGAGAGGATTAAGGAAAGAAAGGGGGTTTAGGGAATATCTTAGGGGAAAGGCCCCAAAATTATTCCATAAATTTCCTATCTACTGGATTTGAACTTAATCAACCCTAATAATGAACTAAAACCACTTATCAAACCTTAATTATCTTTAATTACATAAAGAGGGTAATTAATAAAATTTTGCAATTCTCCCAATTAAACTTTCAATAAATCCCAAGAAAATTAGGAGGCGAAGTCATCCCCATACCCAAGTTAATCACGAGCATAATTAGAGGTAATAAATTAAATTTCTAATAAAACCTAAAATCAGAGAAAAGCATAATTTAAAATCCATTGAAATTAATTTTAAAATATTATAGGTTGAATTATCTTTCTATAGAATTTTATGTCATATTTTTTTGAATTTTATTGAGAATGATATGATTTTTAGAAGATCCATAGATTAATTAACATTAATTAAGAATCCTAACTAACTAATCCTTTTCACGCGGCGTGTGGGCGTAGTGGTGCTTTACAGCGTCATGTGAGCATCCCATTCACATTCAAAAGGTATGGCGGTGGGATGCGCTTTGATTATGTCATACGATCAAAGATCGGACTGCCAAGGATCTCCCCAAGGTTTTAAAAGGGATAAATCAAATTCTAAACATGGGAATAATCTTGGTCGTCCATCCAAAATGCATAGATGGATGGCCAAGATCTCCCCAGTTCTTCTTCTTAGATCAATAGAGGTCGTCCATGATCTAGGGAAGATCTCGATTGAGCTTCATTCAAAAAACTTAACCCACACCATCTAAATCCAATGCTGCATCCAATGGTGGAGTTGCATGAATTGAAAATTCTTTCACAAAGGACCACACCTCCTATGCTAGGTGGCCAAAAATTTCATACTTCACCGGGGTCAGGGTCGATGAGTAGCCCGTGGAGGAAGCTTTTTAGGCCTTGGGATTGAGTGGCTTGCTCTATGGACCAACACCACTTGATGCTCCTTGCAGCTTTGATCCAAATACTCCTCTCCTTGCTATGGGAACTCCAATGTAAGCATGAGTGTGCTCAGATTGGTCCTTAGAGGAAGTATGCAAGAGGAATTGGAATAGTTTTCAGTGTGGAGAAAGTTGGTAGTTCAAGTGAGCTCCCCTGTTTTCACACTATGCAAACCCGACAAGATGAAGTTTGATCTCATTCTAAGAAGCTTGGGGAGGCTGAGGAATTGCTTCTCTGACTTCCTTAGGTTCAATCAAATTGAGGAATGATAGTTTTGAATTCAATTAGGTGGAGTATATCTCCCCCTTGAAGGATCGGACGATCGTAAGCTATCTTGCCATTTTGATTTAATTTTGGAGGTTGGAGTGGATTTGCCATGTGCGAAATTGAGTGAGGGATTTGAAATGAGCAATTTTGACCCATGTTGGGGTTTGACCTTAGTGGGCTGACCCAAACCCATTGGGTTGGGTGCACCACTCTTCATTAGATCCCCTTGAGCTATTTGGAAAGCATCAAGTGGATATGAAGAGGGTATGACCAAATTACCCATGGATTAGGCCAAAATTTGTTCTATGGCCTAGAAGTACAATGGTCATTTTATTGATTTTTCAATTTAGATATGTTGGGTATGTGGAGAAACTAGGTTTGGCCAAGTTTCATGAGGTTTGGAATTCATTTGATAAGGTTTGGCTCATGTTGACCCATTTAGGTCAAAATGGGTCAACTTGGGTCAAGTTGACCAATTTGTCAAATTGGGTCAAACCAAGGGTTGGGTCAAGTTCATATGACCAATTGAAATATTTTGGTGGCTTTGGTTTGATTCAATTTGGTATAGTTTTGAATTTGGCTCATATGACTTCATTTAGGTCAAGTGAGTCAAGTTGACCTATTTGACCCATTTGGCCTATTTGAGCTAGGCCATGGTAGGTTTAGGTTAGGTTAGTCATATGGAGTGGATTGGTATCTTTGTTTCCAATCAATTTTGGCAATGTTCAAATTTGGCTCAACATGACCCTTTTAGGTCATGTTGGGTCTAAGGTCAATTGGGCTAGGTTAGGTCTAGTTGGCCAATTGAGGCTTTGATCAAGTTCAACAAGTGATTTGGAATGAACCTGACCCACTAGTTCCAATCACTTTGGCTTAGATCAAGTTTTTACACATTTTGACCCTTTAGGTCAAGTGGCCAATTGGGACTGGTTAGGCTCAAATGTTGGCTTGGTCAAGTTCAAACATAGGTCATGAATGAACTTAGATCAATGGTTTCAATTAATTTGGCCTATGATAGAATTTGGCTATGTTAGGTTTTATTTTGAGCTAAGTGTTGACTTGGTCAACCCTTAGGTTTGACTTGGTTTGACCTAATTTAGTTGATTGATCATCTCGTGATGATTGTTGATCATGATGAGAGGCATAGGTGAGTTTGATTCAATCCAATTTGGTTGGGATTATAATTTGGCTCATAAGGGTACTTTAGGTCACTTTGGATCAAGTGAGCCTAAGTGGGTCAAATGGCTTGGTCAAAGCTTGATTTGAGTTTGATTGAACTTGTATATGGACTCATGATTGAAATATAAATCCATTTACAAGTGGTTTGAAGTCAAATGGGTTTTGATTCATTTGACAATTTCATATTCAAAGGGTGAACATGAAAGGATTTAGGCTTTGATTTTTGACTTGGGTTTTGATTAAGTGATTAAAGTTTGTATTTATATATGAATTCATGATTGTAGGGTTGATTGAATCATGAAGAGAAATCAAGACTTTGGCTTGATTTGAAATTAATTTGGCTAAGTTCAAGATTTCGACTTGAAAGGCTTAGGTTGAATTTTGAGTAGATTTGAGTTTGATTTTTGGAATTGATTTTGATTGTTTGAATTTATTTTTCATTTATACATGTGAATAAAAATGAGAATATAAATGGATCATAAGAAAATTTCAAGGATTTGAAGTGGTTTAATCATGATTTGGGCTAAGTCCATCAAGAGGGATTTAAAGGACTTAGGAAAATTTTGGAGTTTGAAGCTTGAATTTTTGAATTTGATTTATATTTCGATTTAATTTATATATGTGAATATAAATGAGTATACAAATGAATTATGAGAAAATCCCATGACTTTGAGTTGATTTGATCATGATTTAGGCTAAGTCCATTAATGGAAAATTAAGGACTTAAGAAAGATTTTAGATTTGGAATTTAATTTGAGGATTTGATTTGATTGATTTGTATTTATATTTCATTTATATATGTGAATATAAATTAGAATATAAATGAGTTTTGAGAAAATCTCATGAGTTTGAATTGATTTGATGATGATTTAGGCTAAGTCCATTAAAGGAAAATTTAAAGGACTTAGGAAATTTTCATAAATTGATTTGGAATTTTAAGTTTAGTTTGTTTGGTTTGAATTTATACTTCATTTATATATGTGAATATAAATGAGAATATAAATGAATTATGAGAAAATTTTAAAGATTTGGATTGGTTTTGATCAAGATTTTGGTTAAGTCTTTAAGGGAAGATTAAGGGCTTAAGCAAAATTTAGACTTAGTAATTTTTTATAGATTCTGATCATGGGTTTCAATCATGGATTTCAATCACATGGAGTTGATTTGAATTTGGAAAAAATCAATTAGAATTGATTTGGGGTTTGTCTTGAAGGAAGGAAGTGAGGGATGGTTCAAGCTAAGGGTAAGTAGACTTTCCTAACACCCCTAAGGCATGACTTATTCTTATAACTAACTTCCTTAAGTCTCTAGGGCTAGGTTGAGTGTTCACCTAATCACTAGATGTATCTTAAGACTAAGGAGATCTTAAAGTATAAGAGAATTCTTATGTCTAAGATGGAGGCGTTGAGAACTCATTCTAAAAATGAGGTCAGCAGGAATCCATAGAAATTAAAATCTCCAATTTTTATTGGGTAATTTTTCCTTAATTCAAGTTTAATTAAAAATATTAAACTCTAATTACTCTCAAATTAATAAACCAATTAATTTGAAACTTTGGGAAATGAAATTAAGCATAAAATACACCTTAGGTGAATTTTTGGTGATTTATTTCTCTGAATTCAAGGGAACTTGAAATTTCATATGCTTAACCTTTTAATAAATTAAATTAATTAACTTTAATAAAATAATTAAGAAATATTGATTTAATAACCTTAAATCAACATAATGAATATTAATAAGCATCAAAACACCAATTAAACCAAATTAAACCTATCTGAACCTAATAATCCCTAAATTGACTTAATTAGATAATAAAATAAATCAAATAATTCAATTAAACAACCTAAATTTATTTAAATCATAATAAATCAACTAGTTAACCAAAAATTATGAATAAACCCTCATTGAAAAAGTATTTTAGTGAAGAATAAGTGAAAAATAAAATCTCTTAATGAATCTTAATAAATTAGGCTTAATTTAGGTTTTAATGAAATAATTAAAATCATAATACACCTTAATTACATCTTTAATCAAGCTGAAACTTTAAGGATATAAAATTGGCATGTAACCCTACTTGCCAAAAATATTTCAAGTTCAAATGATCTCTAGATTAGGAGTTTTCAAATTTCTAAATCCCTAGGTCAATGTTAATCAAATATTGGGTTAAGGAAATTAATTAACCTATTAAATAAAGTGGTAATTCAAACTAATCTCAATCAAACATTAGAAAACTATTTAGAAACTTCTCTAAATATCCTAAGTCAATTAAAGTGATCAAATTCAATCTTAGGTTAATGAAATAAAATCTTGGGTTAATAAAATTATTAATTAACTTAAATCTTAACCTTTTAATCGATGAAGTTTAATAAAATCATTCATCTCTAATAAATTTAAATAATGAATCTAAAACCTAGGTTAATTAAATCAAATCAAATAATTAACTTAAGTGCTTTAGGTTAAGCATAATCCATGAACAAACCTGAGGTACGAATTCATATTAATGAACTTAAACCTTAAGCTTACAAATCCATAATTTAATAACTTAAGTTAAATTGAATAAAATCAAACTCTTTAACATAAGCCAAATCAAATGAAACCCACATAGCTTAATTCAAAATGAAACAAATCAAACAAATTAAATCAAATAAAGTAATTCAAATAAATGAAATAACATAAAACTAATGACATCAAAGGAGTTAATTAAAATACTTAAGGATCTTAAAGGGAAATTTCATTAGGATTTAGGATGTGGAATAAAGTAAGTTTCACCTAAAAATGAAATTCATTCTATTTCTCATTCTTGAAAACTGATACAACTTTAATAAAATAAAATGGAATAAAAATGGAAATTAAATCACTAAACCATTTGAATTGAAGCCAACCAATGGTAAAAATTAAAAAAATTCAAACTTCAAATTTAAACTTGAACTTAAAGGAGCCTAGCAAAGCCTTGCCACACAAATCCCTCTTTTACACATCATTCTGTTATTTTCTTTTAATCTCTTGTGATATGTTGTGTTGTGCTTCACATGTTTATGTTATATTACGTTATATTGGATTCCTAGGCTTGTTTGTTCGTTAGACTAGATGTTAGGGCATTCTTTCTAGATTTAACACTATTTTTTGTAGGGGACTATGTTAAAGGGATCACTGTGATAAATAAATCATAAAATTGTTGTTTACTTGCAAGTTCTGAAAATCCCTTAACATAGTCCATTGGACAGGTGGGCTTAGCAAGCAACTAATGCTAAGCCCGTATGTTTTGTGAAATATAATCTATTTTGTGTGTTGTGTGTATTTCCTAACATCTATTTTGCAGGGCTTAGGATTTATTTTTTGAATTTTAAATGTAAATTTGAGCTTAGAATTAGGTTAGGATCTATGGGGTCTAGGATTAGCAGGAGCTGACCCAACCAGGAGATGGTGTGGTGGTCCCCTGTGGAGCCTGATGGATGTCCCTAAAGAAAAAGACTTTCTTGGAAAGAAGACCCATAGATCTAAACTTGTAGTTCTAGGCCAAATTGTATAAGGGCAGAACTTGGCTACCCATTTTTCTTTCTTCTGAAGTGTACAGTAGTACCTGGCTGCATTTGCCTTTTTCTTATACAATTTAATTCGGTTTGATTTATTTTGGGTGCACAATAAAAATAACATGTTTTTCTTAGGTTTTTTTTCTGTGTTATGTTTGTGCTATGATGAATGCATAGACGCAGGCTCATAGGATAACCTAAATATTCTACTCAACTAAATCAATTGAAACATAAAAAAAAATACAAGTCATAATCTTCATAAAAAAGCCTAGGCCATTAAAGCAAGATAAAATATGTAGCAGCCCCTTAGCTGGAGGTTTTAATATCATGCATAAATCATATTATTTCACTCTTGATTAATGAAGGACTTCCATCCTTACCAGAGAACCCGGGCTTGACCTTTGAGAGCCTATGATGGAAGTACACCTTCTTTTATTCTGATTTGGCCCATAATCTTTTCTAATTGCATGCATTAGGCATAAATTATATTCTTAGGACCTAAATGAATCCCGAGTCAAAAATTATAAAAATTTAAAAAATATGCATTAGTTAGGTACATCTTTATACCCTACATAATCAGGGGTTATGGAGTAAGTTTAGGTTCATAGATTTCTTTCCTAAAACATCTTGCATCTTTTTCATATGACTTAGCCTCATGGTTTTAAAATGCGCTTAGGTAGTGTTAGGTGGCACCCTTCTCTAGGCAGGTTATAAGTCCAGAAGAGTTAGAGATAGGTTAGTTCCCTCAAGTGAAGAGAATGGCCAATGATTCCCAAGGATAGAACTAAGTCAAGCATCTAACATGTGTCAGAAGAACCTGTAGACTAGGTTCTGAAGCATCTTTTTTAGTAATAAGTCTTCAACCCTAGGCCTTTTTACAGTCTTGTGCTGCTATAATCTAAGCCCTAGATTTTTAAGAAAATGATAACTTGAAATCTAAAATTAAATCCCAAATTTGAATCATAGATAGAAATGTCTACTGGCATCCCATCAATGACATTACTCTTTTCCATTTGACTCTTAAAAATACCTCTCTCCAATTTGGACCTCTCTCAATTGAATTTTCCAAAACCATTCCTTTAAAAGCTACCTTAGTAGTCTTTAGGAACAACCACTTGTTTCTTTAATCGAGAGTATTCTTAGGAAGAGACCCTTCCTAAGATGTAATTAATTATGAGGCTTGCCTTTATAAGGAACCATGATCCTGATAAAATAGACGTTCTACTTTTCCATGTTCAAGGGAAAATACTCACATTTAAAGATCCATTATCCTTAGGAGTCTTTTATTGAAATGATCGAATCCATTATAGGAGAGCATGTTTATCTTTTGAGATAATATGTTTATTCCTTAATTTCATATTTGATTATCTAAATAAAATATTCCTAAACTCTATGTTGCATCCTTTCTTTTCTCTATTCTAGAAAAAACACCAACAATTGCATGAGATGAGGCGATGTCCAGCATTAGTTCTGGTATAGGAAGAGGAAACTCATCCTTAGGACATGCCTTATTTAAGTCCTTGAAATCAATGCATATGCATCATTCTTCTTTTAACGGGATGACAAGCAACCGGTAGAATATTTTTCTTCCCTGATAAAACTAGCATCGATTAGTTTCTTGACTTCAGAAATGACTTGTTGTTCAATTTCTAATTGCATGTGTCTAGGAGCTTGCTTGATAGGTTAGTGTTAGGATCTATTGCTAGCTTATGGACTACTATGTCAGGAGATAATCCGAGTATCTCTTCATAACTCCATGCAAAGCAGTTTTTAAACTCAGTCAATAGCCTAACTAAGTCATTGGTTTCTTCTTCATTCAGCAATGAACTGACATACGTCAGGCATGGATTTTCTTTTGTCCTGAGATTGATTTCTTTAAGCTTATCAATTATTGAATGGATCTCCTCTTCAAATTTTGGAGGTGCATCTTTGATTTGGAGATCATCTAGATCATCTGAGGTTTCTAAACACACATTCTCATAAGAGTTGGTTTGTGTGAAAAGAACCTATCGACTCAAATGATTGGTAATAACTAGCAATCGTCATCAATCGGACCCACCGCATCAATCCTAGTCCTGCTCTTGATTGTGCTTCCTTGCTTGTATTGTTCCATAGCTTTTCAAAGTGCTTTGACCTATGCTTGGACCATGTATGAGGAACTAAACCTTTATGTATAAGATTATGAACACAACACGAGTAAAAATCAATTGGTAATTCCATTAATTCTTTAAATGTATCCACCTCAAGTTCTACATCAACTTCGTGACTGGATGATGATCCCAAAAAGAATCTCTTGATATCATTGGAAGACTTTTCTTAACTACTAAACCTTCAACTTCTTGAGATGAAAGTGAGGTTAGAGCTAAGGTTCCCATACCTATAGTCTCACATAAACGATAATACTTTTCATTTTAGGCCCGCTTCATCTGGATCAAAGTCACCTCCAATGGAACCCACTAAGGGTTGGTCGGTATACTAATCACATTAGACTCATCCTGAAATGGATTCCAAGTCTATGTGAATAGTAGGGTAGTCCCATGATGAACATGACCTCTCACTAATGGCCAACCAGAGGGTCTTCCACCTCTAGAATTACCTCTATTTCTACCTCTGCCTCTGCCAAGTGGAGGTTGAGTCATTTTACCTACATGTCCATATGATGAAATGGACTGGGTGGAATGTGATATGCAGATCTATTTCTTCTTCAATTCCCCTTTCTTGTTCACTTGAATTTTCATTTTTCTTTTCTTTTTCTTTTTCCTTCTCTTTTTCTTCAATTTTTTTTCTTTTGAATTTGAGTTTTTCCAAGTTCATGAAAAAGGGTGTTTTGAGAAAGATAGCAGGTTGCATCCTCATAAATCTCAACTTCTCTAATTGAAAATGGCTTTTCATCTCCATTGACACAGTATTCAATCTCATCCTTTCTAAACTTGATGCACTAATGGAGAGAGGGTGAAATTATCTTATTCTGATGTATCCAAGGCCTACCGAGCAATGTAGTGAATGAAGTATTCAAATCAATGATGTAAAACTTGGGTTCAGTCTTCCAATCACCTATCTCCAAAGGTAACACTATGGAACCTAAAGCCGCCACCTTGTTCATTGAATCCTCTCAACATCATCCAATCTCCTCAGTGTGAGATCCTCAAATAGGCAAGGGTCTTTAGACTCATAATGTTCACCGATGCACCTAGATCGATGAGAACTTTGTAAGTCTGAATCTACCCATGTCAACTGTGATATAGAGGGGACGATTGTGCTCCAAGTCCCTAGAAGTAGGTCTTCATCTGTGAAGGTGATCCCAAGCTTTTTGTGTAATGTGCCTCCTCACCTATAAAAGCATAAGTATCTCTCGTGATCAAGGAGGGCCTTGATTACTGATTCCCTCATCTCTTTGGATAAGATAAAGGCATCATATATGCTTAGCTTAGATGACAACTTTCTTAGATGAGAGAGGACATTGTAGTCCACCTCCATCCTCCATAAGCATATCCAAGGGTGGAGCCTCCAGAGGCTTCTCCTCTATACCAATGACTTATTTTCCTCTATCTTGAGGTGTTGCCCTAGGAGGTAGAACCTTGCCACTATGGAGGCTGACTTCGGTGATCTCTTATGGCAGGGCAATAGAAAGTTCTACTTGCACATCAGGCTCACCTACAACTTCTCCTATGGGACCCTTAGAATCGGATGATTCCAAGTCTATCTCAAGAGGTGAACCCGTAGTATTCAGAGTAGGAAAGTCCAACTCTGAATCAAAAAGAGGAAGATCAGAATTATTATAGTTATTTTGACTTGAAGAGTTATCATTAAGAATAAAATAGACAACCCATCAGAAGTGACACAGATGTAATTCAAGCTAGCTTTATTGTTCAATTTCTTGGATTTGATAGAAGGTACAAAGTAGAAATCAAATAAAGTAAGTGGGGTAAGGGATTTTATACTCTTATCTGTCGATACAAGAGTTCTACTAGTAGATGAAGAAGAACTAGCTGAAGTAGAGGAAGCCACCAATGTGGTAGCTGCAATGGCAAACTGGAGGCTAGACTCGATCGGTGGTTGCGCTACTAGGCAATCTCAGGCCGCACATGCAGCTGCTGCTGCTGAGCTCCCCCTTTCCCTGAGTTGGCACTAGCAACTTGCAAACCTTCCTTGATGTTAGAGGTTTGAGCTGACTCAGGCACCTACAAGGAAATTTTTTTGATCTTTCGGATAATCTTTTTAAAGGTTTTGGATAAAGAGATATCCCAACCTTCTTTGGTTTTAACCCCAAGGATTACCCTAATGGAATTGGATGGTTATTCCACAAGGTATTCCTTTGGGATGACTACAACACCAATCTTGAAGCTATGTTCAAGCCAATCCTTAAATATGAAGCAATCCTCCAAAACATGACCTAACATATAGTGATAGCAAAAGTTAGGATCATGGCTTTTGCCCACTTCCTCCGCCTCCCAAGCTCGTAGAAAAATCAAGCTTCTTTAAGAGATTCTTTCTTCGATTACCTCCCTCTTAAATGAATAAGGTTTGTTGAGTTTATCCAAAAGAGTAGGTGGATCATAGCTACTTGGCGGCATGTGTGTGTGTGTGATATGATGATATGGCAGGAGGGAGATGCGCCATGGAGGCGCTGTGGAGGCTAGGGAGCTCCCTGGGTGGTGAGAAGAGGAAGCAAAGGTTCTGAGAGGTCGTGGTCTCTCGGGCTACTCTCTAGCTGGTTGGTTCCTCTTATCTACCGCTATCATTGCCCCGGGCTTCTTCTCATAGACTATCCACCTTGTAGACTAGTCGCCTTGTTGATTAGCTTCTCAAAGGTTTTGAAGAAGCTTAAGCAAGGCACCGTGCCATGGATATTCTTTAGAAGAATCTTGATGGAATGCTACTCAGACAGCTGCAGCTCGTATTTCATACTCAAATTATGCCATCTAAGAATATAGTCAATAAGGGACTCACCTGGGTGTTGTTGTGCTACAACGAGATTATCAACAGTAACCCTTTGCTGAGCTCCAACAAACCTCTTGATAAAGAGTTGCTCCAACTCAACAAATATCTTCGTTGAACCATCGTTCAAAGATACCAATTGAAAGATATCCCCTAGCTACACGAAGAGTGGAATAGAAAGTGTCGCCGCCACGGTTGCAACAAGCCCTAAAGTGTGCACTACCGTTTCCACCGCCATCAAAACTCTTGAAGGAAGGTGGCAAGAAACCATTGGGATATTGGATTGCATCAAATTCCTCCGGGTAGGGTCTTATCTTTGGAACTGATGATCCTCCCCAAGCTTGACCCAATGCTTCCTTCACCTATTGCTCAACCATAAACTTGATATCTTTCTCCTGTATGGAGGTATTTTTCACTACCTTCCTATACATGCTAGTGCTACCTTGCTCGATGAGAGGTAAGGTCTTGGTTGGGTCCAAGACATGCACTAACTCTGGCTGACTAGTCTCAGTTGTAGTAGGATGCACTGCTGGGGCTTATTTTTGAATTACTGAGACTGGTGCTAACAAATCCTCAAGCTACCTCACCATCCTATCTATTTGTTTATCTTTCTACTTTAACTAATATCGGATGTGTTGGTCGATTGGGTTCTATCTTCCTGCTCAACCTCATCACCTTCCATAGCTTGCTGCTCTCTGAGGAGGGATCCCCTAGTATCTACCATGCAAACCCTGGCTAAGTCTCCCAACAAATCATCTTCATTGGGATCAAAGCTAATCTTCTCCTCATCAGACCAGTCGCATCCTAGGATCTCCTTCTTTTCCATAAAATAGTGAGCTACTATGTCATCTAAAGACGGATCTGTCATAAATTATACAAATGCCAACCAATGATGGGATCACATCATCGTGAGGCACCGACCTCTACTTGGAGAATTAATCTTGTGAGGACTGTACTCGCTAGAAGAAATGCACTCCTGGCTATCACTGACTCTGAAATGGGTGATACTCCTAGGAGGCTCTACTATCATGGGTGCAACTTGGCAATCATCTCCTCCCTTTACAACTACTACCACCATCTCTGTGTCCTGCTGAACTGGTGGTGTTGGTGAAGGGACGACCACTATGCTTCAGGGTCGCCATTCCCTCCACACCATAATTGGGGCAGAAGGTCAAGCAGGAGAGTTTGGCCTCACCACAGTAGGCGGTGTAGATGGAATGGGATCCTTTTGCCATAGTCAGATCACCAACGGTGTCCTCTTCTCCTCGGATGTGGCATGGCCTTGGGAAATTGGAGATGCCGCAACAATGAGTGATAGTGCGGGGAGAGAGCGTGGTGGAGACACCATCAACTCTCTCAAAACAGGGACCCTCTTCCTATGATGGGTCATCCCTATAAGGAAAATACTATCTGTGTGATAGATGCGGGTAGCGCACCGATCAAGAAAATTAATGAGTGAAGAGGCCGCTGACTGCCGACCAAACCTCTACCTCTCTTTACTAGTGATCTAAATGGGTGGGCCTCGCCCTCTCCTCATATGTTTCCCCAATGCTATGGGGATGATGGATCTTAAGTCGAATTGAGCTCCAAACTTAGAACGTCTGTAAGCTCCACCAACCGGGCAAGAGAACAAAGGTCGCATACCACCTTCTACTGCTAAGGCTTGAAACCGCCGGTGGAGGTAAAGTATGCATCCTCCTAGCATCCTCTCTATTAGACCCAGAGAGAGGATGAAATGGGTTCGCTATAACCAACATGGAAATCAGAGTGGGTACCTCCTCCACAACTAACCGTGTAGCGGCCTCCATCTCCCTTGCTATGCATGTGTGGTACCGCTTAATCGTGCAATTTTTGTTCCTTTTCTAAGTCCTAGTAGGGTGAGTGGAGTAAGAACTAAACCCAACCTCCGGGAGGCAATCTGGGATTGAGAGCCTCCTACCCGAGAGTGTCAATGAGTGGGTGCTAGCCTAGGGGCAGGAAACCACAAAATGCACTATTGGTCGATGCACCGCACTAGTGTAGAAACTATCACTCTTCTGAGAGGGATATGAGTCCGATGGTAAATCAATGTCCCGCTTTTGCCCGACCATCGGTCCCTAATAGTTGTGAGGGGAGTACCCTCATAGGTGATCCTCACCCCCTCAAAATGGATGAGATGGGTGTAATCAACTCGGGGGAGATTGGCCTGATCTAAGGCTAAGTCCATGCCATAGGGGAAAGTAAACACAAACTTCTGTAAAACTGCCATTATAGTCAACTAAAAACTGAAAACATAACTATAGCTACAACTAAGACTGATGCTGAGAATCTGCAATGTTGGAAACAAACTTGGATCAGATTTTTGTTTCATTGACTTCTGAATTTGAATTTAAAATTTGAACCCACATCCAACATCTTGGAAGTGTTAAGTGGGGTTCAAATGGATTTAGAGAGGATTTAGAGATTTGATTAGAAAGAGGAATTTTTGAATATGAATCCAATTTGAAAATGGGTCCAAATTTTTTAGAAAAATGCTTCCATAGGTTCATGTTTGAAATTAGATTTTGATTTGAGGACCCTTTCCTTTAACAAATTTGAGTATGTTAAAGTAAGGGTCAATTGGTTTCATTTTTTATTTGATATTTTGGAATCCACTCACTTAGCAAATTTGGGTAAGTGAGGTGTTTAATTATTTCTTTTCTTTGTTTTATCTTGTGAACGGTGATTTTAAAATTAATTCCCACTTAGCAAATTTGGGTATGCTAATGAAGAACCCAAGTGTATTTTGTTTTGGAAGATTTTTGAAAATAGGATTCTTAGCAAATTTGAGTATGCTAAGAAAATCCTAAAGTGTTTCATTTGATTTTGGATATTTTGATTTTTGAAAAGTAGGATCCTTAGCAAATTTGGGTATGCTAAGGAAATCCTAATGTGTTTCTTTTTTATTTTGATTTGTTTTTGAAAAGTAGGATCCTTAGCAAATTTAAGTATGCTAAGGGAGTCCTAATGTGCTTCTTTTGATTTTGATTTTGATTTTGATTTTAAAAAGTAGGATCCTTACCAAATTTAAGTATGCTAAGGGAGTCCTAATATGTTTCTTTTGGTTTTGATTTGTTTTTCTGATTGAAAGTGGAGACCTCACTTTAGCAAATATGGTATGCTAAAAATGAAGTTCCACTTAATTTTGTGAAATGGAAAATCACTTAGCAAATTTGAGTATGCTAAATGAAATTTCAAAAGATGTGCTTAAAATTTTTGTGTTTTGATTTTGTTTTGAAAATGGAGGCTTCACTTTAGGAAATTTGGTATGCTAAAGAGTAAAGTTCCAAAAGTGTTTTTGGAAATTTTGTGAAGTGGAGTTTCACTTAGCAAATTTGAGTATGCTAAATGAAATTCCAAAGGTGTTTCAAAATTTTGTTTTGAAAAGGGAGACTTCACTTTAGCAAATGGGGTGTGCTAGAATGAAGTTCCAAATATGTATTGAAAAACTTTATTTTTTCATTGATTTTGAAAGGAGAGATTTCCATTTAAAAAATTTGGGTATGTAAGATGGAAATCAATTATGTTTCATTTTCTAAATATGTATATTTTGTGTGTGATTATTACTTTTTGAAAGAAGAAATCCCAACTTAATCATATGTGGAATATGTTAAGTGGGATTTCAAAGTGATGTCATTTTATTTAGAAATGAAATTTTCATTCAATAAATTCAGGTATATTGAATGGAGATATTCATATGTGCTTTTGAAAAATTTTAGTTTTTATTTGAAAATGAAACTTCCATTCAATAAGTATGGGTATATTGAATGGAAAGGTTCATATGTGCTTTTGGAAAATTTATTTTTGATTTTGTTTAAAATGAGACCTCCACCCAATAAGTGGGTATATTGGATGGAGGCATCAAACATGTGCTTTGGAAAAAAAATCAAACCTAACACATGTGGAATGTGTTAAGTGGAAGTTCAAAGTTATGATTTTGCTTGAAGAGGTAATATCCATTCAACACATTTGGATGTATTGAATGGAAATATCTTAAATTTTATGATTTTGAATATATGATTCTTGAATTTTATTTTTTGAAAATGAGGTCTTCACCAAAAATGAATTGATTGAAGAAACTCATTTGTATTTTTAGAAAATGTAATTGTTGGAATCTTATTTTTGAAAGGATGATCTTACATATAACAATCATAAAGATGTTAGATGAAGATAATTTAGAAAAAATTTTGTACAAAATGTTTTCCCACTATTGATAGTTAGAAACAATGATCATTTACCAAAGATGGAGAGAGGAACCATCCCTAGCAAAGTTGCCAGAAAAATATGTGGTGAAATTTTTATATGTAAATTTCTAAAGAAGTAAAATATATACATTTATCTTCACTCTATGCGGGATAAAATGAAGATAGAAATATACATCTCTTTCTTTTTATGCATTTTTGACACCACATAGATCCGCAGATGTTCTTATTGAGATTGATCGGGTACAACATTGAGGAGGGGTGTACTATCCCAAAAGATAGGAGTCACCACCCTATAATAGACCTAATCACCTCAATAAGGACTCCTAAGGACAATGGGTATGCATGTGTACCAAAGATTATTCTTCTACTTTACATGGAAAGATAAAGTAGAGTTTATTTTAAACCAGGTTCGTTAAGTTCCCTACAGAAGCAAGCCCCCATAGTTAATTACCTCCAAAGGAATGAGATCCCTTAGGAATACTCTCGATTAAGGTAAATGATCATTGTTTCTAATGATTTCAATAAGTAGGACTATCAATAGATTAGTTTATTTTGGAAGATCAAATGGAATTGATCAAAGACAGGGAGTTATTATCGAAGCCAAATGAAGATAAGTAGGAGATGCTCATGATGCTAGAAAACTTAACGGGATCTCAAAATATCCTATGGTTGGGCTTTACATTTTTGAAATTGAATTATTCATTTGAGTTGACTTTTCATTAGAAGTTTAGAGCTTATGATTCCACAACACGGGGTTATGAAATGCCTAAGAGGTGAGGATTTATACTTATGGCCCATAAAGGAAGAAGCAACCTCAGAACCTAAATCTAGGGAGCTTTGGCGAAGGCCAAAAAGCACAACCTAAATCTAAGGTGACAATAGGTATTTGTTTTATCTCCACAAGAGAGGACAAACCACCCGACTGCTTGGACTTACAACCTGGGGTGGCCAACTAACTCCTCCTATGATTTAAATTCATGGCAAGTCATATGTTTATGCAAGATAGCTAGGCTGTTATTTATTTAGAAAGAGACTAAGTCCTTAAACTCACCCCAAAGAGACTAGTTCATGTAAAGGCATGCTTCAAATGACCTAAATCTAATGTAAATCATATTACATTTATTTTTATTTTTGGACAATCATTTGACTCAAGCTTACAAGATTCATATGCCTAATGCATGAGAAGTAAGATTATTGGCCAAAATCAGCGAGAAGGGAGGAAGTGTGTTTCCACCATGGCTCTCAAAGGTCAATCCAAGTTTCTTTGGCAAAGGTGGAAGCCCTCCAATCAAGAGTGAAAATAATATGCATTTATGCATGATGTTATAAAATAAATACTCATCTAGCTAAGCTAATTTTTTATCTTGATTTTAGCCTAAGCTTTAGGTGAGGTTATGAGTTCTTTATTTTAATTTTGAATTACTAAATTTTGTAGAAGATTTAATTTTCCCTAAGAGCCTAATCCACATTTAGGCCATACATCAAGCAAGGAAGAAACTAGGAAAAGAATGTCATCTTAATGCACAAACTAAACAAATCATCAATCAATTTATAAAGCTAACGAATAAGAGGCCATTTGGACCACCACGACAAACCAAAATAAATTGGGTAGCCAAGCTCTTATACACGAATTATAAATGAATTAAATACAAAAGCAAGAAATTCATTATTATGGGGTCTTCAAGCTTCATTTTTTTCATTCTTCTTTCTTCTTTCTTCTTTGGTTCCTTCTTTTGGAAGGTGGTTTCTCCAAAGGCTTCACATGGTGCATAAGATGAGATATTTATGATCCAATGCTAATCCTAATCTCTCATAACAATCATTCCAAAATTCTAATTTCAAAAATACATGAAAAGGAAAAGTAAATCTAACTAACACTTGCAAAACAGAGATTAGCTAAACAAACCATACAAATCCCAAGCATGTATATTGGACTTAGCACCCCACATATGGGTAACCAAGTCCACTTGGCCTATTGGATTATGCTTAGGGGTATAAGCACCTGCACAGCAAAAGCATTTATATTTTTATTTATTACAGCACCTCTTAAGCACAATCCCCTACAGAGAATAATGATCAGACTAAATCATCCTACCATTCATTCTACGCACATTCAAACTAACATCCATACTAAAATAGAATATCATAAAATAAAAGCAAAACATTAAGCCATGTACCGCCCTAACCTAAAGCTAAAAGTAGTGACTTAGTCTAATGTGTTTTCTTTAGAAGGTTTGTGTGGTATGCTTAGCTATGGTTTTAAGGTTTGGATTTTCTAAGTTTGAAGATGTTCAACTTAGATTAGTGGTTTTATTTAAGTGTTTAGTTGATTTGGGTTTATTTTATTTTGTATTTTGATTTAATTTAAATGAATCCTACAATTAATTACTAAGTTTTAAAGAGATGGAAAAGAGAAGGGAACTTCTCTTTCCTTCCCTACCTTAATTAATTTCTAAAGTGGATTCATATTTAGTTTTGTTTAGTGAATGTTTTATTATGTGTTTTAATTAATCCTAAGTTTAGATCAATTCTAAACAAACCTATTCAAAAAGAAATGCATTTTAAGATTAAGTAAAGTGAACTAAATTCACAAAATATACAACACTTCATTTCTTTCCCAACATGTATAACATGCATATGAATGAATCTTAAGCATATCTATACATACAAATGAGAATGTTTAGAATACTTTATGATGAATGCTAAGTGAATTACTAAAGAAAATTTGAATGCTTATGATGCATGATTTTTATTAATTAGAAAAGGAGTTTCTTATCCAATCTTCACATGCACACATGAATATATGAAAGGAATAAGTGAGTACAACGCATTGTTAAGTGGTGTACAAGACCTACTTACTACTTAAAGTCTCACAACGGGTTGTCCAGACTAATATACCACTTTTCTTAAATACAAACATATGTAAAAAAAAATAAATGGAAAAGAAAATGCAAAAAATTTGTACTTAATTATTTATTTTGTTTATGCAATTTATATGTACAAGTGTAGATATCCTTAAGTAATAACATAGAATGAATAGAAATGGAATTAGGTAAGTGTTAGGTTCTTTTCAAATGAACTAAACACTTTACCAAATCCTATTCAAAACTATACTAAAAGAGGGGAGAAGGAAAACTACTAAGCACATCCTTATATTTATTCACATGCAAGCTTATAAATTAAATATAAGTAACACACTTTAAATTTTTAAAATTCATTTATATATTTTTAAAATAATTTGGATTTAATAGTGATAATAGTCACTCATATTTTTATTTTAGCCAAAACATGCAATTTGACATAAAAGAAACATTTCACTTTCATTTTGATTTTTGAAAAGAATGAATGCATGAAATTCATATGACATGCACATTTAGCATGTTAGGAAAGAACTAAAGTGATGAAAGCATGCAAATGCATTCACCCTAATTAATTCCTAAAGACAATCTTATGAAATAAGAAAGCTTAAAGTAAATCAAATTATTTTTAAAGATGGTTTAGTTTCATTTTGAGCTTTATTTAATTTGAGAAATGTAATGTGAGTTTTCTGTTCCTAACCCATTCCCACATATGTTGGTTATTTTAGTTTAATTTGTTTTTAGATGATTAGATGATTTTTTTTATATGTTGCTTAGATTAAGGTATGAATTAAGCATGTTAATTGCCCCTTACCTATACCACCTTAGCATAGTTAATTAAATAATTATGAGCTAATGAGATGACATAAAATCTCACAAGAAACTTAAATTTGCAATGCACCTAAGAAGAAAAGGGCCTATTGCAATTTGGCTCATGATTAATGATTAATTAAACTAAGAGGTTTTAACTTAAGTAATTTCATAACCTCCCCTAACACATGTGAGTTGAGTTTTAATTTCCTTAATGTACTTAGGCTCTTGAACACCTAAGCATCTACCAAATATAGATTAATTGAGTAATGGAAAGTTTTAGAATTTTATGAAATTAATTAAGGGATAATTAATAAATTAATCCTTAATTAATGATGGATTAAGGAAGAAAAGGGTGTTTAGGGAATATCTCAAGGAAAGTATCCCAAAATTATTCCTTAAATCTCACATTCACTTAATCAAAACTTAATTTGCTCAATCTGTTGGTTAAACCACTAATTATGCCCTTAATTAAGCTTAATTACATTAAGGGAGTCATTAAGGATTGAACTAACAATTCTCCTAATTAAGCCACCAATAAATCCCAAAAAACTTAGAGGAGGCCGGAGTCATCTTAAGCACAAAAAGTTTGGGATTAATCAGTGGAGTAATTAAAGGGTAATTAGCAAATTAACATTCCTAATAAAACCTAAATTCAAAGAAAAGAACTATTCAAAATCAATTAAAATTAATTTTAAAATATTCTATGTTCAATTATCTTTCATATGCAATTTATTTCATATTTTTTAAATTTTTCTAGGCATAGATATGAATTTTAGAAGATTTGTTAATCAATTAGAAATTAAATAATCCCTAATTATATTATTAATCCTGTTGAAATACCGATGCGATGCATGCTTTCCACGGCAAATGGAATGATACTTAACCCACATCGAGTCGCGGGTGGAAAATGCTCACGACCCAATCAAGGATTGGATACCAAGATTTAAAGTTGCTGGATCTCATGGAGTAAATTAATCTGTTCAGCAATACGTGTAACTGAACGATGGACGGCCAGATATTTATCCCTTCCGCTCTCTGTGATCAAGGAGATGCATCCATCTTGAGCCAATGATCTGAGCTCGATTGAGCTCAGATTGGAATGAAAATTAACCCACACCATCTAAGCATGAGTACAAGCACATCTAATGGCTAGATCAACATAAGATTGAAATCCACTTCACAAAGGACCAATATACATTGAACTAAAGCTCAATTTAATGGCATACCTCACTGGAGGTGATCATCGGTGCTTGAATCCCTTGGAGAAGCTTTGTCTAGTTGAGACGAAGCTTTGAAGTTTGGAGGCTTTGAAATTGAGTAGATGCTTCTATGGGTCAACTCCTCTTTACCATGAGCTCAGCCTTGATCGAATTGGATCCTCCCTTGCCTTTGGAACTTAAGAAAGAGCTTGGGCAAGTTCGACTTGGTCCTCTGATGGAGCTTAAAGAAGGAATTGGGTTGATGTTGAGTGTGGAGTAAATTAAATTTTTAGTGGAGCTCCCCTATTTTCAAGTGATGAAAATTGAGAAAATCAAGTGTCAAACTCTCTCTAGGAAGCTTAAAAAGACTAACAAGGCTTGCTCTGAGTTCCTATGCTTCAATCGACTGAGGGAGAGTGAAGATTGAATTGAATTAGAGGGGACGGTTGTGCTCCATGTCCCCCAGAAGAAGATCTTCATCTGTAAAAGTGATCCTCTGGGCTTCTCTGGAATAATGTGCCTCCTCTCTAATAGCGGTCAGTTGAGCTAAGCATATCTCACGATTAAGGAGAGCCTTTATTAATGATTCCCTCATCTCTTTGGATAAGACATGGGCATCGTATATGCTTAACTTAGATGACAACTTTCTTAAGTGAGAGAAGATATTGTAGTCCACCTTGGGTTGATCCTCCACAAGCATATCCAAGGGTGGAGCATCCTGTGGAGGGGCTTCTCGATCCTCTAAACCAATGACTTATTTCCCTATATCTTGAGGTGCTTCCCTATAAGGTAAAACCTTGCCACTACGGAGGTTGGCTTTGGTGACCTCTTGTGGTAGGGTAATGGAAGATTCTACCTACACGTCAGGCTCACCTACAGCTTCTCCTATAGGACCCTCAAAATTAGATGATTTCAAGTCTATCTCAAGAGACAAACCCATAGTATTCAGAGTAGGAAAATCCAACTCTGAATCAGAAAGATGAAGATCAAAATTGCTAATATTGTTTAGACTTGAAAAGTTATCATTATGAATAGATTTCAACCCATGGTGACACAAATATAATTTAGCTTTATTCTTCAATTTATTAGATTTGATAGGAGGTCATAGTAGAAATCAAGTAAAGTAAGAGGGGTGAGGGATTTGACATCCAAGATGTCTACTAGAAGAAGAAGAGCTATGAGAGGTAGTCTCAATGTGGTAGGCAATGGTGAACTAAAATAGATGTGGTTGTTATTGGGCTATCTCAGTGAATTTCAACATGAATTTTTAAGTCATCAATAACTTACAAACCTTCATTGATGTTGGAGGTTTGAGTGCTCGTGCACCTACAAGGTTTTGATTTTTTGAGACAATTTTCTTAGAGGTTTTAGATAAAAGTGATATCCCAACCTTCTTTAGTTTTTGGAAGAATCAAGTATCAAGGATTCAATAATCAGATGTTTGTTCCACGGGTATTCCTTCAAGATGACTATAGATCGATCTTGAAGCTATGTTCAAGCCTAAATGTGAAGCAATCTTCAAAACATGTCCTAACATATGGTGGTATTGGGTAAAAGTTAGGATCGTTGTTTTTTCACTTCCTTTGTCTAGTTTGTAGCTAAAAATTAGGCTTCTTAAGATATTTGAGATCTTTGATTACCTTCTTAAATGAATAAGGCTTATTAAGTTTATCCAAAAGAGTAGGTGGACCATAGCTCATATGAGTATTTGAAATTGATGATGTAGGAGGAGGCAAATATGAAGATTGATGAGATAGGTTTTGATGAGGATAATTTATGGTCAGGTAGTGAAGGTCTCTTAAAGTTTAGTTGTTTGATGTATAGATCATGTTTGCTTCTTCTCATATTTATTTTGCCTTTGTTGGTAGATCTGAGAAGGCAATCTTTTGAAGCTATTTTATTGATTAATTTCTCAAAAATTTTGATGGTGAAACCTTGAGCATGAATTTGCCATGGATATTTTTAAATAAAATAATGCATATTAGATAATGAGTGATTCATAAACTATGCCAGAATGTAATCAATGAGAGACTCATGGGGTTTTGTTGAGCACAACGATGCCAAAGGATTTTGAATCTAGAAATTTGATATAGAATTCAACTCGAAAAGTCTTCAAACTATTGGGAAGTTTAGAGAAATGATATAAAAGTTCATGATGAAGAGATTAAAGCGATTATTGAATAATGAATGTTGATTTTTGCCATTAAAGCACTTAAGAAGGAGGAACAAATTAGGATATTGGTTGCATCAAATTCCTCTAGGTAGGTGTACCCATTGGAAGATGATTCTTGCTGTTTGAGCTAATGCTTTTAGAACTATGTTGATATCTTTTATTGTATGGAGGTACTATCTACTACCTTCCTATACATGTTGGAATATTGCTTATGAGATAAATTCTGGCTAGATCCAAGACATGCACCATGATGTCTTTATAGTAGAGGAAATTCGGGGTTTGATTTGAAGTGCTAAGATAGTGAGATCTTGAGCCTCTTCTCCATCCTATTTATTTTTTTTTATCCTTTGTCAGATTTTGAAGGAGGTGTTGGCTGAGTAGGTTGTGTCTTAGAACACATTCCATAAGACTCAAGGAAGGATTGTCTACCATAAAAGAATCTCCCACAAATCATCTCCATTAAGATCAAATGATCTTCTCTTCATCTACCATATCCTAGGATCTTCTCATGAGATAATGTTACTATATCATCTAGATAATGATCTATCTGAATCCACAAAATGACTTTCATGTGGTTGGATCACTATCATGTACTATGAGGCACCAATCTCGCCATGAGTTAACCTTGTTATTATACTCAAGAAATACGCTCATTATCACAATTTGTATGGGATGACACTCCTAGGATGATCTATTATCATAGGTGCAACTGACCTATCACCTTCTCCTTCAACAATTGATATCTCCATCGTATGTTATGGTGGCGGTGGTGATGGGATGACTACGATACTTTGGGGTCACCATTCCTTTCTCACCATGACTGGAAGGTAGATAGAGAGCTCACGCCATAGTAGGCAAGATGAACGGGATCGGCCATACCGGATCTTCTGATGCAACCTTCATGGCCTTTGGTGGAACTAGAGATGTGAACATGGATCAAAGATGGTGAGTGGTAGAGGTAATCATCCTTCGAGATAGAGCTACTCCTATGATGTGTAGTCCCTATGAGAGATATAAGATGATTGATAGCAGATCGTGAAAATCAACAAGTAGAGGCCATGATACCAACCTTCCTTCTCCTAAATGTAATCAAGTATGGGCCTTCTCTATCTAATATGCTTCCCTACACAATGGGGGATAACAAATCTCAAATCAAATCAGTGATTATCATCTATAGCACCAACGCAAAGAATTATCCTCTGTACACACCTCCTCCTCTCAAGATAGAGCCTAAAAATGCACACGGAGGTGAGCAAATCCTTACATGCTCTTTATAAAAACTAGAAATGAAACCTGCTCTTCATAATGAGAGGAGACACTACCTATGACTCCTCCACTAGATGATAAAATCCTCCAACTCTCAAGAATGTGAGTATGATAGCTTAATCATGTGGTTCTTGTTCTTCTTGTCATAGTAATGATGAGGGAGAGCTAGACCCAACCTTAAAAGCAAGGGATACAATCCATCTGGGATCCTTCTTGGAGAGTGCTAGTGAGTGGTGCTACCCTAAGAGCAAAGATAACAACCCATCGACAGACATTATCTTATCTAATCGCACTAAGACTATCATTGGAACTGCTACTACCTTCCTCTTGAGGGAATATGAATAAGATGTCGATCTTGATGACCGACTTATTTTATTTTATCATATGAGGGGAGTTCCTCCATGTTGCCTCAAACCTCAACCAAAGTGGATGAGGTCATAGTCAGTATGGGAGGTTGGCATCGTGATCCATCCAATGGGGAAAGTGAACACATATCTTGACGCTGCTATGAATCAAATTATACTAAATCAGACTAAAAATTGATAAGCACTATAATCAATGTCAAAAAACAAACTGAATCGATTTTCTTGCTTTGTTGATTTTGAATTAGAATGAATTTTAACCCATACCAACATCTTGAAAATTTAAGTTAGGCTCAAATGATTTAGAAGAGATTTAGAGATTGATCAAAAAGAGGATTTTTTTTATTGTAGAATCCACTTTCAACAAATTTGGGATGTGTTGAAAATGGGTTTAAATATTTTTCAAGAGATGGTTCCATATGTTCATATTTGAATTTTGATTTTTGGTTTTGAGGACCCTTTATTTAACAAATTTAAGTAAGTTAAAGTAAAAGGCCAATTGATTTTATTTTTGATTTGTAATTTTTGGAATTCACTACAGCATTTAAGTATGATAGAGGTGTTTAAAACAATTTCTTATTTTTTCTTTATTAAATTTTATTTTGTGAATCATTTGTGATTTTGAAAAATGGAATCCTCATTTAGTAAATTTGGGTATGCTAAAATGAAGAATCCAAGTGTGTTTTATTTTGAAAATTTTTTGAAAATAGACCTGTTAAATTTGAGTACATTAAGAAAATCCTAATGTGTTTCTTTTATTTTTAGAGATTTTGATTTTGAATGGATCCTTAGCAAATTTGTATGCTAAGGAAATTAATAAGTTTTATTTTTGATTTGATTTTAAAAATAGGATTCTTAGCAAATTTGGGTATGTTAAGAATATGTCTTTTATTTGATTTTATTTGAAAATGGAGACTCACTTTAAAAAAGTGGTATGATAAAATGAAGTTCCAAATGTGTTTCTTTTGTTTTGATTTTGTTTTGAAAATGGAGACTTCACTTAGCAAATGTAGTATGCCAAAATGAAGTTCCAATGTGTTTCTTTTATTTTGATTTTATTTTGAATGGAGACTTCACTTAGCAAATATAGTATGCTAAAATGAAGTTGTAAAAGTTTGTTTCAAATTTTTGTGTTTTGAAAAGGGAGACTTCACTTTAGCAAATGGGGTATGCTAGAATGAAGTTCCAAATGTGTTTTGACAACATCCTTAAGTTTTAGGGTATCCTTAATGATCATTGGCACTTTAAGTTTTAGGATATCCTTAATGATCATTAGTTTGACAACATCTTTAAGTTTTATGGTATCCTTAATAATCTTAAGGATAGTCTCTCGTGTTGGCATCTTTAAGTTTCAAATGGGGTATCCTTAACGACTATCCCATGTTGGCATCTATCCCGTGTTGACATGATTAACTTAAGGATAGTCTCCAAGTGCCAATGAAAAGAAAGATAGTCTTGGATTCATACAAAAGTACAAACCTACTATCGATACTTGGAGACAATAATCATTTACCAAAGATGGGGAGAGGAACCATCCCTAGCGAAGTCGCCAGAAAAATCTATGGTGAAAAATATTCCCGCCTTCATTTATCCTTTTTTTTGAAAGAGGATAAATAAAAATAGAAATATATGTTTTAGATGCTTCATTTCATAATCTTATTAGGGTGATGACATTGAGGAGAGGTATATTATCTCAAAGATAGAAGTCACCATATAATGGACCTAATCACCTCAATAAAGACTCCTATGACTATGGATCTCAATGTACCAAAGATTCTTCCCTACTTACATGGAAAAAGTAAATGGTTTATTTTAAATGATTTGTTTGTTCTATAGCAATCATAGTTAATTACATCTTAAGGAACATGATTCCTTAGGAATACTCTCAATTAAGGCAAATGATTGTTGTCACCAAAGATTTCAAAAAGGTAGGATTATCAATCGATTGGTTTATTTTTAGAAAGTCAAGTGGGATTGATCAAGAGGAGGGAGTTCTTATCAAATGAATAAGTATGCTTAAGATACTAAAGTAGTAAGCCCCAAACTAATGGTTGGGCTTTTGCATTTTGAAATTGAATTAATTTATTTGATTTGAATTTTATTAGATTACTAGATTATAATTCCATGATACAAGGTCACATAAATGCCTAAGAGATGAGGATTTATGCTCATAGAAAAGAATATAACTTGAACCTAATCAATTTGATAAAAGCATGACCTAAATCTAAGGCAAAATGGGTATTTGGTTTACCTCATAAGAGAGAATAAACCACCCAACTTTGAACTTACAATTAGGGATGCCAACTAACTCCTCCAATGATTTAAAAAATATAGAAGTCAAATGCTTTTGCAAGATAGCTAAGTTGTTGTTTATTTAGAAAGAGACTAAGTCAAACACATCAAGAGATTAGATCATGTAGGCATGCTTTAATGACTTAAATCTAATGCAAATTTTTTATATGTTTTATTTTTATTTTGGACAATCATGAAAGACTTAGATTCTTATGTCCAATGCATGAGAAATTAGATTATGCCAAAATCAGAAGATAGGAGGTGTGTTTCCACCATACCTCACTTTCAAGTCAAGTTCTCAAAATGGAAGTCCAATCAAGAGTGAAATAGTATGATTTTATGCATGATGTTTGTGGAGAAAAATTTCTATTTGGAGTCACCTTCAAATCTGTTGGGAGAAATGAAAGAGGCAAGCATATAGAAATTCATCTTTTTAAGATGCCACACAGATCTGTAGATGTACTTATTGGTGATCAATACGTCATCAAAGAATAGTGTACTATCTTGAAGAGAAGTCACTCCCTTTAATGGACCTAATCACCTCAATAAGGACTCCTAAGGATGATGGTTTGTATATGTACCAGATTCTTCCCTATTTTACATGGAAAAGTAAAGGTTTATTTTAAATTGGTTCATTAAGTTCTAGAAGGGCAAGCTCATAGTTAATTACATCCTAAGGAATGGGATCCTTGGAAAACTCGATTAAGGTAAATGATCATTATCTTCAAAGATTTCAAAGAGACTATCAATCAATTGGTTCATTTTGAAGATCAAATGGGATTGATCAAAGAGAGGAGTTATTATCAAAAGCCAAAATGGAAGATAAGTAGGAGATGCCACATGCTAGAAACCTAGCAAGCATCTCAAACTATCCTATAGTTGGGCTTTACATTTTTGAAATTGATTTAGTTTGTTTGAGTTGCATTTTTTCATTAGAAATTTAGGACTTATGATTCCTTAACACAAGATTAAGGAAATGCCTAAGAGGTGAGAAATTATGCTTATGCCCCACAAAGGGAGAAGCAACCTGTAACCTAAATCTAGGGAGCGAGGCCAAAGCACAACCTAAATCTAAGGCAAAATGGGTATTTGGTTTGCCTCCATAAGAGAGGACAAACCACCCGACTGCTTGGACTTACAATCATGGGTGGCCGCCAACTAACTCCTCCTATGATTTTAAATACATGTAGGCAAGTCATATGCTTATGCAAGATAGCTAGGTTGTTATTTATTTAGAAAGAGACTAAGTCCTTAAACTCACTCCCTAAAGAGACTAGATCATGTAAAGGGCATGCTTCAAATGACCTAAATCTAATGCAATTCAAATTTCATTTTATTTTTAATTTTGGACAATTATTTTGACTCAAGATAATAGGATTCATATGACTAATGCATGAGAAATCAAGTTATTGGCCAAAATCAACGAGAAGGGAGGAGGTGAATTTCCACCATGGCTCTCAAAGGTCAAGCCAAGTTTCTCTGGCAAAGGTGGAAGCCCTCCAATCAAGAGTGAAATAAGATGCATTTGTGCATGATATTGCAAAAAAGTACTCATCCATCTAAGGGGTTGTTAATACTTTTATCTTGATTTTAAACCTAAGCTTTAGGTGAGGTTATGAGTTCTTTATTTTTAATTTGAGTTGTTAAGTTTGGTAAAAGATTTATTTTTCCTAAAGAGCCTACATAAAGCAAGGAAGAAACTAGGAAAAGATGCCACTTAATGCACAAGCTAAACAAATCATCAATCAATTTATAAAGCTAATCGCAAAAAGAATAAAAGGTCATTGTGGTCGGGCACCACCGCACAAACCCAAAATATCAAATTGGGTAGCCAAGCTCTACCCTTATACAACCCGGATTACAAATGAATTAAATTACAATTAAGCAAGGAATTCATTGTTATGGGGTCTTCAAGCTTTATTTCTTTTTCTCTTTTCTTCTTCTCTTCTTTTCTTCTTTCTTCTTTTGTTCCATCTTTGATGGTTGGAAGGTAGATGATCCAAGGCTTCACATGGTGAATAAGATGAGATCTTATGACCAATGCTCATCCTAATCCCCATAACAATCATTCCAAAATCTTAATTGCACAAATTTACATGAAAAGGAAAAGAATGGAAATCTACCTAACACCGGTAAAATAAAGGTTAGCTAAAACAAACCACACAAATCCCAAGCATGTATATTGGACTTATCACCCCACACATGGGTGACTAAGTCCGCCTATTGGATTATGCTTAGGGGTATAAAGCACCTGCAAGCAAAAGCATTTATATTTTTATTTATGATAGCACCCCTTAAGCACAATCCCTATAGAAATAAGACTAAGAGTGTCCTACCATTCATTCTATGAGCATACACCCTAACATCCGCCTAAAACATATATAAAAAAACAAAAACATCAAACCATGCACCGACCTAACCTAAACCTAAAAGTGGTGCCTTAGGCTAATGTGTGTGCTTTGAAGGTTTGTGTAGTATGCCTAGCTATGGCTTTAAGTTTAAATTTTCTAAGTGTGAAAACATGTTCAACTTAGAGGAGGGTCTCATTTAAGTTGTTAAATTATTTTGGGTTGATTTTATTTCATGTTTTGATTAAGTTCAAGTGAATCCTACAATTAATTACTAAGTTATGAAGAGAGGGAAAGAGAAGAGACTTCTCTTTCCTTCCCTAACCTAAGTAATTTCTAAAGTAGATTCACATTTTAGTTTTGTTTAGTGAATGTTTTGATTAAATCTTTTAATTAATCCTAAGTTTAGATGAACTCTAAACAAACCTATTCAAAAAGAAAGGCATTTTAAGATTAAATAAAATGAATTAAATCCACATAACACACATCACTTCATTTATTTCCCAACATGTACAACATGATGGTCCCTAAGTATATCTATACATACAAAATGAGAATATTTAACACACTTTATGATGCATGCTAAGTAATCCATTTAAGGAAATTTAAAAGATTAAGATGCATGATTTTCTTTAAGTAGAAAAGGGTTTCTTTATCCAATTTTCATATATACATATAAAAGTAAGAAAGGGATAAGTGAGTACAACGCCATTGTTAACCGTGAGGTGTAAGGTACAAGACCTACTTAGGGCTACTTAAAGCCTCAACCTCGGGTTGTCCAAACTATACCACTTTCCTTAAATACAAACATGTGTATAAAAGAAATGAAATGGAAAGAAAGAATGCAAAAGTTGTATTAATTGATTCATTTTGTTTATGCAATTTATGTATGCAAATATAGGTAACCCTTCTTAAGTGATAGCATATGAATAGGATATGGAATTAGTAAGTGTTAGGTTCTTTTCAAATGAACCATACATCTTACCAACTCCTATTCAAAATTATGCTAACATAAAAGAGAAGAGAAACTATACTAAGCACACCTTTATACTCTTCACATGAAAGCTTATAATTAAAATATAAGTAGCATACTTTCATATTTGATAATTTATTTATATATTTTGAAAATAATTTGAATTTAGTAGTGATAATAGCCATTCATATTTCTACTTTAGCCAACACATGCAAATTTGACATAAAGTAAACAATTTAATTTTAAATTTGAATTTGAAAAATATGAATGCATGAAACCACATGACATACAAATTTAACATGTTGGGGAAAGAATCAAAGCAATGAAAGCATGTAAACAAATTCACTTTAATTAAATCCTAAAGACATTCTTATGGAATAAGAATGTTTAAAATAAATCAAAGTGTATTCAATGTGATTTTGTTTAGTTTTAAGTTTGATTTAATTTTGAAAAGGTGAGTTGAGTTTGTTGTTCCTAACCCATTCCCACATATGTTTGATATTTTGTTTAATTTTTAGATGATTAGATTCATTTTATGTATTAATTAGGTTAAGGTATGAATTAAGCAGTTAATTAACCCTTACCTACACCACCTTAACATAGTTAACCAAATAATTATGAGCCAATGAGATGATATAAAAACTCACAAGGAATTTAAATTTGTAATGCACCTAGGAAAAAAAAGGCCTAATGCAATTTGGCTCATGATTAATGGTTAATTAAGCTAAGGGGTTTAGCTTAACTAATTTCAAAACACCCCTTCACACATGTGAATTGGGTTTTGATTTTCTTAATTGAACTTAGGCTATTAAACACCTAAGCATCTACCCAAGGTAGATTAATTAAGTTCTAGAAGTTTTTAGAATTTTTAGAAATTAATTAAGGGAAAAATTGATAAATTAACACTTAATTAAGAGAAGATTAAGAAAAGAAAAGGGGGTTTAGGGAATAGCTTAGGGGAAATGCCCTAAAATTATTCCCTAAACCTCATATCTACTGGATCTAACCTTAATCAACCCTAATAATGAACTAAAACAACTAATCACACCTTAATTATTCTTAATTAGGTTAAGGGAGTAATTAGAAAATCTATATGCAATTCTCTTAATTAAGCCTTCAATAAATCCCAAGAACATTAGGGGAGGTAGAAGTCATCCACTAAAACATACCCAATAAGTTTGGGATTAATCAGAGGTTCAATTTAAAGGTAATTAGCAAAATAAAATTTTTAATAAAACCCAAAATAAAAGAAAAGTATAACTCAAAATCCATTGAAAATAATTTTAAAATATTATAGATTAAATTATCTTTCTATAGAAATTTATTTCATATTTTATGAATTTTATTGAGAGAGATATAAATTTTAGAAGATCTATAGATTAATTAATTAATTAAATCCTAACTAATCCTTTAGCTCGCGATGATGCGTGTGGCTGGTCCGTGCTTTTACATGCATCACGTGATAAGCATCCCACTTAAACATCACATCCAAAAGGTAGTGTGACGGTGGGACGCATTTTGATCTTTGTCATCTGATCAAAGATCTGGACAAGCCAAGGAATTCCGCCAAAAGTGGATAATGAAATAATCTCAGTCCATCAAAATTGCGATGGATGGCCAAGATCTCCCTAGTTCTTCCCCTTAGATCAATAGAGATCATCCATAATTTAGGGGAAGATCCGAGCTCGATTGAGCTTAGATTCAAACAAAACTTAACCCACACCAACTAAAGCTAATAAGTGGCACATCCAATGGTGGAATTTGCATGAATTAAAAATTCCTTTTACAAAGGACCAATACCTCCTATTCTAGGTGGTCAAAATTTCATACCTCTGAGGTGATCACCCACTCGAGATCGATGAGGTCACTTAGTGGAGAAGCCTAAATTTTAGGCCTGGGGTTGAGTGATCCTCATGGACCAACACCACTTCATGCTCCTTGTGGCTCTGATCCAATTGCTTCTTGCCTTGCTATGAGAGCTCCAATGGAAGCTTGAGTGTGCTTGGATTGGTCCTTAAAAAAAATGTGCAAGAGGAATTAGAATGGTTTTCAGTGTGGAGAAAATTGGAGTTCAAGTGAGCTCCCCTATTTTCTATGCAAAAGAGAAGATGGTTTGTTTTCACTCTGAAGCTTGGAGGCTAATTGCTTCTCACTTCCAGTTCAATCAAATGAGGAATGATTTTTGAATTCAATTGGGGAGTATATCTCCCCCTTGAAGGATCAATGGTCCTGCTATCTTGCTATTTTGATCCAATTGCTCACAATGGAAAGGTTGTTTGATCAATTAGATGTTTTCACATGGTCAGTTTGAGACCTTGAGTGGATTGTGAACCTCCCATGTGCTTGAAATTGAGTGGAAAAAGGATTTAAAATGAGCTAATTTAACCCATGGGGTTGGGTTAGGTCTTGGGGAAAAATGTGCTGACCCAAACCCATTGGGTTGGGTGTGCCACTCTTCATTAGGTCCCCTTGAGCTATTAAGAAGGCCTCAAGTGGATATGAAGAGGGCATAGCCAAATTACCCATGGATTAGGCCAAAATTTGTTCTATGGCCTAGAGATATGATGGTCATTTTGCTGATTTTTCAATTTGGATATGTTGGGTATGTGGAGAAACTAGGTTTGGTCAAGTTTCATGAGATTTGGAATTCATTTGTTAAGGTTTGGCTCATGTTGACCCATTTAGGTCAAAATGGGTCAACTTGGGTAAAGCTGACCAATTGGTCAAATTTAGTCAAACCAAGGGTTGGGTCAAGTTCATATGACCATTTGAAATGTTTTGGTGGCTTTGGTTTGATTCAAGTTGGTATAGTTTTGAATTTGGCTCATATGACTTCATTTAGGTCAAATGGGTCAAGTTGACCTATTTGAAGTAGGTTAAGGGTAGGTTTAGGTTTGGTTAGTCATATGGAGTGGATTGGTATCTTTGTTTCCAATTAATTTTGGTTATGTTCAAATATGGCTCAACATGACCCCTTTAGGTCAAGTTGGGTCTCTGTCAATTGGGCTAGGTTGGGTCTAGTTAAATTGATCTGGTCAAGTTCAACAAGTGATTTGGAATGAACTTGACCCATTGGTTTGAATCAATTTGGCTTATATCAAGTTTTGACATATTTTGACTTTTTAGGTCAAGTTGGGTCAACTTGGGGCAAGTTCCAATTGGGCTAGGCTAGGCACAAATGTTGATCTGGTCAAGTTCAAACATAGTTCATGAATGAACCTAGATCAATGGTTTCAATCAATTTGGTCTATGGTGGAATTTGGCTGTTAGGTTTCATTTTGTGCTAAGTGTTGACTTGGTCAACCCTTAGGTTTGACTTGGTTTGACCCAATTTGGTTGATTGATCATCCCATGATGATTGTTGATCATGATGAGAGGCATAAATGAGTTTGGTTCAATCCAATTTGGTTAGGATTAGAATTTGGCTCATAAGGGTACTTTAGGTCACTTTGGGTCAAGTGAGCCTAAGTGGGTCAAATGGCTTGGTCAAAGCTTGATTTGAGTTTGATTGAACTTGTATATGACTTATGATTGAAATATAAATCCATTTACATGTGGTTTGAAGTCAAATGGGTTTTGGTTCATTTGACAATTTCATATTCAAAGAAAGAATATGAAGGGATTTTGGCTTTGCTTTTTGAATTATTATTTGATTTGGTGATTGAAGTTTGTATTTATATATATGAATTGTGATTGTAGGTTGATTGAATCATGAAAAAAATCAAGAGTTTGTCTTGATTTGAAATTGATTTGGCTAAGTTCAAGATTTTGATTGAAAGGCTTAGGTTAGATTTTGAGTGGATTTGAGTTTGATTTTTGGAATAGGTTTTGATTGTTTGAATTTATATTTCATTTATATATATGAATATAAATGAGGATATAAATGGATCATGAGAAAATTTAAAGGATTTGAAGTGGTTGGATCATGATTTAGGCTAAGTCCATTAAAAGGGAATTTTAAAGGACTTAGGAAATTTTGGAGTAGGAATTTGAATTTTTCAATGTAGTTTGATTGATTTATATTTATATTTCATTTAAATGTGAATATAAATGAGAATGTAAATGAATTATGAGAAAATCCCATGAATTCGAACTGATTTAGAGTTGATTTTGGATAAGTCCTCAAGAAGGGAATTAAGGGACTTAGGAAAATTTCAAATTTGGAATTTAATTTGAGGATTTGATTTAATTGATTTGTATTTATATTTCATTTATATATGTGAATATAAATGAGTTTTCAGAAAATCCCATGAATTTGAATTGATTTGATCATGATTTAGGTTGTCCATAAGGGAAAACTTAAAGGACTTAGAAAAATTTCATGACTTGATTTTGAGTTTTGAGTTTAGTTTGATTGGTTTGAATTTATATTTCATTTATATATATATATATATATATATATATATATATATATATATATATATATATATATATATATATATATATATATATATATGAATATAAATGAGAATATAAATGAATTATGATAAAATCTCAAAGAATTTGATTTGGTTTAGATCATGATTTTGGCTAAGTCTTTAAAGGCAAATTTAGAGACTTAGGAAATTTTTGGACTTAAGAATTTCATTCATCGGTTTCAATCATAGATTTCAATCATGAATTTCAATCATGGATATCAATCATGAATTTCAATCATATGGAGTTGATTTGAGTTTGTAGAAAATCAAATAAGATTGATTTGGAGTTTGACTTGAAGGAAAAGTGAGGAATGGTTCAAGCTAGGGTAGGTAAATTTTTCCTAACACTCTAAGGCATGACCTATTCCTATGGCTCTTCTAAGTCTCTAGAGCTGGGTTGATGTCCACTAATCACTAGATGTGTCTTAAGACTAAGGAACTCTTAAAGTCTAAGAGAAGTCCTATGCCTAAGATGGAGGGGTTGAGAACTCATTCTAAAAAAGAGGTCAATAATGTTAAAAAAGTAAGACAACATCCAGCTAAGGGGTTGTTAATTCTTTTATCTTGTTTTAAAACCTAAGCTTTAGGTGAGATTATGAGTTGTTTATTTTAAATTTGAGTTGATTAATTTGATAGAAGATTTATTTTTTCCTAAGAACCTAATCGTCATCCAGGCCATACATCAAAGTAAAGAAAAAATTGGGAAAAGATGTCATCTTAATGCACAAATTAAACAAACATCAATCAATTTATAAAACTAGCACAAAAGAATAAAAGACCATTTGTGGTTGGGCTCCACCACACAAACCCAAAAACAAATTGGATGGTCGAGCTCTACCCTTATACAAACTGGATTTCAAATGAATTAATTATAATTAAGCAAGGAAATTCATGTTATGGGAGTCTTTATTCTTCATTTCTTCTTTCTTCTTTCTTCTTTCTTCTTTCTTATTTTAGTTCCTTCTTTTGGATGGTTGGAATGTGGTTACTCCAAAGGCTTCACATGGTACATAAGATGTAATCTTATAACCAATGTTCATCCTAATCCCCCATAACAATCATTCCAAAATTCTAATTGTAAAAGTACATGAAAATGGGAAAAAAGAAATTTAACTAATACTTGCAAAATTGAGATTACTACCATACAATCCCAAGCATGTATATGTATAAATTGGACTTAACACCCCACACATGGGTAACCAAGTCCACCTAACCTATTTTGGATTATGCTTAGGGGTAGAAGCACCTGCACAACAAAAGCAATTATATTTTTATCACAGAGCCTCTTAAGCATAATCCCATGCAGAAGACAATGATTAAACTAAATCATCCAACTATTCATTCTATGCACATTCACCATAATATCCTGACTAAAATAAAATATCATAAAATAAAAGCAAATATCAAACCATGCACCACCCAAACCTAAAACTAGAAATGGTGACTTAGCATAATGTGTGTGTTATTTAAGTTTTGTGTGGTATCCTTAGCTAGGCTTTAAGATTGAAGTTTTCTAAGTATGAAAATGTTCAACTTAGAGGGTGGTTTCATTTAAGTTGTTTAGTTTATTTGTGTTAATTTTATTTTATGTTTTGATTAAGTTTGAATGAACCTAGGATAATTACTAAGTGTTGTAAAGAGAGGAAATGAGAAGGAAACTTCTCTTTCCTCCCTACCTTAAGTAATTTCTAAGATAGATTCATATTTGATTAATGTTTAGTGAATATTTTATCATGTATTTTAATTAACCTAAGTTCAGATTTTCCCTAAACAAACCAATTCGAAAAAGAAAGGTATTTTAAGATTAAGTAAAGTGAAATACCATCGCATAACAGACATCACTTCATTTCTTTCTCAACATGTGTAACATGCATATGGATGAATCCTAAGTGTATCTATATATGCAAATGGGAATGTTTAGAACACCTTAATGATGAATATTAAGTAGTGTTACTTAAGAAAATTTGGATGCTTTATGATGCATGATTTTGTTAAGTAGAAAAGGGTGATTCTTTTCCATTTTACATGCACATTTATATGTATGAAAAGCATAAGTGAGTCTGCCATTGTTAGCACTGGGGTGTAAGGTACAAGACCTACTTAAAGCCCTAATCCCTGGTTCTCTAATATACCACTTTCCTTAAATACATATGTATGTATAAAAGAAATGAATGGAAACGAAAGATGCAAAAGTTTATGTTTGTTTGTTTGATTTGTTTATGTAATTTATATGTATAAGTGTGGATGTCCTTCTTAAGTAATAATATAGGAATGAATAGAAAAGAATTTAAGAGAAAGTGTGTTGTTCTTTTCAAATGAACTATACACTTTACCAAATCCTATTCAAAATTATGCTAAAAAAAAAAGAAGGAAAGCCACACTATACATATCTTTATATTTTTACTCAAATGCAAGCTTATAAATAATTATAAGTAGCATACCTTTCAGTTTTGATAATTGATTTATAGGCTTTAAAAGTAATTTTACATTTAAAAGTGATAATAGCCATTCATATTCTTACTTTAGCCAAAACATGCAATTTGACATAAAGAAAATATTTCATTTTTTTATTTGATTTTCAAAAAAAAAATGCATGAATTTCATATGACATACATATTTAGCATGTTAGAAAATAAACAAAGTGATGAAAGCAATGTAAGTTCATCCACCCTAATTAATTCCTAAAGACAATCCTATGAATAAGATTATTTAAAGCAAATCAAATTTATTTTAACGAGAGTTTGAATTTTGTTTGAGTTTGATTTCAATTTGAGAAATGTGAGATGAGTTTGCTAGTCCTAGCCTATTCCCCCATGTGTGAGTTATTTAAGTTCAATTTTTAGGTGATTATATCAATTTTATGCTTTGGTTAGGTTAAGGTGTGAATTAAGTGTGTTAATTACCCCTTTCCTACACCACTTTAACATATTTAATCACATAATTATGAGCTAATGTATGACATAAAATCACACAAGGAATTTAAATCAACAATACACCTAGGAAAGAAAAGGGCCTAATGCAATTGGCTCACAGTTAGTGATTAATTAAGTTAAAAGATTTAATTTAAGTACTTTCATAACCATTCCCACACATATGAGTTGGATTTTGATTTCCTTAAGCTACTTAGGTTATTGAACACCTAAGCACCTACCCAAAATGAATTGATTAAGTTCTAAAATATTTTAATTTTAAAATCAAATTAATTAAGCAAGTGATTAGGGGATTAACCCTTAATTATGTTTGGATTAAGGAAGGAAAGGGGTTTAAGGAATGGCTTAGGGAAAATTCCCCAAATCCATTCCATAAACCTCTTTCTCCTTAAGAAAGGCTTAATGAACTTAATAAAGGATTAAACCACTATTCATATCTTAATTACCCTTAATTACATAAAGAGAGTAATTAAGGATTCATTAATTGATCTCAATTAACCCATCAATAAATCCCAAGAAAATTAGTAGTAGAAGTCATCCCTAAATGAACATAAGAAGTTTAGAATTAATGTGGGGATAATTAGAGTAATTAGAGTTTTAAGTTTTAATAAAACCTAATTAAGGAAGAAAACACTATTCAAAAAATCCATTGTTAAATATTTTCCTATGAATTATCTTTTAATGCATTTTACCTTATATTTTTATGATTTTTCTAGAATTAGTTATGTTATTTTGAAGTTTCATGATTATCCATTAATTAAATAGCCTAATTAAGTGATTAATCCCATTGGCGCCATGTGGAGGCTGAACCGCCATGTGCTTTCCATGTGGCATGATAGGAGAGACCACTTAAGTTATCACATCAAGCTACGGATGGCATGCTTTCCTCACCCTCGATCAAGATCTACTTGATCGAGCCTATAAGATAAATCAAATATTCCTACTTGTCTTGATTATGTTTGTCCATCGAAAATGCATGGATGAACGGCCCATGATCTATGAAGTTTCCATGAGGAAGCCCACCTTCCATGGCATGATCAGCTGATTAGCTCAATTGAACTCATTACCCACACCATCTGTGGAGTAAAGGGAGAAGATCTAACCTCATGAGAATTTCTTACAAAGGACACACCATGTATACTTTAAGCTCGGGTTGAAGGCATGCCTCATCGAAGGCTATCACCGACGCTCAAATCTTTTAAGGTAGCTTCATTTATTGGAGACGAAGCCTTATTGAAAGTTTTAAACATTAGGGTTGAGTAGATCTCTCTATGGACCAAGCTCACCTTTAAATCCTTACTTGATCAAGTCCACTTCCCTTGCCTTGAGAACTTGGATTGCTTAGAAAGTTTGATTGAGTCATGAAGCTTTCAAGAGGAATTACTTGATTTTGAAGTATCTTGGAAAAGAGTGGAGCTCCTATTTTTTTTGAAGAAAGAAAATGGAGAATTGGAATTCACTCTATGAAGCTTGGGGAGACTTGCAAAATGCTTGCTAGTTCTTTAGCTTCCCATGCAGTGTGTTCTATTGATTGTGGAATTAGGGGAGTATATCTCCCAGGTGAATCGGATGGGAAGAGCTTTGCCATTTTGATCCAAGACACCCTATTCAATGGGTTTATTTGACTATTGGACTTGCACATTGTTTGGTTTTGAGGTGGAGGGAGAAAGGAAGCATGTGCTTTAATTGAGTGGAGGAGGGATCCCATGTGCTCAATTCCTAAGTAGGTGGTCGGTTTGGCCATTGGGTTTGGCTAATCCAAACACAATGGGACATGTGCACCATGTCCATTAGTGACCATTTGGTCCACTAAGAGGATGTCAAGTGTCCATGAAAAGGAATTGATCAAATTTCAAGTGATTTTGATTTTAGGTTACCCTATGGCCTAGGGATAAAATGGTCATTTGGCTTGATTTAGAAATATGTTTAGTATGATTAAAAAAATGTGTTGAGTTTCAATGAATTTGGAGTTGATTTGATATGATTTGTCATGTTGACCCATTTAGGTCAAAATGGGTTAACTTGGGTCAAGTTGACAATTGGTCAAATTGGGTCAAACTAGTTGATAAGTTCATATGACCATTTGAAATGTTTTGGCATCATTGGTTTGGTTTCAATTTGATTTATTTTGAATTTGGTTCATTTGATTTCATTTAGGTCAAATGGGTCAAGTTGACTAATTGACCCATTTGACCTATTTGGGTTAAAGTCATGGGTTGGTTTATGTTTATTAATCAATTTGGCCTACGAATTTTGGCTAGTTTAGGTTTCATTTGGCTAAGTGTTGAATGGTCAATAAGTTTGACTTAGTTTGACCCAATTTGAGTGATTGATCATCTTATAATGATTGTTGCTCACAATGTGAGGCTTAGCTTAGTTCAATCCAATTTGGTTAGGATTAGAATTTGGCTCATAGGGTACTTTAGGTTACTTTGGGTCAAGTAAGCTAAGTCAAATGGCTTGGTCAAAGCTTGATTTGAGTTTGATGAACTCACATATGGACTTATGATTTAAATATAAATCTATTTGGTTTGAAGTCAAATGGGTTTTGATTCATTTGACAATTTCAAGTTCAAAAGGGTGAACATGAGTTTGACTTGGGTTTGATTTTTTTGAATTTAGTTTGGTTTGATGATTAGAGTTCATGTTTATATTTGGATTTATGATTGAAGGATTGATTAAATCATGAAGAAAATCAAGGGTTTGGCTTGATTTGAAATTGATTTGGCTAAGTTCAAGATTTTGACTTGAAAGGCTTAGGTTGATTTTGCTGAATTTGGATTTGAGTTTTGAATTGATTGGTTATTTGAATTTATATTTCATTTATATTTGTGAATATAAATGAGAATATAAATGTTATGAAAATTTAAATTTAAATTAATTTAGATTTAATTTAGGCTAAGTCCATAAGATAGAATCAAAATGACTTAGAAAAGATTTTAGATTTTGATTTGAAATTTGAATTTGGTTTGATTAATTTGAATTTATATTTCATTTATATATGAATATAAATGAGAATATAAATGGGTCGAGAAAATTTCTTGAATTTGAATTGATTTGATTTGATTTAGGCTAAGTCCATAAGAGGGAATCAAAGGACTTATAAAATATTTGAACTTGGAATTTCAATCATGCTTCAATCATTTGAAATTGATTGAGAAAATCACAAGTTTGAATTGATTTATGTTTTGATTTTGATTTGATTTGGAGTTTGGAGTTTGACTTGATGGGAGGAAGTGAGAATGAAGCTATGGGCAAGCAAATTTTCTAACATCTCTAGGGCTAGCTTAAATGTTCCCCTAATCACTAGAAGTGTCTTAAGACTAAGGAACTCTTAAAGTCTAAGAGAAGTTCTATGTTTAATATGGAGGGGTTGAGAGCTCATTCCAAAAAAAAATGAGGTCAACATGGGCCCCATCGATTCTCCTTCTTCCAAGGGTCATCGGTTCATCTTAGCCGCCACCGACTACTTTTCCAAGTGGGCAGAAGCAATCCCACTCAGAGAGGTCACAGCTCAGCATGTGATTCAATTTTTCAGGAACCATATTGTATATAGGTTTGGGGTGCCTCGATGAATTATATCCGATAATGGTATTGCATTCAAAAGCACCAAGATCAACAGCTTTGCTAGAAGACATTGTATAGATTGGAGATACTCCACCATCTACTACCCTAGGGTGAATGGCTTGGAAGAAGCATTCAAAAAAACTCTCATTCAGATACTAAAGAAGACACTCAATGACAAGAAATGATAGTGGCATGAGCAGTTGGTTGAAGCCTTGTGGGCCTACCGCACCACATGCAGAACTCCAACTTAATCTACCTTGGTCTGAAGTCGTTCTACCATTAGAAGTTCAACTCTCATCACTAAGTATAGCATTGGATAGCAAAATCACTACAGAGCAAAATGTAAAGTTACTTAGAAGAGCTTGGTTTGAGGAGAGACGCTGAGGCAAGCCGTAACCTTGAGTTATATAAAGCCAAATGATTCAAGCTCACAACAAGTTGGTCCCCTAAAGTTTTCAAGTATGAGAGCTTTTTTAGTTCTAAGGAGACAATTGCCCATCAAAGATGGGAGGTAAGTTTGAACCCACTTTGGAAGGCCTTTTGTCATGAGAAGGCCTACCAAGGAGGATCTTATTACTTATTGATAAAGGGAACACCGATGCTTCCAATTAATGGGCTCTATTTGAAGAAATATTACCCATAAAAAATATGTTTAAAAATAATTATCATCAAGAATAAAATTCTTTCCAATTCTTCAAAATATTCTCTTCTTTCAAGTGTTGTTCTTGTGAATCATACAAGTGTTTAGGTGTAAGAGAACCCGAGAGGTATCCTATCCTTCTCTCATAACATGAACACAATCAAATACAATTCCCCGGCACTACTAGAATAGGTGTAAGAGAACCCAAGAGGCATCCTTTTTTGACTAGCACAAATAAGTTATGTGTAAGAGAACCCAAGTGATATCCTTTCTTGGTGGGAATCCCAGCTGCCATTCATGGCACCATTTCATCAAAATTCCCCAGCGTGTTTTAGGATAGGTGTAAGAAGAGCCCCTATTCCCTTTAACAAAAGCACAAAAATAAATACAAATCTTTTGTCTCATGCTATTTTGATGTGAGAAAGCCCTAACACTCATTAGCTTCTCGAGTTTACATGCTACATAAGATGTCACTCAGGTGGCATGTGAGTCCTGCTTTCTTCCTAACTAATTCATTGCAAACCAATGAGCACCTTATTGGTAGACTTCGCCCATCCAAGAGCTACCTCATGTTGATTTTGTTTAAGAAGATGTGAGTCCTGCTTTCTTCTTGAACTAACCACCATGATCACTAGGTATATTTGAGGTTTAGGATAAGTCCCCAGAGGTTCCTTTCCTCTGACTATATTTGAGTAGATTTTAGTCCCCGGCATTCACTCAAGAGTCTAGGTCGATGACCCATCGAAAGATGACGTGACTATCCCAACTAGTTCCATTGTAGGAGGATGTGAGTCCCAGCTTTCTTCATAGATTTTGCAAACCGATGGGCACCTTAGTTGGTTGATTTTTATGTGACAAAGAACTCACACCGGTGGATACACCACTCTTGATGTGAGTCCCTCGCTTTCTCTTGAGTTGGCCACCAATACCTATGCAAAATACCTTCTCCATGGTTTTATAAAGCCCTTAGTGGCCCCTTCCCCTGCATTCTATTTGGATCACATTTTTTCAACCCATTTAGACACTAAGTTACTTTTGGATTGTCCCCTTTCCGTAGCCACCCTATGGTTGGAGAATTTATTCAATGGATGCATATTCTCCCTAGTTCAATAAATTTGAGATAGGTCTAGGCTATATAAGCTCCTTCTCGTTTGATCCCAAAACCAACTGGTCCATAAATAAATAAACAAAATAAATAATTAATTTGGATTAGAATTCAAGCCCTCAAAGGGCCCCCTTTTCCCAAGGCATCTATCTTGGGGTAGTGTCAGAACTCCCTATAGAATTGCCGACTACTGAGTTGAATAAGTCCCCGAAGTGCACTCTCAAGAGTCGCCTTAGGTAGTTCAATATGTTTGCCATAAGCAAGTTACCCTGGCAATCATTTCACTTTGGAAGATGTAAGTCAACTATGCATTCTTTCTAGCATGATTGTCTCAAACCCAACAGGCAGCCCTAGGTCGAGTTGACATGCTACCTTTTTAATGTGTCACTCCAGTGATCTTTTTGCAGTGGAATATATGAGTCCCTGAGCTTTCTTCCTTGAATCAGCCACTGCAAACTGAAAGGCACCCTTTTGGTTCGATAGTTCTCTCCTTGACTGGGAAACTACTCCCTTTGGATTGAAATAGGTGACCAAGGCCAACTCTACTCAGCATCCCATCACAAACCAATGGGATCCATCAAAAAATTTAAAAAATGAAAATTAATTTGACTATCTTTGAGTTAATTTAAGTCCCCAAGCATTCACTAGTAGTGTCTGTGTTGATTTATTGTATAAGCAATCACCCCGATGGTTCCTTATTTTGAAAGATATGAGTCCTCGGCTTTCTTCTAACTGACTACAAAACCAAAAGGCAACTCCCTTGGTTGGATAGTCCTACTATGTGGTTGGTAGACTACCCTTTGGATTGATAAATCAGTTAGGCTAGCCAACATGGTTCTACTCAATGTGATCCATTGCAAACCAACAGGATTCGTTCCAAATTTTAAAGATCTGAAACAAATTCAACCCTCCTTTCTCAGTGGAGTCAACTAAACAAACAAACAAAATCCAACCAATCTCCCCTAATGGAATCAGATCAAACAATCAAAAAACAAATTAAACAACCAATCAATCAAATCATCTGCCTCTCCTTAGTGAGATGCAAGTTTTTTTGGTTCCCCAGCGGATCCCAAATTCTAATCCTCAACATATTTCACAACCTCTTCTCCTAGGATGGCTTGAACTTGATCCCCCAAATGGAGAGTTCACTTTTCATCCCTAATGGAGCACCAAATCCTAAATCAACCAATTAAATTAATTTCTCCCTGGTGAGACTCAAATCAAATCAAACCTCTCATCACCAGTGGATGACTTGAACCTCTTTCCCTAGTGGAAGGTTCACATACTCATAAGTGGATTCCTCCTTCACTCTTATGTTGTTGACATGAGTAGAGTCACATTGCACTAAGTTTGATTTTGTCTACACCTCGGGTTGGGAGTAGATCATTTATAGTGCTTGTGATGCCGGTGTTGTTGATCATTTCGGCCAATATGTGTGATGCCTTGTCACACCACAACTATTGGCCTTTGTTGACTTCATTTTAGAATGAGCTCTCAACCACTCCATCTTAGACATAAGACTCTCTTAGACACTAAGAGTTCCTTAGTCTTAAGACACATCTAGTGATTAGGTGAACACTTAACCCCCTAGAGACTTAAAAAGAGTTAGCCATAGGAATAGATATGCCTTGGGTGTTAGGAAAATTTACTTACCCTATAGCTGGAACCAAATCCTCACTTCCTTCTTTCAAGTCAAAGCTCCAAATTCAAATCAAACTCAAACTCAAATCAACCACCCAAACCAAACCTTAAACCAAATCCAATGGATTTTCAAACCATGAATCAATTCCAAATGATTGAAACCCATGATTCCCCAAATTTAAAACCTTTCTAAGCCTTTGATTCCATCTTATGGACTTAGCTCAAATCAAATCCAAATCAAAAATTCAGATTTTTCATGACCCATTTATATTTACAAATATAAATGAAATATAAATTCAACCAAACTAAATCCAAAACTCAATCCCAAATTCAAAAATCTTTAAGTCTTTGATTTCACCTTATGAACTTAGCTCAAATCAAAGTCAAATCACTTCAAACTCAAGAAATTTTTCATAACTCATTTATATTCACAAATATAAATGAAATATAAATTCAAATAATCAAAACCAAATTCAAACCCAAATTCAACCAAATCAACCTATACCTTTCAAGTCAAATTCTTGAACTTAGCCAAATCAAACTCAAATCAATCAAACCTTTGATTTTTCTTCATGATTCAATCAATCCTTCAATCATGAATCCAAATATAAACATAAACTTCAATCATTAAACCAAAACTAAATTCAAAACTCAAACCCAAGTCAAACCCATGTTCATTCTTTAACTTGAAATTATCAAATGAATCAAAACCCATTTGACTCCAAACCACTTGCAAATGGATTTATATTTCAATCATAAGTCCATATGTGAGTTCAATCAAACTCAAATCAAGCTTTGACCAAGCCATTTGACTCACTTAGGCTCACTTGACCCAAAGTGACCTAAAGTACCCATTATGAGCCAAATTCTAATCCTACCCAAATTGGATTGAACTAAGCCCAACTAAGCCTCACATTATGAGCAACAATCATCATGAGATGATCAATCACTCAAATTGGGTCAAACCAAGTCAAACCTAAGGGTTGACCAAGTCAATATTTGACCAAAATGAAACCTAAACTAGCCAAAATCCACCATAGGCCAAATTGATTGAAACCATTGATCAAAACTCATTCATGATCAATGTTTGAACTTGACCAAGTCATCATTTGAGCCTAACCTAGCCCAATTGATCAGTTGACCCAACTTGACCTAAAAAGTCAAAATGTGTCAAAACTTGATCTAAGCCAAATTGATTGAAACCAATGAGTCAAGTTCATTCCAAATCACTTGTTGAACTTGACCAAAGCAATTGACCAACTAGACCAACCTAGCCCAATTGACCTTGAACCCAACTTGACCTAAAGGTCAAATTGAGCCAAATCCAAATATAAACCAAATTGATTGGAAACAAAGATACCAATCCATTTCAAATGATCAACCAAACATAAACCAACCCATGACCTAACCCAAATAGATCAAATGGGTCAAATTGGTCAACTTGACCCATTTGACCTAAATGAAATCAAATGAACCAAAATCCAAATATAAATCAAATTGAACCAAACCAATGATGCCAAAATATTTCAAATGGTCATATGAACTTGACCCAACCCTTGGTTTGACCCAATTTGACCAATTGGTCAACTTGACTCAAGTTGACCCATTTTGACCTAAATGGGTCAACATGAGCCAAATCATATCAAACCAACTCCAAATTCAATGAAACTTGGCCTAACCCATTTTTCAATCACACTAAACATATTCAAAATGAAATCCAAGCCAAATGACCATTTTACCCTAGCCATGGGTAACCTAAAATCAAAACCACTTGAATTTGGTTAATTCCTTTTCATGGACACTTGGCATCCTCTTAGTGGACCAAATGGTATCTAATTGACATGGTGCACATGACCCAATGGGTTTGGGTCAGCCCAAACCCAGCCCAATGGCCAAACCGACCACCCACTTAGGAATTGAGCACATGGGATCCCTCCTTCACTCAATTAAAGCACATGGGAGCTTCACTACTCCATTCCACACTCAAAATAGAACCATGTGCAAATCCTAACAGCCTAACAAACCCATTGGATGAGGTCAATTGGATCAAAATGGTCAGGCTCATCACGATAGTCCGATTCACCTAGGGGGAGATATACTCCCCCTAATTCCACTTGAATTCAAATCACACACACTCGATTGAGCTTGGGAACTCGAGAAGCATCCCAAGCTCCAAGCTTCCTAAGGCCATTGGGAATTCTTCATTTTTGATTTTCTTATACTAAAAATAGGGAGCTTCTTGAAATTTTCAACTTACTTAATACACCAAATCTACTCAATTCCTCTTACAAGCTTCTTCAGAGGAGTCAATCAATGATCCACACCTTCCCAAGTTCTCAAAGCAAGGGAGGTGGTCTGATCAAGGTCGCCCAAAGGAGAGTTTTGGTCCATAGGATCCACTCAACCAAATCACCTCAAATATTCAACGTGGCTTCGTCTCCACTGACAAGCTACCTCATGATTCAAGCGAGATAGCCTCCCGGAGGTATGCCTTCGAGCTTAAAGTGGACTGGTGTCCTTTATGAAAGAAATTTCACCATGAGAATTTGGTCATTAGATCTTCTCCCCTTTACTCCTAGATGGTGTGGGTAAATTTTGAGTTCAATCCCAGCTCAATCGAGCTCAGATCATGCCATGGAAGGTAGACGATTCCCCCTTCCCGCAAGGAAACTAAGTGATGGATCATGGGTCGTCCATCCACACATTTTGGATGGACAGCCATGATCAAGATGCGTATGAATATCTGGTTTATCCCTTAATACCATGGGCTTTATCTCAACCGTCCAATCTTGATCGATGAGGAGGAAAAGTGTAGAATCGCCGAATGGCGCTATGTGATAACTTAAGTGGCCTCCCGCCACATGGAAAGTGTGTGCACGCCTCCACGCGGGCATAAGATTAACCACTTAGTTAGGCTATTTAATTATGGAATAATCATAGAAACTTCATAATTACATAACTAATTTTAGAAAAATCATAAAAATACAAGGTAAAATGCATTGTAAAGATAATTCAGAGGAGAATATTCTAAAATTATTTCCAATGGATTTTAAATAGTGTATTTTCCTTAATTAAGGTTTTATTAAAAACTTAATAACCCCAATTACCCGACTGATTAATTCCAAACTTCTCATGTGCATTTAGGGTGATGACTTCTGCCTCCCCTACTTTTCTTAGGATTTATTGAAGGGTTAATTAAGGAGATCAATTAATGAATCTTAATTACTCTTATAATTAAGGTAATTAAGCATATGAACATAGTGATTTAATCCTTTATTAAGTTATTAAGCCTTGCTTAAGTAGAGAAGAGGTTTATGGAATGGATTTGGGGAATTTTTCTAAGCCATTCCCTAAACCCTTTCCTTCCTTAATCTAAACTTATTTAAGGCTAATCCTAATCACTTGCTTAATTACTTGATAAAATTTTCAAAATATTCAGAACTTAATCAATTCATCTTGGTAGGTGCTTAGGTGTTCAATAACCCAAGTAGCTTAAGGAAATCAAAATCCAACCCACATGTGTGAAGGGTTATGAAAGTACTTAAATTAAACCCTTTAACTTAATTAATCATTAATTGTGAGCCAATTGCATTAGGTACCTTTCTTTCCTAGATGCATTACTAATTTAAATTCTTGTGGATTTTATGTCATATCATTGGCTCATAATTATTTGATTAAATATGTTAAAGTGGTGTAGGTAAGGGATAATTAACACACTTAATTCACACCTTAACCTAACTAAAGCATAAAATTGATCTAATTACCTAAAAAATTGAACTTAAATAACTCACACATGGGGAAATGAGTTAGGGCCAACAAACTCATCTCACATTTCTCAAATTGAAATCAAACTCAAACAAAATCCAAACTCTCCTTAAAATAAATTTGATTTACTTTAAATAATCTTATTCATAGGATTATCTTTAAGAATTAATTAGGGTGAATGAACTTACATTACTTTCATCACTTTATTTCTTTCTTAGCATGCTAAATGTGTATGTCATATAAAAATCATGCATTCATTCTTTTTTTTAATCAAATTAAAAATGAAGTGTTTACTTTATGTCAAAATTATATGTTTTGGCTAAAGTGATAATATGAATGGCTATTATCACTATTAAATCCAAAATTATTTTCAATATTTATAAATTCATTATCAAATTGAAAGGTATGCTACTTATGATTATTTATGAGCTTTCATGTGAGTAAATATACAAAGATGTACATAGTGTGGCTTTCCCTCTCCTTTCTTTTAGCATAGTTTTGAATAGGATTTGGCAAACTGTATAGTTCATTTGAAAAGAACATAACACATGCTTAAATCCCTTCCTATTCATTCCTATGTTATTACTTAAGAAGGACATCCACACTTACACATATAAATTGATAAACAAATCAAACAAATAAACATACATTTTTGCATCTTTCTTTTTTCATTTATTTCTTTTGTACATGCATATGTATTTAAGGAAAGTAGTATATTAGTCTAGACAACCCCAAGGTTATGAGACTTTAAGTAGCCCTAAGTAGGTCTTGTACCTTACACCCCTGGTGCTAACAATGGTGTCATACTCACTTATTCCATTCATACATGTATGTGTGCATATGAAAAATGGATAAAAGAAATCCCTCTTTTCTACTTAATAAAAAATCATGCATCATAAAGCATCTAAATTTTTTTAAGTAATACTACTTAGCATTCATCATTAAGGTGTGCTAAACATTCTCATTTGCATGTATAGATATGCTTAGGATTCATCCATATGCATGTTACACATGTTGGGAAAGAAATAAAGTGATGTGTGTTTTGTGATAATATTTCACTTTATTTAATCTTAAAATGTCTTTCTTTTTTGATAGGTTTGTTTAGAGAAAAACTAAACTTAGGATTATTAAAACACATAATAAAATATTCACTAAATAAAAATCAAATATGAATCTACTTTAGAAATTACTTTAGGGAAGGAAAGAGAAGTTCTTTTCTCTTTCTCTCTTACAACTTAGTAATCAATTGTAGTCCATTCAAACCTAAACAAATCATCAAATAAAATCAACTAAATCAATTAAACAACTTAAATGAAACCACCCTCTAAGTTAAACTTTTCACACTTAGAAAATTTTTAAAAACTAAAACCTTTAAAGCACACATATCATGATATTTAGCTTTATTGATTTTAATGTAAATATTTTAGAAGATGATGCATGCGTAGATTGAATGGTAAGGCGTCTTAGTCTAACCATTATCTTCTGGGATTGTGCTTAAAATTGTAATAAAAATATAATTACTTTTGTGGTGCTTATACCCCTAAGCATAATCCAAAATAAGTCTGGTGAACTTGGTTACCCATGTGTGGAGTGCTAAGTCCAATTCATATATATACATATTTAGGATTGTATGGTTTGTTTGGCTAATCTCTATTTTTTAGGTGTTAGTTAGATTTATTTTTTCCTATTTTTATGTACTTTTGAAATTAAGATTTTGGAATGATTATTATGAGAGATTAGGATGAATATTGGTTATAAGATCTCATCTTATGTACCATGTGAAGTCTTTGGAGCATCATTCCAACCATTCAAAATAAGGAACCATAGAAGAAAGAAGAAAGAAGAAACAAAGAATGAAGACCCCCATAACATGAATTCCTTGCTTAATTGTAATTAATTCATTTGTGATTTGGGTTTGTGTGATGGATCCCGACCATAAATGATATTTTATTTTTTTATGCTATTTTTTATAAATTGATTGATGTTTGTTTAACTTGCACATTAAGATGTCATCTTTTCCTAGTTTCTTCATTGCTTTGATGTATGGCCTGATTAACAATTAGGCTCTTAGGAAAATAAATTTTTTACCAATTAATTAATTCAAAATTAAAAAATAATTCATAACTTCACCTAAAGCTTGGGTTATAAAACAAGATAAAAGAATTAGCAACCCCTTAGTTGGATGTTGTCTTACTTTTATAACATCATGCATAAAAAGCATATTATTTCACTCTTGATTATAGGGCTTCCACCTTATAACGATAACTGAGATCCATGGTGGAAACACACCTCCTTATCTTGTTGATTTTGGCCCATAATCTAATTTCTCATGCATTAGGCATAAAGAATCCTAAAGCCTATGTCAAATTGATTGTCCAAAATAATATATAATATATATATATATATATATATATATATATATATATATATATATATATATATATATATATATATATATACATGCTACATTATCTTATCTACTGATCTAGTGTGTTTAACAATTTAGTCTCTTTCTAACTAAATAATAGCTTAGTTATCTTGCAAAAGCATTTGACTTGCCTACAGATTTTAAAACCGTAAGAGGAGTTAGTTGGCATCCACCCCCAAGTGGTTGTAAATCCAGCAATCGGGTGATTTATCCTCTCTTATGGAGGTAAACCAAATACCCATTTTTTCCTTAGATTTAGGTCGTGCTTTTGGCCTTCGCCTCCCTAGATTTAGGTTCAGGGATTGTTACTTCCCTTTGCAACCTACGAGCATAAATTCTCATCTCTTAGGCATTTTCGTGATCTTGTATCATGGAATTATAAGCTCTAGCATTCTAATAAAAATTTAACTCAAACAAATTAAATCAATTTCAAAAATATAAACCCAACCATAAGATAGTTTGAGATGCTTACTAGGCTTCCTAGTATCTTAAGCAGCCCCTACTTATTTTCATTTGGCTTTAATAAGAACTCCCTCCTCTTGATCGATCCCACTTGACTTTCTAAAAATAAACCAATCGATTGATAGTCCTACCTTTTGAAAATATTTGGAGACAATGACCATTTACCTTAATCGAGAGTATTCCTAAGGAATCATGTTCCTTAGGATGTAATTAATTGTGGGGGTTTTCCCCTGTAGGGAACTTAACAAACCCGATTTAAAATAAACCCTACTTTACTTTTTCATGTAAAGTAAGGGAAGAATCTCTGGTACATTCCAAAGACCCATAGTCATTAAGAGTCCTTATTGAGGTGATTAAGTCCATTGTAGAGTGGTGACTTCTATCTCTCGAGATAGTACACATTTCCCCAATATCGTACCAAATCACCTTAATAAGAATATATGCGGATTTGCGTGGTGTCCCAACAAAGCATTATATATATTTTTGTTTTCATTTATCCTCTTTTCCTAAAAAAAGATAGATGAAGGTAGGAATATGTATAATATTCTAAGCACTGATTCTGGAATTTCCATTATCAGGATTACTCACATATAATCTTGTAATCTCACTGTTGGGAATACTTAAACTCTGTACTCCAAAGAAGATATATAGTGATACATTTTTATTGAGCTGGGCCCTGTGGTTTTTCCCCTCTTCCTCGGGTTTTTCCACATAAAAATTATGGAGTTTATTATTCTCTTTTCAACTATTTGCGTGCGTGCTAGATTTCCCAACGAAGCTAAGGCGTGAAGGTTTATTCTACCGCTATAAGTTTTCTGGCACGCAACAGTTTGGCATCGTCTGTGGGAAAGAGATTTCCATCACTTCATCATGTCAGACTACCATGTTTCCCAACAAGATCGAAACTACCAGCCAGGTGAAGCACTTCATACTTTTGAGGAGCACAAGTGAAAAATAAAGAAACATCAAATGCTAATTCTTTAGTTCTTATTAGAAACTTAGAGGCAACCCTTAATCTCAAAAGATCACCCAAATCAATATTCTGGATATCTAATTGATTATCAGTTCGATAAACAAGTCAATGATGTGAAGAAATTTCAACATTGAAAAAAAGCTTTGAAAATCATGATTCTTCAATCATACTCATGGAAAATAAGGCAAAGGCTGAGGAGCAACTTTAGTTATAGTCTCAAATGAATGTTTTGATTTTATCTCTTCCACGCAGGTTAATGTCATCGAGTAATACTCTGACAAATAATCTTAGAAGAATCAAAATATTTAACCTCTTTTACACAGGTTAATGTCATACTTTGACAAAATAACTTCAATGAGAGTTAAAATTATTGACTTCTTCCACACAGGTTAAAAGTCACTAAGTAACACTCTGGCAAACAATCTCGGATAAGTCATAATTTTATACATACTCCACACATGTTAATGTCATCGAGTAATACTCTAACTAATAATCTCGGAAGAATCAAAATATTTAACCTCTTCTATACAGGTTAACATCATACTTTGATAAAATAACCTCGGATGAGAGTTAAAACTATTGACATCTTCCACACAAGTTAAATGTCACCGAGTAACACTCTGAAAAATAACCTCGGATAGGTCAAAAATATTTTATGGATTCCTCCCCTTGAAGGCACGCCCCTGAGGAAGCCTCGATGGGAAGCTAGCAGTGGACAAGGTCCTACTAGAAAGACTCTAAGAGAGTAAGTGACTGACAGAGTCTCCACTCATCAAAAATCTCATAAGGCAAAAGCCTCAGAAGGTACAAGTACATCAAAAATCTTAGAAGATAAAAATCTCAGAAGATACAGGTACATCAATAACCTCAAAAAGAAAACACCTCATAAGGTACAAGTGCATCAAAAATCTCAAAAGGCTAAAGTCTCAGAAGGTACAAGTACATTAAAAATCTTAGCAAGAAAAAGTCTCAGAAGGTACAGGCACATCAAAAACCTCAGAAAGCAAAAGCCTCAAAAGGTGCAGGTACATCAAAAATCTCAGTAGGCAAAAGCCTCAAAATGTATAGATACATCAAAAATCTTAGAAGGTACAGGTACATCAAAAATATTAATAGATAAAAGCCCAGAAGGTATATGTACATCAAAAATCTTAGAAAACAAAGCGAAGGTAATACGGAAGAAAAAGCTCAGCAATCTTTAGGAGGAATATTCACTAAATCATTTGGAAGATAAAACTTATTTTGAATATTATCAAAGTATCAATGATAGTGACGTTACACGCCGATCTAACCGCCCCTGATGTTTTCACAACCCATCATCTTGTGCAAGCTTTGCTTAGGAATCTTTAAACATTGTGATATATGTGGGAAGATGCTCACCCATGGAAATATTCTTCAGAATTGGAAGCACATTGGAGCCTGAATTCGGGATGTGCGCCGCCTAACCATGTCAGTTCAAAACCCCGATATCGGGAAGAAATGGAGCCTGCAATGGGGGTTGACACCATTATACAGGTCGGGAGAGGCTACCAAAGAGAAGAAAGTGAGAGCACCGGAGCCTAATGTGCCGCCTAATCGTTAGTTGGAAACCCCAGATCGGGAAAATTGAGCTCGAGAGGGGTCGACATCGTTATCGTTAGTGGAGGCTACCAAAGAGAAGAAAGTGAAGCACACCGAGTCAATGGATGCGCACCACCTAACCAGTCGGTTGGAAACCCGAGATCGGGAGAACTGGAGCTCATGAGTGGGTCTGACCGTCTGTCTGAAGTGGAGGCTACCAAAAAAAAGAAAGTGGAAGCACACTGAGTCTAAATTCGAGATGCGCGCCGTCTAACCAGGTTAGTTGGAAATCCCGAAACCTGAGAGAACTAGAGCTTGCAAGGGGGGTCGGCACCGTTATATAGATCAGTGGAGGCCACCAAAGTGAAGAAAGTGGAAGCACACTGAGCTGAATCGGATGTGCGAACCAGTCCATTAAAACCCCATGATCGGGAGAACTAGAGCTACCAGAGGGTCGACCGTATACAGGTTAGTGGAGGCTACCAAAGAGAAGAAAGCTAAAACACACTGAGCTCACTGGATGAGCCAACTGGTTGAAAACCGTGATGGAATGAGCCCCGCGATCACTAGTGGAGGCTACCACAAAAAATGAAGTAAATAAAGTAATGTAATTTTTATTACCCACGAGTATTTATACTAGAAAAATGATTCTTCAAATTCTTTTAAAATAAAAATGAAGAAAACTCTTCATATTCCTCATTTAAAAACTCTTCAAATTCCAAAAAAAATCATTAATTAAATTATTAAGCCCACCCTCCCATTTAATTATCATCCTCTCTACATCTCTCTCTCTCTCTTCCGCCACTTCCTCTCTCTCCTTCTCTCTCTCTCACTCTCACAATATATATAAAAAAAAGAAATTGGGGTCGTGGCCCCCTCTCTTTCAAGACTAAATGTCAATATATATATAATCAAATAAGTAAATATTAATAATTAATTAGTTAATAAATAAATTAATACATATAACATATGTTATTATAAAGTGTAACAATAAGTAAAGTTATTTATTTTAAAATTAATATATTTTGGATGAAATAAGTTTTATTGTCCAAAAAAATAGAAAATGATATAACTCTCTAAAATTTATAAATTCAACATGGATATCAATTTAAAGCATGTATATAATTAAATTAAACGAGTCAGTGAGATGAGTCCAAAAATGCATCAAATCGAGCCCAAAAAATCAAGCTTCAAAGATTATACCTAAAACTGATACACTAATCGGATGATCAAATGACTTTCAAATTTGATGTGATAATAATCGAGCTACCGATACCTAATCTAATGAGCCTAAGATTATTCAAATCGAAAATCATTTGGATAGTCAAATCACCAAAGAAAACTATCTATGATCAAATGAATCGATATGAACCGTCCGATGGAGTGTTTCAATTTTGACTACAATGACCAAAATGCTCTCTCAGAATCTTATAAATAGAACCACATTCTTGTCATGAAATGAATGAGCTGAACTTGGGAGAAAGTTCGAGAAAATTAAGCTCAAGCTCATCACCACCATCGCATCACCGCCTATTATCATCGCCGACCGCCATCAACAAATTCAACCACCATATTTGTTTGTTACCTATTAAATTCTATTATCGGGATTACTCATCTGATCTTGTAATCCTGTATTGGGAAGACTTAAACTCTATCCAAAGCGGATATATATGAAGCATTTTTTGAGCCTGGTGGTTTTCTCCTCTTTCTGAGATTTTTCCACGTAAAAAATATGAAGTTTCTTATTATATTTTCAACTATCTGTGTTTGATTTCTCATACAAGTGAAAGTTTATTCTACTACAAATTTTCAAAGCAATAATTATAATCATTAAGACAAAAGAATAGAATATTCAATTGGATAGACTATATTAATTCATTTATGAATAAAATTACTTTTAGATATTTAAAATTTTAGAAATTTATATACATACCAGGTATTTCTTATGTGTGCATATATATATATATATATATATATATATATATATATATATATATATATATATATATATATATATATATATATATATATATATATAACACTAAATATTTGCATATATATAACACTTAAAATTCCATCGTGAGATAAAAATATCATTATCTTTTATAATTTTTAAAAGTGAAATATATCATTTTATGAATAAGAAAATATTAGATATGTAAGTACATAAGAATTGTGTGATATGTGAGCAAACTCTCCTCAATAATGTAATAATATCCTCATTTTCAAAGGATATTAAAATAAATAATTACTCACATATCAAGTCATACATAAATTAAGTTTAGACTACAATACTTTTATACTACAAAAATTTAGATGAGAATATCCAAACTTAAATTTAATTAAAATAATATAATAGTTTATTGAATTTAATTTAAAATTAAGATAATATAAATTTAATTGGCTATTCATATATTATCTTAATTTTAAAGTTAATTAATAATGGGGCATTTACATACATAACACACAATTCTATATTTATATATTTAACATATAATATTTTATATTTACTTAAATAACATCAAAATATTTGATATCATATTAAAAATAACATTATTATTTATTTTAACTGAAATGATTTTTTATATTCATTAAGAAAATATTATATTATAATTATCAAATTTTAAGTGTTTATATGTAAATGTGTACTATGTATGTAAAACTTTTTTTATAGGGATTTACATACACACCGCACAATTAATGTAATTACATATCTAATATATAAATTTTAATATTTACATACATAATATCATAATTTTTATATCACATTAAAAATATCACCATCCTTCATTTTTAAAAAATAAAAAATATATATATTTTTAAGTGTAACAAAATATTAGATAAATAAATATCTAAATAAATTGTTAGATATGTAAATGTATAAGAATTGTGTGATATGCATGTCAATTATATTTATTTACTTATTTATTTAGCACATTCATTGCACGTGGGTTTAAAGCTACCTCAGCAAAATTTTTAGATTAAGTATAGTTTAAAGCATAATTAATAATTTAAGTATATTAAAAAAATTTAGATATAGATATAGTAGCTTAGCAGACGCTTTAACGAATCGACACTGAGCTCGTTGCGGAGACTAGTATTAGTGCAAGTTGCTCCCCCCACACCAACATCAGCTCATGGCCGAACACCGACTTTCCCCGACCAACATCGCTTCCCCACGCATGCATGTTTATGCTTGATTGTTAGATTTAGGCTTGAATTTGAGTTGCATTTGAGCTAAATTTAAGTTAATTCCAGTCTAACAATAGTTTTAGGCACGTTTAGTATGTTGCTTTGTGTAATACACTAAATGAGCATATGCATTGTTATATTAGGTTAAACTAAATTATGTTGCCAGGTTGATCTATAGGATTTAGAAAAATAGTAACGTGATTTTTCTGATTGAGAGTAGGATTTGAGCTAGATTCAACTTAAATTTTATCAAATCGTCTAATTGGGTAAGTTTGATCCCATAATTTGTGCCATCCACTAAAGTTGATTTTGCATGGTCAAATCGAAATTCACAATTTCATGTGGACAAATGAATTTACGGGATTTAAAGATATATGAACGCCTCATTTTGTTGAGAGTAAGATTTGGGCAAGATTTAACTTTAATGACATTTTTTTGTATTTTAAGTATTCATTTTTTGTTTAGGGTATATTATTTCAACAATGAGTCGAGAATTAGTCTCTTTGATCTTATTCTATGGTAGTGAGCTAAGTGTTGATGATCAATTTATTCCAACTTATGTTGGTGGTCGAAACCATCCGATTAAAGTTCAACGGCACAGTACCTTATTAGATTTGAAACAAAGAATTCTGAGATCGCTACACATTGATTTAGAGTGTCACACAGCTAATCTAACATGTCGTTATCCGGTGGAGAACGAATTTATAGCATCAATCATTTTTGATGATGAAGTTTGTAATGTTATATTGGACAAAACTTCTCGTCAGACATTAGTATTCTATGTGGAAGTGAATAATATTAATATTGCATCCACATCAGCTGATCATTTCTTAAGGCCAATAGATAATCCATCAAACCTTATGCAGGATTTCATCTCACCTGCCACCTTAATGGCACAAAGAAGCTTTGAGGAATTGAATCATCAATAATATCTTGTATAGCATAAGCTACTTTCATTGTTAATTTTTTGTAATATGCAATACTTCTGCTACTTATATGTATAATGGAATTACAGATCCATAAATGATGTTGTATATCATTCAGATGAACCAAATATGGCACATAGCACTACATGTGATGATGAGTACGATACCATGAACAATGACTCAAGTAGTGAATCTGAGCACAGTGATAGTGATGATGATTGTTCACAGGAATGAGCTTGATGATTTGTTACATACATAAGTATGAGTTTCATAGTAGTCAATTTGTATTATTACCATAATTGTAATAGCCCTTACAATGTAACTTGATGATTGCCTAGGTTATTTAAGAGCCTTATACTGAGCAGACCAGATAGTGCCTATCAAACATATGCTTAGTAAGCTCAGGTATTTGGCTAGCACATGTCCCACTAATCAGCTGGAAGAGAGTACAATGGCACCTATCAGACCGAGTGCTTAGGTAGTTTGGACTTCTACCCCGAAATGATATGACACCTGTAGACCCTAGCTTCAAAAGGGTCGATGGACGTGGAAAAGATATCGATTGGGTTAAGCTAGCGCATGGGATAGGAGGAGTTATATAATTGATGGCTTAGGCGGGGATGAGGATAGACTAATTGTTATTAATCAATATATATCCGGTTGGTCGTGAGTCTCGCTTTATCTATTGAAGGCCCTACAGATCCTGCTACCACATATTATCATAGAGCACCTCTGGAGCGAGTATATGTGAGTAATTACATCAATATTTTTAGACTTTCAATATGTTGATTACATAAATGAGGCTAATTTTTACTATTATTTTTCATGCAATCAGAACACTTCTTCCAGCCGTACTTTGGTCGTACAGATGATCATGAGTTACAGTTAGCTGTAAATAGATATGAGAAGCTTTGTAGGGACATGAGGTTGCAGATGCATATTAGCGACACATGTTATAGACCGGAGCCTGCAGAGAGATTATCACATGAGGAAGTTTCTACTCAGGCAACACAACTCTATGACTTGGGTATCAAAAATCTACATATATTGATTCAAATCCATCTATATATCAGCACAGTTCTCAATCACAACCATACAATCTGTTTATCCTATTATAGGACTATCCTATTCAGTTTGTTAGAGCGACAACACATAATGATATACCACAGGTTTATGAAACGCATTGGAGGCCGCTACATTGGATCGCTCTTCGCTGATCAGTATACACCTGGGAATGGTGCGATTCCACACAGACGACGGAGGCGGTAGTTGTTTAAGACAATGTTACTTCCGTGTCTAGAGGACATGTGTTTGTTTTTTTTTCTATCATATGTTTCATTTTTTTGGATAATCATATGGATGCATTTTGTATTATTATAGCACTTTTTTATTTATGACTTTTGCTTATGGAAGATGACTTTTACCTTCAAATTTTTGAGAAACTTCATTTGTTTATCATGGATTTTAAAGGGTATATTTAGGTGAGCACATTTTTTGAAGGTTTGGGAGTATCACTTTCAGTTTATTATAGAATCTTTGAATTCGTGGCTAAACTAGTGCCAAACCATTGCTTCTACTTTTCCATTGCCATTTGCCACATACTTTTATCTTATAATCCTATTTACCTTTGTTAAAATTAATTTCTTATCTTAGTCTTATTAAGTAACAAACATCAATAAATATTCATGAAGAATCATTTTTTTAGTTCATATTGTCAAATTATTTGCAGGCAAGTCATCCGTTTAATGAGCGACTAATATATAAATTACAAATCGCCCGTTAAATGGGAGACATTAAATGGGCGATGTTAAATAGAACTAGCATACAAGTAGCATTAGCACATCGGGTTCAACGTGTATACATAATTCTAATTTTTTTTAATATACTAAAATTATTAATTATAATTTAAAATATACTTATTTTAAAAATTTTGTAAAAGCTACCCGCGGGTGCTTTACGAGAGCCGGCCAAGCGAAAACCCTAAGGGGGTGTTTGGCAACGGATTTACTAGGGATTTAGTTGGTTAAATCCCGTAAATCCTACCAAACACCTTGTGCGGATTTACTAAATCCTTATGTGTGAAAATAAATCCGAAAGTTGGGATAAATCCGGTTGTTAAATCGCCAAATCCGCCGATTGAGGATTTAGCGGATTCTGGTCATGAACCTCGCCGTATGGCGGGAATTGGCAGCTTGTCGCAACCCCTTCCAACAACGCCTATTTCTTCACGGATGGATTCGCCGGTCAAATCTTCCCAGCTCGCCTAGCGTCTCTTCGTTGGATTGCTACACAGGTGCGTTGGTTCCTTCGTTGCCAAATGGGGGTGTCGGCTTCCCTTCGTCGGTAGAGTTTTCGGTAGAGTTTCCTTGGGTAGAGTTTTCGGTAGAGTTTCGTTAGGGTCAAGTTTTCAGTAGAGTTTCCTAAGGGTTTCGAATGCCGAAATCCCATCAATCCTTCTTTTTTTCAATTCATTATCTTTATTTTGATTTATTTTTAATTTAATTTAAATTTATTTGAATAATGACTAATTAATATATCATCTTTGCTTAATTATGATTTAATGAAATTATATTTAATTGGTACTAACTAATATGATTGATTAATAGATTTAAAATTAATAATTAATTGATATATTATATGATGATAATTATAAGAATTGTGTGCTTGTATGTAAATGCCCCTTAATTTAGTTATGATTATATTATTTTTATGTAAACTAATTAAATATAAATTCTTATTTAATTTACTTATTAGATTATTAATTAATTATGATTAATAACATTCTCTCAAGATTTAATGGGATTTCAACTTTTTAAATTCTAGGTTTATAAGGCACTACATGTAACACTCATTGCCTTAGTAACCTAGTATCTATATTGAATGTCCTAACTTGCATCAAATAGTGTGTTTGTGTGCGTTTATGAGTTTTTTTGGTGAAATCTAGTGTACATATGTGTTTGTTCAAACAATATAAAGACCTTATAAGAATGTTATCGTAATATTTATTTAATTGTATTATCAGCAATAAAATTTATTAGATCTAAATAATATAATATTTATTTATATTTTATAATGAACATGTTATATTTGTTAAATATTAGATTTTAATTTTAATATTATATTCTTTTATTTATTTATTTTTATATTTTTAAATATTATTATTTAATTATAACTTAATCAAAAAAATAACTCATCTTTTATTTAGCGAGATTTAACAAATCCGTTATCAACTTTTCAAGATTTAACAGTTCAGGATTTACTAAATCCAGATATACTGGATTTACTAAATCCTACTTAAAATAAATCCAATCCATTGCCAAACACCCCCTAATTTTCATAAAGATCGGCAAATTTCTTTCTCTAAATTTTTTTCTGCTTTTTTTATTTTCTCTTAATGCAGGCTGAGCCACCGCGGAGAAGGTAAAATTTCTTCTTTCAATTGAGATTTTTTGCTTTCCTTTTTGTATCTATATCTCTTGTTCAATGCTCTCTTGCGTGCTATTTGGTTTCCTTCTTGTATATATCTGTTTTCAAATCCAGGGTGCTTTTATTTGGTTATTTATGTCTTGTTTAGACATGTTTCAAGTTTTACTTCGTGAATTTGGCACCTTTACAACCTTTTGTACTTTGCATGTAACTTTTCGTTGGGCTTTTTTGCTTATTCTGAGGAGGAGGAATTCATAACAAGTATACTTGCGAAGATTGGAGTCTTTCCTCAATGAAAATCTAAAAGTAGATGATAGCGAATAGAAATTTGAAAGATAGTTTTGAGGAGCTTTAATTTATTCGTTGATAGCTTTAATTTTTCTTATGTTGATCTTGGTCTCCCGTTGCCAACTAAAAATGCTAATTGTTGACAGCTTTAATTTTTCTTTTGTTGATCTTGATCTCTTGTTGCCAACTAAAAGTTCTAAATAGAGTGTTCTTTCTAAATCTGTGCTTTATCTAATTTAAGAAGAGCTAGAGCTAGTTCTTTACATGATAGAACATTTTCTGCTCATGGCTGAGATGTTCCTCCCATGTTTGTCTGTAGATGAGGATCTTGTCATGGTGAATCATAAATTCCTTTATAAATTGTTGAATTTTTATAGGCAATTAATATATTTTAGCCATACAGTGAGTATATCATACAGTCGTTCATTGGAAAAAATGTTGTGTGTATAGCAAAATAGCTAATAATAATAATAACTAAAATGTCTACAAGATATAAATTTGTAGGTACAAAATCTTTTGTAGAGATAATAAATGGGGAAGGACAACACAACAATCATTGAAGTGTCGAGAACCAGATGCACAATTGTAACTTTAGCTTGTTTATGCTAAGGCTGAAATTATGTTTCATGCCACCAAAATTATGGTTCAAAATACTAGCCCTATGGTGCCTTATGAATGAAAAAACTAATATGGCCTCCAAGTTTTTCTTATTAATTAGAGTAGAAATTTGAGAGTTGATGAATAATTAAGGCAAATAGTGAAATTACTTCTACTACAAGTCCAAAGGCATCCTAACTTATCAAAGTCATTAAATTCTTGTATCATAGATTTAAAATCTCTCACTAGACATTAGAAAGTGATAATTGCATGTTAAGCAAGTGAATTAGATGAGGTAATTTGGATTCTTGTTGGTAGTGAAGAAACAATTGTTTCATTAAAGAAGAATAGACAATTATAGAGGAAGAAGTTCTCTCTCATCCTTGACTCCCCTATCTCATTTGTCATCTCTCTTCTTAGCCTATACTCTCTTTTGTTTCAGCTCTCTCCTTAGCCTATCCTCTCTTATTTCATCTCTCTCTTTAGCCTACTACAATATCCATATATACAAGCATGGGATATTCATCCCCTTAATAGAATAGAAAGTTTGTTAGAAGAAATTATCTGCTAAACTTATGAAAGTTATGAGAAAATAATCATATGATCCCCTAATAATCATTCATTTCTCCTTTAAGAGGTGATTTACTCATATAAATTAAGTTAAAGGTGAAGGATCATGGCTATTTCTTTCTTTATAGTGTTCCATTTAGTTTTGGAGATTATCTATTTTTTGTTGATTTTGTAAAGTACATTAGTCTCGTAGCAGGTTACCATAATTTTTTCTCCAAGTTTAGTGATTCTCTCGATATAGCAATAGGTCATCATCTAGTATTGAAGGTTTAAATGACTATAGGTTTTATATATTCAATTTAAAGTAGGTATTCATGTTGGGTGGTAATTATAACTAGTATGTATTATTTCCATTCTTCTTGAGAATCTTGAATAGCCTATGCCTACTTAGTTTACTTTTTTGATTCTCTCCCTTTACCTCTCCTTTTTGACGAGAAGACACATAAGATCTCTTTTGAAATTTCTTTTATATTTGGTGATGGTCATGCCGACGCTTTTAGCTTTGATGTGATTGGGCGAGTTGCTTATCTAACTTATAATGCATTCTTTGGATCACATTATGAGCCATCAATCCCTTCTGAATCAGTGTTTATTCTCTTGAGCTACTATCGATTCTACTAAAAACTCTTGATCAAAGGAACTTTAAGGCAAGTATCCCAGGCATGCTTCAAATGGAGCTTAATTTATAGAACAACATATCAATCCTTTAGAAGACAAATTAGATGTAAAGCACCTCGCACCCTTTCATTCCATGTCCACAGAGGATTAGAGTTAAGTCTTTTTAGTTGGTGCACAGGGTTTTTTTAATGATCTTAATTTTCCCGTCAGTTTGTAGGAGGAGATTATACTTATTTTTAAAGTATTATTCATCATAGACGCATGACTTTAAAAAAACGTTTGAGAAGCAAACATCTTTGTCTAAGATGATTGAACTTAGTAGTCTAAAGTATGACCAAATATTTTTGAAAAGCGACGAGCTGTTGCTTCTCTTATGTCATTGTTTGCAGCATGAGTAGCATTACCTTGGTGTACTTATCTGCCACAAAAAGATATAGTTTTGACTATTACTTTTCCTCGATAAATATTTCATAATATTCTCGTTGTGATGAGTTTCCATAGATAGTGGAGTGTGTACTTCTTTCTTCATATTTTAATACTTTAATTATTGCATGCTTCATTTTATCTAATGAGTCATCCATTATAGGAAGTCTATATTTGTTTGTTACTGTAATTTTATTTAAAGCTTGATAGTCCACACACAATCAACGACTATTGTCTTTCTTACTATTATCTTTCTTAAGTACCATCAGAATTGGTGATTCATATGACTAGTTGCTTTGCTTGATGATGCATTGGTCTAACAACTTAGCCACTTATTTCTAGATCTCTTCATTTTTTGCTACTGAGTTGTCGTATATCCAATATTGGGAAAAGTGGAATTTGAGAGGAGATGAATCTTATGATCAATGGATTGTTAAGGAGGCAATCTTGTCATCTCTTGTAAATTTTCTCAATATTCTTCTAACTAGATGTTGTAATATCATCTATCATTCCTACATAACTAAGGTCAAGTCATTTTCTTTCTCCTTTTGTCGAATCTTCTTGTATCAAATGAGTGTTTTTTAGCTATAATTATCAATCTTCTTCTACCAAATGAAGAGCATAATGAAGTATTGGAAAACATTTATAGTTGTCCTCACTTGCCCACTTGCCAGCATATCCAAAGATTGACATCATTTATTGTTGATAGTGTTTTTGGCATCATCTTTGGATAGAACATATTGCCATGCCATTGATAAAAGATGTTTCCTTGGCCCCATAGATATGGGCTTCTAAAGATAATATGGTAAATGTAGACATCATTACATTGATGTGCTCTCTTGAGTAATGACAAAGTTGACATGACGTTGTTGATCAATCCATATATCTTAATCTTCTTGTATTTATTTATATAAGGTATTGATGCAAATTAGTTGTCTTTATTTTTTTAATCTTTTTAATCTCTTGACTATACTCATTGAGATCAAGTTTTTTTGGACTCTTATGTCCAAAATGGCATTAACCACTTTTTGCTTGGTCTAGATTTGTTAGGAAACAACTCATATTCATTATGATTAGGTGTCAAACTCTATTCTTTCCCCTTTAATATTGCCTAGAAGGAAACTTTTGAATTGGTTGATTCATAGATTTTTATGTTTACTTCGTGTCTATGTTGTTGTTTCCATATTCTATTTGGCATACTTTTTGAAGAGAGAGTTTAAGATGAGGTTTCTGAAACTTCGCTTTATAATTCCTCAATGTATGGTGATAATGATATTATAAGTTATTTTTAGAAGAAGTGCTATTATTGTGGAGTCACCTTTGGAGAATCCTTTTGGTTCTCTTCTTTTTCTTGACTAATTCTTGGCAGTAGATGGCTTGTTGCCTAAGGGTTTGTTCTTTATTTTAATGGTTTATGACAACCATGCTTGCTTGGTAAATGTCTTTAACTGGGAAGAGCAGACTTTTTGGTTTTCTGAAGATTGGGATGTATTCCAACAACACTAATCATTAGGGGTTGTCTTTTGAATTCTATAATATTTTCTTGCATTTTTTGATTTTATCACTATCACAAGTTGTGCCATTGCATCTTTCTTCCTTATACCTCAGATGATGTAATTATTATTCATAAATTGTCCCCATGTAACATTCATAATGCCTATATCTGAAAGGAGTGTTCCACTATTTCAATGCATGCTTGGTGAGTTTTGAGTTAGGCAAATAAAACGCTCTCTTAAGAAGTATTCTCATAGAGATTAAAGTTGTTTTTAAGTTGATTTACTAATATGTTCCTTGGCATTAATATAATTTTCATATATGGGGATATCAATTTTAACTTATTTCTTGAAAATTTGGTGCAATCCTATAGAAGAAAGCCTAATTTACTCGTCTCTCTTATAGTAGTTTCTTGTGTGCCAGAGTATTCATCGATTTCTTGTTGTCAAAATATCAAGGTCTATCTTTGAGATCTATTCATCTTGTCGATTGGTTTTTTGTTTATCATTGAGATTTTTTGCTCATAATTTCCATCAATACAACCATTTGCTATTGAATGATTGCAATTTGGGTAACAAATTATCATTAGTATTCTCTCTATAGAGTTGATCTAATAAGCCTTGTTTTCTTTATCTTTAGAGATCTTGAGAGAAGAGTTGTTCTTGGTTTTCTTGTAGCCAATTTTGTCAACATCATACACAAGAGTTTCGAGGACCTACTTCTCTATTCTATTACCAACGATATGAACCCACCCACCAACTGACACTAGAAGTGGATCTAATGAACATGTCAAATGGACGATAGTCTAAAGATGAAAATAATTAATTGGCTTATTATTAGTGGTGAATAAACAACTCCTTTATTAAGGAAGATTTATGTGATTAAAGATAGGAAGAAATGCTCTATCCCTTATTATAAATCTAAAATGTCATACTGATTTGTTATCTTGCTGGTTGGAATTTTTGAAAGGTTTGTGGTGTGTGATAAGTACTATGTGCTTTACTTAATTTATTGAATTTCTTTTATTTTATTATGTGTGCTTATTTATTGGCATAATTCTAACAAACCCTAATTTCTAAGGTTCATTTAGCTTTTTAGTATTATAGATGATGATCATTTTGCAATGTGAGAAGCTTGCTGATTTTGTAATTGTTTATGATCCTGTAATAGTGATGCTTTAGAAGTTAATTGATAAGAAAGAAATAATTTAAATAGGTTTTAAGGTGATTTCAGAATAAAATCTGACCACATAACATAGGTTGGTACAACAACAACAAGAAGCCTTTATCCCACTAAGTGGGGTCGGCTACATGAATCCTTCATCTCCATTGTGTCCTATTAAGTGTCAAATTTTCATTTAATTCAAGTATACTAAGGTCATTTTTTATACATCTTAACCAAGTCTTTTTAGGTCTACTCACCCTTCTTAAAAGGCAAATCAATGCATCTACTCTCTAACCAGTCATCTGACGTTTATGTGGCCAAACCATCTAAGGCGACTCTCTCTAATCTTATCTATCACTAGAGCTACTCCAGCTTTTTCTCGAACATACTTATTTTGCATTTTATGTCTAAGAGTAAAGCCACTCATCCACCTGAGCATCCTCATCTCTGCTACACTTAACTTAGTCTTATGCTTCGTTTTTTATTACAACATTTCGCATCATAAATCATTGCGGGTTTTACCATCATCTTATAAATTTTTCCTTAAGTTTAAGTGGTACTATCACACAACAGGATGCATTCCTTCCACTTCAACCATCAACTTGAATTCTACTTATAACATCTCCATTTATTTCACCATCATTTTGAACAATAGAGCCTAAATATGTAAATCACTCACTCTTTTTAATGACTTGTTCATCTAATGTCACAACACTTCCACTAGAACTTCTACAACTAAAATTACACTACATATATTCAGTTTTAGATCTACTTAAATGAAAACCTTTAGACTCTAAGGTTGACCTCCATAATTCAAGTTTCTCTTGGACTCCTTCTTTAGTCTTATCAACAAGAAGAATGTCATCAGCAAAAAGCATATATTAAGATTACATCTTCTTGTAAATGTCTAGTAAGAACATCCATAACTAAAGCAAAAAAGATAAGGGCTTAAAGCTAATCCTTGATGTAATCCAACTGAAATAGGAACATATTTGTCAATCCTCCTTTTGTTTGGACACAATACTAATATCCTTAATGACTTGAATATAACTAATATTAACTCTCTTTTTTTCTAGAACTCTCCAAAGAACATCTCTTGAAACTCTAAAATTTCTCATCAATAAATATCATATATGTAGATCTTCCTTTCTCTATACTTCTCCATCAAACCTTTTAACAAATGTATAACATCCATAGTAGATCTGACATAAAACCAAATTGATTGTGAAACTTTTATATCACATCATAACTTATGCTCTCTCTCTCAATAATTTTAATGTATAACACATTAACTTAATTCCTCTATAATTTGCACACTCTTGTGCATTACCTTTATTCTTAAATATATGAACAACAAACTCTCTCTCCACTCATCTGACATCTTTTTAGTCTTTAAAATAATATTAAAAAGATTTGTAAGCCAAGAAATTCCTTAATCTCCTAAACATTTCCACACTTCTATTGGAATATCATCAGGTCCTATTATTTTTCCACTTTTTTATTTTTCTTTAAAGCTTCTCTAACTTCAAATTTACTAATAAAAAAAAAATTCTATTTTTGTTTAGGGTATTAAGGTTGCTAAAATCAATCGTATTTTCAAATCCTTCATTGAAAAGTTTATTAAAATATCTCATCCACTTATTTTCAATATCCTTTTTTAAGAAAAGCACTTTATGATTTTCATCCTTAATACACCTCATTTGAACTAGATCTTTACTTCTCCTATCTCTTTCATTGGCTAACTTATACATGCGTCTTTCACCTTTTTTGGTATCTAATCTATTGTATAGATAACTAAAAGCTAAATTTTTTGCATCATATATTGCTTTCTTAGAATCTCTACAGATCACTTTATATCTTTCCCAAATTTTTGAGTTTTTACTTGTAAACCAAGTTTTATAACAATGCTTCTTATTTCTTATCTTTTCTTACACATTCTTACTCCACCACCAACTATTTTTATTAAAAAAAGTTTTTCTTTTGATTCTCAAGTACATTTTTTACAACTTGCTTAATTTCTCTTGCTATTTTTTCTCACATATAACATTAGCTTCCTTATGAACATCCCAAATTATAAGCTCTTGTAGCTTGCTCTTAAAAATATTTTTATTAGTATTATTTAAGTATCGTCATCTAATCCTAAGAGATTAATTTGATTTATTTTCATCTTTCATATCTTTCATCTTAAAATCTAAAACTAAAATCGATGTTGGGTACTTAAACTTTCACTTGGAATGACACAATCTTTACAATCTAAATGATCTATTTTTCTTATCAAAAATAATCAATTTATGTTTTGCTAGATCCTTTTATAAGTAATAATATGCTCATCTCTTTTCTTAAATAAACTATTTAGCAACTACAAAATCATAAATTTAAAGCAAAATCTAATATAGTTTTCTTCTTCTTAGTCACCAAATTCATAACCATCATGAATACCTTTAAAATCTTTTATCACTCTACCAATATTTAAATCTCCTCCAATAAATATTTTTTTTTTCGAGGTATCTTTTGTATTAATCTCTCTAAATCATTCCAAAATTTTTCTTTTGAGCCTACATCCAAACCTTGAGGAGCATAAACACTTATAACATTGATAATCTTAGTATCAATAATAATCCTTAAAGCTATAATTATATCTCCACATCTATTAATATTTATAACATTATCATTCAAACTTTTATCTATAATCACGCATACGCCATTTCTAATTCGGCTTTTACCTGAATACCAAAGTTTAAAACCTAAACTATCAATCTTCTTGGCCTTCTCCTCAACCCATTTAGTTTCTTGAATACATAAAATGTTTATCTTCTTATGAACCATAATATCTATTAATTATATTAATTTACCTGTAAAAGTATATATATTCCAAGTTCTAACCTAATTTTAATTTCATGGGTTAACTTCTTTGCCCGCATCCGTCCATAATGTGAGAACCCTTGCTATTTTGCTTATTTAACTCGCAAGATGCAGCGACCTTGTACACTTTTCATGAGTCATCGCGCATCTTCCAGGAGGCATCTAACATTAACACAATGTTTTAAAAGATTCATGTTATGATTATTTTGACAAGTTTTACACTGGCTGTCAACTTCCTATTGCAACCCTCTACTTTTCACATTCGGATACTTCTTAGGAGTATAAGTAAACAATAGAAAATAATTTTCATGGCATAAAATAATGGAATTTATGTGAAGAAATTTTAGTTTTTCAAGTCATATTTTTTACTTGTAAATTGATGTGAAATAAGATATTTGTTCCATTAGGAAAATCATCATAAATAGATTATAGTTAATAAGGGTGTTTTGTCTTGGAGTGAGATATAATGTATTATTCTAGACATAAAAATGCACTTCTAAAAGTGTTATAAATTAAATATTATTGAAACTTATAATGATTAGTAAAATTTTAAGTTTTGATAGTTTATGCGATAGGTTTGGTATTAAGGATAAAATGAGGCATAAAATGCTAATGCGAGAGACTTTGATTAAGTCAATGAATTAAGAGTGAAGATAATATAACCTAGTTGAAGATATAAGAGAAGATGAAAAGCTACTTTGAGAAACTATTAAATAGAAATTTTGAGGAATTAATTATTATTGAGGCATAATAAACACAATAATGATGATTTTATAGATTGATTAAAAAAATTTAGTGGCTAAACAATTTGTAAAGGTAAAGCTTTGATTCATATAAGATACTTGTTAAGATATAGGGACTTATATTGTCTATTATAGTGATTTGGCTATAAATCTTCTCAGTGAAAATTTGAAGAATAGAAAGATTTCAAATGATCGGAGAAATATATTTTGATACCAATATTTATGAACAAATAATGCATTCAAGATTGTGATAATCATAGATGACTCGAACTTATGAGTCATATAATGAATTTAGTTAGGGAAGAGAGTGATGGATTATATGTTTAAAAAATATTATGATTTTTGGAAAATCAATTTTTTCATGATAGAAAGAGTTGTTATGGAAATGATTTTGTATTAAGGCAATGAATGAAAAGCATAGAAAGTGGAGAATCTTATCTTATATTTTTTATTAATATTGAGGAGACGTGCTCAAGTACCATTAGAATTGATTCTTGTGTGTAATGTAGAAGAAGTATTTGTCAAAAGTGTGTTTAGATATGCAATGTTGGAGCAATAACTATTGTTAGATTTTTTTTTTTTTTTTTTTTTTTTTTTTTTTTTTTGTAGGGTTCCCAATCATAATAAAATTGTATCAATATTTGCCCATTTGATGGGCAAATATGATCGGTTTCTTGGGATCTCAAAGAAAGTAGTGGTATAATATAGCAAGGTTAGGTTAAAAATGATATGTGAAGTACATTTTAACATATTATGAAGCATTTAGGAAAAAAATGAAAAATGAGGATTCATGAGGCAAACTTATTGGAATGATACTAATGTTGATGACGATATGTTGATGAGTTTGCATAAATGATACACTTCCTTGGTCTTTGTAGACCAAAAATCTTCTTACGAAGGTAGAATTTATTTTCTTATTAGTTGTATTGGAAATTTTATGAGAGTTATCTCATTTTCTATGTGAACCTAAGTGATTGATGTGATTTTATTTCTTGTTTTTGTTACATTGGTTAGTTCTTTTTTTTTTTTTTTGGTCGAAATTTTGAGTAGAAGGATGGTTGATGTTTTGTTTTTCGGAGGTTAAGTTCTATGATCTGCAGCCACATGACCCCAACAAGCAGGAAGCCCGGAATATGATAGTCAAAGTGGCTTTTTTTGTACCAGTGGGCATTCAATTAGATTTGGCTGAGTCAGTTTTACTGTTGGTGAACTTGGGGTTTATGAGTTTTGTGTTTGTTTGCATGTCTGTAAAAGAAGCTTTGGATGTGGTCATGATTATGAGTATTTGGACAGCTACTGGCTTTGATCTGGACTTGGAATTAGGTTATGTAGGCCAGTTTGAATACCAAAAAATTTGCCACCCAAATAAAAGCTGCTACAAGTGAATGAAGAAGCTCTAAAAACCCTATCTTGTTTAAAACTCTAAGTTAATACTGATGACATATATTGGTTGCTACATCTCTTATTATTTTTCATAGTTGATAAGAAGTAAAAATTTGTATGATTGCATGCTTTTGAGAACTCTTTTACTTATATGCCCCTAACAAAAGCTTCAACAAGTGACTGAACAAGCTCTAAAAAGCTATCTTGTTTAAAACTGTTTTGTTTTCTTTCTTTGTTTTAGAACTTTATAATTATTGAAAAGAATCTGTAAGATCATTTGAAACTGCAAGTGGAGTCTGCTTCAGTTAGTTGAATCCAAGGTAAACTTTTGCTTCTTACGCCCTAGTAGCCATAACTAGATTATATTAAATAATTGCAGTCTTAATCATTAAAAGGTGAGATGGCATCACCAATGCAATCATCATATCTTCCTGCCAACACTGATTCCTTAGCACAGGCCTTGGAGGCTGTAAACCCTACTGAATCCATTTCTCTTCTTTACCACATTCTTGAGGACCCTTCATCTTCTTCAGAGGGGAAAATATTACGTTGAGTGCAGCGTAGGTTTCGTCGGACTCGATGGGATGACGACGCAATGCAGATATATTGAATAAGCGGTGCCAAAAATGGCAAATAAGGCGAGCGGCTATTTTCCAGTTTAGCGCCCGGCCACGACCCTACCGATTTACCTCGTCTAAACGCGGGAACAAAATATCTACGTCGTTGGTATTCTTTCGTAATACTTGCGCTTTGACGAAGAGAATTTCCGAGCGTATTGACCCGTCGTTCGATCAACGGCAGAACTGGCGAATTTCAAATTGAGGTATTACGGTTGGTTTACAGGTATTTTTGCATTGAACTTGAAAGATTTTAGGATTTTCTCTGTCATTCTGATCCATCGTATGTGTTTAAGGTCACTTTGATTTTATATGGCTTTTTGTACTTTTTTGGATATATTTGCCTATTTGGATGATATATGTTTTATAATCATTAGGAACGATGTCGAGGTTGATTAGTTCGGTTTTCTTGGTATTTTGTCTCTTCTCTATTAACATGAGTCTGAGTATTCGTATTTGTTTAAGTGATTTTTTACAACACGTTGGTTATTGAGATGTTTCTTGCTTACGTGGAAGTAGATTAGAGCGTTCGTATCTCTGTACCATGTACCTCTATCTTTCTTGAGATTTTGCGTTTGTTTTTTCGGTCATTTTTCCGTTTGGAGGACATATTATAGAATCCGTTATGAATAGCGGGAAGGTGTGTTTTGCGGTTTGGATGTTGTTGAAAAAATAAATATGTACCTTCACCTCACTATACCCCTCTACCCTCGATATTAGAGGCGATTTTTGTTTTTTTGTTATTGTTAGGTTATTGAGACGATGTTTCTTTTCTCGGAAGTAGATTAGAGGTTGTTTGGAAGCTAATTTTGATGCTTGTTTTGCAAATGTACTCTCGAACACTCTATACTTTCTTGAGATTTTGTATTTTTTGATCCATTTTTTCCGTTTGGAGGCATCTTATAGAATCAGTTATGAATAAGCGGAAGGTGTGTTTTCGTTTTGGATGAATATGAAAATACCTCTGTACCTCTGTACCTCTATACTTTACCTCTAATATTAGAGAATTTTGGGTTGTTTTGTTGTTGATTATTGGTTATTGAGATATTCTTGTTTTTTATGGAAGTAGATTAGAGGTTGTTTGGAAGAATTTTGATGCTTGTTTGCGTATGTACTCTCTGTACCTCTACTATCTTTCTTAAGATTTTGTTTGTTTTGTCCATTTTATATCGTTTGGAGGCATCTTATGGTAGAATCGTTATGAATAGCGGGAAGGTGTGTTTTGTCGGATGTGTTACGTGGAGAAAATGAACTCCCTCTGTACCCTCTTACCTGCCTATGCATACTCATACCTCCTCGATATTAAGGTGTTGTTAATATTCTTATTACTTTATTTGACTTTATTTTGAAGTTGGCATGCAAGGATAATGTCGAGATCGCGCCAGTCGTGAGCATTATTTGATAATATTTGTGAAGTGGGAAATAATGGCGGCTTCACGAACTTCACAGTTATTGCACGGGTGAGACTTCGGTTCTTAACCTCATCTATCTTCTTTGGGACAGGGACCAAACCTTTTCTTGGGTGGGCAGTGCATTTCTTTCACCGCAGATGAAGTAGCTGTGATGCTGGGGATGCCAAATAAAGGGGAGAAAGTTTTATGGCGAAATTTTGTCGTATAGTTCGGTGATTATAAGAATAAGCTCGAGCAATCGGATAGCTTCGTTCGCGGCATGGTTGTCTTATTGTTATGTTTTCTTCTTTCAAATTTATTTTTGTATATCACAACTTCTATAGTAACGATTTAATTACTACTGTAGATAATATTGACAAATTCTTTGAGTATAATTGTTTGGGCCTTCTTAGTGTCCTGATTCAATGGCATTACATCAAAGATACACCAGTGAATACATGAGTGGCTTTGTCTTTCTTTGGTATGTTACGGTCGGTTATGTTTTTACTTGATGTGAGCAAGTTAACTTGTATAAATATTTCTTGTAGATCAGGTGGTGAGCACATTATTAGCATTAAGCCCATTTAAATGCGACGTATGTTGTGTTGGCTTTAAAATAAAGTTTGACGTTGCGCCCGGTTTGAAAGAGAGTAATAGTAGTTATGTTCGTTCATTTTGGTCGATAATGCATTTACTATGTTGTTTGTCGTATCATATCTATCTTTGGATTAACACAGTGCGCACTGGGGACTTATCGAGGAAGGCGGACGGCTCCTTGAATCATCCTCTCCTCCCATGAAACTTCCCTAGTGAGCTTCGACATGACCCATGAGTCAGGTCATTCTTTGCTCTGCGATTCCATATATCTCTCCCGGATATTCCCCCCAGGTGTGTGCACGCTCTCAAGGGATCTGCAATAGATAGGTTATTTGCGGGTTTGAGGAGTTGAGGAAGTTGTGGCATCCTTCCATGCGACACAGAGGCTGGATGGCATTGATCTGCAGTTCACTATTGGAGGTACCACTGCGCCTGAGAAGAGTGCTTCCATCCCAGTGGAAGCTCTGGAGGAGACCAGATCTTCTCGGGAGGCTGTCATTGGGGCTTGACTTCTCCTTTGGAGGCTACCACACATTGTAGTGGAGACCTATAGTGGAAGCCCCTCAGGTGGAGTCTTGTGCAGAAGCTCAGGTCGAGTTGGAGAAGGGAGGCTCCACGAGCATACACTAGCGTTCATTGTGACGCTTGTACGTCGGGTGAAGCGCGGATGAGGAAGAGGAAAGGCTGTTCTCTCCTTCACGTTCTGTATTCGCTAAGATCTGTTTTTTGCCCTCCACCCTGGCCGTGGTGTATTAATTTCATGAATAATGTGATCAATAGATGACCAGTTGTTGGTTTCACCGCCTTGTTGGCGTCGGCGATTTCCTCGATGAGCCATCAAAGGCTATATTGGTTGTGGAGGAGTCAGAATGCAGAATTCGATTCTCGAGCTTTAGATGACAATGGATATAGCTTTTAACAATTATTTTACTAAATAATTATATTACCTGTAGAGCCTGACGGCTTCGTGCACTTCCCATCAGAGATGGCATGCCTCGTATTACGTCTCGGCCGATTTCGGGACAAGTAAGTCGCCGACATCTTGCTCCTTTTCACATAGATTCAAATGTCATATCATTACTACTTATTAATTTCTCGCTCGATAAATTACAAAAAGCTTTTACGATGTCTGGAGGAGATCTGATCTTGTTGGAAATATTATTATTTAGCGAGGCGGTGTGATTCTTGCGGCGGGTGATTATCGGTCACGTCGTCGATGTTCGTATATCGTTAGGCGAAGTACTCCACGTGCCCGATTGTATGTCCCATTCTATACATTTCATGCTTCGCGCATTGGGGTTACTCCTCCAAATTTAGTGGTTACGCAATTCATTCATGATATCATGTGTGTTTGTGACTTATAGATGTTATCTTGCATAATTATCTTGTATGGCTTGCTAAAAGAAAGCGAAGATATATCCGACGTATCCTTTGCGGGCGCATCCAGTGAAATTTTCTTATTCCAGTTATCCATAATCGACCTTTGGACATATCGAGCTGTGGTCATTTACATTCTTCAAAACGTAAGGCAGGTATATATACAAGTATCAAAATTAACTTCCAAACAACCTCTAATCTACTTACGGAAAAGCGATAACGTTGTCCGATGTAGAATCAATACAAAATCGTCTACAATCGGGGAGTACAGGAGGCTAGGATCTGGTCATTTTCTGCGAAACATCAAACCAGAAACACACCTTGGGTTATTTAACTTCTGGCCGTAGTATGCCTCCAGCAGAAAAAAAAGCATAAAATCTCGAGAAAGTATAGAGGAGCAGGAGTTGAGATACATTTGTAACAAGCGTCAATTACCAAATAACCTCTTCTTGGGAGAAAGTAACGTTATCTCGATAGCAGAACAATCAACAAAAGCAAATCGTCTCATATCGGGAGGTACAGGAGTGCGGTGCAGAGAGTCTGAGTGTAGAAGATCTGATTCATTTTCCACAAACATCCACCTTCAGGTTATTCATAAGCAGTTAGTAAAATAATCCTCCACGGAAAAAATGGGTGAAAACAAACGTAAAATCTGAAAGTATAAAGGATACGAGTGCAGTACATATGCAATCTTTGTCTACTCGAAGCGGTAAATATTATCTCAATAACGTGAAATCGTAAAATTGGATCAAATGTAAAAACGGTAAAATCTACGTATTCTGTTAATAGAGAGTGCATCTGAAAATCTAAGTAAAAGCTGAATCAATGAACATTATTCTGTCGTTATAAAATGCATATATCATCCAAATAGGCAATATATCCACAAAAGTACAGTAGTATATAAAATCAAAGGGGCGTATAAATAAACCTAAAACACATCTTGATAGATGTAATTAAGATAGAAAAACCCTAAAATCTTTCAAGTTATTGATAAATGTGGAAATCCTCGTGTACAAGAATATCTCAATTTGAAATTAAAGCGCACTGGCCGTGTCGACGAGGTGTGGGCCAGCGGGGCTCGGAAATTCTTTTCGAAAGCGCACAGTATTACGAAGAATCGACGCCGATATTTTGTTCTCCGCGGTTTAGGCAATAAATCGGGTCGGGTCGGGGGCTACTTCTTGGAAATAACCGCGTTTAGATCTTACGGCGTCATTTTTTGGCGCCGTTTATTCAATATATCTGTGTCACGCGTTGTTATCCGATTAGAGTTCACACGTAAATCTATGTGCGGACTCCGGACGTAATATTTTTCCTCAAAGAACAGGCCATTTCAAAACTTTCAGACCTACTCACACAGGAAAAGAAAACTGAGGAGCTCAGAAGCCTCCTCACTCAACTGAGACCCTTCTTCTCTTTAATTCCCAAGGCAAAAACCGCGAAGATTGTGCGAGGGATCATAGACGCGGTCGCCAAAATCACCGGAACGTGTGATTTACAGATCTCTCTCTGCAAGGAAATGGTCGAATGGACTCGTGCCGAGGAGCGCACGTTCCTCCGGCAACGCGTCGAAGCTCGGCTCGCCTCTCTCTCTTGATGGACAATAAGGAGTATTCCGAGGCTTTAAATCTTCTCACTTGATTGATTAAGGAGGTCAGAAGATTAGATGACAAGCTCTTACTGGTAGACATTGATCTCTTGGAAAGCAAGCTTCACTTCTCTCTGCGAAATCTTCCGAAGGCGAAAGCTGCATTGACTGCGGCCAGAACCGCCGCGAATGCCATTTATGTCCCTCCGGCCAAGCAGGGCACCATTGATTTGCAGAGTGGGATCCTTCACGCCGAAGAGAAAGACTACAAGAACGCCTACAGCTATTTCTTTGAGGCATTCGAAGCCTTCAATGCGCTCGAGGATCCCCGAGCTGTGTTCAGCCTCAAGTACATGCTTCTCTGCAAGATCATGGTCAACCAGGCCGATGATGTCGCCGGTATAATTTCTTCGAAGGCCGGCCTGAACTATTTGGGTCCGGATCTTGATGCCATGAAAGCTGTCGCCGATGCCCACTCGAAGCGTTCTCTTAAGTTCTTCGAAACTGCTCTTCGAGATTACAAGTCGCAGCTGGAAGAAGACCCGATCGCTCACCGGCACCTTTCCTCCCTCTACGATACTCTCATGGAGCAGAATCTGTGCAGGCTGATCGAGCCTTATTCCAGGGTGGAGATCACTCATATCGCCGACATGATCGAGCTCCCCATCGATCATGTGGAGAAGTTGCTATCCCAGATGATCCTCGGCTAGAAGTTCGCCGGAACCCTAGATCAGGGTGCCGGCTGCTTGATCATGTTTGATGACCCCAAGGTTGATGCCATCTATCCTGCAACGCTCGAGACCATCAGCAATATTGGCAAGGTTGTGGACAGCCTTTATGTCAGGTCTGCTCGCATAATGGCCTGATACAGGTAAATCATGATATTAAGATAAATGGTTATTTTGTTGCTGCTTTTTTTTTTTAATCGTTAGTTGGAGAAGAAGATGAACTGTTTTGATACAGTTTAATTATTTTGGGAGCTGTGTTTTCTTATATGAACGTGGAAACTTTGCTTTTAGAGTAATTGCCTAATTGGTTATGATTATACTTTTTTAATAAGGGAAATTTGTGCTATGTGCTCACATTTATTATGTATTTACATATCTAACATCTAAAATTTGATATTGGTAATTTTGTTAAACAAAATTAATAAAGGTGTTATTTTTGATGTTATATTAAAGAATTATGTTATATGTGTAAATATCAAAGTTTATGCATTTGGTATGTAAATATATTTAGAAATTTAGTAGGGTTTTAAAGTTTTATTCAATTTGCTCTAATTTGAGGTTGGTTGTAATGTTCATTTTATATTTTATAAGTATGTGTATTTATAAGTTTATTGCTTATTAAAAAAAAGAATTATTGAATGTGTATGATTAAATTATTGATTATATATGAATGATATATATATGTTGGGATATTGTTTTTAATTTTGATGTTTTGATGGGTGCTGAATGAAAATAGGAAAATATTAGTTTTATAAATAGTTGAAATTTGTGGTGTTTTTGTATACATCTTTCTGCCTGATTTTAAACTATAGGCTTAAGAATAATTATTAAACCTTTTTTTCAAATATATGTAAATTATGTTACCAAGCCTTCTTTTTTTCCTTTATTACATAAATATGACACAACTTGGCATTCAATATGTACAAATGTTTGTTGTTCCATTGAAGTCTCTAAATGCTTTGAAGATCTTCAAAGACTTTTGAAGGACCTAAAGCAAGCTTATAATTAATTTTCAAAAGTTTTAGGGTCAAAATGAAAAATTGATTTTATACTACACGTAATAGGAGAAGTGTCATCGTACTTTGTTTTTTTTTTTCAAGAGTTATCTATGTAATTTTTTTTTTAAATGTAATAATTATGAGATTTTTGTTATGAATTTTAATATTTGCATATCAATTTAAAATTTAAATTTTGATGTTGAAGATGATTAATTTGTAAATATATAAAAATTGAGTGATAGTATATGTAAAAATTTCATAATTAAAATATTTTATGTTAAATCTTAGTTGAACTATAGAACCTCCAACATCACATTCTTTTTGTTTAAAATTTAAATTTATTTTTGAAACCTTACATTATATATATATATATATATATATAATCTCTATCTAATATGATGTTAATGATTATGTTCATTTCCTATAATTTATTGAGTATTGCTAACAAGATAAACGATATATTGATTAAATAACTAACAAAAGCTATAAATATGGTTAATAATGTAAATATATAAATGTATAAGGATAGGAGATAAATTTTTAACAATATGTATAGATTAATACTAAAAAATGTACAAGTATTTCTAATATTATTTACTTTCAATAAATTAAATAGCCACACTTATAACTAATTAACCCAAATTCTACAAATAACAATACATAAGCAAATTGAAGGTATATAAAATGCATAAATATCCATGAACCTCAACTAGCTAAAACTTAAGTTATATAAATGCATAAATATAAAATAGGCTTTTACATACACTATCACCCTATTCTTACACATTTACAAATTAACCACCCTTTAACATCAAAATTTCAAATTGACATTCAAATATTAAAATTCATAACAAAAGCTCAACCCATATTTTTCATTTTCATAAAATTCATAACTTGATTATTAATGGCCTCATGGGCTCAAAAAAACGATGATTTGTAAATAAACGATAGGTGATTGATTTATAAATATCCCTATAAAATATAGTGATCATAATATTAGGCTAACATCAAGAGTATAAAATTGTTAGGCTAAATATTAAATTTTATTCTACAATATGGACACCAAAGCAAATATTCTAATCATAACATCCAAAGCCCAAACAATTATTTTTTTTCTATTTTTCTCATACTTAAATTTTTATGCATTTCTTTTGCATCCACGTCATTTTTTAAATTTAGTAATATTTTAATTATTTTTATATATTTTTTTACATTTTTGTGCTTAAAAATGACTAGTGCCTTATTCTAAATCTTTGAGACAAAGGAGGCAAAGGAGAGCTATGCTCAACAGCACTTGGAGTATGAAGACGCCCTAGTCCTGTTTCTCATTTGCAAGAAGCAATTTATTAAAGTGGATGAAGTTGAGTATTTAGTACTTTATATGCACACTTTGTCACTATAAATTCTTTAGTTGTCCTTATGTTCGGTTCAAACTTGTTCATTTTACATTCATTAATGTTTGAGTCTATGAGTTCTAATGTATGTGCGCTTATGATGTATTTATGCAAGGAGAGACTTGTTAAAAAAGTGAGTCAATTTATCCGATCACGTCAAAACAGGTGTGTATTGCATGTGTGATACGCAAGGCATCGTAATCATGTATTTGTTGCTTATCCTACTACAACATTAAGAAAATTGTATACAAATGGAGTGAACCATTAAGACTTAATCGGGATTCTGACATAAAAAAGGCATATATTATGGTGGACATTACTATAAATGTTAGTTAAAATGACAACACAAGATAATAATATATATCTTGAATAAAAAAATTTCAATAATGCTTTTACGTCACTTTTGCAAGCTAAAAAAGCGAGTTGAGCTATCCTGCAACACCAAGAAATGTACAGATGATGTAGTATGTGAGGCACTATGATTACATTTCATTACATATCCCACCATGCCAAAAAAATGTAAGTGGTGCTTCGCACTAAAACCATATTTGAATCTCAAAGACAGACTAAGGTTATACATGGATCTCTAGCACACCAAGAACAATATGTACAAGTACTTGTAAGGGTTAACACACAACAACAACAACAACAAGCCTTAATCCCACTAGGTGGTCTGAATCCTTCTCCATTGTGTCCTATTATGTGTCAAATTCTCATTTAATTCAAGTATACTAAGATCATTTTATACATCTTAACCAAGTCTTTTAGGCCTACCTCTACCTTTCTTAACATAAGGCAAATCTAATGCACCTACTCTCCTAATCAGGTCATCGGACAGCCGACGCTTTATGTGGCCAAACCATCTAAGGCGACTCTCCCATGTAATGGTTAACACAAAAAGACAAAAAATAATATGGCAATATTCCCCTAAAATTTGGCCTAAAGAGAAGCTTTTCCACCATGCTAATAAATAAATGTATGGTTGGTAGATATTTACCTCTAGTCTGTAAGAAAGCAAGCTGCAAACCACTTGTAAAGTTTGGCTTATAAGACCAAAGATAAAAACACAAAAGATGAAAGAATGAACAAAAAATTAATTTTAAAATCACCTTTCAAGATGCTTCATACCACGAAGAAATTTTTACAGTGTTCCTCCTTCCCCGAGAAATTCAAAATTTAACTACTTTCAAAATTAAGAAATTACATTTATTCTCTCATCCCCTCATCGTTATGTAGTCTCAAAAACCTTCCTTTCATTCATGTATATGTGGTGTGGTCGTTGGATGATTAGTAGATTAACCTCCTTAATAATAGGAAAACCTTATGGCAATAAAATATGAGAATATCTTAGCTTTATTGTTAGTTGACCTTCAATGGTACATGAAATAGGCCTTTTCTTTTAATTTTTCATTTGATTAGCCTTAGCGCATTAAAAGAGCAGTGGTAATACGTATTGAAGGTAAACTAATGGAGAATAAATTTAGGTGACTTAAATAAAATAAGGATATAAAATCTATTGATAAGGTAGATAGATAAAATTAATGAAGATAAGTTGGGAAGGAAAAAGGATACCAAAAATAATAATGGAAGTTGTGAAGAAGATTTTCATAGGACAAGTTTAATAACTCAAGCAACACTCCAAGAAAATGAATAACAATGATGATTCATTAAATCTAAAAGAAGAAGAAGAAGAAGAAGAAGAAGAAGAAGAAGAAGAAGGGGCTTTTCTAAAGGGCTTAACAGGTTAAGCTTTCATTGAAGACCAAAGAAGCCATTCTTTCTCCCTGCTTTGATCAAAATGACGAAAGAACGAATACTCCCTAAAACCTCACAAAGACCATACCCGTCCTCCGTGAAAATTTAAACTGCTATGAGATATTAGTAAATTTTTAATTTTTACAAACAGTAATACCAATCAAAAGTCCAAATTAACAGAGTAAAATCGAATCTGGCAGAACCAATGAAGAAAAAAATATCAAACTTTAGGTGTTCGATATTTTAATGCATAAGAATTGTGTGCTATGTATGTAAATTTTCAAAAAAAAAATAAATAAATAAAACCAAACGAACCAACCAAAGAAGCGGCGGTCCGATGAAAGAACGACCGCGGAGTGAGAGCCCCGACTTCTCGATTCCGCATCTCGACGATGCGGCAACCTGCTTCCCTCTCTCTCATCACGATCTTCCCCATCCTCTCTTCCACCTACGAGACTCCCCACAACGAAATGCCACAGACCTTAGAATGCCGAAGAAACCGTCATGGTTCTACAATTTGCGCGCGACGATTCAACCAACCGCAGATGTTTCTGCAAAAGCTTTCTTCGTTCTGCTCGGACGCCGTCTCTGCTATAAACTTTTCTACGCTGACGCGAAGCTTATAAATAGCACCAGGAACGCACTCTCGCCGACGATTGCTCGATGGATTTTCCGGGATGATTTTGCGCTTCGCACAGGTCCCTCACAGAATCAAACCTACGGTGGTTTCTTAAGCGGTTTTTTAGAATTTTTAGTTTTGCCATTGAATTGTTTTTTTTTTTTAAGATTTTAAATACATCTCATTTTATATATCTAATATCAAAATTTTAATATTTATTTTTATCAGTTTTTTAAAAGCATATTACAAATAACATTGACATTACTATTTTTAAAATAGAATATAACTTTTTTAAAAAATATTTTGATATAATTATGATGCAAAATAGTATATAATAAAATATTAAATTTAATTATTGGATATATATATCTTCCGATTTTTTAAATATATTAAAACTTGTGATTTCAAAAACTTATTTTTTTAATAGCCAACTACAAATTTTTTAAGAGCATTTACATAATTTTTTTTTTATATTTATATATCTAAAACTTAAATATTAATATTTACATAAATAGCATTATATTTTTAATATTATATCAAAATGATAATTATCATTCATTTTAAAGTGAAATACAACTTTTAATGTATAGAAAAAATATTATATTTGTAAATATCAAATGTTATATATAGATGATAAATATATATATATTATATATATATATATATATATATATATATATATATATATATATATATATATATATATATGTATATCTTCCTTTTTTATTAAATTTAAATTATTGCATTTTAAACAGAGATTATGCAGGTTTTACCAAAATATTTTTCATTTAGACACCATCATTCTCTCACAATAAACAAAATAAAAAATACATATTTTTTCATGTGAAGCCATATTGTTAAAGATTTAATAAATATTGAAAAGCTATTTGGCATTATTTTTTAATTTGAATAAAATATATTCTATTAGTATTTAATAAATATGATTATCTAAAATAATAAATTATGTTATGTTAAAAATACTCAATAAATTTTTTAAAAAATATTTATTACTTTTAAAATATGAACTTCTAGTTACTCCCATGGGTAGAAAATATATATCTTTAGTATTATGATATATTTGAAACAACTATAATTATATGACAAAATAGTGATATAAGTATTATAAAAGAAATTAGATGTCGTGTGACATCATCATTATCATTATAAATAACATAAAAAAATATTAAGTAATTAAATTATTAAGTTTTGAATATATGTTTATATGATTTTATTATATATTATGTATTATCTTATTTTTAAGTCTATTAATTTTATGATCAAATAAAGATTAATTAATTTTAAATTTTTGAGATATCATTTTGACAGTAGATCTACAAAATAAATTTATTTATTTTTCAGCACGTTCGCTGCACGTGATTGCGTCAGTTTAAAGCTACCCGCGGGAGCTTTACGAGAGCCGGCCAAGCGAAAACCCTAATTTTGATAAAGATCGGCAAATTTCTTTCTCGAGTCTGCGGATTTTATCGATCATGGTACTTGTCGATCTAATACGATCTAGTCTTTCTATGGCTTTTTTTTTATTTGGATTTTGGTATCTCTAATTTTTTTCTGCTTTTTTTATTTTTTTGGTAATTTTCTCTCCATGCAGGCTGAATCACCGCGGAGAAGGTAAAATTTCTTCTTTCAATTGAGATTTTTTGCTTTCCTTTTTGTATTTATATCTCTTGTTCAATGCTCTTGAGGTTATATATGTCTGTTTTCAAATCTAGGGTGCTTTTATTTGGTTATTTATGTCTTATTTAGACATGTTTCAAGTTATACTTCGAGATCGTGGAACCTTTTACAACATTTTTGTACTTTACTTGTAACTTTTCGGTTGATTTGATTGAGGGATAGCTTAGTTGACCTTTTTTTTACAATAGTTTGATTTGTTTTTTTTGACTTGCATAGATCGAAACAAAATTAGCGATGGTACATGTTTTGAGTAAACTTGGATGGAAGCTTGTGCATAATCGGAAACAGTACTACATATTGAATCTTTTGTATATTCACGAGGATTTACAGTTTTCTCACTACGCTAGTTGCATCACTCGGACAGGCTGCTGTTTATGAGTTTCACGTTTCATTCCATTTACACTATCTTTTATAGCAATGGTATTTTGGAAATTTTAAATGAGTTGATCTGTGGTTTTCATAGCTGTTGTTGTTCTGATCGGTGTTATTATTCGATAACATTTTTTTTTGTTTTTTGGTAAGATAGATATCTCATGCATGCTTTGTTGGTCCATGAAAAAAAAATGGGAAAATGTAAATTTCAACCAACATGAAAGTTGTAGAAAATTTCGTTACAATTCCAACGATATCGTTGCTTCGATGACCGTATGACATATATCAAAAATGAATACGAAATTTCAGGCGTCGTTTTTTCATTCACAAATTGCGCGATCGCCACAATCGTAAATTTTGATTAATATGAAAGTTGTAGAAAATTTCGTACGATTCCAACGCCAAGCTGATTCGACAGATATGAGCACGAAAATAATAAAGCGCCAATTTTTTTAAAAAAAATATAAAAAAGAGCCAATCGTCTGTTGAACAGACGCTGACGATGCCAATCGTCCGCTCAACTATTAACAGCCTATTTTGTTAATTATTTTTTTTCGTATAAATTGTTAATTAAGATTAACATTAAGCCTAATTTAAACATTTTGCCTTTATATATTTGCTTATTCCGAGGAGGAATTCATAACAAGTATACTTGAGAAGATTGGAGTGCTTTCCCTCAAAGAAATCTAAAATAGATGACCGTGAATAAAGATTTGAAAGATAAATTTTTTGAGAAGAATAGTTTTAGAGACTATTGCAACTGTGTTATTTGTTGGAGTACTTTCAAAACATAATTTGTACTAATGCTTCTGAAGTAGAAGATAATTTTTAGAATAAAATTTTGAAAGAAATGGTTGAACTACTTTATCTTATAATTACTAAAGAGATTATATGTAATGGCTTTGACATAAATGGGCTTCTATGGTTTATTGGGATGGGGATTAGAGGATAGAAATGTATGGGTGAAGCTATTCCTAATTTTGCCATTGCATATGATCTCAAAATAGCTAGCACACTTTTTAAGAAACGAGTGTATTATAAATTTGGTTGGAGCTTATGTTCTTTAGGTTGGATTAGATTATAATAAAAATAAATTTTTCGAAGACATGAGCCATATCTTGTATGTGTGTAAGAAAATATAAGTATTGGCAGTGATTTCAATTAACATATACACTTTAGCAGGGTAGCCTAAGCGAGCTTTTGTGTGGTGTGTGGAATTGAAGGTGGAAATGTGATACAAAAGCTTTTACCTAATTTTTCAATCATGTATTATATTAAATTAATGAATGCATGCTTAAGAAACGAGAATGTGAGAAGTTGTTTGTGATTGGTTGTTAAGAGAAAAGTGGAATTTTAATCAAACTTATTATTGATTAAGATAGCTAGATGCTTTAGGAAAAATTAATGTTGAGGTTTGAGGTGATTGTAAAGTATAAATGTCACCAAACAAATTAATGTGCTTTTTGAATAGAAGAATTATGTAAATACCATTGAATCCCACAATGGTTGTAAAGAGTATAATGCTTTTAAAGGTGATAGTTAGCAAAGTAAAGGATATAGTTTTGATGATTTATTTAATACTGTAGATATGAATGAAGGAGAAATGCTATCTATTAAATAGTGAAGGCAAGAGATACAAGACTTGTAAATTTTGATCAAGGTGAGTGCATTCAAGATAACATATTTAATATAAAAGATGAGTGCATTCAAGAAAGAGTAAATATTGATTCAATAAATTTATAGATGAGAGTTTTGATGAAGAAATCATTTTAGTTGAGCCTATAGAACACAGTCATGAACCATTGTGATGTTTGTCTCATCAAAATAATGTTTACTTTGAAGATGCATAACAATAAAGCCTTAAGTATATATAAGATATCTGCTATGTTTTTGAGAGACATGTAGCATCTGAGCAGCTTTGGCTACCAAAATATTTTTAACGTGTGCATTTCATTATCATTTTTTGAGAACAAAGGTGAGAAGAAATGACCTTATAATGAAGTCAAGAGGAAGTGTAAATAGAATTTAAGTTAATTATTGTCGAGGAATTAAGTGATGTAATGCTAGGAAGATCCATTATTGGGGATTTTTTTGTGTTAAGGCATAATAAAAAGAATTTAGGGGAAAAAGAAAGGATCTTTACACCGTTTTTATGATTCAAGAATTGCAACAGTTGCCTTTGTTAGTTCTAAGAAACCAATAGTTTATGTCAAGAGTATTTTGAATTTATCAATGATATATTTGGAGTATTGATTAGTCTTATAAGTAGATGAGGAGTAGTCAGTTGGCTTTCAGTAATGTGGGATTTCAGCAATGGTTAGCATGCAAATACATATGCTTTGTATTGGCTATCGACATACTTATAAAGGATATTCATTGATATATTTAGGTGTATGTTAGTTGATGTCATAATTCTAATAGGCAAGACTTCTATTGAATTGAGTGAAAATTTGGAATAGCCGAGGAGATTTTTACCTGATAAATATCTTAGATTAGTAGTAGAAAGTTTGAGTGGAACATATTTTATTTTAGAAACTCTATATTTGATAGCTCTTGATTGATATCACTAGAAGATTAGGATGATTCTTATGTTTGATATGATTTATTGCATTTGATTTTTTTTATTTAGAAGTTTTTTGATATAGACGGAGGTTTAATGTTTACATTATTGGATGAGAGAATATCATGTAGATTTAAGAAAAAAAAATAAAGTTGCAATTAGCTTGCATTCTTCTTGTGGATTTAGTTGTTGGGCATCAAAGAAGTCAATAATAATCAAGTTGAATGAGGTAAAAATTAGAATGTTACGATGGTTGTGTGATATATTGAGAAATCATAGAGTAGCATTGAGAGTAATATTTGTTGAGGAGTTGGTGGAAATAGATGTAGTTTGAGCTCGTGCAACCTAGGATTGATGATGCTTTAACAACATATGTTGATCAATTTGATATGGAGGTGTTAAGAAGAAAGAACGCATGCCAAATGTAACATCACTAAAGAATAATGATTTTAAAGTCAACCAAAACAGTTTGTAAGAGGTTAAGAAAGATGGCCGGTTATGCGAGTATTGTCCAAAGCCAAGCTTTAAATATTGGAAATTGATTAATGAAAATGCATAATGGTTGCCACAATTGCCACTAGCTTCCTATATTAATTAATAGCTTTTTTCAGAAGTTGCCAATTTTGCATTTCATATTCTTTTATTTTTTTGGCTAATTTTGTATGATAAAATGTTTTTGACTAGTCTTTGTCCTTTATCAATAAATTTCCAGCTATTGAACTCATTTTCTTTGTGAAGTGAGTGCTTAAGGTTCAAATTTGTTGATGGATGAAATTACTATAATGAATTGATTAGAAAGTAGTGCTTGGAAGTGAGCAGTTAGTAGTCCAATTATCTTATCATGTTGTCTATTGTAAGCGCAAATAACCCACTTAGAAGATTTTTTTTTTTTTTGTGGCTTCATATATTGGTTGCATTTAGAAGGTACTTCTCATAGTCTTCTGTTCTTATTTTGCTCTTTTATTATCTAAAGCATTTGCAGTAATTGCTTATCCCAAATGGGATGATTGAAAAATATGTGCTAACTATGAACATAAATGTGGTTCACTCTCAATCGTCATGCCAAAATTCTAGTTGAATATATGTTTGACCATTCTTGTTGTGGAGGCTTCATTTCATATGGTGGTAGTTTAAAAGGTTAGATGAAAGGTGGTTGCTAGAAAAATTGGTGGGTAACGCAGCTATTAAAAAACTGTTTAATTATATTGGAAGTCCTTGGAAGGACTCATTTTTCTTCTCGATGATTATTTGATCTAATATACTACTCTACCAGGGATCACTTAAGCTTTGATAAGGGCTAGAAGCTGCCTGTGTGGTTTACATTGTATCATTGAGAGGGTTAGTTCTTGTCTACAGTGAGCAGAAGTTGAACATGTTGTTGACAAGATCTAAGTTATCTTGAATCCCAGCTATCTTGGAAGCTGCTCAGCAGAGTTGACTTCACTAGAATCAACTTGTTTGAAACTGACTTGTCAGAAATCACCACCAGAGTTTGCTTGTTCCATCCATTATTGATCATGTCTTCACACGGCTCTCTTGTAGTTATCACCTGTGGTCTCTGTCACAGTCCCCATTTTTCTCACCATTGTTATCTAATTTGATCACACCATAACTGTTCACTTGTTGACTTGTTAACACAGTAGGCCATTTAGGTTGTCTCCAACAACAACAACAACAAGCCTTAATCCCACTGGGTGGGGTGTTATGAATCCTTCTTCTCCATTGTGTCCCATTATGTGTCTCATTTAATTCAAGTATACTAAGATCATTTTTTATACATCTTAACCAAGTATTTTTAGGTCTACCTCTACATTTCTTAACATAAGGCAAATCTAATGCATCTACTCTCTAATCGGTCATGGACGCTTTATGTGGCCAAACCATCTAAGCGACTCTCCCTAATCTTATCTACCAGCTACTCCAACTTTTTCGAACATACTCATTTTGCATTCTATCTCAGGGTAAAGCCACTCATCCGAGCATCCTTATCTGTAACACTTAACTTAGTCTTATATTTCTCTTTATTGGCCAACATTCGTAAGTCATTAAGTCTTACCACCATCTTATAAAATTTTCCTTAAGTTTAAGTGGAACTTTTCTATCACATAATAGGTCGGATGCATTCCTCCACTTCCATCCAACTTGAATTCTACTAATAACATCTCCATCTATTTCACCATCATTTTGAACAATAGAGCCTAAATATGTCAGATCGCTCACTCTTATTAATGACTTGATCACCTAAAGTCACACCACTAAAACTTAACTAAAATTACACTCCATATATTCGTTTTAGATCTACTTAAACGAAAACCTTTAGACTCTAAAGTTGACCTCCATAATTCAAATTTGTTGGACTCCCTCTAGTCTTATCAACAGAAGAATGTCATCGACAAAAGCATACAAGGTACATCTTCTTGTAAATGCCGTAAGAACATCCAAACTAAAGTAAAAGATAAGGGCTTAATGTTGATCCTTGATGTAATCCAAGAAATAGGAAAATATTTTGTTAATCCTCCTTGTGTTTGGACACAAATGCGACTCAGTATACATATCCTTAATGACTTGAATATAACCAATATTAACTTCTTTTTTGTTCTAGAACTCTCCAAAGAACATCTCTTGAGACTTTATCATAAGCTTTCTCTAAATCAATAAATATCATATGTAGATCCTTCTTATTTTCTATGCTTCTCCATCAAACCTCTTAACAAATGTATAACATCCATAGTAGATCTACCTGGCATGAAATCAAATTGATTGTGAGAAACTTCTGTATCACATCGTAACTTATGCTCAATTACTCTCTCCCATAATTTTAATGTATGGCACATTAATTTAATTCCTCTATAATTTGCACACTATTGTGCATCACCTTTATTCTTAAATATAGGAACCAACAAACTTTTTCTCCACTCATGGCATCTTTTTAATCTTTAAAATAACATTAAAAGATTTGTAAGCAAGAAATTCCTTGATCTCCTAAATATTTCCACACTTATTGGAATATTATGCGGTCCTCTTGCTTTTCACATTTCATTTTTTTAAAGCTTCACTAACTTGATTTACTAATCTGACGATAAAAATGAAATTCTCTATTTTTTGTATTAAGGTTGCTAAAATCAATCGATTTTCGGATCCTTCATTGAAAAGTTTATTAAAATACCTCATCCACCTATTTTTTTTTTTTCTAAGAAAAGCACTTTTATTATTTTCATCTATTCACTTCTATGTATTACTCTATCTCTTTGGTTACTTATATCATACATCTTCACCTTCTTTGGTATCTAATCTATTGTATAAATCATTAAAAATTTTTTTTTTCATCATATATTCTTTCTTAGAATCTATGGGTCGTTTATATCTTTCCCAATTCTCAGTTTTTTACATCTAAATCAAGTTTTATAACAATCTTCTTATTTTATCTTTTTTTGCACTTCACCACCATTATTCTTATTAAAAAGCTTTTCTTTTGATTCTCGCTCTTTAGAACTTGCTTAATTTCACTTGATATTTTTTTCAGCTTAGCTTCTTATGAACATCTCAAACTAATTTCTTGTAGATTGCTCTTAAAATATATATTTGTGTATTCTTTAAGTGCATCTAATTGACAATAATTTAGTTTATTTTTCTCTTACAACCTTTCATCTTAAAATCTAAAACTATAGTCGATGTTGGGTGCTAAAATTTCACTTGAATGACCTTCAATCTTTACAATCTAAGCGATATATTTTCTTATCAAAAATAATCAATCGTGTTTTACTAGATCCATTTTATAAGTAATAATATGTTCATCTCTTCTTAAATAAAGTATTAGCAACTAAAACATAAGCTAAGCAAAATCTAATATAGTCTACCTTCTTCATTAGTCACTCCAAATCCATAATGAATACTTTTAAAATCTTCCACTCTACCAACATGTCATTTAAATCTCCCCAATAAATATTTTTTTATTCAAGAGGTATCTTTTGTATTAATCCCTCTAATTCATTCCAAAATTTTTTCTTTGACTTACCTCCAAACCTACTTGAGCATAGACACTTATAACATTGATAATCTTTAGTATTAACAATAATCTTTAAAGCTATAATTATCTCTACCAATACTTATAACATTATCCTTAAACTTTTATCTATAATCACACCTTTTCTAGTTGACTTTTACGAATACAAAGTTTAAAACCTAAACTATCAATCTCCTTGGCCTTCTCACCAACCCATTTAGTTTCTTGAACACATAAAATATTTATCTTTCTATGAACCATAATATCTATTAATTCCATTAATTTAGGTTATCTCCGCTTATGCAAAAAGTTGAAAATTGTTCTCCCTACTGCTGGCCTTGTATATATATGTAATCAATCACATTCCACAAGTGGTAAATGTATTTTTTTGCGAACACATTAGTGACCATATCATTCAAACTGTTGATAGAATTTGATAAAATACTGTTTTTGATGTAAATGTTGATAAAACATAGTATTCAAATGATGTCTCTGTCTCTTCCTTGTTTCACTCTTGCATAAGTTGTATTTGAGGCCTTATAGATTAGCATTGAGGAATCAAGACAATCAGTGGTTACCATGATCGAGTCACCAACTATGGTTGAGAGAAAGCTGAGTAGTTACTGCTACATTGAACTCAAATAGTTTATATGTTGTTAATGATGATGATGATGGTGGTTAAGAGAACAATGTCCAAACTTTAAAGATCATGAATTGATTGATGAGAATGTACAATAGTTGCCATAATAGTCACTAGCTTGCTAGAATTTTTAATAGCTTTTTCCCTACTTAATTTTACATTTCATATTCATCTATTTTCTATTTTACTCGTTCCTACCCCTTTGTATGCTGTTTGAATATTTTTTGACTAGTATCTCTCCTCTGCATGCTGTAGAAATGGCTTTTGACTAGTCTTCTTCCTATATCAATGATTACCATCCATTGAACTCATTTTCTCTAAGGGGGGTGAGATGAATTGAGTGTTGAATGTTTAGATTTATGGACTAGCAGAATAACTAGAATGAGTTGATTAGAAAAATATTGCTTGGAAGTGAATATTTAGTATTCCATTTCTCTGCCATGATGCTTACTCTATTAAATGCAAAGATTTTGCTTCTTCATAGACATGTTTGTTTCATATATGATGGTAATAAATATGAGTTAATTATTGATGTAAATGCGATTCACTCTTTGTTGTTGTGCAAAATTAAAAAACTGTTAATTTCTATTCAGAAATCAATGGATTGCTTCAATTTTCTTCTAAGTTTTTAGTTCATTTAAGATACTCTTTACCATGGTTCGCATAAGTCTACAATTGATTAGGGTTTTAGGCTACCAGTGCCGTTCATGCCCATCTATTGTTGAGAGGGTCAGGTCTTGGTAGATGTCATTGGAAGCTGAAAATGATTGCCGGATGCTGCACTTGCTCTGGACATGATCGAAGAAATCCTTAATCCAATCCTTGTCAGATGCTGCTTGGCTCGCCCATGCAACCTACTGGAAGCCATTGTTGGAAGTAGCCCTTGCCTGTTCCATCCATACTTGATCACAAGCCTCCTGCCTTTCTCTGTCTTTGCTTGCAGTTACTTTTGCAGTCCTTGTGCTGCTCGCTAATGATGATTATGGAGAACTCTTGTCTAATCCTGTAGGTGAGATATTGCATGAGAATATTCGGTTTATTCCTACATCTAAATTAGGAAAATATAAGCCTTCGCTGATACGTTCGAAAGCTCTTTCCGTCAAGTAGGACGTTTGATATGTATATATATATATATATATATATATATATATATATATATATATATTGGTAACTTGGTTATGTTTTACTGACTTGTTACTGGCTGTAAAAGAGTCAATTAGCACTTCGCCTTATCTGAAGGAAAATGCTAATTAAGCTAATTTGGATGCACATTGAATGTTGCTTGTATGTTTTCCTATCAATATGACTGCATGTGTCCTGCATTTGACATTATCATTTTTTTTTTCATCATTGATATATTTGTTTCTGTTATCAACGTTTCCTTGTTTCCCTTCCATCTCATATCTCGTTCAATATATGCCTAATAGTTTTCTTTGTTAAAAGGCACAGCAGTCTTTAAGCACTTTGGATTTTTGAAATTTACATCTATCATACAGTCATCGTGTGGTGCCTGTTTCAATAATTTCCATCAATTTTTGTTTCTGTGAATTGCAATCTTGCTGCTATTTTGTTTAGAACCACAACCTAAGTTTAATAGTTATAATAATGGCGTTCAGCTTATGGTCCTTTTATTTAAATTCCAGTCAAGAGTTGTGCAAGCTAGTTTGGCGGGTGGTGTAGAAATAAGCAAAGGGCACTGATCTTGCAATACTGGCTGACACAACAAATTAAAATCTTTGTTTTAATTAGAATGCTTAATTATGTGAACAATTTGAAAAAAGTTGATAATGATGTTATATGTCTTTAGAGATAATTTTTTGTGTACTTATTGCCGAGTCATGTTAAACTTATGTGGGCTGGTGGGTTTTAACTGGATTGTTTAAATATATTTGGATTGCAGTCACATGTCTTTCATATATGTTAGTAGAGCCATAAAGTTCTTACCACAAATTGGATTTTTTTAGTTAGTTGATAAGTATTCGAACTGTCAACTTAATGCATGTACATAATATTTATTGACTTATCACAAAATATTAAAACTTCCAATCTTAGTTTAACATAAATAAATTTAAATTAGGCAATTGTTCAGTTCAAATGATGGATGAAAGTTTGATGAAATGGCTTTATCTGTTACTTTTTTTTTTTAATTCACTGCATTTTTAACACTTGTATTTTCTTTGAGGCGGCATGACTTTAACTTCAATAATTTAGTTCTCATATCATTAATCATATGCACTAATGGCTTTTCACATGCTCCCCTAAAAAAATTGAGGTCATCATTTAAGTTTCCTTCCATTGTAGGTACTCAAGGTCCCCTTTACCTTACAAGGGGAGGTCAAGATCACGATCGAGAGGACGATCCCAGTCTAGGTCCCCGTCTCCCCGACTTCGGAGTAGGTCAAGATCACAATCTCCAAGTCATGGCAGGTTTGTAGCTGCAACGAACTGATCGCTTTGAATTTCCTTTCTTCCTTACTGTTGCAATTTGATGTACCAAGTGAAACCATCACTTGAATTGCAGGAATGATGTTATAAATATTGGAAATACTCTCTATGTAACCGGCCTTTCCTCCAGGGTCACAGAAAGAGATCTTGAGGAGCATTTTTCCAAGGAGGGAAAGGTCAGTCTGCAATATACATATTTTTTATGAATTTATTTATTTATTTTAAATTATTTTATCTTCGTCCAGGTTGCTGAATGCCGCCTGATCGTCGAACCCCGCACCCGTATTTCTCGCGGCTTCGCATTTCTCACCATGGAAACAGTTGAAGCCGCTGATCGTTGCATCAAATATCTCAATCAGTCGGTTTTGGAGGGTCGTTACATAACTGTTGAGAAGGTAAAAAGTTTCTGTTTTCCATGGCTGCCAAAATGATAAGAAAAGCAGAGAAACCTCATCATATGTTCATCTCTTGTTTTGACTTGAAGGTTTTTGATTATATTCAGAAAAGTCAATTGCGTCAGCTATGTTGGCAGCAATCAGAGATGATCAGTCCTTCATCCCAACTTATTCTTTCAGATTGATGAATGGCAACACAGCCCTCTAATCGTTTTCCATGAATCATCATCATCAATTCAACTTAACAATAGCAAAATTGCTCAACTAAACTTCAGCATTCACCCAACCCCAACAACTAATCAACAACGGACAATTATCAACTCTGTAATCAGACATTTTAAATGGTATCTTATATCTGGAATTCCTTTAATGATGCTGTTAGGGATGCCATGGTCCTAAATAATTTTCTAGTTTCTATAATTTTTTGGCCATCCTTTCATCATCTTCATTCTCATAGGATCTAATAATCTTGATTGCCTTCTATAATATTATTTATCTCTAACCTTGTTTGTGTGTTTTTTATTTATTTTTGATGACTTGTTAGTTTTCATGGCTTGTTATTTACTCCTTTTTGCAGTCGAGAAGAAAACGTCCAAGAACACCCACACCTGGACATTACCTTGGTCTGAAGAATTCCCGGGAATCGAGTGAGTAGAATATTTGAATCTTCTCCTTTGATACAAATAAGGAAGATTTACATACATACGTATCATATGATTGTTATGTATTTATGTAACTAACGTCTAAAATTTGATATTTACATATAAGGTTAAATCTCAAATTGGTTCCTCGACTATTTGTAAATGGCCAATTTAGTCTTAAAGTATTAAATTTATCCAAAATGATCCCTTAGGGATTAATTTGGGATCAATTTTGTATGGTTGCGGGACAATGTCAATATTGTATGACTATTCCTAATGTGAGGGACCATTTTGGATCAATTTTTTAGAGCGAAGGATTAAATTGGAGCAATTTTTGATACCTTGGGATTATATTGGCCACCTATATATATAGCACTTTCTTTTACATGAAAAGATGTATACAACTTCAAAAAGATTTATGATATTGAAGATTTATGTCATTCATGTGAAAGTGTAGTTAGATATGTAAATAAATAAGAATTGAGTAGTACGTATGTAAATCCCCCTTCATATGAATCTTATTATCGAGTTTATGCGAGAACAAGTTCTTCAAGTCCACCACTTGTTGCAGGCTTCCGTTACGATCGTGATCGTGGCAGGTTCCGCGGCGGCTATGGAAGGGATGATTATCATGGCGGTTATCGCCGGTCTCCGAGACGTTCGCCTTACCGCGGCGGCCGAGATTATTCTCCTCCTCCTCCCCGCTACTCGCCTTACGGCGGCCGATCTAGAAGGGAGCGGTCGAGGTCCTTGCCGGAGTCCCCTTACGGTGGTAGCCCAGACAGAGGTGGATATGGAAGACGCCCAAATATGTATGTCCGGTAAATTTGCATTTCTTTTTAAGCTACCTTTCAAATTAGAATGAGACTTGAATCTTATGCTTGTTGGTAATTTGAGATTTCGTTTAGAACAGATGAACCAGTATATTTTTTTTTAAATCTGCTCATTTGGATAGTTTTCAGGATGTTTTTATTATTGTGTGGGATATATGTCATGCATGTGCAATTTTAATCATGATTTTGTTTGTTCTGTTGATTGTATCTGGTTATTTTATGTGTTCTCTTTACTGCATATTTTGCAGTATATGCTGTTGGGGGTATATAGATTTATTTTGGGATATTTGTATCTCATATTACAAAAAAAAATTATGATTTTATATAGTTAATACCTAAATTTTGATATTTATGTTTCTAATATTTTATCTATGCATGAAAATATGATCTTAAAAATTTGAGTGTTAAGTACGTAAATATTAAAGTTTTGAGGTTAGTTGTGTATATATATATATATATAATGTGATATTTATGTAAATGATATCTCTTTTTATATTATCTGTTGTGTAAGAATCAGTCATCTCTTTGCCAAATTATCTTAACTAAGATTTATTTGCTCGGAATGATTTTTTTCTTTTTACATACATTGCACACAATTTTTATATATTTACATATCTGAACTTTGATATATATATATATATATATATAGTATATTTAAATATTTAAAGTGAAATGGACTATCGAAGCATAGATTTATATTTGTAAATATCAAACTTAGGTGTTTGATATATAATGTATTGGAATTATGTGCTATGAATTTAAATTTTTATTTAATTATTATCATTTTTGGGTCCCAAGTCTAGATGCAAAAAGTGAAGGGTTTATGTATTGACAAATAACGTAAAATTTGTAAATAATGACATTAATCTTTAAATCATCTAATCTTGCGCCCTTGAAGCGACGTCGTATGTTTGAATATAATAAAAATTGTGCTAGAGTTGTCAGATCCACCGAAAGTGTAGATTAAATGGCTCCACATTATGGATGGATGAAGTTAGTCCAAATTAGAATTAATTACAGGATCTTGAATATAAGTAATTTTACAGTAAATTAATGAAATTAATATATATTATGGTTCATAAAGATAAATATTTTATGTGTCAAGAAATTAAAGGTGAGAGGCTACGAGATTGATAGTTTACTTTTAAACTTTGGATTCTAAGTAATTAAATGGTGTAGATGATATAAAAAAGTTTGAAGGATAATGTTATAAGTATTAAACGCTGAGAATAAATTTAAAGATTATCATTGATACTAAGATTTTCAACGATAATATTTACTTCAAGTAGTCAGATTTTTCATTGAACGAATTATTAATACAAAAAGATATCTCAAAGAAAAGTATTTATTGGAGGAGATTTAAGTTATAGAGAGTGGTAGATGAGTATTGGATTGATTAATTTAATGATATATTAGATTTTATTCTTAAATTTTACGCTTTATAAATAAAGACTTTAAAGAAGAGATAATATAATATTACTTATAAAATGATCAAGAAAACACGATTGATTATTTTCGATAAAAAAATAGATCGCTTAGATCAGAAAAGATTGTAAAGATCATGAAATTTTAAGACTAACATCGATTATTAGTTTTAGATTTTAAGATGAAGAAAAAAATAAATTAAATTATTATCCAGGATTAGATGTAATACTTAAAAAACACAAATAAAAATATTTTAAGAGTTACAAGAATTGAATTTGGATAATGGTTTAACGCATGTAAAAAAATATCAGTGAAATTAAACAAGTCAAAAGATGGAGAATCAAAAGGAAAACTTCTTTAATAAAAAAAATGGTGGAGAAGACAGAAAAAAAAGATAAGAAATAAGAATCATCATATAAAATTTGGTTTATATAAAAAAATTAGGGAAAAGATATAAAGTTACCAGAGATTCTAAGAAGAATATACGACTGAAAAAAATTTAACTTTAGTAATTTATACATAGATTAGATCTGCGAAAGAGAAGAGGTACAACCGAGATAGTATAAGAAAAGACATATAAACGGTAGAATGATTTAAAATAATAAAGTTTGCTTTTTCTTAAAAAAGATATGAAAATAGGTAAGATGATATAAACTTTTCAATAGGATCCAAAATAATCGATAAGAACCTTAATACCCTAAACAAAAATAGAGAATTTTATTTTATTATCGTGATTAATAAGTTAGCTTTAAAGAAAATGAAATGTGAAAAGTAGTAGGATCTGATAATGTTCCAAAGATGTGTGAAAATGTTTAGAGATCAAGGAATTTTTTTTATAAATTTTTTTAATGTTATTTTAATGACCAAAAGATGTCGATGATGGAGAAAGAGTTATTTGATATTTAAGAATAAAGGTGATAAGGCAAAATTATAAGTAATTAATTAATGTACATTAAAAAATTATGGGAGAGAGTAATTGAGCATAGGTTACGATGATGTAAGTTTCTCACAAGTTTGGTTTCAAATCGTAGATCTACTATAGATGCTATACATTTGTTAAGAGCTTTGATGGAAGCATAGAGAAAGTAAGAAGGATCTACATATGATATTTATTGATTTTTATGATAAAATCTCAAGAGATGTTCTTAGAGTTCTATAAGAGAAGTTAATATTGATTATATTCAAGTCATTAAGGATATGTATGCTAGATGTACTTGTGTCCAAACATAAGGAGGATTGACAAAATATTTTTCTATTTCAGTTGGATTACATCAAGGATCGATATTAAGCCCTTATCTTTTTACTTTAGTTATGAATGTTCTTACGAGGCATTTACAAAAAGATGTACCTTGGTGTATGCTAATATGACATTCTTCTTGTTGATAAGGCTAGAGGGAGTCCAACGAAACTTGAATTATGGAGGTCAACTTGAGTCTAAAGGTTTTCGCTTAAGTAGATCTAAAATTGAATATATGGTGTAATTTTAGTTGTAGAAGTTTTAGTGGTAGTATGTGACTTTAAGTCATTAATAAGAGTGAGATTCAAATATTTAGGCTCATTGTTCAAAATGATGGTGAAATAAATAGAGATGTTGTAGAATTCAAGTTGGATGGTTGATGTGGAGGAATGCATCGGTCTATTATGTGATAGAAAAGTTTCACTTAAATTTAAGGGAAAATTTTATAAGATGGTAAAGACTTGCAAACGACTTATATGGTACCAATAAAAGAGAATAAGACTAAGTTAAGTTCTGAATGAGATGCTGATGAGTGGCTTTACTCTTAGAGATAGAATGCAAAATGAGTATGTTTGAAAAGTTGGAGTAGCATAGATAAGATTAGGGAGAGTCGCCTTTAGATGGTTTCCACATAAAATGTCATGATGACTGGACAGAGAGTAGATGATTAGATTTGTCTTAAAGAAAGGTAGAGACCTAAAAGACTTTAAGATGTATAAAAATGATCTTAGATACTTGAATTAAAATGAATGACACATGAAGGACACATGGAGACGAAGGATTCATAGTAATTCACTTGTGGGATTAAGATTGTTGTTGTTGTATTATCAATTTTCTTTTTTATATATTTTTTTATTCTTCAGCGTTTGTGCTCAGTTAAATTTTATCTTTTAGTAATTATCTATGACCCGTTTTTTTAATTATAAGAGGATCGTATAAGTTGAATATTTTTAGGAAAACTGCTTTTATTTATGTGAAAAAAATATATGATATATAGTAAATTTTCAAAAATTTGTTTGTTCAAATCTTATTCTTTTATATAATGGAAGTATTTATACTTATTATTATAATTATAGTATTTTTCATCATAGATCATATTGAAGCACAAAACTTAATCAAGCATAATTTTTATGTAGAGATGTTAGTCATGATACATAGGATAAAAGCATGGTGTATTCGTAATCCCAAATCTTGTGAAAATCTCTTTATTATGTTTTATTTTAAAGTGAAATATATTTGATGATAATTATTATTTTTAAAATATTTAAAATATAATTTTAAAAATAATGTTATTTATTTTTAAAAATAAAAATTTATATCAATTAAATATATTTTGAAAATTATCCTAAAAAATAAAAAATAAAATATATATCTAATAGTCCCTTAGAGCTTGATTTCCTGATTTCAAAATGCAAAGTGACTGGTCATTGATTTGATCAACAAAATTATAGCATTAAAGGTGTTCTTAAATTTCTCTCTCTCTCTCTCTCTCTCTCTCTCTCTCTCTCTTATTGATTGTTGGTTTAATATTGTACTATGTCTTTTAAGGTGCATTGATGATAGAAAAGTTGAATAAGGTCCTTGAAAGGTTATTGTTTTGAGACCAACTTGAGATATTTTGGACCCCTAGAAATTGAAGTAATAAAGGGGATTTCTTGGCTAAGTGTGTAGTTCACTCACATTTGAGGATCTAATAAGAAAGATCTTAGAATATTATTGGCTCACAATTAGAACATTCGTAAAAAAAATTTAAATATAGTGTGAGATATATAAACATCATAGATATTTTCTTAATCTAAGTTTATAATACAAATAAAAGACATTTATTTGCCATTTTTCATTCAAGGAATGAATTTTATTGACCTCTTTATTATAATAATTAGATGATGTGGATATGTATTTATGTTAATTGATTATTTTATGAAGTTAGTTAAGATAATAACCTTTGCTAACTTAAATACTAAAAATAATACTCAACATTATTTAGTTTGAAATATTTTCAAGGTTTAATTTATCACTAAGTTATCACTAATAACAATTCATTTTTTTAGCAAGAAATTAATGATTATGCAAAAAAGGGTGTAAATTTGATTATTATTATTATTATTATTTTCCTTAGTAATAGATGAATTTGACTCAAATTTAAGATAATGGAGCTTAACTTACACAAAGTAGAATCAAGCTAAAGAAAACGTAATATAAAAACTTGGTCCCATCAGTCTTAAAAGGGTTTAATAAATATTGATTATGACAGATTTGAGAATCGAGTCAAGTAATGTTGAGAATGGAGCGAAAAGTAAGAAGACTGAAGAGATTCATCAAAGAAGTAAATACAAGCTCAGAATCAACACAAATTTATGTTGAAAACTTTAAGATGGGAAAAAACTACGGTTCAACGATGAGGAAAGAGATATTCATATGCTCATAAGAGTATAATCACTAGTAATATATGAGCACTCATAAGAATATCTTACTCTAATTTTATAGATACTTGAAAGTGACCCCAAGGGATCTTCCAAAATTCACTAGAACATGCTTGAAATTCCTCTAAAAGCTTATAAAATATATGACCATTTAAAATTCTCAAGAGTTCTTAAACAGATGAGAAGCTTCTAGAATCTTCTAAATAGTTTATGAATATATATATATATATGAGAAGCTTCTAGAATCTTCTAGAGAGTTCATAAATATATGAGAATCTTCTTAAATTCTCCACAGAGCTTCTAAACTCTTCGAAAGAGTTCTTGAACATATATGAAGCTTCTAAAATCTTCTAAAGTGTTCCTGAAAATTTTTGAAGCTTCAATGGGCTAAATTCTGGTCAAACTTTTGCAAGTACATTAACAATGAATGTGATTGTGTTAAAACTATATTTGAGTATTATCATTTCCCCTAAAAAAGAATTAATGTGAGAGCCTAAAGCTGATGGAAAGAAGGAAAAACTAAAATGATGTAGGAAAAAATCAATAAAAGGTTGGAAATGTAATTCCAAAATCTTTGAAATAGATCAATTTATGCCAACTAACATTAATAATGTATTTAAAAGGTTTGAGATAAGCTTTCTTATAGGAGAAATTTTTTACTATCAATTACAAATAATACAACCTATATTGATAATTTTGCAAATTTAAGCTACAATAAAAGTATATCTTAAATTATTGAGATTTTGGAGCAAATTAATATAGACTTGCACTCTCTAAAATTGTAACCTAAAACTAAATTCACTATAAAAAATATAGTCCTTGAGAAATAAATGAATGCAAATTAAATTTAATAATCTATGTGATAAAATTAAATTTAATTTTTATTTTGATTATAAGATAAAGAGTATAATTTATATATAACATCTGAAAATCAATGAGTAGAATATTCAAAAATATAATTTATTAAAGTTTTTTTATTCAAAAGATTTTATGCAAATTGATGTGAAAAAAGCACTCCCATAATAGGTTTAGGACTAAACCAATAATGTTATTCTAGGAAAGAGAATGATGTTATTTTAGGACTAAAACCATACTTAGGATTATGTAATTGAATTCTTTTTTGATTTTTCTCTCTAATGTGCAAATTTTAACTATAATCTTTATTTTCTTTTAGCCACTTGTAACATAATAAAGAGAACTCTAAAGATCTATTATATGTGATATATTAGTTTCCTATAAAGATTATTAGTATTTTTTTATTTTTTTATTTATGAAATTAAAATACTAATAATCTTTATAGGTTACTAATAATCTTTAATAACCTATAAAGATTATTAGTATTTTAATTTCATACTATTATGATTAAAATCAATACTAATTATATAAAAAATTTTATATACATTTTTTTGCTATTTCATATAATAAAAATATGTTTACAAAGAACTTTTGCATTTAGGATTGAAGCGATTATTCTCTTCAATTATATAGTCAAGATTAGTTAAGAGTTTTGATATTTGACTCCTACTATTATCTAATTTTTTTAATCATTAACTATGAGTCTAATGATTATGATAAATTTATAATTTCATGCAATAGGTCTATAAGAAAATTTATGAGAAAGTTCAACGCTCATTTATATCAAATAAAAGTCTGTCACAATACCTATAAAATATATTATTATGAGATTATTCTTCTTATTAATATGACAATTTAAATATGAATGAATCAAAGACACAACGACTACAAAAGATACGAACTATTTAATATCACTGCTACCAATATATAGGCCACAAATTTTCTCGTCATCAGACCTAATATGGCCTCTCATAAAAGTTAAGTGGGGCACCACGAATAATATTTTGAGCCAAACTCTAAACCCTAATTTTATTAATTCAAACATTCACCAACCCCAGACAATATTTCAAAATTTATTTAAAGTTGATCACACCATTTAAAATTAATTATTCATACATACAATCAAACTAAGTCAAATTATTTAAGAAAAAAAAAACACAGCCAAAAAAGCCCACTAGAAACCCGCCGGCCTACCAGGGCTTGGCCTTTTCCTCGGTTCGATCGGACGGGCCAAAGCCGATTCATCTAGAGAGATAAACAAATTCGCTTCTCTGTCTAAACGGACCCGAAGATCGAGAAACTGAGAGGCGAAAAGCCAAAAAGCCTGGAGCATTGCCAGTTTGTCCTGTACCGAGGGGCTTCGAGGCCTAGAATAGTACAGGCCCATGTGGGGCCCGCCATACGGCCCATTTTATTTTTTATTTTTAAGTAGCGGTTTTCGTTCTAATATTGTGGGCTGAGACGGGGAGAAAAGAAAGCCGTGGTTTTCGAGGCACAAATATAGAAATCCCATGCAACAGTGAGTTAAAGGGAGTGAGAAAAGAGCATCGATATTGCCTTGAGATTCGTGCAACGGCGGAAAGGGGTATGATCCATGCGTATGTAGGCACGTGTGAGTGGAGCAAGCGTGCGAGGTCGTGGCCTTGTTACGAATCTCGTAATGTCAAGTCGGTCCCGGGCAATGTGACCATTCTAGCACAAATAAATATTGGGAATGTTTTTTTGGGGGCCCAAATATTGAATAATTAAATTTTTTTTTTTTTTTGCAACGATTCTATATAAATAAAAAATTTAAAATATTGAATAAAAATTCTTTAAAATACGAAATAAATATAACACAAAGCTCCTAAAAATACATAAAATATTTTATTTTATATAATTTAAATATATTAGCATATTCTGATATTCTTATTAATATTTTTTTATATATTTAAATACATTGAGTGATGATGTAGATAGATTATAATCATAAATGAGATAAATAATAATAAAAAAAATACATTTTTATTATTTTAAATGGCTTATAAATTAACTTACAATTATATTTGAAATAAAGAATACTTTGAAACATAAACTTGGCAGTTGGGAGCAAAGTCCTCATCTCTTGCCGATTATGGGGGAATTTTTATTTTTTTATTTGGCATAATTTTTAGTTGTTGATGATTTAATTATTATATTTTTTTTTTTTTTTGCTATTTTATTTTGGCATTGGTCTCCTAAATCTCCACCTTATTGTTTGTTTCTTTTGGCAGAATAGGAATGATTATCTTTTTTTTATGGCGTTGATTTTGAAGTTTATTTTGTTCACTATATGGATTCTATATTATTTTGACATCTCTTGCGTCTTCGTTGAACTTAATTGAGCTTTTTTTTTTTTTTTTAATCGCAGTATTTATATGCATTTTTTAATAAATATTGAGCGAAAAGTTTATAATCATATAACTTTGAATTTCCACCATTGTAAGGAAAGTGAATTACTCAACGCCATAGCAATTAGTGGACTTGGCTCCTATGATGCACAAATACGAATATGAAGATATGAACATGATATGACATAGACACGGTGACACTTCTATTTTTTAAAATATGGGACATAGATATATATTGGACACGGTATTATAATAATAATTAAGAATAATATATATAAACTAAATAAATAAAATTGTTGCGTGCTAGAAAACCAGTTGCGATAGAGTGAAAGTTCTGGCGCACTTTGTTGTGAAATCCGTACGGTATTTAAAAGTGAACAAAAAACTTGAACAAAATCATGGTCAAGATGATATATAATACCAGTTGTGATAGTGAATCCTATAGCCCAGTACAAAACTTCAGAGGTATTTAAAGAATCCTAAAGCTTATGTCAAATTGATTGTCCAAAATAAAATAAAAAATATATGAAAAAATTTGCATTAGATTTAAGTCATTAAAGCATGCCCTACATGATCTAATCTCTTAGAGTGTGTTTAATGATTTAGTCTCTTTCTAAATAATAGCTTAGTTATCTTGCAAAGCGTTTGACTACTGATTTTAAAAGCTGTAAGAGGAGTTAGTTGGCACCCCAAGATTATAAATCTAGCTTGATGATTTATCCTCTCTTATGGAGGTAAACCAAATACCCATTTTATCTTAGATTTAGGTCTGGCCTTCTCCAAAGCTCTCCCAGATTTAGGTTCAGAGTTCTTACTTCCCTTTTCCTGGCATAAAATCTCATCTCTTAGGCATTTTGTGACCTTGTATCATGGAATTATAAGCTCAGCATTCTAAAAATTTAACTCAAACAAATTAAATCAATTTCAAAATATAAACCCAACCATAAGATAGTTTGAGATGCTTACTAAACCTGTATCTTAAGCGACCCTACTTGTTTTCATTTTTTTTTAAGAACTCCCCTCTCTTGATCGATCCCTTGACTTTCTAAAATAAACCAAATTGATAGTCCTACCTTTTAAAAATATTTGGAGACAATGATCATTTACCTTAATCGAGAGTATTCCTAAGGAATCATGTTCCTTAGGATGTAATTAACTGTGGGGGTTTGCCCCTGTAGGGAACTTAACGAACCCGGTTTAAAGTAAATCATAATTTACTTTTTCATGTAAAGTAAGGGAAGAATCTCTGGTACATTCCAAAGACCCATAGTCCTTAAGAGTCCTTATTGAGGTGATTAAGTCTATTATAAGGTGGTGACTTCTATCTCTCGAGATAGTACATTTCCCAATATCTTATTAAATCACCTTAATAAGAACATATCGATTCGTGGTGTCCAACAAAGCATTATGTATATTTTATTTTCATTTATCCTCTTTTCTAAAAGATATGAAGGTAGAAATGTATGTAATATTTCACTGATTACGATTGAATTCCCATTATCGGGATTACTCACAAACAATCTTGTAATCTCACTATTGGGAATACTTAAACTCTGTACTCCAAAGCAGATATATAGTGATGCATTTTTACTGAGCTAGGCCCTGTGATTTTTTCCCCTCTTCCTCGGGTTTTTTCACATAAAAATTATGGAGTTTCTTATTCTCTTTTCAAAGAGATTTCCAACGAAGCTAAAGCATGAAGGTTTATTCTACCGCTATAAGTTTTCTGGCATGCAACAGTTTGGCATCGTCTGAGAAAGAGATTTCCATCACTTCATCATGTCGGTACCATGTTTCCCAACAAGATCGAAAACCTAGCCGGTGAACTTCATACTTTTGAGAGCACATGTGAAAAATGAAGAAACATTAAATGCTAATTCTTCAGTTCTTGTTAGAAACTTAGAGGCAACCCTTAATCTCAAAAGATCACCCAAATCAATATTCTGGATATCTAATTGATTATCGGAAAAAGTTAATGATGTGGAGAAATTTCAACATTGAAAAAAAGCTTTGAAAATCATGATTCTTCAATCATACTCATGGAAAATAAGGCAAAGAGGAACTTTAGTTCTGATCAAATGAATGTTTTGATTTTATCTCTTCCACGCAGGTTAACATCATCGAGTAATACTCTGACAAATAATCTTAGAAGAATCAAAATATTTAACCTCTTTTACACAGGTTAATGTCATACTTTGACAAAATAACTTCAAATGAGAGTTAAAACTATTGACTTCTTCCACACAGGTTAAAAGTCACTAAGTAACACTCTGGTAAACAACCTCGGATAAGTCATAATTTTATACATACTACAGGGTTAATGTATGAGTAACTCTAACTAATAATCTCGGAAGAATCAAAATATTTAACCTCTTCTATACAAGTTAACATCATACTTTGATAAAATAACCTCGGATGAGAGTTAAAACTATTGACTTCTTCCACACAAGTTAAACGTCACTGAGTAACACTTTGACAAACAACCTCGGATAGGTCAAAAATCTTTTATGGATCCCTCCCCTTGAAGGCACGCCCCTGAGGAAGCCTTGATGGGAAGCTAGCAATAGACAAGGTCCTCACTAGAAAGACTCTAAGAGAGTAAGTGACTGACAGAGTCTCCACTCATCAAAAATCTCATAAGGCAAAAGCCTCATAAGGTACAAGTACATCAAAATCTTAGAAGATAAAGTCTCAAGATACAGTACATCAAAACCTCGAAGAAAATACCTCATAAGGTACAGGTGCAGCAAAAATCTCAAAAGGCTAAAGTCTCAGAAGGTACAAGTACATTAAAAATTTTAGCAAGCAAAAGTCTTAGCAGGTACAGGCACATCAAAAACCTCAGAAAGCAAAAGCCTCAAAAGGTATAGGTACATCAAAAACCTCAGTAGGCAAAAGCCTCAAAATGTATAGATACATCAAAAATCTTAGAAGGTACACGTACATCAAAAATATTAGTAGATAAAAGCCCAAAAGGTATATGTACATCAAAAATCTTAGAAGACAAAAGCCTCGAAAGGTACAGGTACCTCGGCGAAGGAGAAAAAGCTCGCTGCAATCTTTTAGGAGGAATATTCACTAAATCATTTGGAAGATAAAACTTATTTTTGAATATTATCAAAGTATCACTGATGATAGTTGACGTTACAACGTCAGATCTAACCGTCCCTTGATGTTTTCACAACCCATCATCTTATGCAAGCTTTTCTTAGGAATCTTTAAACATTGTGATATATATGGGAAGATGCTCACCCATGAAAATATTCTTCAAAATTGGAAGCACAGCTGAATTCAAGATGTAGCCACAGTCAGTTGGAAACCCCGAGATCGGGAAGAAATGGAGCCTACAATGGGGGTTAGCACCGTTATACAGGTCGGGAGAGGCTACCAAAGAGAAGAAAGCACCTGGAACTGAATTGATCGTCGCTTAATCAGTTGGAACCCCAGATGGAGAATTGAAGCTCAGAGGGGTCGACACCGTTATGCAGGTTAGTGGAGGCTACCAAAGAGAAGAAAGTGGAAGCACCGAAGCATGAATTGGGATCTTGCCACTAACGTCGTTAAGATTAGGAAGAACTAGAGCCCTGAGTGGGTGACCGTTATCTGAGTTAGTGGAGGCTACCAAAAAAAGAAAGTGGAAGCACTGGTCTAAATTCGAGATCTTGGGTCAACCGGGTTAGTTAAAATCCAGCGAGAGAACTAGAGCTTACAAGGGGGTTGATTATATAGATCAGTGGAGGCCACCAAAGTGAAGAAAGTGGAAGCACGCTGGAGCCTAAATTCGGGGTGCGCGCCGCCTAACCAGGTCCATTAAAAATCCCGTGATTGGGGAGAACTAGAGGCTACGAGAGGGGTCGACACGTTATCTAAGTGGAGCTACCAAAGCGGAAGCTAGAACTGAATTGGATGGCTGCTAAGTCTTGGAAACCCCGTGATCGTGGAGAACTGGAGCCTGCGAGGGGGGGTCGGCACTGTTATATAGGTCAGTGGAGGCTACCACAGAAAATGAAGTAAATAAAGTAATGTGTGAATTTTTTATTACCCACGAGGGGGTATTTATACTAGAAAAAATTATTCTTCAAATTCTTTTAGAAAAATAAAAAATGAAGAAAACTCTTCATATTCCTCATTTAAAAAACTTTTCAAATTCCAAAAAAAAATCATTAATTAAATTATTAAGCCCCCCCCAAATTCCTCATAAGCAAAAAGAAAAATCTCTAAAGTCAAGGTACAAGTACATTAAAAATTTTAGCAAGCAAAAGTCTTAGCAGTGCAGACATCAAAACCTCGAGCAAAAGCCTCAAAAGGTATAGTACATCAAAACCTGAGCAAAACCTCAAAATATAGATACATCAAAATCTTAGAAGGTACGCGTACATCAAAATATTAGTAGATAAAGCCCAAATATGTCAAAAATCTTAGAAGACAAAAGCCTCGAAGGATGCAGTACCTCTGAAGAGAAAAAAGCTTCAGCAATCTTTTAGGAGGAATATTCACTAAATCATTTGGAAGATAAAACTTATTTTTGAATATTATCAAAGTATCAGATGATAGTTGACGTTACGTCAGTCTAGATCCTTGATGTTTTCACAACCCATCATCTTATGCAAGCTTTTCTTAGGAATCTTTAAACATTGTGATATATATGGGAAGATGCTCACCCATGAAAATATTCTTCAAAATTGGAAGCACACTGGAGCCTGAATTCAAGATGTGCGCCACCTAACCAGGTCAGTTGGAAACCCCGAGATCGGGAAGAAATGGAGCCTACAATGGGGGTTAACACCATTGCTCTGGCTGGAGAAGAAGAATCAGAGCCGCTAATGTGTTAGTTGGAAACCAGATGGGGAGAATTGAAGCACTGAGGGGTCGACACCGTTATCTGAGGTTAGTGGAGGCTACCAAAGAGAAGAAAGTGGAAGCACAAAGCATGAATTGAGGGATGCCACCAACAGTGGAAACCCAAGATTAGGAAGAACTAGAGCCAGTGGGGTGACCGTTATCTGAGTTAGTGGAGGCTACCAAAAAAGAAAGTGGAAGCCGAGTCTAGAATTCGAGATGCACAGTTAGTTGGAAATCCAAACACGAGAGAACTAGAGCTTGGGTCGGCAGTTATAGATCGGTGGGCCACCAAAGTGAAGAAAGTGGAAGCTGAGCAATTCAAGCTTGCCCCTGTCCATTAAAATCCGATTGGGAGAACTAGAGGCTACGAGGGTGAGTTATCTGAGTTAGTGGACTAAGAAAGCGCTGAGCTGAGTGGGATGGTGCTAATGTCGGTTGAAACCCATGATGTGGAAGCGGGCTGAGGGGAGGTATAGATTAGTGGAGGCTACCACAGAAAATGAAGTAAATAAAGTAATGTGAATTTTTTTTTGTACCCAGGGGTATTTATACTAGAAAAATTATTCTTCAAATTCTTTTAAAATAAAAATGAAGAAAACTCTTCATATTCCTCATTTAAAAACTTTCAAATTCCAAAAAAAATCATTAATTAAATTATTAAGCCCCATTTAATTAAAATAATCTTCCTCTCTCTGTCTCTCTCTCTCTCTCTCTCTCTCTCTCTCTTCACTTCCTCTCTCTCCTCTCTCTCTCACTCCCACAATATATATAATAAATAAATAAATTGGGGGGTCGTGGCCCCCTCTCTTTCAAGACTAAATATCAATATATATATAATCAAATAAGTTAACATTAATAATTAATTAGTTAATAAATAAATAAATACATATAACATATGTAATTATAAATTGTAACAATAAGTAAAGTTATTTATTTTAAAAAAAATTAATATATTTTTGGATGAAATAAGTTTTATTGTCCAAAAATAGGGAGAAAATGATATAACCCTCTAAAATTTATAAATTCAACATGGATATCAATTTAAAGCATGTATATAATTAAATTAAATAAGTTTGTGAGATGAGTCCAAAATGCGAATCATATCATGAATTCAAATGAATCAAATCAAGCTTTACGAAAACTTTGATATTAATTGGATGATCAAATGACTTTCAAATTTGATGTGCTTATAGCATAATTCGAAGCTCGGAGACGATCTGAATCTAATGATCCTAAGATTATTCGGATCGAAGATCATTTAAATAGTCAAATTACCAAAAAAAAACTATCTATGATCAAATGAATTGATATGAGTCCAGATGGGTGTTTGAATTTTGACTACAATGACCAAAATGCTCTCTCAGAATCTTATAAATGAACCACATTCTTGTCATGAAATGGGGAAGGAGCTAGAAGTGAACTTGGGAGAAAGCTGGGAGAAAATTAGAAGTTTGAAGTTCATCGTCACCACCGTTATCGTGGATCATCACTATCATCGTATTACCAACGCCGTAATAATTCAACCACCACCCAGGTATTTTGTTTGTTCTCGAATTCTATTATCGGATTACTCACATACAATCTTGTAATCCGTGGGAAGACTTAAACTTCTAAAATATATATGAAGCATTTTTTTCTGAGCTGTGTGGTTTTCTCCTCTTTCTGAGATTTTTCCACGTAAAAAATATGGAGTTTCTTATTCTATTTTCAACTATCTGAGTGTTTGATTTCTCGAATAGGCTGAAGGTTTATTACAAATGTTTTCTAGCAATAATTATAATCATTAAGACAAAAAGAATAGAATATTCAATTGGATAGACTATATTAATTCATTTATGAATAAAATTACTTTTAGATATTTAAAATTTTAGAAATTTATATACATACCAGGTATTTCTTATGTGTGCATATATATATATATATATATATATATATATATATATATATAACACCTAAATCTTAATATTTGCATATATATAACACTTAAAATTCAATCGTGAGATAAAAATATCATTATCTTTTATAATTTTTAAAAGTGAAAATATATCTTTTATGAATAAGAAAATATTAGATATGTAAGTACAAGAATTGTGTGATATGTGAGCAAACTCTCCTCAATAATGTAATAATATCCTCATTTTCAAAGGATATTAAAATAAATAATTACTCACATATCAAGTCATACATAAATTAAGTTTAGACTACAATACTTTTATACTACAAAAATTTAGATGAGAATATCCAAACTTAAATTTAATTAAAATAATATAAAGTTTATTGAATTTAATTTAAAATTAAGATAATATAAATTTAATTGGCTATTCATATATTATCTTAATTTTAAAGTTAATTAATAATGGGGCATTTACATACATAACACACAATTCTATATTTATATATTTAACATATAATATTTTATATTTACTTAAATAACATCAAAATATTTGATATCATATTAAAAATAACATTATTATTTATTTTAACTGAAATGATTTTTTATATTCATTAAGAAAATATTATATTATAATTATCAAATTTTAAGTGTTTATATGTAAATGTGTACTATGTATGTAAAACTTTTTTTATAGGGGATTTACATACACACCGCACAATTCTAATGTAATTACATATGTAATATATAAATTTTAATATTTACATACATAATATCATAATTTTTATATCACATTAAAAATATCATCATCCTTCATTTTTAAAAAATAAAAAATATATATTTTTTAATTGTAAGAAAATATTAGATAAATAAATATCTAAATTAATTGTTAGATATGTAAATGTATAAGAATTGTGTGGTATGCATGTCAATTATATTTATTTACTTATTTATTTAGCACATTCATTGCACGTGACTGCGTGGGTTTAAAGCTACCTGCAAAATTTTTAAATTAAGTATAGTTTAAAGCATAATTAATAATTTAAGTATATTAAAAAAAATTTAGATATAGATATAGTCGGTTTAGCAGAGAACTACTCATCAATCCGACTGAGCTAGTCGTTCAACGGGAGACTAGTATTAGTGCAAGTTGCTCCCCACACCAACATCGACTCATGGCGAACCACTTTCCCGACCAACATCGCTTCCCCATCCAACGCCTATTTATGCTTGATTGATTGTTAGATTTGAATTTGAGTTGCATTTGAGCTAAATTTAAGTTAATTCCAGTCTAACAATAGTTTTAGGCACGTTTAGTCTGCTTTGTGTAATACACTAAATGAGCATATGCATTGTTATATTAGGTTAAACTAAATTATGTTGCCAGGTTGATCTACAGGATTTAGAAAAATATAACGTGATTTTTCTGATTGAGAGTAGGATTTGAGCTAGATTCGATTTAAATTTTATCAAATCTAATTGGGTAAGTTTGATCCCATAATTTGTGCCATCCACTAAAGTTGATTTGCATGGTCAAATCGAAATTCACAATTTCATGTGGACAAATGAATTTACGGGATTTAAAGACATGAACGCCTCATTTTGTTGAGAGTAAGATTTGGGCAAGATTTAACTTTAATGACATTTTTTTGTATTTTAAGTATTCATTTTTTGTTTAGGGTATATTATTTCCACAACGAGTCAAGAGTTAGTCTCTTTGATCTTATTCTATGATAGTGAGCTAAGTGTTGATGATCAATTTATTCCAACTTATGCTGGTGGTCGAAATTATTCGATTAAAGTTCAACGGCACAGTACCTTATGAGATTTGAAACAAAGAATTCTGAGATCGCTACACATTGATTTAGAGTGTCACACAGTTAATCTAACATGTCGTTATCCGGTGGGGAACGAATTTATAGCATCAATCATTTTTGATGATGAAGTTTGTGATGTTATATTGAACGAAACTTCTCGTCAGACATTAGTGTTCTATGTGGAAGTGAATAATATTAATATTGCATCCATCGGTGATCATTTCTTAAGGCCAATAGATAATCCATCAAACCTTATGCAGGATTTCATCTCACCTGCCACCTTAATGGCACAAAGAAGCTTTGAGGAATTGAATCATCAATAATATCTTGTATAGCATAAGCTACTTTCATTGTTAATTTCTTGTAATATGCAATACTTCTGCTACTTATATGTATAATGGAATTAGATCCATAAATGATGTTGTATATCATTGGATGAACCAAATATGGCACATAGCACTACACGTGATGATGAGTACGATACCATGAACAATGACTCAAGTAGTGAATCTGAGCACAGTGATAGTGATAATGATTGTTCACAGGAATGAGCTTGATGATTTGTTGCATACATAGGTATGAGTTTCGGAGTAGTCAATATGTATTATTACCATAATTATAATAGCCCTTACAATGTAACTTGATGATTGCCTAGGTTATTTAAGAGCCTCTTTGAGCGGACGATTACTATCAAACATATGCTTAGTAGGCTCAAGTATTTGGCTAGCACGTGTCCCACTGATCAGCTGGAAGAGAGTAGAATGGCACCTATCAGACCGAGTGCTTAGGTAGTTTGGACTTCTACCCCGAAATGATATGACACCTGTAGACCCTAGCTTCAAAAGGGTCGATGGACGTGGAAAAGCTGATATCGATTGGGTTGGCTATTATCAGGTACACATAGCTGCATGGGATAGGAGGAGAGATTATATAATTGATGGCTTAGACGGGGATGAGGATAGACTAATTGTTATTAATCAATACATGTCCTGGTTCAGATCGTGAGTCTCGCTTTATCTATTGAAGGCCCTACAGATCCTGCTACCACATATTATCATAGAGCACCTTTGGAGCGAGTATATGTGAGTAATTACATCAATATTTTGAGACTTTCAATATGTTGATTACATAAATGAGGCTAATTTTTACTATTATTTTTCATGCAATCAGAACACTTCTTCCAGTCGTAAAAATCATGGGGTCTAGCCCAGTAAAAATCTTCCACTATGTATCTGTTTCAGAGTACAAAATCTTCCCGATAACGGGATTACAAGATTGTATATAAGGGAATAACAACTATGTAGTCACGTTAATGTAGTACGGTTGTTAGTAGCGAGATGATGGTGAAAACGGCGAGGACATCGGCCCGACGATGAAGGTCGTCATGATGGAGACGACAGATTGGCGGCGGTGAGGATCGGCGGTGGCGTGGCCCGGCGCGTGGTTGGCGGGTCAGTGGTGTACGATTATGCTTGGAGGATCTTCAAGCTTTAGAGCTCTCTCCTCTCTCTTGCTTGGGGGTCCCCTCATATGAGGAATGAGAGGCTATTTATAGTTTGGAATAGTGACGTTTTTGTAAATACATGCAAAATCCGGACCACTTCACTTCATCGGACGGCTCAAAATGATTCATTTGGCGTCTTTTAAGTATTTGCTCAAATAAAATTCGAATTGTGAGATCTTGGGCTTGTTAGATCCGCTCGTCGAGGCGCTCGATTTATTATAAACACTTCATGTTTGAGGCTATTTATGGATTTAAGCGATATCACAAAGTTTTTGACATTTTAAGTCTTGATCGACCAGGTTTCAACTTAATTTACTTTCAACACCGATTAGTCTTTTTGGTAGAATTTTAAAATAACAAAAATATTTAAAATAATAAAAAATAAGTCATTTAATTAAAAAATTAAAATTAATTATTTAAGTTATATATATATATATATATATATATATATATATATATATATATATATATATATACTTAAGTAATTTATTATATTGTACTTTAATAATCTTAATGAATAAAATTTATTATCAATTCTAAATTTATAAATTTAATTATACTTTTTTATAATTTTAATTATTTATAATAAAATTTTCTTATTATTTACTTTTTTACCTCAAATATCATTCTCTAAAATTTCAAAACTCTCTATAATAATTTTAAATATAAAAAAATTATATTTAAAATATTTTTTTTATATAATTTTAATTCACTTGTTTAGGATATGCGTATTTCTTTAATTTTTTAATATTATTTTAATCGGATACTTCTCGATCGTATTTGACATATGTCAAAAACGTGTCGAATCTATGTCCATGTCTAATATGTGTCGGACACTCCAGGGCTTATTTTTTAAAATATTGGTACATCATAACTTGGCTCTCTATGGAACTCTATGTATCTACTTCTCTCTAGCTTTTAGAGAGCTAGGAATTAGGTGACCTACTTTTTTTAATCATTATTGACTTCTTGAACTTTTTCATTTTTAAGCACTCAAATTAATGATAACATTTGTTAATAGATGTTTAAAAATTACTTTTGTTGCGTGCTAGAAAACCAGTTGCGGTAGAGTGAAAATTTATGCCTTAGCCTTGTTGTGAAATCCAGTACACACACATATATTTAAAGAGTAAACAAAAAAACTCCAAAATTTTATGTGGAAAACCTAAAAAAGAGGAAAACCAGCCTGTGACAAGAGAAATCTTCCACTATGTATTTATTTTGGAGTACAAGTTTTCTCGATAATGGATTACAAAATTGTATACGAAAAGACAATGGAATTCAAAAGGCAAACAACAACCATATAGTAATGGTGAAGCGTGTCAATGACCGACGACGCACGTGATGGTGACCAAGATGGTCGAGATCAAGCAGACCGATGATAAGAAGTGGTGACCAGATCGCGGTCGCGATGGCGATCATGACGAGCTGGCGCACGGCGGTGACGACCGATGATGGAGATCAAAGAGGAGCGATATGGCAAATGACGGCCAGCAATGGTTGGTAACCAACGGGTGTCCGACCGCCGAGGCACGATTATGCGGAAGATTTTCTAGCTTTAGAGTCTCATCTCTCTTGATCTTCTCTATACGAATGAAGAATATTTATAGATGGAGGAGTGGCCTCAGAATATCATGCAAAATCCGAACTCCTCTCCATCGAGACTCAAAATGATTCCTTTGATCATATGATGTATTTTGTGTATTTGAATGCTTAAATGAATTCGGAATTATGAGATCTTAGGTTTGTTAGATTCGGCTCATCAAGACGCTTGATTTGACTATAAATACTTCATGTTTAAGAGTCGATTGATAATAAGCTTGATCTCGATCTTGATTCTAATCGACAGCTTTCAACATCAAGATTCGGACCAAGAATTTTCGGGTCATATCGTTGTCCCCTATTTTTTATGATATTATCTCAATCATCCAAAAATATATATCGAATACTTAAAAAAATAGATTCTTCAATAAAATTTGGGTCCATTAACCATATATTTTGAGAACATATATTTATGGGAGCACAAGATTATGATCACTGACGTGGTGATGTAACGGGTACGCTGGCGCAAAGGTTTGAGTTATGGACTCATCAACATTTACTGCCAGATGCCGGTGAAGGTTGGACGGGCCAAGGAAGAAGGTGCAGTGGAAGCCTGGTCGGCAGTCTGCAAATCACGAAATTCAGTGATGGGCTCGGAACACGGTCACAGCCGGCTGATCACGCAGCGGAGGTCCCATGGGTCATTTAAAACGACGCTGGAGACGCAGTGAAGGTTGAACACGGCGAGCGGGCGGCCACGCCAGCGGAGTGGATTAGCGGCTTGCTACGGTCCATCAGGTTCGAGGGCAAAACGTCCGCTTTTCTTCGCCGTTGAGCGGTTTTGATCGGTTTTGGGCAGTTTTTAGTGATTTTTTACTTTTTTTCCCCTATAGGGTGTATATAAAAACCTCTTAGGGTCAAGGGAGAAGGCACACTCCTCATATGCTGGAGTGTCCCTCTTCTTCTTAAGAGGAGGTCATTTGAAGTCGAGCATAATACGCCATGGTTCCGATTTTCCAAATAGGTGTTAATCACCCGGATCGGATGGCCGAGTATCATGACCCGTAGTTCATACGGCAAGGCTCTAATTTTTTCTCGAAAGAGGTGTCAATTGACCTCGTCGGACCGACCAGATTCGGAGGCGATCGAGTCCCGTAGTTCATACGACGAGGCTCCGGTTTTCCCTCGAAAGAGGCGTCAACTGCCCTTGTCAGACCGACCGAGTTTGGAGGCGATCATCAAAGACGATAACCGGGTGATCGCGTCACAACGGGCGCGATAAGTGGTCTACGGTGATGACCGGGATATGGCGACCGCAGAGATGGTTAGCGATGGTCGGCGGCGGACCGGCGGTAATGACCGCGCAGCCGCGTGATGATCGCTGGTAATGATAAGCGGCCGAGCGGCGGACCGCGACGGTGATGACCGGCGGTAATGACCTACGGTATGATATGGCGGCAGTCCGCTAACGTCACCTGAGGGTGGTCGCGAACGGGGACTGTGATAACCGCTATGGCGTAATCTGGCCGTGGTTGGCCCGACGGGGTGGCAGAATCCATGACCAGAATGACGGCGCCTCGAGCAATGACGATAACCCGCGATGATGGGGTGACCGGCCAAGACGGCTTTAATGGCGGTGGCGGCGATGGTGATGATTTTGACTATCAGGTTGTTTGTCGAGTGTGACAACGACGCTAACTGTATGGCTAAATTGAATCCGAGAATTTTGACCCATCCGAGATTGTTTATCGAGTGTTACCCGGCGACGTTAACTTGGGAAATGTGGAAGTCCACCAAGGACCTTTTGACATATCCTAGATTGTTTGTTAAAGTGATGACATTAACTTGTATTGAAGAGGTTGAATTGAATCCGCTGAGGATTTTTGACCTATCCGAGGTTGTTTGTCAAAGTATTACTTGATGACGTTAACTTGCTTGGAAGAAGTTGAATTGAATCCGCTAAGAATTTTTGATCTATCCGAGGTTATTTTTCAGAGTGTTACGCGATGACGTTAACCTGTATGAAAGAGGTCAAGGATTTTGGCCTATCGAGGTTGTTGTCGAATGTTACACGACGCGTTAACCTGTATGGAAGAGGTTGAACCGGGATTTTGACCTATCCGGTTGTTTGCCGAGTGTTACCCGAATGATGTATGGAAGAGGTCAAATTAAATCCATTGAGGATTTTTGACTCATCCGAGATTATTTGTCAGAGTGTTACCCCATAACGTTAACTTGTATGGAAGAGGTTGAATCAATCGAGATTTTGACCCATCCGGTGTTTGTCGAGTGTTACCCGATAACGTTAACCTGTGCGGAAGAGGTTGAATTAAACTGGGATTTTAACCTATTGAAGTTGTTTGTTAAGTGTGACACGACGCTAATATGGAAGAGGTTGAATTGAATCCGAGGATTTTGACCCATCGAGGTTGTTTGTCGGTGTTACGATGACGTTAAACCGTATGGAAGAGGTAATTGAATCCTCCGAGGATTTTAACCCATCCGTTGTTTGTCGAGTGTTATCCATGACGTTAACTATCGAATTGAATCTGGGATTTTGACCTATCAGGTTGTTTGTTAGAGTTTTGGTCGATGACGCTAACTCGTGTGGAGTAGGAAGTTTTGACCAACTGGTCAAGTCGATCGATGACATTAACTTCTGTGAAATGGGTCAAATCAAAATATTTGTTTGAGCTTGTAGCCAAAGTTGCTCCTTGACTTTTGTCTTTCTCATTGGTATTATTGAGTTGCTTCTTGAACTGATAATCAATTAGATATCCAGAATATCGATTTTGATAATCTTTTGAGATTAAGAGTTGTCCCGCCTCGATAAAATCTGAAGAAATGAAGTTTGATGAATTTTAATTCTTCACTTGCGCTCCTTAAAAGCTTGAAATGCTCCACCTCGATGGTGGTTTCGATCTTGTTGGAAAACTTAGTTGTCATACAAAATGAAATAATGAGAATCCCACATATACCAAATCAATGCTAGAAACCAATTTCGGTAGAGTGAAAGTTTACTTTAGCCTTATTATGAAATCCAGCACACACAGGTATTTAAAGAGTGAACAAGAAAACTCCAAAATTTTTATGTGAAACATCTAGAAAAGAGGGAAAAACCATGAGGTATAGCCCAGTAAAAATCTTCTACTATGTATTTATTTTGGAGTACAAGTTTTCCCGATACGGGATTACAAAATTGTATATGAGAAGGGCTAACAATGGGAATTCCAAAATCAGGCAACAACAGCCATATAGTAATGGTGAACAGCGGGGGTTAGTGACTAACGATAAAGGTCGTCAGGATGGTGACCGACGAAGATAGCCGTCGAGGATCGGCGACGATGACCAACGATGGTAGTTGGCGGCGGTGATCGGCGTCGGTGGTCGGCGATGATGACCGGCGACGAGGGCCGGCGATGCTATGACAACGATGAGATCGACGGCGCAGGATCAAGAAGATCCGGCGAATGCGGTTGGTGGTAACCAACCGGGTGGTCTACGACCATCGAGTGGTGGCAACGACATGCTCAAGGATTTTCAAGCTTTAGAGCTCTCTCCTCTCTTGCTTGACATCCTCTCATATGAAGCATGAGCTATTTATGGGGAGGATCTGCAGAAATACATACGCAAAATCTGAACCACTCTCTCCATCGACTCCAAAATGATTCCTTTGATCATATGATGTATTTTATGTATTTGAATGCTCAAATGAAGTCAAGATTATGAGATCTTGGGCTTGTTAGATCGGCTCGTCAAGGCGCTCGATTTGACTAAAAATACTTCATATTTAGGACTCGATTGATAATAAGCGCTTGATCTCGGTTAGTCTTGATTCAGAATCAGATTGCTTTCGACATCAAGATTCGTGCTTCGACTAGTAGAATTTTCAGGGTCATATCAACTTTAATTTTTTATAAATACTCATGATTTGTATCAGTATTAATTAACATTTTTATTGCTACTAATTAGTGTGATTGTAATTGAAGCTATGATTTGCAATGACTAGGTTCATTAACAATGCTTTGCAATTATTAAAGTCAGAGACGGAACCAGCCTAAGTTCTAAGTAGAGCAAATTTATATGTTAAGATAAAAATAAATGACAAAAATAATTTTTGAAGAAGGGGAAGGGGCAATTGACCTCCCTCAATTGTGCGTGAGTCTACCCTTGATTTAAGCCACTACAATTCATTTGTAATGAGTAAAACTATTTCTATTAATTAGTAGTAATAAAAATTGGTATAATATAGTGATAAAATCCACTGCATTATGGCAGTAGAAAAATTCATAAATTCATATTATTCTAAATTTATTTTTATAGATCATTTTGTAATTTTGCATCAACATGTCAAAAAATAATTATGATAAATTAAAATTTTGAATTTTTTTAATATAAATATAATTAATATCTGAATATTTGATTAATTATTATATTTTACTCATCTCAAAAGAAATTTTAAGTTTTTAGACAAATTCAGATCAAGTTTTGATTAAAATATCATTATTTATTTTTTATATAATAAAAATGAAGAAAAGGAAAGATAAAATAAAAACTAAGCTATGATAATGGTTTATTTTTTAGTGTTTGTGTGTGTATCAAATCTAAATATTTCAAATTTTAATAATTTGAATAAGATATTATGCTTATTCTAAAATCATTTTGAAGAAATTAGAAGGCATCTAAATGCATCAATTCTACTTCATAAGTTCATTTTAGGGGAAGTATAATTAATATTAAGTAAATTGATTTACTTTTAAAATGTGAATAAATTTAAATTTTTATGAGCAAATCTTACATGACACTTATAAAAAAGGGAAAAATAAAAAAAGCTTGTGGTTGCTTCTTCATCCAACACTTTATATTTTTCGAATGATTTTATGTACTTCTATTAGGAGAATGAGCGAATTAAGTGCTCACTATCACCTAACATATGATATTTCATCAATTGTTACTCGATATCTGCTGAGATCAATGCTTGATATTATCAATCTCGTGCCGCTTATTCTCTCCTTTTATTTAAAATATGATCAAGTCAATCAACCATTGTCACTCAATAATCATCGCCCGAGACATTGATCAATGTTTGGTTTTTCTTCTTCTCTGTTACAGGCTCTCCCTCTTATGAAAGAAAAAATATTGATCAACTCGACCACACAACATCATGATCGACCTAACAACATGCATCATCAAATAATATCGATGGCTAGCAATAACCACCTTATGTATACTAACTAATCACAAATTTTCAATCTTTATCCTCCTTTTTGCTAGAACTTCTCTCCGAGAGAATAACAAAATAGATGATCAACTATTCTCACAGGTATTTCAACAAATCTTCTTCAACCATCGTATGAAATTTATCACTCAAAAATAACCTTAAAATTTACTTTTCTTCTTACACAACAGATGCCTTCCAAAGTTCAAACATATTATATTAATTACACAAAAATATATTATTTATATTCTTAGTAAATTTATTTCAACTTAATCAGCTCCTTATCAAATTTATCACATAGAAATAATATCTCATCTCTCATATATTACTTTCTTACAATCATTTTATTCAATAAAATAATAATTATTAGTGCCATACTATTTGTTCTCCAAAGCCCATTACATCTCCATGATCCACATGATAACACTTCAATCCCCTAAACCCTATATATATACTCTAAATTATTTTTTTTGAAAAAAATAATAATAAATTCAATTATCACCTACTCTAAATCTACACCATATCAGCCCCCTATAAATATAAATAAATAAAATAAAAATAAAGAATGCACCCATCATTAAAAAAGCTTTAATTATTCCATTCACCTGTTTATATGCAATCCCCTAGCCTTCAATCACCAGTGTTAGTATGCCTTTGTCTTCGCCTTCTCGGGAATAATCTCTCCTTTAAATACTACTACGAGCCAATTGATTAACACAGAATTATTCCCTTCGTAATCTTAAATTCTTATTTTTTTTGTTTATTATATAGTACCATTTTTCATTAAATTATTATTTTTAGCGCAGGGATTAAGAACATAATGAGGTTTAATAGTACGACAAAAAGGACTTTAATTATATAACTGTGGAAAGTTCACGGCCACATCCGTGATTTAGAACTCACGTGCATGCATGGCTATTTCAGTCGGAGGGGACGCTTAATAACTTTAGGGGAGGGAGGGACTAACTTTAGAGAGAACTATATAAATAGTATATAGCTATCTTTTCGATTATAAATATTTGTGTTGAATCATGTCGGTGGTGACTCTGTATTCAAACTCATCATCATGATGGCTAAATGGATGGTACAAAATTATTATTATTTTTAAATATATATATTTTTGAAAGATTTATACTCATATTATATAACTATATTTAGATGTATTTATAATTAAAATCTTAATCTTTTAAACTCTTTTGATCATCATAGAACTGATATAAAATAATTTGATTAGATCAAAAATAATTTGATTTTGAGTCCACATTAACTGAGATCAAGTACTTAAAATATAATTAAAACTTTGTGATATCTGTCATATCCCTAAACAACTTCTAAATATAGAATATTTATAATCAAATCGAGCGTCATGTCGAGCCGAATCTAATAAGCCTAAGATTTTGAATTTATTTGACCATTCAAATAATTAAAATACATTAGATGATCAAAGATATTATTTTGAGTCATGTGATAGAGTGGTTTTGATTTTGCTTTATTTATAAAAATGACAGTCACATAATCTATAAATAGCCTCTCATTATTCACATGTAAAGGGAAAGCTAAAGAGGAGAGAGCTCTGATACTTGAAGAATCTTAAAGCATAATCAGACTACCGCCCAATCGTCGTTAGATCATCGTCGGTCGCCGCCGCCGGTCACCACCGCTACCGCCAGCGCCGTTGGACACCATATTGCTAGCCGCCGATCAACATCATCGCCGCAACCCGATGGTCATCTGATCAGCCAACCACCACTGCTTGCCACCGCCACCGTCGGTCACCACCGCCAGCTACTACCAATCACCACCTAACCACCACTCGATCATTGTTGTTGGATTGTCAGACTATCACCTTGAGCGAAGTCTTCTTCACTAATCCAGTGAAACTTCTCACAAAACTTACTCTTGTAATCTATTCTTCTTCAACTTGTAATATAGTGAAATTATTTTTATGTGAGCTAGGCCCAATAGTTTTTACCTTCTTGATTTTGAAAAATACGTCTCAAACTCTTCAGAAACTTTCGCAAGAATGCCAAAATATCGAATTCTACTACTCTATCGACTAGAATCTTTTTGCACAAAATAATAATATTTAATTTTTTTAATTATATATATATATATATTTATCCTCACAAAATTTAAGAAAAAAATATTTAAATTTTCTCACTTAAAATCGTAAATTCCCAACGGGCTATCATTGAGCCCGAATAAAAAACCGACTCTCGCTCAGGTAAGTCCAAAGGACAATCCAACACCGCCCAAACTGTTCACGGGCGGGCCGGACGTCAAGCCCTACCAAACCTACCCTATATATATAGGCTGCTGTGACAGGGCCGACTCATATATATGTACCCAAATGCAAACTTAGTGTAGTAGGACCATGTGGGACCCACCCACACCCAACCTTTTCCCCTCCGTCCCTAACTTCCTTGCCAACATGAGTCAAAAAAGTGTCGGATTTATCCCCCACTCGGTCTTTGCCTTTTCCCTCTCTAAAAATAATAATAATTATGATATATTATTAATAATATCCACAATAAAAAAATAAAAAAATTTATTCTATATATAAGACATTTAAAATTGTTGCATGCTAGAAAATTAATTATGATAGAATAAAAATTTACTTAGTTTATTACGTAATCCAGACACATAGATTTTGAAATTAATAAGAAAATTTGAATTTTTGAAAAAATCTCGAAAAAAAAAAATCACGGCCATCCCAAAAAAAATCTTCCAGATATATCTGTTGAGTACAAAAGTTTCCATACGGATTACATAATCAGATATGATGACAAGAATCTTAATTAGATAACAACGTATATAATACATTGTCAGAATTGCTAGTAGTAGATGACGAACAAATGGATCAACGACCGACGACGTTCGTCGTGATGGGGATGCTGATGGTCGGCGCGGATCGACGTCGCGTGATGACCGACGACGATGGTCGACGATGACCAACGACGTTGTCACGCACGGGTCGATGCGACAAACGACGAGATTGATGACGCGAGGATCGAGTGGCGATCGACGGCCAGCTGGTTGGCAACCAACGTGGTCGGCCGGCAGCCGAGCGACGACATTATCTTTGAGGATTTTCAAACTTGTCTCTCCTCTCTTGCTTCCTCATGTGAAGAATGAGTTATTTATGAAGGTGACATTGCACACATGTAAAATCCAATCACCTCCATCGACGGCTCAAAATGATTCCCTTGATCATTTGATGTATTTTGTGTATTTGAATTCTCAAATGAAGTCGGAATTAGGAGATCTTAGGCTTGTTACATCTGGCTCTTCAAGACGCTCGATTTGGCTATAAACACTTCATGTTTAAGAGCTATTTAGGAATTTGACTGATATCCCAATGTTTCCAATGATATTTTAAGTGCTTGGTGTCGACTAGTTTTAAGTGAGGATCAACTTGCTTTTGACATCATGATTCATACTTCGACTAGTAGGATTTAAGTGTCATATCAAGAATAATTACATATATAATATTTAAATTATTAAATATTATGATCATTTAATTGATTCAGTGGTTAGGATTTTTATTCTTTGATTTTAAAATGCTCAAATTCAAAATATATATATATTGCCAATTTTTTGCTCAATAGTAAGAAAAATAAAAAAATTATTTATTTTTAAAACTAACATCAACTATCTCCATTTATAATAAATCAGTCAAATTTTAAAGAGCTAACAAAAAAAATATCTTCACTCACTGGTAGCTTTTATTGCATTTTAAATGATTTAAACAAGGCTCATATAAATACATAAATTTAGTTATTAATTTTAATAAATAAATATTAAATTAATAAAAAAACCAATAACACGTTTGTAAATCCCCTAAAAATTTGTAACATAATTAAACAAAAATATTAACATTTTATTTAATTTTTAATTATAAGCTCCAAAACATAAAATTTTATTTATTTATAATATTTTTGGGCTCTAAAAGGCCCCCAAGCCCTAAAAGCCCCTCGCTTCACCATCACCTAATAATAATTCTGATCTCCAAATGAAATCAAAGGTATAGCTCTTCAGTAGGCTGGCAGATTTCCGTGAAAGAGACATGAAATCACTCACACTGGTCAGTGTTAGAGAGAGAAAGAGCTGTTGAGAGAGAAAGTTAGAGATAGAAAGAGAGAGATAAAGTAGATTCCATTCCATCCCAGAGCTCAGGAAAGGCTTACAGCCATTCCATTGTAATGAGTCCGAGTCATAACTAAATAATTAATATAATATTCAAAGATTTTTTCATATATATATATATATATATATAAACTAATTTATTCATTAACTAATTTATTCATTTATGTTCATAAATGATGAGTATATTTAGTTATTGTTTGAAGAATAGTTTTTTTTATTGCTCAATAAAATAAATATTAAATTATTTATTATAAGTTTATATATATAATTACAACAATGTTCTTTTAGTTTATAAATTTAATCTTAAAATTACTTATATTGCTAAAAATATGACGAAAAAAATGAGCAAATGACTGCATGATAGATTAAAAATGTAATCTGATTAAAATAAGCTTAAACAATAATTTTCTTTTACTAAAATAATAATAATAATAATAATAAATAAATAAGCTTACAAGAGAAATTTCTTTTAGTAAAATAATAATAATAGTCAAATTCGGCTCTAATTTACTAATAAATAAATGTGAATAATATATTTTTAGGCTTTCTAGTTTTTTTTTAATAAAGCTTTTATATATAAAAAAAGTTGGAGAGAAAATATAAATAATTAAATTTAAGTATTAATTGTTGCTTAAAGCGGACCGTATTTCATATTTGTCATCGCATAACTAATTGATTGACGGTATTAATGTTTGTAAGTTGGGTTTTGAGTTTTTTTAGCCGCGTCGTATTGAAATCTTAGTTTAATAAATGATTTAAGGTTTTGATTTTTAAATTTTAAATTATTAAAACATTAAAATCAAAAGGATATTTTTAAAATTATGTTTTTGTAAATTCTTTTTTTCTCGTATTTAATATTTTTAATCTAATTTAAAAAAAATTGATTATTTAGATTTTGATCGAAATCATTCGAGATTTCAAGTTTCAATGATTTTAATTCGATTTTGTTTTAAAATTATTAAAATATTAAAAGTTTATTTGGAATCACTTTTTTTATTTTTTTATTATTTTTTTTATATTTTGATTAGAAATAAAATATATTTGATGATAATGATTAATTTTAAAAATATTCAAAATATTAAAAGAATATTTTAATTAAATTTCAAAATAATCTAAAAATAAAATTGAACTTAAGTAGACCTTACAATAAGCTCTCACTTAAGTTCACACTCATTTAAGTCCACATCTCTGTTAAGTCCATATTTTCAAATACAAAATTTCTAAATCAATTTTTTTTTCGCATAAAGTCAAACAGGGTCATTTGACGACTGTTTTCAATGTACTCGAGCATTTCAATAGTCTTCTTCATCGACTCATATGTTCAATACCGCATCGACGCGACGGATTGCTCAATCAACGCTATTATCTTCATACGCTCATAAGATGCCCTTCACCCTTTCGCTTTGGTCTGTAAGCATCAAAAATGAAAAGAAAACTGAAGCTCCAAAATGATACAATTATGAGACCTGTCCATAGTAAAATCCTCACTAGATCAAAATACCGACTTAAGCGACAGCTTACTCTAAGTCTTTCAGATAAAAAAATAATTAATATGAAATGCTTAATAGAATATTTTGATTTTTAAAAAATTTATAAATAATTTCAACGTTCAAATACTTCGAGTAGCAGTTCATTTATCTACAAATACTAAATTTTCTATTTTTGCGGGCAACAAGTTTTAAAGCCTCAATATAAATAATGGCTGATGTGATACTAATTTAAATTTAATTATATTTTAAAAAATGATTATTTTTCTTGTTTATAAATTCCCATATAGTTCGCCGCTCACAGAAGCCATCTCTTCAAATCTAAACACGCAAATGGAGCTCGACGAGCAAGCCTTCTTAGAAGACCTCCTCGCCCTCCGCCGACCGGACGCCTGGGATTCGGGCGATCTCTTCGCCGCTGAGCAAATCCCGCCTTTCGATTGCTTCTCCGACGCCCCTTCCATCTACCCGCCGCTCGACTGCTTCAATACCGACGCTTATTGCCAAATGCTCGCCGGCGGCGGGATGTGCGCTTACTATTCCGCCTTCCCTCCAGATTTCCCGCCGGAGATTCCTCCGGAAATTTCTTGCAAAGTGGAGCTGCCTTCGTCGGCCGCGGTGACGGCGACGGCTAATGATGCGCCGGCGACCGGGACGGAGCGGAAGAAGAAGAAAGTAGAGGGCATGCCGTCTAAGAATCTAATGGCGGAGAGGCGAAGGCGGAAAAGGCTGAATGATCGACTCTCTATGCTTCGATCTGTTGTCCCTAAGATCAGCAAGGTATTTATGGCGATATTAATTAGCCGCAGCTTCATTTCTCTGAAAAAAAATATATCAGTATATTTTCATTTAACTATTCTTTATTTTTTATTTAGTTTTTAGTTTTTATATTCATATATTTTTGTTTTTTAATACACATTTTCCCACATTTTCTGCACATTAGGTTTTCCCCTTTCTGCAAGTTGGTCTTGCTGTTTGCTTGGAAGCTTATAAAGGAACTTATTTATTTTTTAACACTGATATATATATTTACAGAGAGAAATTTATTATTTTAAGTTGGCTTTTAAAATGAAGCTTAAAACTTAAGAATTATTCATGATATGAATCCATTAACCATTATTTATAATACTTTAATTAACATAATGATGATATTGTGCATAGAAACACTCTTAAAAATCAAATATTGAGAGAATAATATGATTATTGGATTTGTGCTTATTTAATTTATATTTTGTTTAATGTTAGATGGACAGAACATCGATATTAGGGGACACCATTGATTATATGAAGGAGCTGCTTGAGAAGATCAAGAGGTTGCAGGAGGATGCAGAAGAAGCAGGTGGAGCTGAGCAAGCCAACCTTCTTGGTCTCTTTAAGGAGCTGAACCCTAATGAGATCTTAGTAAGGAACTCTCCTAAGGTAATTAATCAAAGGGGCATTTACATGAAAATGAATTTTATTGTGAATATTAGTGTGATTTATTATTGTCAATTATAATCTATTTCTCATGTTTTTTGTCATAATAAAAGTAATGATAATAATAATAAACTAGAAAGAAGAGAAGCCAAAATCACTATATAGATGTTGATGTCCTATAGATTGCACTGTGATGATGATAGTTTTATGGAGAAATATACAATCTTAATTTTCTTAAATTTTGTTTAATTAAAATCCACAACCTTAACATATTAGCAAAGATTTGAGTTGATTCTATACTTATTTTTCTTATTGTTGTTTTAGACATTAATATTATTATCATTTTCATCTAAGCAAAATTTACTACCTTCCAAATAGTCTCAATCTAAAGATACAACAACATCAACAACAAGCTTTTATCGTACTTCGTGGAGTCGGCTAAATGAATCATTTTTCTTAATTCCGTCATATAAAGTGTCATTATATCATTTAATTCTAATAAAATAACGTCATTTTTATACTTCCTAACTAAGTCTTTTAAGTCTGTCTCCACCTTTTTTAACATAGGCCAAATCTAATACATCTACTCTCCTAACTGAGTTATCAGACGCCAATGTTTTATATAACCAAATCATCTAAGACAATTCTCTCTAAACTTTTCTGCCAGTAGAGCTACTCTTACATTTTCACGTATATTTGCTTCGTATTGCCTTCAAGTGTAAAACCACTCATCCGCTTGAGCATTTCCGTTTAGACATTAATATTATTATCATCTAAGCTATTTACTACCTTCCAAATAGTCTCAATCTAAAGATGCAACAACATCAACAACAAGCTTTTATGGTACTTCGTGGAGTCGGCTAAATGAATCATTTTTCTCAATTCCGTCATATAAAGTGTCATTATATCATTTAATTCTAATAAAATAACGTCATTTTTATACTTTCTAACTAAGTCTTTTAAGTCCTTCCACCTTTTTTTAAAGCCAAATACATCTACTCTCCTAACCGGTTATCGACGTATGTTTTATATAACCAAATCATCTAAGACAATTCTCTCTAAACTTATCTGCCAGTAGAGCTACTCTTACATTTTCACGTATATTTGCTTCGTATTGCCTTCAAGTGTAAAACCACTCATCCGCTTGAGCATTTCCGTTTAGACATTAATATTATTATCATTTATATCTAAGCAAAATTTACTACCTTCCAAATAGTCTCAATCTAAAGATGCAACAACATCAACAACAAGCTTTTATGGTACTTCGTGGAGTCGGCTAAATGAATCATTTTTCAATTCGTCATATAAAGTGTCATTATATCATTTAATTCTAATAAAATAACGCTATTTTTTATACTCCCTAACTAAGTCTTTTAAGTCTGTCGCACCTTTTAACATGTGCCAAATCACATCTACTCTCTCGAAGTTATTAGATAGATGTTTTGTAACCAAATCATCCGAGACAATCTCTAAACTTATCCAGAGAGCTACTTTACATTATATTTGTTTGTATTGCCTTCAAGTGTAAAACCACTCATCCGCTTGAGCATTTCCGTTTATAATCTTATCTATCAACAGAGCTACAATCTAAAGATGACAAATAATACTTGTTTATAAGATAACATCTACACATCATATGAAGAAACTAGACTAACATCTATGTATTCATCTAAACAACATCAAATATTCAAAGCTCCTTCAATTCACAAACAAACTATTTATCTCTAGCCTAACAACAAGATCATGATTATTCATCGATTGCAGTTCGACATCGAGAGGCGTGAGAGCGATACGAGGATAGAGATCTGCTGCGCATCGAAGCCGGGCTTGCTGCTGTCGATGGTGAGCACGCTGGAGGCCTTAGGGCTCGATATCCAGCATTGTGTTGTCAGCTGCTTCAATGACTTTGGGTTGCAGGCTTCTTGCTCTGAGGTAAGATATGTTATTTGATTCTTCAAATATCTGTTATATAATTTCATTTTATCAGTAAATATTGCCTGTGTGATTCAGTGGTCTCTTTAAATGATAATTTTATAAAATGGTATTTAAATCATATTTGATGACTTCTTTGCCTTTCTTCTTTGTTGATTAGATACTGTCTGCATTCTTATTGAGATACATTGCTTTGTCTGTTAGAATATGGAGCAGGGAGCAGTAATGAGCTCTGAAGATATAAAGCAAGCTTTGTTTAGGAACGCAGGCTATGGAGGGAAGTGTATGTAGGAGAGGAAGAGGAGGAAGAAGAAGGAGATGGATGTGAGATTTGTTGGAGAATAACTGTGACCAGTGCTTGGCTGGTTTTTTTTATTTATTCATAAACACTGTATTGATGTTAATTAATTTGATTTTAGGTGGAGGGAAAGGGTGATTAATATGTTAATTACTTTTGTTAATTAAATATTGATTACCTTTTTGATCTGTGTGTTGGCATTCTTGACTTTTCCTATGTCTGCTTTTGATTTTGATCACCTGCTCATCAATTTTTTAATTAGGAGGTGATTAATTTATTATAATGCCATCAATACTTTGATTAGATGCTAATCCATGTTAAGTCTGATCCTTTGCTTAGTTGTATGGCATTAATCTAAAATTTTGCGAGAAGTATGGGCATTTATTTTCAAAGGATTTACTTATGTACCACACAATGCTTATGAAGCTAAATATTAATATTTGCTTATCTAATACTTAAATCATTAATATAAAAACAGAAATATTATTATCACTAATTTTTAAAGATGAAATATAAATTTTCATGTATAAAAAATTTTAATATCTCACATTGATTTTCTTTTGTTGTAGATATTGTTATTAAAATTTAGGATGAATTTGAGGTAGAGTTCGAGGTGAGAAAATGCACTAGGAATATTTGAAAATTATGTTTTATATTTTGAATAATCTGTAGTTTGAAAATTATAGTTTTTTTTTAATCTGACTGATAATAAGTGTGTTTAGTCGTACCAATGAAAGTTTTATCGAGCCACGAGCTCATAATCAAACTTGAGAAATTTTCGAGCTCAAGTTTGAGCCTTGTTTGACTCAGCTCGATAGTTTATCGAGCTGTTTCGTTTACATTATGGTGAATTGTAATATATAGTGTATTATGTTATTGGTTTGATAGTTTATCGAGCTTTTTAAACTAGCTCCAACTTAACTTTAAATTGAGCCGAACTCGAGCATGAGCTCAATAGTGATTAAACAAACTTAACCTAATTAAGTAAAAATTCGACTTGTTTACACCCAGAGAGTGTAATGGCTACTAAAAAATTAGTCTTATTTTTCAAAAATAATAAATTATAATATCTATCATAATTTTTTATATAATAATTATTTATACAATAGTTTTATCATTATTTTTTCATATCGCCTCAAATATCAAATAAACTCTATCAGGTTTAGTCTACACTTATTTAGTTTATTTTGAAATGAATAGAATTTGGAATATATAATTGATATTTACATATTTATTTAAAAAATAATGATTTTAATATATATATATATATATATATATATATATATATATCAGCTGAATTTTGATTGAGGGAATTAATGAATAATATTTTTAGTAGGGCAGGTAGGGGACGGGGACACCCAGCATGGTCAAATACATACGTCTCAACTTGGCCTGCTGTTTCCTGGAGTAGGACGAAGGAGATATACGGATCTTGGTTTTATTAGGCTATGGATTATTATTATTTTTATCGCTGTGGATCTTATTCTCTGACAGGTCTTTGAGTGTTCAGTTCTACTTTAATGTTTAAAATTTTTAAAAAAAAATTTTAAATCTTTTTTTTAATTAAAATTTTATTTTTAATTAGTTCCGTTTGAAAATATTTTAAGAGAATCATATACATAATATAATATATATATATATATATTATTTATTTGATTTTCTTCCTCTTTTTTCTTACTTAAAAACCGATATTTAAATTTGAAAATATGTTTGATTTGCTATTTTTATTTTTTTACGTTAGAAATAAATTAATATATTCAAATATTTTAAAAAATCATATGAAATTTTACAATTATTTGAAATTATATATTAAAATAAGAAATATATACCTCGAGGAAATAAAAATAAAATAGAAATGAATAAATAATAAATAATCGAAATAAGTTGTTCAAGGAGCCCAGAATGTCAGCCCTTATTTTGTAAGCCCAAGGCCCGGATACAGAAAGCCCAATACCAACTTCGAGGACAGTAATTGCGAGTTGTATAATGTGTACTAAAGCCCAAAATAATCACGATGCCTGTTAGCTGAACTTTTTTAAACTTAATATATTAATTAACGTTTTTTAATTTTTAAGAATTAATCTTAATCACTAGAATTAGAAAGTTATGATCACTAATATCCTCAAACATAGAACAAGAAACTTTTTTTTATGATAATGATAGGTTAATGAGTTATTGGGAATTAATTTAAGCCATAGAGAGTTAATATATACATGCATTAAAGACTAATGTTCAAATTAGTAAAAAAACAATAAGTAGAAAATTATTTTATGCTAATTTTAATCTAACCATGTGTTTTAGTTTGAATAATCCTAATTATTTATAGCCAATTTGATTGGTAGATTGATTTGTTTGAGAAGTAAATCTATTTATTAACTCAAGATAAATGTAGATCAATTAATGTTTAGAAATAGAACAATCAATTGAGTATTAATTTTTTATATCAAGCAATTAATAAATGATTATTTGACATATTAAGCTTGTTAATAATGATTTAATTAACATTTTGTTGAAATATAAAATTTCAAATCATTCTAATTAATATGTAGGCGAATAAATTAATCAACTATATATCATAATCTTAAAAAAATTCCACTAATAATTCACATACCATATTAAACTAATTCATTCTTGTGTAAAATTTTAATATCATTTTTAAAGTAAGATCTTATATATATATATATATATATATATATATATATATATATATATATATATATCACATAAATTTTTTATATTTATATATTTAATATCCAAAATTTGATATTTATATGAATAATATATCATTTTTTAACATTAGATAAAAATATCATTAATTTTATTTTTTAAAAGAGGATATATTTTTATATATAATATGTAAAACCACCGCAGAGTGAAAGTTTACTTCTTACCTTATTTGTGAAATCCAGACACACACGTATTTAAAAAATAACAAAGAAAACTTGAATTTTACAAAAAATCTAAAAGAGGAAAAACCACGGCGAAATTTCAAGAAAAAAAAAGCTTCCACTATATATTTATTTTTTAGTACAAGTTTTCTTGATAACGGGATTACATAACCCAGATATGAGAAGGGTTGATAATGAGAATCCCAAAATCAAACAACAATACCATATAATGCTCGTCAGGTCAGTTGCTTGTGGTAATAAATAAATGATGGTGAACAATGGGGAACGTAGACCACGAATCATGAAGATCATGAGGTGATCGACGGATGATCACGCACATGACGGCCGAGTTGGCCGAAGGATCAGGCTTGGAGAATTTTCAAGCTTTAGAGCTCACTTCTCTCTCTTGCTTGACCCCCTTTCATATAAGGAATAAGGGCTATTTATTGATTGGAGGAGTGACGTCTCTGTAAATACATGAAAAATCGAAACCACTCCCCTTCATCAGACGTCACAAAATGATTCCTTTGATCATTTGATGTATTTTAAGCATTTGAATGCTCAGATGAAGTCAGAATTATAAAATCTCGGGCTTATTAGATCCAGCTCATCGAGATGCTCGATTTGACTATAAACACTCCATGTTTAAAAGCCATTTAGGGATTTAATTGATATCCCAAAATTTTCAATGATATTTTAAGTGCTTGATCTCAATCAGTTTTAACTTACTTTTGATATCAAGATTCGTACTTCGATTAGTGATATTTTAAGTGCCATATCAAGAAATATTAAATTATAATATAAGATTTATACATACATAAAAAGTATATAATATATATTTTAATTAATTATATATAGAGAGAGAGATCTTTTGACTACATTTTTACGAGAGGAGCATCATTAGGAGCCACAAATCGTCCGTGGGGGCTATTAATTTACATGTTTGCCCCCGAAAGAACTAACTATATAAATACACGTAGAAATCATGGTTCCGTTCGAAAAATTCCGCCCTTTTCTCTCGGCTCGTCCCGATGAGAGCGGATCGCTTCATTCCAGTTCAGCAATGTTCTTCCGAGTCCGTCTCCTCTCTCCCCTCTCCCAATATCTATTTCTCTCCTCCTCTGTCTTGTCTCTCCTCTTCTTCCAAGATCTGCTCCGATCAGAACCCTAGCTGCGCAAATCCCTCCTCGTGGTTCTTCTCTTCCTCGAAATCACAGATGCCCTTTTCTCTGTCTTTCAAACGGCGGCGGAAGGGCTGCGGGTTTGTCCGATCGAGGTGCACCCTTCGTTCTTGTAGGGCGTCTGGTGGAAGTGAGAGTTCTGGACCCGACGTGAGCGGCGATGATGACAGCGACCAGTACATCCAGGCCTTGCTTCTCGCTCCAGGTTTTATTGCTATCCCTGCATTGATCTGTTTCCTGGACGTCGTGCCACTGCTTAAATTAGGACTTTGGTGCGGATTTCCCACCTCTGTTTGTGCAGTATAGAGATTTGGATTAAGGGTTTTGTCAATTTAGGGTTTTGAACATTTATTACTTCAGTAGCATTTGGTTTGATGCTTATCTAAATTCTGATGGACTTTGTAGCTTCTTTGCCTTGAAGGAAACAGTTTATTACATGGTCGTCTAAGTGTATTAGAGCAAGGTTTTGTGGACTAACTGATAATGAAGGAGACCATTGAGCGCCTTTATTCTGTTTTTTTTATTAAGCTGTGGTTTAATTAGAGGGCATATATCTTTACATATTGATACGTGTTATATGCATTTTAATGTAATGTCTGATATTTCATTATTAGTTATATTTTCTTTGACGCAACTTTGATGTTACCCTCAACTTGCTGGTCTTATTAACTATTTTTTAGTGACTATTTAGTTTGAAGAAACCCACATTAGCTGAATATGTCTTCGAAAAGAAACTGAAAGTAGGAAATTGATGGCTTGGTGATGCAAAACAATCACGGCCTTCAGTTCTTTTCTAGATAAATAATTGCCATACGTCCATGCCAAAGTAATGTTTCAAAACATGTTTTAAATATCTTTCATGTTAAAAAATGTTATTAGGACACAACATATATTACCTTATTTGCCTTTAAACATTTTGGTATGTATCTAGGACACTTTTCTTTGTAAGAAGTGAGCTAGAATTTTATGAATTTGTCATATAATATTGCAACAAAGCATGATAGTTTTAATCCTCCTCTCTTGTTCCTTCCATTCTTTGATGTGTTCCCCATCACTTGCTCTCTTACGATTATATAGCATTGCTTCTTCTTTCCTCTTCTCCCTTGGTTTGCGTCCTCATTCCTTCAAGATTCATAAATATCAACAATCATTCTATTGCATCATCTCCACACATTTGATATTAGAACATATGGTCCTTGAGTTCATCTTAATGTTGGGGTATCATGATTTATGATGTAATGATGTGAGACAAAAAAAAAAAAAAGTTTGAGAGGTTTATGCTTCCATGTGTCTTCTGCACCAACATTCTCTCAACTAATTGGGGATCAACCATCTTAGATGGTTTTGCTGGGGCTTTTATAGCTGGAGGAGATGAGTTAGGAGTATTTTGCAGGGAGAGAGGATAATTCATGATCAAGCTTGCATCATTGTTTTCAACAAGTGATCTATGGTCATCATACGCAACATAGGCAAGAGATGTGTGATGATTGTCTTGAAGTCAGAATGTGAGAGAATATGTTGATAAGATATATTGAGTATTAACAGCTTGTCGATGTGCTGTGACAATCTTGCCTTTTGGGTTGTATGTGTTGGTGAGGTTAAGGTCGGGTATGATAATCAGAGGCATACGTCAAGTATGTGACATGTGTAGATTGTAAGCTTTACATGATTTGCTTGGGAGGTGTGGTTGGGTTGGTGTGAATGACCAATATGTTTCTACTAAGAGTCGGTAAGCATGTGGATAAATATTATTTTGTGGATATCAACTTACCTATTAAGAGATCTATTATCTTTCTTACTCATTATTTCAATTATTTGACTTTCATTTAAACCTTGAATTAATCATAAGTTATGATGTATTGACATTCCGGGTAATACGGTATATGATATTCAATATGTGTTGGATGTAGCTAGCATGTGTTCAAATAAGAAAAAATAAAAGAAAAAAAAATGATCACGAGTGATTGACATTGGTGTCCAAATACTTCATTAAATAAAAATAAAATTTATAGATTTATATTATATTTATTTAATATTTTGAATGCTTTCTCTCTCGATTTTGACTAGAAGTAGGGTGTGTCGACATGTTATTGGATTTGCAAGGAAGAAGTTTTTATTGTTGAAATTGGTTTGATTAAACATCAGGATTAAATAAATTATGTATGAGGCAGAATTAATTCTTAAATATGATAAATCTTGTGGATGATGAGATTTTAACAAATCTCGCTTTTTTAAATAGTTAAATAATCCTGATAAGCGTTGAGCATGCTTTTTCATTTATTAAGATGGTGTATTTTGTTGACCTCCATGCATGCACCACAAGTCAAATCGAGCTCACAATGGTGAATTAACGAGCTTTAGCGCACAAATCGGAGCTGAAATGCACTCGATGGTGTCAAAAAGTAGTTGAAAAGACCTCCGATCGATGAACGGACTCCGCCATCGCGATCAGAACATCGAAATTGATCCAAATATGTATATTGCACAATTCGATCGTCGACCGATCAAGAAGGGAGGTTGTCGAAGACTAACACGCATGTCGAGGTCAAGAAGTCACGATGATGCCCAAACAACTCCCGTTCGCAAAATTAATCACATCGTTAGCGTCGAAATGTCGAAACCTATCAAATGAGCTGATCTGCAGCGTATGCGTGAATATCGAGCAATCGATAAACAATCGGAATCGAGTTGAAATACAATCGATGTCACCAAAATCGATGAAAGAATATGATTCGACTTGCCATCACGTTAACGCCGAAATTGTCGAATACATCTTACATTACGTCAAGGAGAGCCGTCGTACACCGTATAGTCGGAAGCCGCTGATGCCCAAACGATCTGTTATTGATCGTTAGTGTCGGGTCAAACGATTAAATAAAATTGTTTCTTTCTACGAGCGTGAATAACGAAGCCAAAATTTGGCGAATTGACCGTTTTGATGTATCTAATCAAACGACTTGATCATGAAAACGGATAGCATCGTCGAATATCGAGTAACATAAAATCGACATAAATATTGTCTATGTGATGATGTCAGCGCGAAAATCTAAATTACGACAAATAAAATAATCAAAAAAATAAATCTTATAAATACCACCTCTTATTCCCTAACCCTAACCTCTATTCTCCCCTAAAATCCCTCCGACTCGCTCTCTCTCTCTCTGCGATCTTGTTAGTGCTTTCAGATTGCATCCGGTGAAGCGCTGACGGCGTCTCTCGCCGTGGAACCCGTCCGTTCTTATTCATGCACGCTGACGGACGATCGCCTTTGCGTCGATGCAGATGTCCCCGACGACTGCCATCACGCCGCTCTCTCGGTCTCGTGGTTGACCGTAGCCCCCGCGTCGCCCGCACTCCTCCACGCTCGCGCACGTGTTATAAGTACCCGTGCCGCAAAAAATCAGTTGCAGTGTGTAAATCTACACATTTTTTTGCGTGTGAAAATTTGTTTTAAGCAGTCTTGAGCCATACACGCCTGTTGGCATGGTGGGATATTAAATTCGCGGTTTATACCACTTTACGCCTTTCTTGGCGTGATGTAAAATACCAAAGTACCTCTATCGGGACGATGAGGGATGTTGTTAAATCTTTGTCAAATTTCACCGGCGATGACCCACGACGATAATAAAATCCGATATAAAATTGCTATTTAAATCATCAGGTGTATAAGTATTACGCCTTTTCTTGGCGTGGCGAAATCTGTTCAAGTAATTTAAAAGCCATACGCCTTTCTTGGCATGGGAAGAATCTTCATCGTAGTTTATCATCGCCTTTCTTGGCGTGTGAAGACAAATACAAGTAGCCTCGTGCAAAGGGATCTTGAAATGTGTCAAACTTTTACACTGACATGAGACATAAACAACTTAATAAAAATTCAACAATAAAGCTAGAATTAATATTTTAACTTGACATTATAAGTATATAAGTACTTGTACATGTTCTTGGCGTGACAGAGAAATATGTGTTTCATACAAGTACTTCAGAGACCTGTATATATCTTTTTTGACATGATGGACGACGCATTCGACCATGGTGTTTTCACCACCCATTTATACTTTTCTTGGCATGGTGGGCGGGCCCAGCCCCCATTGTAGCCCTTATGTAGGGACGACGCCCGGAGGCTATTGAAATATTATCAAAATTTTATCTAAAAATTTATACTTGTAATGAAATTCAGTTAAAACAAGTAATATTATACAAATCCTTTAAGTTCAAATTAATGCCGAGTCAAATACTGGCCTGCCCGACATTATGTTTGCATGAACTAGTGTCGAGGATCTTGCGGGTTGATTCTGGTTGTGTCTTGGATATGTTAATAAAACCTAAAAAAATCTAATGATGTTATTATAATATATTCAACCTAATAAAATATAAATTAATTACTATTATGACACAGATCGATCATTATTATTAATACTAGACAAGATATAAACAACAACAATAAACCTCAATGATATTTGTGTTAAATGAAGATTTCCCGAAGATACTTCCATCAAAATATTACAATTTCATTTGATTAACTTAGGCGACATCAATCTAAGTGCAGAATTTAAAATATCATTGAGCTATGAATGTCTAAGTGAAATTCAATATTAAAAACTTAAAGTTAAAACCTTAACTCGCCTTTCACAATTATTTGTCGGAGGTGACAAATTAAGAAAAACAACTACAAAAGAGAAGTCAAATCAATCCACAACTATGTTTCTCTCAAACAATCTCATCGCCGGATGTGACGTGTCCTCATTGCGTGGCTTCCAGAAACCACGTGATCGATTCGATCGAGTCTTGTGGTGGTTGTCCAAATACTCGCTATATCACTCCGGTAGCATGTATATCTCAATTCTCGTCCTTTGAGTTGTATATGGGATATCTTGATTGGGCAAAATCTCATCAAGGTAGACGTTTAATCTCCTTGACAAACAACACCCCAGTCTATGAGGATTTCTGGGCGACGTACCCATGTGTTGAGATAAAGATTCTTCTCGGTTGGGTCGATAAATCATTAGTAGTAGCTCACGAGATAAAAAACCATGATCTAGACGGACGCCATCGTCCCCAACCATTCACTTTAGTTAAATATAAAACAACAACAATAACAAGCCTTAATCCCACTAGGTGTCGGCTCCATTATCAGATCCTTGTATCACATTAAGTTAAAATTCTCATTTAATTCATATCAAGATCATTTTTATACATCCTAACCAAATCTTTTTTAGGTCTACCTCTACCTTTCTTAACATAAGGCAAATCTAATGCATCTACTCTCCTAATTCGGTCATGACGGACGATTGCTTTATGTGGCCAAACCATCTAAGGCACTCTCCTAATCTTATCTACCAAATTTTTTCCAACATACTATTTTGCATTCTATCTCAAGAGTAAAGCCTCATCCACCGAGCATCCTCATCTCTGTAACACTTAACTTAGTCTTATGCTTCTTTTATTAGTCAACATTCGCCATAAGTCATTGCAGGTCTTATCACCATCTTATAAAATTTTTCCTAAGTTTAAATTAACTTTTCTATACATAATGGATGCATTCCTCCACTTCAACCATCCAACTTGAATTCTAATAACATCTCCATCTATTTCACCATCATTTTGAACAATAGGCATAAATATCAATCTTATCTTATTAATGACTTGATCACCCAAAGTCATAACACTACCACTAAAACTTCTACAACTAAAATTACACTCCATATATTCGCTTTAGATCTACTTAAACAAAACCTTTGTTTAAAGTTGATCTCCATAATTCAAGTTTGTTGGACTCCTCAGTCTTATCAACAAGAAGAATGTCATGAAAAGCATACACCAAGGTACATCTTCTTGTAAATGCCTCGTAAGAACATCCATAACTAAAGTAAGAAGATAAGGGCTTAATGTTGATCCTTGATGTAATCCAACCAAATAGAAAAATATTTTGTCAATCCTCCTGTGTTTGGACACAAGTAATGCTCAGTATACATATCCTTAATGACTTGAATATAACCAATATTAACTCCTTTTCCGCTCTAACTCTCCAAAGAACATCTCTTGAGACTTTATCATAAGCTTTCTCTAAATCAATAAATATCATATGTAGATCCTTCTTACTTTCTCTATGCTTCTCCATCAAACCTCTTAACAAATGTATATCATCCATAGTAGATCTACGGCATGAAACCAAACTGATTGAAACTTAGTATCACATCGTAATTTATGCTCATTACTCTCCATAATTTTAATGTATGACACATTAATTTAATTCTCTATAATTTGCACACTCTTGTATCATCTTTATTCTTAAATATAGAAACAAACTCTTTCTCCACTCATCATCTTTTAGTCTTTAAAATAATATTAAAAGATTTGTAAGAAATTCGATCTAACCATTTTACACATCTATGAATATTATCCGGTCCTCTCGCATTTCATTTTCTTTAAAAGCTTAATTTCAGATTACTTAATCTGACGATAAAAAATAAAATTTCTATTTTGTTTATGGTATTAAGATTACTAAAATCAATACTTTCGGATCCTTCATTGAAAAGTTGATCAAATACCTCATCCAAATTATTTTCAATATCTTTTCCAGACTTTATTATTTTCATCCTTATCATACCTTGACCCATGTCTTTTCTTCATCTCTCTTTACTTGCTAACTTATACATCTTTCACTTTCTTTTTGATCTATCATTGTATAAATCACTAAAAGTAAATTTTTTTCGTCATATATTCGCTTTCTTAATCTCTTACTTTATATCTTTCCTCTCCAATTTTTTACATCTAAACCAAGTTTTATAACAATGTTTTTTATTTCTATCTTTTCTCCTCACTCATTTTATTCTTAAAGAAGTTTTTCCTTTTTGATCTCCACATCTCTTGAACTTTCTTAATTTCACGATATTTTTTTTTCGCATAACGTTCTTCCTTATGAATATCCCAAATTCTAATTTCTTGTAATTCTTAAAAATATTTTATTTGTTTTAAGTCTCCCATCATAGAATGATAATTTAGTTTATTTTTTTCTCAATCTTTCATCTTAAAAAATCTAAAACTAATAGTCGATGTTAGTCTTAAAATTTCACTGGAATGATTCTAATCTTTCTGATCTAAGCGATCTATTTTTTTATCGAAAATAATCAATTTGTGTTTTTACTGATCCATTTTTATAAGTAATAATATGTTCATCTCTTTTCTTAAATAAAATATTATACAAAATCATGTAAGAAAATCTAATATAGTTACCTTCTTCATTAGTACTCAAATTCATAACCACCATGAATCTTTTAAAATCTTCTACCACTTTACCAAACGTCCATTTAAATCTCCAATAAATATTTTTTCTTCAGATATCTTTTTGTATTGCCTAATTCATTTAAAATTTTTCTTTGAGCTCTCCAAATCTACTTGAGGAGTATGACACTTATAATATTGATAATCTTAGTATCACATAATCTTTAATATAATTTTATCTCCACTTCTATTAATCTTTATAACATTATCCTTAAACTTTTATCTATAATCTACACCATTTTAGTTCGACTTTTACCGAATACCAAAGTTTAAAACCTAAACTATCAATCTCTTGGCCTTCTCACCAACCCATTTAGTTTTCACATAAAATATTTATCTTTCTATGAACATAATATCTATTAATTTCATTAATTTACCGTAAGAGTACCTATATTAAGATCTAACCTAATTAGTTTCTGGACTAACTTCTTTGCCGCATCCGTCCATAATGTGGGAACCCTTTAACTTTTGCACCCGGTAGATCGCTTTCTAGACATTTTTCATATTCAATCTGATGCGTCCCGGGATGCAGCATTAACACAATGATTTAAAGGATTCATGTCATGATTATTTCGACAAATTTTACGCTAGCTGTTTACTACCTAACGCAACCCTCCACTTTTTGCATCCGGACTTGGGACCGACAAATATAATGAATTTCATAAATCTAAATTCCAAAATCTTCTTTATTATCGCTTACACTAATGTAACATTAACCTTAATCAAAAGTTCGTCTCGATTCTTAGAGGAGTAATTAATATGGTTAGCGTCATAGAAACCTATAAAGCCCTCATAAAATGAGGTAAATCTCAGGTAGTGTCTTATCTACTATTCCATCCGCCTCCGAAAGTTTCAGACATTTAAATCACTCTCTTCTTGAGATTGCAATTTTGGGCCACATATTTCTTTATAAGTGTATAATACATAGAGGTTTTGGCTTATGTTGATATATTTTTATATGCATTATGTAAAATATAATAAAAGATAATTATTTTTAATATTAATTATATATATATATATATAATTTTTAAGATATTAAAATTATAATGGCGTATCTAATGCATATTCGTGTTCTATATTGATAGTATTAAATGTGTTTCGTCACTATATCACTATATTGTGTTATGTTAGTATCTTCGTATTCATATTTGTGCATTATAGATCATAAGACTTTTGCTTAATTTAACATAATAATTAAGGTATTGATTGAGATAATTAGCTAATATTAAATTCATAATTAACATTAATTAAATAAATTGGGCCTTATGCTTGATTAATTCAACCCAATTGATGATATAAAATTTCATTATATTAGTTGAACGTGCGAGAATGACTTAAAGCAAGATTTGAACTCTTTTTTTTTTTTTTTATCCGACTAAGTCTGTAAGGTGTGACTTTATTATGGTGTAGGAAGATTTCAAACCTAAAATCTTGGCAGCTATTTTCAAGGTCCTTTCAAACTCATCTAATTGGCACCCATACTCTAATTATGTTTCAATACATGTAGTTATAGTTTAGTTTATTAGTAAGTTATTTATTTCAGTTAAAGACCAAATTTTTAATCAAAATATTACAGGCTTTATTAATTAGGCTATATTTTAAATGCTAATTTCCATATCAGTTTGATTATGCCTAAAGTTGTATGTCATGCTCTTTATTAATTTGATAAAATCATAACTAGGGGGAATTAAGATCTTGGTAAATTCAAGATGAGCCCACCACCTAGAGTTTGAGAGTTTGATGTAATGATTAACTATAATTGGGTTTCAATTACCTTGATTATCTGCTTGGTTGATTACATGGGATTAATTAGCTCTATTTTTATGGCAAACATTTTATAGGTTTCTTGACAAAATTATATATTTATATTTCCTTTTGCTTATGGTTCTTTTATGCTGTTTAATTTGGTAATATGCTTCCACAATTGCTTATTAGTGCACTCTAAAGGATCGTTATCAACTAGAATAGTAACTGATCATTATAAGAAAATTAAAATTATATATGAAGTATTTATAATATTATTTTTGAAAACAAATGACAAAATTATTTTTTTTTTTTGAGCAAGCCTAAAATATTAAGATATGAGGCAAATTAAAGATAAAAACATTCAAGAAAGAACTATAGATACAAAAATTAGGGTTAAAGAGTAAAGTAAAAACAACATCTAAAGTGTAAAGTAAAGAGAGGAAGAATTGTTGAGAGTGTTTGTAATAATCTTTTGAATTGAGGGACTTTTATGGTGCTATAGTGGAGATAGAAAGGACAACAAAAATGGTGAGTGTAGATGACATGGATAAGTAATAGAGTTGCAAACATTGAGTAGCAACGTACAAATATTCTTCCTCACATGTGAGATGGAGACTAAGGGTCTGTTTGGGGTAGTTGCAGTAGTATTAAAATATAGCGGTGAAGTAGTTGCAAAAAAAGTTTGTGGTGAGTACCATAATTTTTTTTTAATTTTAAAAATGTCAGACTCCAGCTTTCTAGTAGTCACTACATCCTACCATATCAAGTTGGAAAACACAACTCTCTCACCACAGAGTTTCCAAAATGTGGCCAGAATGCAGTTTCTCGAATGACACTTATGGTGCGTTTTCGCATCTCACTGCACCACACCTTTGCCCCAAACACACCCTAAATTTATATGGGGAGAAAAGAATTAGGGAGGATGCAAACTAATGATGATTTGATGATCAAGATAGCAACAAAGAGGAAATAAGAGATTTGCAGAGTCAAATCAACAGCAAGTTGATGCAAGAAACAATATTTTACATGGCTTGAATTTCAAACTTGTTTACTATACAGCTTAAGCTGAAAATTTTACTAAATTGAAAACAAGTTATTTACGTTGTCCCTATTGATGCATACCTCAACAATGTTGTGCATTATTGACAACATTCGACTTTGATTTTTATTATAAAATAGAAGACATATTTTAGCACTTTGAACGTGTGGCATGACATGGAGGCTTTTTTGTGCCGTGAATGACATGCCATTCACAATCCTCAAGTGTCAGGACCCTCTACATCCAAACATTTAACATATATGATTAAACAAAATGAGTTTTTAAGATTTTGATAATTATCCTTATAGCCATCTTGGTTATTACTATCAAGGTCATTCATCATATTATGGTCAATCCCCCATATTTTTTGGAATCATATCAATCTAGGCACTCCACATGCGGTATCTATGGTGAATATGAATATAAGCATATCTCTAAAATAAATAATCTAGTTGACATTCCCCATATTCTTATTGTGATCACTACCCCTAAGAGCATTAGGCTAATGAATCATATGCTTTATTTCATGATTGTTTTAGATTATACCATGGCCATCATGTATACTGTCATCATCAATATGATACTCATCCTTGGCCAAATTATTTTGATTAATCTCTTATATATCATCAAATGATCAATATACATTTATTGATAGACTTGATACTCCCACGTGCAAGCTTGAGTATTACAAAAATTGCAATAATCCTGTCCACTTTCCCCACATACTCATGCTATTGAGGATGGATGTTAGTTGCTTATGGCCAAAGCCTAATTGTGATGATGTACTTGTACTTGAGCTTTATTTTTGTGCCAGAATTTAAGTTGGAGTTCCAAGAAAAACTTTTTTTAACATGAGGATTGATCAATTGAAGGTTATTATGGTAATGAATGATTGGGATCTTTAGAGGATTGTTAGTTGCTAGATTTGAAGTATCTCAGTCCAAGCTCTGTTCCGATCTAGTTACTGAGCTTGATCTTGAGATCATGTCAGAGCAGAATGTCAGCTTTCTATCACCTATAGCTTTAGATGGAGATACAAATTATTCAACAACCTTTTGTTTCCATTAATAGTTAAGGTCAACTTTGTTCTACTATTGCCACCTCCTTCAAATTGTCATGCATTTGTTATTCTTATTCCTGATCATATGCATCAACTTGATGACAAGTGACCTAGGGCTGAAGCTCTCATATTTCTTCATAGGTGTACAGATTTTCTTCACTGTTGCCAAATGAGATGCTCTGTTCTATTTTGGTCTATACCACCACCATTACCTCTACATGGCCTTCAAACTTTTTAGAAAATTGCAGGACCCTCACACCCTTCTGTTTTCCTCCACGCCATTGTCAGATGCGTCCCTACCAAAATAGTTTTCAACATGTGTTAATATGCTACATGTTTTAAATATGTAATAAGGGCACATCATATCTTCTCTTGTTTCTGCTAAATATTTAATGTATATATTAAGGATTCTCTTGCATATTAATGGTCACTTAGGATTGTATGAATTAGTTGAAGAATGCTGAAACAGGTTTGGTTGCTTGAATCTTCCTCTCCTTTTCCACCCTCTCTTTGGTATGTGTTCACTCTCTCTTTTTATCTCCCTTTAAGGTTGTGATGCTTTCTTACTCTCTTGTCTTCTCCCATCGAGATTTGTAAATATCAACAATCATTTTACCATGTTCACTCTACTTTATGAAATAAATCAACGTTGGAATGGAAGTTAATTCATGGAAGATAATGGTGAAGAATCAGTTATAGAGCTGAGCACCTTCAAAGTTGAGGCATAATTTTTAGTTCTATAAAGAAAATGGGAAGAAGTATTCTTAGAGGCTTAATCATTACGGATAAGGGAACTTATGATAATTATTCTAGAGGCAAGCACGTTAAAGTTGTCAATATATCCTCTTGAATGGCGAAGTTGAATTGTTTCTAAGACAGTTTTATATTGATACCTATACATGTTTCTGAGCAGAAATTCCTAAACCAGAGACCTCTCTTCAGATTAGCAAGATGTAGGGCTTAAGTTTCTTTCTGTTTCAATTTAATTGATAAATTTCGTGTTTTCTCTTTCTGATTTCAGTTATTTCTACTATGATTTCTCATGCAGAGACGGTCAGGCATTACAACTTGTGGAAGCAAGGTTTTATAGAAGACACTAAGTGGCATTCAGCTACTCAAAAATATCCCCTTTCTAGTCACAGAAGAGGAGTAGACTTCAACCTTCATTCTATTGGTCATGGCTTTCTAAGGAGATTTCAGAGTCCAACTGTTTTTCTGAAAATTGCTTGCGATGGAGATCTATTATTGCCTATAATTGTAGGTATGCAAATATGATGACGACTAGATTCTGCTTCTGGAATCCTGCAATTGCCTTCTAGTTTGGAAATCTTTCCTTTTTCTTTTACGGACTAATGATTTCTTTTCATTTTTTTAATGAAGGGGAGTTTGCTATTATTAGGCTCATTGATGCTTTTGCTGGTGAAGAACATGAGGTATCTTGTTTATATTTACTTTTAGACTTGCTTGATGGTTCTGATGTGAGTTTAATGCAGGAATGCCCAGATCAGTTTCAATTTGTCAAAAATATTGCGAGAACATTCGGCTATGAGGTTAGAATTTTTGCAGTACTAAAAAGTACTGGATTCAACTTTTTGGGGATGCTTTATTTATTTTTTTTGTTGTACTCTAGGGCCTAATGCAAAAGGAAATGAAGCTAGCTGACTTGCTGTCTAGGCTCATATCCACCTAATACTCCGCATAAGGACTTCCAGTCCAAAATATGCTGATGAACCACTTTAGCTGAATTTTCTTGTCATTACAAATCATGATGGTCAACAATTTTTCGCTGAAACAAATTGAACTTCTCATGTGCGAATGCAATAAAATACCTTAAGCTTGGGAGTTTTGACTTGTTGATCTAAACGATTAACACTTTCAAAGTGAAAGTGTTTAGCAGCAATGATTCATTGACTTCTATTCTAGGTGGTTCAGTTGTTGCAATCTATGTTGTGGCAGGCATTGTACCTTCTTTTATGCGTGTAAATATGGAAATTGTTGGGTTGATTTAACTATCTTTCCCATGCTTTCTTTGCAAAAATGTGATTAGAAGAGAAGATATCTAGCAATGATCAATTCATTTATGAGAATGTACTATTCCACTTAAGTAGAAGTTAATTAGACATTGATTTATAAATATTTAATTGTGATCCTCATGAAGGAAATTATTTTCTTTTCAGGTAAAGATGGTGCGCATTACAAATAGGGTGGTCAACACATACTATGCACGCATTTATCTCAGAAAGGTGGTGGAGAGTAATTGCTTTTGTATCCATAGTCATGATAACTTTTGATAGGCATCCCCAGAATGGGTAGGGGTGGGGGTCCAGTGGTGCGAACTACATAATGACAGTGTGGTCTCTCCATAGGACCACCTGGGGATAGTCGCAAGGCTGCATTATTTTAAAAATTAATTAATAGTAGATTTCAATTTATGTGATTCATCATGCTTAGTTAATAGTTGGTATAAAGTGACTTCTCAGAGAGGTGGGCATGGTGCAGTGGTTAAGCTTCTTCTAATGTATGCTTGAGGTTTCATGTGTGAGTCATAGAAACAACTTCTTTGCATTTACTGGGGTAAGACATTGCGTACATCTACCAGTCCCCATATCTTGCATTAGAGGGAGCTCCATGCACTGGGTACGCCCTCTTTCTACTTGCTTCTTAGAGAATCATTCTTTATCTTTTGATTTAATAATTTGCAGGCTGCAGACAATACCAATATAAGCATTGATGCCCGTCCCTCAGATGCATTAAATATTGCAGAAAGATTCAAGGTACTGTTTTTATATGCTTAAGCTGTTCTCTTGTTCTGCAAATAGTTTTAGTATAGGAAAGTATTTCTTGATATGGCTCTACCACCCTATACATAATGTATTTATCTTCTATTTAAGTTGCAAGTAATTAGCTTTGGAGTTTATAATATATGTAACATTAGCTGTATCCGAATTCATCTTTGCACAGGCTCCAATTTATGTTAACAAGGAAATTGTTGTGAAAGATGCTATTAAAGTTGTTTATGGAAATTGGAGGGCAAGAAGTACAAAGATGGTTTATGATGTATCTCTAGACAGGTACTGTTCATTGTTTATATTTTCTGTTGCTTTTATTTTAGTGTATTCTGGAATTTGGTGCTAATTTTAGGGATAATAAAAAGCTGCAAAGTAGCCATTTTAAAAAGATTTCTTTGTGTTTGACATATTATGGTTGCATTTGTGAAACACTTTTTGGCTCTTTGCTTGGATTATAGCAATGATTGCAAGTATTTTTTTTCCTCTCATTTTTGGGATTTATTTTTACCACTCATATCCATAAGTTGAGATTTTATGTATTAAGTGGTATTTGACTGAATTACTCGCAACAACTTCTAAGGCTTTTTATTCTTTGCTTTATAAGTAGGAAATGAATGATTTTTAGAATTGCTCGTCATTTACTTGTGAGCTTGCTTAATTAAATTCAGTGTAGTTACATATGACACAATTTTTTCTCATGCTATGTGTGACTTTTTGATGATGGCTATCAGATCCTGGTATATGTTTGGCATCGATTAGATGATTGATTAGATATTTTATTTTAGAGTTTTGTGTTTATGGAATATTTGAATTTATTTGTGGCCACCCTATGGTTACTTCATTATAAATATGACAACACGGCTTGGATGAGATCTTTTTTATTTTTGAATGAAAATAATTTGAACATTGAGTTTTTTGATCTCGTTCTCTCAATTGCTAGTTCTTCCTCAAGTTTTTCTTTATTGCTTGATCTTCAAGTTTTTCTCTATTGCTTGATCTTCCACACAAGTCGACTGCCCTCTGTGTGAATCACTCGCTGCTGCATTCATATGCGTATTCTTATGATTGCTACATATCTTGTGTGCCTCTGCTCACTTGCTTGCCGCTTTCATTCACGTTAGTTAAGCCAACTATCGATTACAACCGTTACTATTATTCACCATTTCGAACCATTTTACATGGACTTCTATTTTTTGTAAGATGGAATTCAAAACCTTGACAAAAATATGTTGTTATATGCAACACTGGCTAGCAACCAACTATAAATACTTCAGATTTTTAATCATATGATTATCCATAAAATTGTATTTTGCCTTTTCCTTTTGCAGTGCATCTAAGCTTTGCCTTTTCCTTTTGCAGTGCACCAGAAGAACCAGATCCGCTTATTGAGGAGTTTGGTTTGGTTCTAAAGATGGACAAAGCAGTACAAGAGGAGAGATTTGAAGATGCAGGCACGTGTTAGTAAGCATTCATTGTGTATGAAATGTTTATAGCAATTAATCTAATTTATTTATTTTCTTGTAGTGTTGTGGAGGGACAAGCTCATAAAGCTAAGAGTTCCTAGGCAGGAGATGTAGATATTGTTCAATTGAGGTACCCGTCTTTTTAACTTTCTCATAACAAAGAATCGTATGATTGAATGAGTTCCATATTTTTTAAATATCAATTTCATGATGCTTTTTTTTCATTATCATATCATTTTAACTGGATAAGAATGATTTCTTCATGTTTTTTTTATTTTTGATTTATCCGATATCAAATTAAACCTTGAGCGTTTTTTTATAGAATGAAGTGACTTCTACAGTCTAATATCGTAACAATAAAACAAATGTGTAACTAAGGGAAAATCTTATTAAATAAATACCAATAAGGTCAACTCTACTGTATGGATTTAAGAGTTGCGTATGGAACACAATTCTAGTAGGTAAATGTTGTGGGTAGGGCTGCAAATGGGCCGAGTCGAGCTTGTCCTTGTTCGAGTTCAAATTTGCTTACCATTATCAAGCTTGAGCTTGTTTAAAAAAATGTAGTTCAAGCTCAGCTCGAAGTTTGTTCACTAGTTCGGTTTAAATTAGGATTATTGAACATGTTAATGAGCAGCTCATTTAATGAAATAAATAAGTTTTAATCAAGCCTTAGTCGAGCTTGTCCGCGAGAGCTTGTTTAGAAATATACGAGTTGTATCAATTAAAGGTTATTAAGCCTAAAAAATCTAATCAATACAATTCAGGAACAATCCATAGTCGAGCTGTTATCGAGCTTCTTAACGAGTTTGTTCATGAGCTTTAAACGATATTGTTCATGAATATAAATAACCAAACAACAAATTCTAAGTTGTTCATTTAGTAATCGAGTATTTAGAAAAGTATTCAAGCTCATTTGATTAGTTAATTAAACAATCATGAACAAGCTTTAATTGAGTTGAGTCAGGAGCAGCTTGTCGAACGATTCATTTGCCACCTTAGTGGTGGGAACGGTGTTCTATGATATATGAATGATATAAGCGGGCATGATAATTTAAAAAACCATGAATAGATATTGGAATCTGTGCCATATTGATAGTTTTTTGACGAATCTTTTGAAAAAAAAAAGGCAGGATAAATTGAGAATAACATGTTTTACAAAGCATGGGAACTTTTGGTTAGACAACATCAAATTGAACCAACATTTTTTCATAGATTTTTTCTGTCCTTTGTTTTAGGAAAATCTAATACTAATAGATGAATAGTCATTCAATGAAGAAAAAAATCATTTTACTATTTTTTTTCTCTTTCTCATCAGAATTCCAATGAAGCATATGATCCAATCATTAAGATTGTTAATGAAAAATGAGCAAGTCTTGATATATTAAATAGATTAGTTGAGAAATAAAGATAGAAAAGATTTGGTTCCAAGTTATAATATGACTAGCTATGTGATTGAGGAGAAGAATCTTGTAGATTCAAAGATTCTGCACTAGAACGCAAGCGATATTAAGAATAAGAAGAATAACGCTCGATCGATTAAATTAAAAAAAAATCAATTACAATCCAAACATAAGAAACTGACAAAACTGGAAGGATGGATCAACCTGCAAATTAAAAGTAGATGAGAGAAGGCTTGTGGTCTAAACTAATGGCAATGTTTTCTATGCTGCCTTTTATCTTAAGATTGACTATTAGATTGGGTGTAAATGGTTTGTTAATTATCTGATTCAGTCATATTATACAATAGAAACTTGGCGTCACCTATAAGAGGTTTGAACCTCCTGTAACTGTTTTAGAATTAGACATTATAGTTGAGTAGATACAATTCTAGCTATCTAGACGAGAATACAATCATCATAATTAGTAGTTGGTATTTGGGGAATTTGCACATATCACATAATTCTTATGTATCTACATATAAAACACCTAAATTTTAATATTTATATGTAACACTTAAATCTTTAATATCAAATCAAAAGTATCACGATCACTATCTTTTTTAAAGCACAATACACCCTTCAAAGCATAAGAAAATGTTGTATAAGTAAATATAAATTTTTGGGTGTAATAGGTAAATGCACAAGAATTGTGCACTGTGTATGTAAATCTTTATTCGTATTATTCTAACTATTTTGGATCAGCTCATATTCCATTGCCGTCTATATCCTAAACTATTTGCATTGAGTGATCATACCATTGATCCTATCAAAACTCAATTAAAAATCGGACCACCCATGAATTTGAATTGTCCATTGACCGGTCTGATTAACTTTAAATATTCTTAATTTTTAAATATATTTAATATACATATCTTTAGATATATAATAGATATATAATTATGTCTTAATAAATTATTTTTAAATTTATAATTATTAAAATATTATATATATTATTATTTTATTATATATTTATACTATTATATAATTTATTTAATTATATCATCCCTTAATTTTTTGATTTAAAAATTATTGAACTTTGAACCTCTCTTCATCAGGTTCGGTTTTCACATCTTTAGGTGAGAGTAGTACTATCTTGGATAAATCTCAGGGGTAATAAAATGACGGAAAGTATTTGTTGTTATTTGATGCACAAACACAACATGATAATTTAACATAACAATGCAATACACTTATTAACTTTTTTTAAAATACGGGACATTGACATTCATTGGACACAATATTATAATAATAATTAAGAATCATGTGTATAAATTAAATAGATAAAATATTAAAAATAATAAAAATAAGTCATTTAATTAAATAAATTACTTAAGTTATATATATATATATATATATATATATATATAAAACTTAAGTAATTTATTTTATTATACTTTAATAATTTTAATAAATAAAATTTATTATCAATTCTGAATTTATAAATTTAATTATAATTTTTTAATAATTTTAATTATTTATAATAAATATATATTATTATTTTCTTTTGTTCAAATATCATTCTCTAAATTTCTAAAACTCTCTACAATAATTTAAAATATTTTTTTATATAATTTTAATTCAATTATTTAGGGCACGTTTGTCTCTTTAATTTTTTTATAATTATTTTAATTGACTTTTTTCGCAGATCCGTGTCTTCATTTTGATTTTTCTCTTTTTTAATGTCATATCATGGGCTATAATTCATATAGGATGTGTTTATTCTTTTTTTTTTTTTTTTGTGACAGAGGTAATATTCTTGGTTAGATTATATTAGTAATTGACAGAATTGACAATGATATTAAAAATCAGGAGGTTCTATAGAAGCTATTATGAATATCAAAGCTAAGATCGTTTATGTTTTGATTTTGGATTTTGCTGGTATACTGTTTTAAATTCTCAGATTTACTGTTGTGCTACTCAATTATTTATAATTATTGGCATTACCATTATGTTGTTTTGACACTTATAAAAATACCTTCCATAATTTGTTTATTTAAATCTAAGAGGATATTTCATTTAAGGTCTTTATTAAATAATAAAATTTAGTTAAAGTCGTAGGATTTTTTATTATTATTTCATTTTAGGTCAACAGATAAATCCTGAAGTAACAGAATTTCTTTTGGGTAAGAATATCGTCAAATTAGTGGGGTTTAAATGAGTCGAGATTAAATTTGAGCTTGAGCTGACTCATGAATGAGCTAGTAACTAATTTAAGTATGAAAGAAATAAAATAAGTAAAAAAATAATTTGAAATTGGTTGATATAATATATTTTAAGTATATTTTTGATGAATGTTTTATTAAATGAGTTTGCTCGCAAGCTAACGAGCCGAGTAGTTTCATTGAATTTGACTCATGAGCCTTGGTCGATCCACAAGCAGGCTCCACTCCTGTATACCGTTACTCCAAATTCTATTAAGGTGAATTAAAGATAAATTCCTTAATTATAGAGTTTCATCTTAATTAAAATTGGTTGAGAATGTTCTTATCGAGTGTTGTTTGCTGTCCTTGAGCATGTATTTTATATTTCCTTATAAAAGTATACTCATTTGTAATTTACAAGACAGTTAATTTTAATTTCTCTTTTAATTTCTCTTGATTCTCTGACCTGTTGCTGATGTTGAATTAGGTTCAATATTGGAGGATCAGGAAATCAGAAAATGGTAAATAAGAAAGTTAATTTATACGCCCGCATCTTCTCTTTTTGTAAAGCTGTATATGATTGGGTTTGACAATTTAATATATTTTTTAGTCAAATATTTCTCCTAGCAACAACTGGTGAATATAACTGTTATTTAAGTTGCAGGAAAATGTCTCATTTAAAGTCTTTATTTTTTAAAAAGGGTATGTATTTCCATACATTAGCGGACATTTTTTATATTTTTATATGCCTAACATTTAAATTTCATATTTATTTAAATAATATTTAATTCTTTATTATTATAACAAAAACATTTTAATAAAAAAATTGTTTTTTTGAGGCACTTGCACTATAACCGTAAAAATCCCTTCAGTATTTTAGTATGTTCTACTAAATGGAGATCTGAAATCTTGGTTAAAAAATTTAAGCATGAATTGAGCTTCTTCTGAGATTTATATACTTTTTTATATAATTAGTTAAAATTATTTTCCATTTATAAAATAAGTGAATAATCTCATCAACGTTGGCTGATAATATTAGTTTTTTCAATATAGTATATGATCAAGTTAATTTTGCATTATACTTATCAACGAAGTAACAAAGAAGGTATCAGCTTTTATTTTATATGCCGTACTATGAAAGTAAAAGCAATAAACTCGATTAATGGTGTATTAAGTCAGATCTTTTTTTTTTCTTTCATGTCCTGATATATAAGATATATAGGCACCCTTCTCAAGATTATGGGTTTTAGCAATTTTGTGCAGCAATTAAAAAGCGCCAAGCACTGAATAAATTAATGATGACGATGCACTTTATTTGATAAAAAATGTTATAAGATGAGTAATATGTACAATTGATTAACTAAATTTTAATTATTTTATATTTAATTCAAAATAATATTAATGAAGCTCATTTTAAGAAGGTAAAAATTCTATACATGTGTTTTGAAGGCTCTTTAATTGTACATCACTAAGAGCTTTAATTTTCATTCAAAGGAATGTAGCGAATTAAATTCCGATGAATGCTTCTCAGAATAATCGAACAAACGATTCGACAATTCCACTGTGATAACTTCAATTTATATGAAACAATGTACTCTCTATCCAAATGTTGTTTTACTTTTCAGGATATTCAAATTTTAATAGTTTCAAAATAATTAAATATGTTCGATTTTATTTTATGCAATTATAGTAAAAAAAATTTCCAAAGCAGTGTAAACGGTAAACATAAAAGTTCCATCTTTTGGATCATTGAAGTCCTAAACTTGACAATTGATGAGGTATTAACTTGTAAAATTGCTTGGCGTCAAGTTTCCCTCCACAAATGGTGTATGCATTAAATTATTGAAATAATAATTATTGCGGCCAATTTTATAAAGGAAAAAGACTATTTAACGAAGTGAGAAATATTCCAACATTGGCACAACATCTCATATTCAATAAACATAAATATGCAACAATCGTTTTCTATAAATTCTTAGATGCAAATATTAATAATCATTTTTAGAAAAAGTAATAAATATTAGACCGCTTGTTATATTAAAAAAAAAACAATACGAAATTTATTTAGATGTATATAGATATTCTCAATGAAAATTAACAAATAAAATATAAGACTTATTATCTAATATTTTTTCTATGCTTAAAAAAAATATATTTCATTTGAAAAAATGAGTCATGATAATATTGAAGATTAAAAAATTATATATATAATAATTAAAACTCATGTTCACATAAAAAAATTTTGATATTATATCAAAAATAATATCATTATTAATTTTTTTAAATGAAATATACCTTTCATTCATAACAAAAGAATTATATTTATAAATATATATATAGCATAAAAACTATGTGCTATGTATGTAAATTCCTCATTCATTAATTATGAAAACTGCTATTTCTCTTATCTAGTCATCAACTTACCTCGTTCTACACGCAAATATATGAATGCATATAAAACTCTCTTTAAAATAAGACAGTACGCCCATAACTTTTGTTATTTTTTATTTTTGAACTTAGAAATGGACTGGTGATTCAGGTAGATTACTATCCGATCAGAAGGCACATGAATAAATTGACAGATGGATAAATTTCCCTATAAAACAAGTAGCCTAAACGTGTTTATCCTTGATACTGCTTAATTTTAGCATTTCAATAGAAGAATTACTTTAATTTTTTATGTTCTATTTTACTGTTAAACTGATTTTGATTCAAACTCAAATTTGATTAATTAATCGAGTTCAAGATGGCTCAAACTCAACCCTACTCATGTCTAAACCTATACCAACTTCAAATTAATTTCAGATCTCTCTCTCTCTCTCTCTCTCTCTCTCTCTCTATATATATATATAGATAGATAGATAGATATATATACACACACATTTGCATAATCAAACTCCATAAGATGAGGCATTATTATTGTGTATGCAGGAGTTGAACTCAAGATCTTGATAATAACTTGTAAAACTCTTATCAACCAGACTAATTAGCGCCCACACAACTCTATATTGATTCAAACACCCAAAAAGCACACCTAGTTTACCTGCAATTACATGTTTACTGTACATGCTTTCGTGGCCAAACAAAAAACCTAAACCCTAGCCTGCTTTCGTGGCCAAACAAAAAACCTAAACCCTAGCCTAAAATTACATATGTCCTTGACAAAATCTCAATCTGCAATTTAGACTCTCTATAGACCTAACACATTATCAACTCAATAGCATTTTCACCCCATCCTCAATTGATTTAAGAAGTCCACATGATTTGAACAACGATTTTGCAGAATACTAAAAGGGGAAAAAAATTACCTGATCTCTTTGTGGGAGGCAACTCTCTGGATTTTTTAAGATATGCTTTTTCTTCAGGCTTCAAAACAAGGAATAATACTGATGATATAATTCATGGGAGAGTAACATTTGTCTGAATCAGCCATATATAACCTGAGATGGTACAAGAAAATGAGTATTATGATCATTACAGGTTTACAGTTATTATTACTATTTTTAATTGGATAACTCACCTGAGTCCTTCCATGGGCAGGATAACATAACGGGATTGTGTGTTCATTTCATGCAGAAATGGCTGTATATCCATCAGAATTTGATTTCATTTCATCTTCATGTTTGCCTCATTATTTCATGACGGAATGCGAGAGTAAAGAAAATTGGAAATCAAAACTTTATTTTGCTTTAAATTCCCAAAGTACCACCACAATGCTTAGAAGAGGCAGCAGTGAGCCTGGATTCTGGAAGTGGGGAGCCTTCTAAATGCAATGATCCGAGATCCTATATAAATTAAATTAAAAAAAACAATGCATGGATCAGTGCAGACAAGAAATTATGATCTGGAGTATTTACTAAAATAAAATGATCGATCCTTGGAAAAAAAAATAATTGGGTGAGAATATCTTCAATAAAAACTGAATATGATTTTAAAATTCTTGAATTTATTTTGAGATGAGTGCATAATGCAAACTAAAATAATGATGAACTTTGGAAAAAAAATTAATCTGAAAGATTTTAAAAAGATTTGTCTTTAGATTAGTGTAATATTGAGTTGATTGATTATCCATATATTGCCTCATCTTGCTTAAATTTTGATCAAGATATGCTGATATAATTTTTCTTATCTATTGAATTCACTGAAATAAAAAGGACAACTAACTCACAATATTACAACAAAAGAACAAGAAGGAATAAAAAAGAGCGCTGCTTGCAGACGTTTGGTTATGGATTGATTTAGTCAAAGCAGGTTGCCAAATATGTTTGGAAAAATCATAATGAAAGCCTCAAAAGAGCATAAATTTCACTTAAATATAATAAATTGGCTAAAAGGAGCACTGAGCGAGCTATTCCATTACCATGAATCAGTTCCTTCCTGTCTCCACATGTTGACCGCCAGTATGGCATCAAAAGACTGAGAGAACGAACATCAAAATCAAAGATTTATAGCTCAGCCATTTCTTGAAAGAAAATAATTCAGAAGCTTAGGGTTAGTTCTAAATCAAAATCAGAACATCGATCATATAACAATTATTTCATACATACCATTAAAACCAGGGCATCCACCATATATACATCTTTCCCAGGTTCTTGTGTGAGACCGCTTCCGCAATTAAGCGCCTGGCTTGCCCTTCAACAGCTAATGGAAGAGATGGCGCTGCACCCACACCAACGACAACACCTTCAAGCCTTGCTTTGATATTACTGATAGCCCTCTGAAATTACACCAACCATTGTTATTTTACAAGTTCAGGTTTCTAGAATTTATCAAAAAATGTAGAAAAATTATTAAGAAAATTGTGTGGCCCAATGTATGAATCTCTCACCAGTTAGCACTGCCTGAAGCATGTTTCTCTATGATGAATTAGCACCATCTAAATAAGGAAACATGGGGAAATATTTTCCAGTTTCTTATACTTGGTTTCTTCTTTTATCATGCTTTATTTTCAGGTTGAGTTCATTGAAGGAAAAAGATATATCACTGGCTCACAACTGATGTTTTTCATATTTGTTGGATCGCGACTTGTCTGTAGTTTCACACTACTTGGGCAAGAACTTGTAAAGAGAAGAGAAAAGAACTGAAAATCTAGTAAAACTATAAGAGAAGAGAAAAGAACTGAAAGAGAGAATCTAGTAAAACTACGAGTGAAATTCCCCTAAAGCCAAAAGGTGGAAAAAAAGTCCTCTATCCTGTGGGTGACCTCCCCTATCTGTAGGCTTGGGATGATCCAAGGGCATTACATGAATGGCAACAAAACAAGAGAAAATACACTGACAATTTACAATGATGGGATTAAATATGTAACACAATCTGTTATGACATCATTCGGATCTGGAATGAGTTAATGATATTATCTCGAATTATAACTGAATATTCTCAGAATATTCTGATTGGTCTAAAATCTTCATCAAGTATCAAATACTGACCTGTGTCTTGAACTGGGTCCAAGGGTGTTAACTCATGTCTTGAACCGGATCAAATAGTGATTTAGCTATACAATATTGTTGGTTGAGAAGAGAAAAAATCAATGCTAAATAGGCTAATCCCGAGACTCAGGAAAAAAGTTAATGTAATAGAATGCAACAAGCTTGCGAAACATGCTTTCATGGGAGAATAGTGGATAGTCCATAAATTTGAACTAGATAAAACAGATTAAACAATACAGAAGTGATGCCAAAATTCTATCACAAAAATAATTTATTGTTTATACCTGTGCATGAGGATTTTGAACTTCTATACCACTGGATTTGTGAGATTTGGTCCACTCGACGAGGGGATCATGAATGAAGGTTTCAAGAACACTAATGAGTGTCTCCTTATGCATTCTCAGTACTGAGAGGGTTATCTCACATACTTTTAGAAAGACACCTTCATATCCAGTTATGCCAAGGCCATCTATCATGTTCTGCAACCCAAAAAAGTGAAAATACTATTAATTTTTATACAACAACAATAACAACAAGCTTTTATCCCACTATATGGGATCGGCTACATGAATCCTTCTTCTCCATTGTGTCCTATTAACTTAACACAATGTATTAAATGATTCACATCATGATTTTTTTCAAAAATTTTATTTTGGCTGTCAACTATCAAATGCAAACCTCTGCTTTTCACATCCAGGGACTCGGCAAATGCAGTATTAAATAATTATTCATTTTGTGAGCGCAAATAATTCTTAAATCACAACAATAGTAAATTATTATACATATCCCATTTACCTGGGTTAACCTGAAAGGCACAAGTTCTGGCTTCTCCAACTGCAAGCCTTTATCAAAGAGGCAACTAAAATCAACATGAACACAGTCGCCGGTTGTCGAGTCAAACAGAATGTTTTCTCCGTGCCTGTCACCAAGCCCAACGATATGCCCAACCATGGACCAAACAGCAGTCGTATGAGCATATGCAACCCTAGCTCGGAACCAAGCAGCTGGCTCAGAGAATGTCGTCAAGAACCAGCGATGAAAGACGGGAGGGAACATTGGCAGAATTTTCAGTTTAAGCATCTCCTCATCAGGCATCTTACCTTGGCATTGTTCATAGATCTTCTTGATCAAGGGATTAGTCCTCTGACGGTCAAACTTCCCACAGGTTATGTAGATATCTTGGAGAATATGACGGAGGCCATGAGTCTGTGGAACCCATTCAACCATGCCACAATCTTCTGTAAAAGGGATCACAGAAAAGGTGCGAATGTAAAGCTTTCTCCTTCGACTCTCGGGGAATTTGGAAAGGAGACGGTTTATCATGGCTGTAAACTCCATCATACGAGCATCTTTCCTAAGATCATCTTTTGGCTTGCAAAGGAATGCACGCTGAACACCATCGCTCCCAAGAAAAATAATCTGAAATTGGAAAAACGAAAGGAGAAACATCAATTTTGCAGAATGTCAATAAATCTGAATCAGATGATACCTCATTTAATAATTGATTGAGGGATAATTGCATGTAAATATTAAAATTTAGGTGTTAAATATGTAAATATATAAGAATTATGTGGTATGTAAATGCCCCCTTTTTTAAGCTGATCATGAACGCAAAAAGTGTCTTGGCCTAGGACGTTTTTCATAAACAAGCAGTAGTTGTATGACTCGATATCTCTAACAGCGCCTCTAACTCATAGATAATTTGAACGCTTTAAGTTCAGACATGATCAGCGTCTCTAACTCATAGATAATTTGCACGGTTTAAGTTCAGACATGATCAATCCCTCATCTCTTCAGTTCCAAGAATAAACAACAATAACACTTCTTATACCTTCTTTGGCCTCTGGAGAGATGAAAGAATTTCAGCCTCATCTGCAATTCCAGAAATCGTTGGATTATCAGCAGCTGACAACGTGAAGCTTGGAGAATCTGTTTTGCTTGAATCACAGGATGGAAGCGTGACAGTGAGAGCCTGTTGAATAGGTAATATAATCCCCAGTGGCATCATTCGCTTTAAAGCACTGAACTCAGTAGATATATTAATTCTCCTTGCCTTAGCCTGTCCTGGATGAAAGCACAGTTTAATCAAGTGATCTATCAAACCAGCAAACTGAACAAACAGATTGCTATTATCACTCCCATGGCGGAACCCTTTTCGTGCTGCTTGAATTATCTCAGCAGCAGCATCACGCCTTGCCGCTACCGTTGATTTAGAGACAGCAGCCATCATCCAAAGAGCTTGCTGTGGATATTCTTGCAGGACAGATGTAATGATGTGCTTGACGATTCTAACGGTTTCTTCGTTCTGATGACATATGCGAGAGACTAACTGAGACAGAACTGTAAGCCACTGGTATGTTGGCAGATCTTTCAGGCAACCACGCATGATACTTAAAACCTGAAACATTAAGTTAGAATATTTATGACCAGAAAACACCAACCACACCCCATCAAAAAAAAAAAAAAAAGCATATGAAAAGCAGAGACCCTCACCCTTGTATTAACGGCTTTCATAGGTTTATTTGATGATGCTACATCTCTGTGGTACATACTTCCAAACTCAAACCAGAGCGTTAGCAATCTTGGTAGAGCTTGGAATAAATTCTTGTGCCCTCTATGAAGGCCTTTAGCATAAAACAGTAACACATCAGGAAGGTAAGACCACCATGGCTTCTCATCAGCTGCAGGATTCAATGAACCACCAGCACTAGCTGCTGAACAATGTCCAACCAGCATGTTATCCTCTTGCCGCTTTCTAGCATCAACATGCAGATCATCAAAATACTTTGCCATGAAAAAGTATGCATTCTCCCATTTTGGTTGCAACTCTCTAACTCTTGAATATAGATTTATAATATCTTCCTTTTGTTTTTGGCCTGTGTAATGGATCCATCTTGTATAGAGAAGAATGGTTTTAGCCACTTCTTGATTCTCTTTTGATGCTTGTGTGGAACAAAGCAATGGTGGATTTGGCAATCCAAGTGAAAGATTAGTCAGTGATGAGACAACAGCATTACCCAGCACATCCACGTGCATATTGAGAAGGCATTGCTCCAATTCAGTTATAGCAGCGTCAGATTTCCGTGTGCTCCATAGAAGTTTTGCCTTCTCCGTGTTGACATTAGGAGCACCTGAAGCATGTGCTTCCAATATTGCTCTATGAGCTGTTTCATAATGACCAGCATAACGACAAAGCTTTGCATATTGAAGCCAACAGTTACCTACCTGTGCATTCAGGCCACTGGCACCAAAGACTAGTCTGCGTAAAGCAAGGAGTGGCTCCCTTGCCCAGAGTGATGATTGCGTAAATTTCAGTCTATTATCCCAGTCCTTTATGAATTTAGAAAACTTTGGATCATCGGGACTGAATGCTTTTTCCTGAAATGACTCATCCCCTAAAAAAGCATGGAAGTCTTCCAACTCACAGAGCAGATGAAGTTTCATTACATATGGATATGCCCGCATATAGGAATCCATGCCAGCAGCAGTTAAGGGGGCAAGTAATGCATGTTTAGACTGTGTGATTCGCTCAGCAACTAAGAATTGATCTTTCTTCATCATTGCCTGAATTATCTTAGCAAAACCCATGTCAAAGGAAACATTATTCTCAAAATTGCCACAGATGAGACCATCTGTTTCTGCGCCAGAAAGGTACTCCTCCATTAGATCCCATCTGCCTAACCTCCAAGCAGCCTGCACACCTTGCAGGCACCAACTCTTCTTATAATCAGGTATTCTGCATATCAAACCATCTACATGAGTTACCATAGCCTGAAGGTGGCACATATTTAACAAACAGTTCAGAACGCCAGAATGTTTTTGAATTGAATCAGGTTCCAACCGCAGAGCTTGCTCACAAAATGTTAAAACTTCTGCCCAGTTTCCAGCTTTCTCATTTATTAGAAGCTGATCTTGCAGGGTAGATGATCTCCGTAGATTTGCCAACCCAGAAAGGCCATCAGGCTCATCCAGACCACTATATATCTCCATAAGAAATGAGATGTCTTCATCGGAATAAAAACCACTGCTCTCAGCAGCTGGATTGAAGGAGCCAGACTTCTCCCGCACACACGATTCAAAGTACATCAGCGCACGAGGTGGGCATGACATCTCAAGGAAGCCTTTGCAAGGGTAACTTTAGGAATGGCAGATAACAACTCAGAAACATTACCACACTGCACAATGAGCTTATCTGCATCCGAACCAAGCCCATTTGTGTCTTTAACGGTAGGTGATTTTTTAGAGGTTGGGACTGGAAAAGACTGGGAGAGAGCAATTTCTTGTTTAAGGTCATCCAGCCATTGCCCAAGATTATCAAGCAGAGTGAAGACAGCTTGGATACAGACTTCATTCTGTCCTCCAATTATTCCATGAAAAGTAGCTCCATTGTTTCCTGAAGCTGCAGCATTGAGAACAGAGAGGATCTCCTCAGTAATGCTGTGGCGTGCCTCAACAGTGCTATAGCAGACAGCATTAAGTACTAAATATGGTAGTAAATAAGTGGCTGTTTGCATGTCATGACGTACTATACCACGACACGAGCTAAAGATACTAAAACGAGACCCTGTTGCAAGGGCAGTAAGCTTTCTAATCCAGCAGAATATCCACCTTCGAAATGACATGGAAGGATGATAAATCGGTCCCAATGATGTAGAGTCAGTTATGTTCGGAAGTTGAAATCTTGAGGTCAAGCATGGTGCAATAATTTCCTTAATATAATTAGAAAAACGATCCCAAAATCTCTGGCCACTCTTATTCATTTCATTGTATGTTTTGCTACCTTCTCCTTCAACAATCTCCGAAGAATCTGTACCTGTAGTATCATTGAGTGATGCTTGGCAACCAGCTAGTTTTAGAAGTTCTTGTATGGCCAAAGCAGCTGAATCTTGAACAATGGTGTCAGATGCCGCCCTGAATGCCCTTGCAAGATGCTTGTTTATGAGCTCAAAGATAAGATCATCATCTGAGCATGCAATTTTGAAACGTTGACAAGAGATTCCCTTAAACTTAGCAGGGTCAACTGCCCCAACTGCACCCAAGCAGTCTGCACAAACTAATTTCAACCTTTGCCCAACAGCTGTCCTGGACTGCTCAGCGCAGCCTCTAAGCAAAGATGTAATTAGAGAGCTGATAACATCTAACTCCAGTATGGCTTCACCAGCTACCAGGGCAGTAACATCTTCTCTTCTAGCATTCAACAGCTTGCTCAACTCACACGCCACCATGTATCTTACATTTAAGCTCTCATGGTTTAGGCCATCAATGGCATCTTGCAAATGCTCCCTCAAAGTCATTGATCCCCTTGCCTCCTGAATAACCATGTTCACCATAGATAAAGCTGGAATACTAGGTAAAAGTGGTAGTTCTCGTATTTGCTGTTGCAGTGTCAACCTGTTCTTCACAACAAGATCTTCCAAAATTTCCACAATTTTACCCAAATGAGAGGAAGGTGCTTCTCTGCAGCATTCCAAGCAAGGGATCAATGCAGCTACAATTTGTGAAATGACATGCTTAATGGTGGTAAGAGAGAGTTCAGCCAGTTGCTTGATAAATAGTTGCATTGTGCTTAGACTATCAGATTGAAGTGCTTCCTTGTCAATGGCATACAAAAGAAGAACCATAATTTTGGGAACATGTGTACTGAGGAAAGGCCCCATCATCTCAATCAACTTCTCTATACGTCTAAGGGCCTGTTTCTGCAACCGAAGATCATCAACATGCAGCATTTTCCTATCAATGCTATTAAGAAGTCTAACAAAGTGATTCTTTAAAAATGCTGGAAGGTCATCAGATCCAGTCAAGATTACAGAAACCTCCTGGACCATCATTGGAATTCTTGCTGTCCTGAAAATATCATTAGAAGAAATCAACTCTAAAGGGTATCTATAGCATTAAGTGAAGATCATCATAGTGAAGTGAAAGCGAAAATGTAATGGATCACCTTATTTCAGTTTCATTCACATCCCCCTCCGCAGGAAAGCATAAAAGTTCATCTAAAAGTGCAGGTAAAGCAGCAGCAAAAATTTCCTTCTTGTCAGATCCTGTTTGGAAATGATAGAATTCTAAAACAGAAGTTAGTTGCTCTCCATCTGCATGGAGAAGAGCAAATGCGAGCACCTTTGGCAGCCAATTGACAATTAAGGGTACCACATCAATATCTAAATAGTTTGCTAACTCATGCAATGTAATCATTGCATGATCATTAACTTTGTGTGAAACAATCAACTGAGGTATGACAAAAGGAACCATCCTTCCAACAAGGTCCCCTGCTTTAATTCCAATAACAGTTTCGGCAAATTCATGGATCATAGCAGGGCGGCTCACAAGCCTTGCAGAGAGATATTCAAATAATCCATCTCTAATGTGAAAGAACTTTGAAAGGATCAATTCAAATCCTCCTTTAAGACTGAAATAGCATGACCTGTGTATTAGCCGCGATGCAGCTACTCTTACAATATCATTCTCATTATCAAGATGATCCAATAACAAAACAAGCGAGTACAAGAAAAATTCCCCATGAGCATCACAAAATTTCATTATCTCAGCTATTGTTTCCAAAATAGTCATCAAAATCAATGGATCCTTAGTACCGGCTAATGCATGTTTCATTCTGTCCAAGAACTTCTGTTCTATTGTCTTGTTAGTTGTCTCTTCATCCATAAACAAAACCTCTAAAATGTGTTTATCAAGAAAGCAACTTATTTCAGTACTCAGTGCTTCCCTGACAGCTCTCATTTTGTGGAGAAGCAAATAATCAATACACTCTATCCATTTATATCTAGTACTAAACAGAACACTCTGATCAGCATGCTGAAGGATTCGGGGAAGGACATGAACATAAGCAACCAGAAAGATTTCTGACGACTCCTTGTAAAGAAATTGCAAAAAAAGGGAAGGCAAATTAATGCAATCAATGTTCATATCAAGTTTTGGATTTTGCAGTTCAGGCATAGACAAGAAAGATCCACTGCGTTGTACTCCTTTGTCGCATTTGGAACAGCAAAACCCACTAGAAAGAAGGTCTATTGTCTGAACATGCCTTCCGTAGTTATTATTTATAAACAACTGGCAATAGCTTCCAACTGGATTAGCAGAATAAGCACAAGAATTGTATAAGCATGACAAATAGCCTAATGAATAGAGAATTGATCTGCGAACCACATCACTTTTGTCCGAGCAAATTGACCTAGAAAAATATACAAACTAACAATTAAACAATTTAGAGGTAGTATGCATCATACATGTACTATTGGATAAGTTAGCTCAAAAGACCCAATTTCTCAAACTCGTGATTTTCAAAAGCAAAAATATATAATTCTACAGAAGAAGTTAAGACTCGAACAATAATTTTGATAGAGCTTTTAAATTGCACAAAGAGCCAGAAAAAAAAAAAATTTAGCCTCCTACTAGTTACAGGAAAAATTTGGCCAGAAAAGAAATTTCATAATGTTTTTTTACTTCAGTTGATTTTAGAGAAAAATTTGGATTGAGGCCTATTATCCCTCTTTATCAGCTCGAATACAAGATCATTTATTGTGGCATCAAGGGATGTTGATGGGGATATACATATATGTATATGTGTATAGCTCAATATTCTCACATTTTATAGAGCTTTTGTATAAGCATGACAAATCCTCCTTTAAGACTGCAGCAGGGCATGATTTTGTTGATTGCATCATTAGCTTGAAGCTGAGGCATAATGAAGCTGCTCTTTCAAAGCGAGTTGCAGATCATCTTAGCTATGATGATCAAGACACTCCAACTGGTTGCACACAGTGTTCCTTTTGTAAGTGTTATTTGGCTTTTGAGTTATTGTATGTTACACCATCAATGAGAAGACTGGAGTCCTGAATCTATGTTTGGACACTCCTCTTTTAGCCATTAGTGGATATTTACATTTAGCTCGTTATATCTTAAAGGTGCATCGTGAAGTTCTTGAAATAACTTACATTTATTATAAAGTTTATGAGTCAACTTTTGATTACACCCACTCTAGGGGCATCCACTACGCATCCGGAAGGACCTCTCGCCTGCAACTTGGTGGTTTGGGGTTCCATTCTCGTCACTGCAAGGACCACTGTGCTCAGCTTGGGATTTCATTTCAGACCTTCAACCCTCCCCGCATCAATGCCTTGAACGTTATGGAGCGATTTATGGCATAGAGCATCATCAATGAACCGATTCCGGATCTTGGAAGATACTGGACGAACTAGCTCAAAACCCTCCTACACCGGATGTTGCGATGGTCGCAAAGATTGAGGTTCTATCACGATTTGGCTACATTCACAACCATTGTCCAAAACCCCGACTTTCGTGGATGCCAGCCTCTCAAAATACCTATGTATCGATTTTCTCACTGAGATCACCAATGGGATCTTGCTAAACTCCATCAATCATTTGGCCCCGATCTTGTTGACCGATTTCGATTCGTATCATGACTTGCCACCGACAAACCTCACCTACATTACTTACCAATTGGTAGACTATCACTTCCTTAGCCTATATGGTCGGTTTCCATCGGACCCCTATACATCCTCGCAAAAACTCAAGCTCAGAGACTATTTTGGTGGAGACTTAGTCGAGGGCATTACCAACTATGTTGGCTCTCATCCAAAGGCTTGGCTAATGACCAGAGTTGCCCATGGGGCTGTGATGCCATGGAGGACATTGACCACATCCTTTTTCATTGCTCACTTACTTTTTCTCGCTTTTGAGAACTCACCAATGGGGTATCTCTATGCCCACGCTATGCACCTTGAGACGTTATTTGCTTTCTTTACCACTGCACACCTACCTACTGCACAGACCTACTGCTATGCTATCTACCAGGTGTGGCGGGCTCGCAATGCTAAGACACATGGAAGCCCATTTGCTACTCCTGTGATCTTGGTCGCATACATCATGAGTACCTTTACCAAGCCTTGTTCGTTTCATCTCGAGCAATGGGATGTCCACCACTTACCGCCGCCTTCTCAACCCTTTTGGACTCCCCCCTCCCTGGATGGCTCAAGGCCAACATAGATGTGGCTCTCCTCCTGGTGATCGGCATTGGTATTGTCCCACGCGGATGATAGTGGCACTCTCCTCAAAGCTCTTGGGGTACACCTCCATCATTGGGACAAAGACAGTGTTGAACTCAAGGCTATGCTACACTCGAGTGCATTGAAGCATGGATGTTAGTATAAGGGTCTCATATTGGAAGGAGACAATGCCTCGATTGACTTCCTCCAAAGAACGACTTCCGATGACATGGAAGACCTGCACCCACTCATCTATCCTTCCTCACAGACTTCCATCAAGTGCTTTTTACACATGTGAAGAGGGATCGCAATAGAGCTGCTGACTTCTGTGCCAAGCTTGCTACGACTTCTAGCTTCTTGTGGCCTAGTCCTTCTTGTACCACTATTCCTCCATCTTTTCATTCCTTACTTGAGAGAGTGAGCCTGCTTTCTTCTTAGTATGTTTTATATCAAGCACTTCAGATTATATTGTACTTTGTTATTTCTCATTAATGCAAATATGCACTATTTCAAAAAAAAAAAAAAACCACTAGCAAAACAAATTAGATACTCATATACTCAAAAAATCATTATATAGCTTAAAGCGATCACTAAGAACTAAATCCCACATATTCACCATGGTGATTAAGAGGCATGAGTACTTTCACAAAAAATCTGAGCATATTTTATTTATCAAGACATCATCTAAAAATAAATTGGTATCCTTACTGATTATCATCTTGATAAAAATTATAGAAAAGAGATAAACAAGTTGAAAGCTATCCTAACCAAAAAATTTGATATCAAAGATCTTGACTTACTAAGGTATATGTCAGGCATGAAAATAGTAAAATGACATCTATCTCTCAACAAAAATAAAATTTGGACTTCAAGAAATCAATATGCTCAAGTGTAAGTCTGCAAACACTCCAATGGATTCTGGAAGTTAAATAAAAACTAAAGGGAATACAAAATATGTTGACAATGGGAGGTACCAAAAGTTAGCAAGGAAATTCATCTCACACTAAACCCAATATTTGCTTCCATGCTAGTCAGTTTATGAATAATCCTACAAAAGAACAATTGAGGCCATATATAGGATACTAGATATCTTGAAATAACACTTGCAAAAAAGTAATTCTTCAATAAAAGTACTAACAAAAGTGTAGAATTTTTCATTGATGTTTATTGGGCAGGACTGTACCTAATCTAAAATTCGAACTAATTATTGTTCATTGGTATGGAGGAAACTGATTATATGAAGTTAACAAGCACTTAATTGTTCCTCACAGTAATACTGATGTTGAAGACTGGGCTATTGGTGATGAAATTTGTGAAGGAATGTGCCTTGAACATCTTTTTGAAAAACTAAAATTTTTATTAAAGAATAAATAATAATGCATTGTGATAATAAAGCTTCTATTAGCAGTACAAAAGCTTAATCTATATTAAAAGGATTAAACATGTTCAGAATGTTAAAATTGAATAATGGGATATTAAGGTTATTTACATCCAAGAAAATTGCACAATGTTGATATCCTTACAAATCCTCTTAATAAAGAAATTGAAAATTTTAATTTTTGATTAACATATATTCCTAATTTGAGAGGAAGTATAGAAATCTTAAAAGGAATTCTGAAAGTTTCCTTATTTTTTTGCCTACCAATTATGCTCGAGACACTACTATGGATTTCTGAGAACCTCCTTGAATCGCCATGCCCGCTTCAAGTTTCCAAAGGCTACTCCTACAATCAATTGGGAATTCTTCTTAATCCATCACGCAAGCCTCAGGTTTCCACAGGCAGCTCCTGCAATCAAGTGGGATATTCAGAAATCCAGCTTTGTTGATTTTCTGCTTCAAATGCATCATCTGCAGGCAGTTTTTTTTTCCATCTACGTTCTCCAAGTGGTCCGGGATTCCAGCCATTTTCAACCAATTTCCAAATGGAGTGAAAAATCAATCAATATTAAATTCCTTATATATGTATCGAGTATTCTGTCTTTTTTTTCCCAGTTTCTTTGTTGTTTTGGGTGTTCAATTCTTTATTGTTTCAGGACTCTCTGTTTTTCTGGATTCCTGTTTAGAGGAACCTAGTGTATTCCTCCCCATTATGTGCGTTTCTCCCAGTTGGAAAGAAAAGAAATACACTCCTCTTCTTTAGTTTTTCTATACCTTCAGACAGAAATAAAGAGCCTACGATTCTAAGAGTATAATGTGCATTTAAATTGAGAAAATTAATGACAAAATTGAAAAAAAAAATACTAGCACAAAAGCAGTAGAGTAGCAGTATACATACTCCAATCTTTGAAAAATACTTTCCAGCATATGGCGACCAAAGCACAGGATAATCACAGGCAAAGAAATAGCAGCTTCAACTCGCACTTGTTCAGTTTCATCAGTAATAGCCATATCCAGCACCTCAAGATTGCATTCCACATGCGAGGTGCCAAGTTTGGAGAGAACCTGGATAGAAAGGCATTTAATCTTCCAGATAGGATCAAGAGCAATACCAGACTCATTCGACCATATCAATTTCAGCAAATAAATCAGCTCATCATAACTTGGGGTGAAAAGGCTCGACCCACTTCCATCATCTAAGCAACCGTCACCTTTGAAAAATAACACCTGTTTGTGAAGTGAACCTGAATCATGCATAAAATTTGAAATTATGACTCAATGCAATTAAGTGTTCAAAATATCAATTCCAAGCAAATTAGAAAGCGAATATAAAATAGTATAGTCAAACCCTGGCATCTGAAATCCCTGTGAGAAGTGCTGTGCTAGTAAGGCAAATCATACAAATCCTGCTGCTTGACATTTCAAAATTTCTCAAGTATTCACACTCTGCTTTGCATGTTCAATTATTGATCAACTTTAATCATACTTGATATGCCGCATATTAATGCCGAAGATGATAAGGCAACATGTTTAAAGAAAGGTTTGTGATGATAGGCCATGCATTGATGTTCAAGATGATAAGTGAAATGTTTAATCACCACATTTGGTCCATGGCCTTCAACAACATCTAGAAGCTCTACTTAGAGATAAATGGAGAAGGTGTATTTAATTTTAAAAACTTGACCAAAGAGTAATCATGCAATTTTAAGTAGAAAATTAAGCATATAAACATATGATCGATGTGCAAGATGATAAGTGAAATGTTTAATCACCACATCTGGTCAATGACCTTCAACAGCTTCCAAATGATTTATTTAGACTATGAGTATGTCATGCATGTGCATATTTACTTTTATTTAGCAAAATTATCTTAAATATAGGATAATAAGGCGGATACTTCACATTGCATGTGAAACCTATCAGCCAAACAGGCACAGCTACCATGCGCAGTAAGTTGCACACAAATGTTCAATAAATTGACATCATTGAATGTTCCCTTATACCATCTGGGAGATTTCTTGCCTTGCAGAAGTAATATGTTGTGAATTGCTACAAAATAAATGGACAACCCAAATGAAAGTGATCCTGTAGTCTTTCCCTGTAACAAATCATCCCCAGTCAATTAATCAGATTCAGGCAGCAGTAATATTTTATGTCAAATGAATGATACATCTTAAAATCTTTCCAGAATTCAGCATACCTGTTGGCATATCCACGGAATCCAGGAAAGCAGTTGCTGAAAAATGCTGGTGGCCAAGCTAACATTTGGATATAGACAGAATGCAATAGAGAGCAGACTAAGAGCTGTTATTGAAGTTTCTGGACGTAAAGGAGAAGTCTCAGAATTTTCAGGTTTAGAGAAGTCAATAAATTTGGAAAGTGAACTTTGCAGATCATTAACATATTTCTTATTATTCTCAGATGTAGAAGATACAGTGGATTCACAACTAATCTGAACATCAAAAATAGGAAATGCTCTTATGTCCTGCGTTTTTTGTCGCTTAATGTCACAATGAGTGTGCTCAGCTGACCTTTTCTCACCAACTTTTGCAGTATCAAAATCTTTGCCACTTACAAATGAAATGTCTTGATTAACAACATAATCATTGCAAGAATGAATTGAATCCAGGACACAGACAGCCATTTGAATACACTCAATTAGAGGCAAACAGGGTTTCGAAGTGCACAGTACTTTAATAAGCTGTGCCGGTTTCCATATATATATGGGACAAATTTTAGCAATACGTCTGTATGCACTGCATAATGCTACCTAAAAACAAAAATAAGAACTCAGCACATTCCATCAACACATTTAATCTGTTTACGGAATTCATGAAATATGAAGAATGAAAATAACCTGAAGTTCAGGGCTTTTGTACTTTGCAGTAATTTGGGGAAAATACGAACTATTTCACTGGCCGTAGATTTGACAATCTCATCTTGACAAGTTGAATGAAGTACATGAAGACAAGCACCGATGGAGGAATCATAGAAAATGTTTCTAAAAGAAGAATGTCAGTTTGTCCTAAGGTGTTATCATAGTGTCTTAATCGAAACGTAGTATAAATACGATGCATGAATTTAGCAAGTATAATGTAACAACACATGCTATGGTTAGCAGCATCTCATACAAGATAATTTCCCAAAGGAGTCCTATTATTAGCATGCATGTGACTAAAGGAGTTCAGTGACATCTACATACAAGATAATGAATCAGATATTTGCACTGACAGACAATATCATTATTTCCACTTTGGGAAACAGATGCATAAACGTAAGTGATACGAAAAAGAAAAGAAAAGAAAACTAAAATGAGTTGATGTCAGTTTTGGAAAGGCGAGGTGTTCTGTAACAAATTTGTTGTTATAGCAATAAAAAATATCAGAATAGTTCTTGTTGCTTGTTAACTGCATGGACATAGTAGCAAAAAGTTGGAAAATATAAATGGCTACTTTTGTATTACCCTAACGCTAGTGCAAAACATTTGTTATGTCTAAGTTGATATAAATGGCCACTGATATTTTTAGCGGACAATATGTTGCACAAAAAGGCTGGTTTTACATGGATAATTAATTTATATGGTAGTGGTAGTGTGGCAAAGAAAAAAAAGTTGCAAAGACTGGTTTAAAGCCAATGGATCTGTTTCAAGAACAGTGACAAGAATGATTATTTATTAATAATCTCAATGACTTCAGAAATCATCCCAAAGCAATGACAGAATAACCCGCCGTTCAGGCATAAGATTTTACTTCCCTTATACCAGCTTTATATTCAGAAAGAAACTTATATGTGCAGATGATTCAGGCTAAAAATGAAAATGTAATAACGCTTCCATAGGTTTACACACACACTTGCACAAGTTCCGTCGACATAATGAAACTTTTTTACTTATCTAGAGTTTTCCACATAAAAATGTGTTTTTTTTATTTTTGTTTTGTAACTTATTCTTTGTTATTACTGTTTATTGATTTGTCCTATTTTTGCCATATTTTTCTACTTTTTCGCTGGTTGCTGATTTTTTTTTATCCTCTTATACTCATCCTCGTGGCTCTCATCCATTGGTCAAGAATAAGAATCTACTATCAACCCAATTTCTTTGGTTCCTCACTTCCAGATGATTCGTTGGAGCTCACTTCTTCCTCCCTCATTAACTGCCAGCTAAGAGGTCACCACCACCTTCTACGCTGGCCATTAACATTCCTAAGACTCCTTTCGTATCCTTTGTAATAGTATTTGTTCCTCCAACTTCTCCATCTACTCGATCATTTGTCAATGTTGATAGTAGTTAATAAGATGACCCAATAAACCAACCTAAAAATGGTTGGTTTTGTCCCTCTCCTTTCAACAATTTTTTAATATATTTAACAAGATTTCACTCATATGCAATAAAATAACCATCATCTTATCAAAGCAAGAATGCTCTCTTCTTCAATGGCGAGAAATTATGTGTTTTATAGACCACTAGGCCTCTTAATTATTGGCAAATTTTCTATCAATCGTCCAAACTTGCAAGTCACAAATTTATATATGATTTACATCTGAAGAGAGACGGCTATGTTGAACTCATCAAACCTCAACATATCATCATTAGAATTTTATTGAAAGCAAACTATACAAGCTTTTTCCCAAGACATTCTTACTATATTAGTGTTATTCTGATGTGGATGCTTAGATAATCCTCCCATTTTGATTACTCCATGGAACCCCCGGCCACTATAGTATGCATGCCATATCCACGACTCATCTGCATTATTTCAACTTGTCTTCATAGCAATCCTTGGTTTCTATTTTTAGGAAACCTTTACCGGTGGATGCTAAAATAGCACATCTTACAAGGCCTTTCGTGGCAAAAGTTTTGATGAAATTTTATTCTTCATTCCATTTTGATAAGGAGATGCAGATTTGTTCTGTGTCATCATGTAATTAACAAAGAATAAAATTAAAAATATCCCATGATCCCATCAGACTATACCGCTTGCCATATTTATAAGCATAAACTCTCAAATTGTTTCAAGTCCCATTTAGTGTCAATGAACTCTAATATCAAACACATGATGTTCCACAAGAATCACCACTTAAAGCTTTATGCAATCGATAGATGAGCTACCTTTATTAGTTTAGATTTGCTCTCAAATTTTAAATCTAAATTCAAACTCCCTTATAAATTTAGTGATTGTTGTTCTTCCCCTACTAGTCTATTACTAATAAATCACTTCATCATCCAATGATATTTTCACGGGAAGAACAATCCTATCCAATCCACCCAATTTTTGAACACAATGTTGATAATTTATCTCAATAGCTATATTGCTCTGAGTAAAGCATTCAAAGTGTTAACTCTTTGGCAGATATGCTCAAAGTGGAGCATTCAAAGTGTTGATCTCTAGTAGATAAAAGATTTCATATTTTATACATCGAAAGATGCAAAAATAAAAAATCTATATATTAACACTCATCTATATTCACAAGGCATCACGCTAGATGATCCGAATGAATATTGTTTATAATTTTATGATTATAAGATGCTTTATCAACCCTTTTTTTGTTATAATTTATTTTTTTCTTTTCTCTATCAATTCTTAGTAATTACCCTTATTGTACTTATATCTTTAGCTAGTTAATATATGTGAACTTTTAAAAAATAGTATGAGGGTGTAAATCTACATTTGATTTCGATGGTGATAATCATGAAATGCAATTTTTCACTATTGAATCACAACACCAAATTGTCACTATGGCAAGTCAAATAGTCAATAAGCAAATTGTGCTTGCATAGATAAATTTAGATGAAATGGAGAGCTTGAAAAGATGCTATCTTAAAGGAAAAAAATTGTTGTTGTGTTGTGGTTGAAGCTCAAGTAATTGTACATAATAATAAAGAGTTTAATAAGTAAATTGAGCTTGAACCAACAACTGTATTCTCATCTACTAGTAAAAGGTAAGCCTCTAGAAGACCATTTAAATCATCCTTCGAAACTCATTACTAGTTTGAAAACTATAGAAGCTAAGTATGATAAAAAAAATTTAGGGTTAATCCTATTGGGTCCATTCCCATCTACATGTTCAAGTTTCAGCTACATTATTTTATATGGTCGTGATATTCTTAGTCTAAATGAAATTTATGAAGCTCTATTTTCTAAGAAGAAGATAAAACATCTAATAATTGGATTTGAAACTCAGGTAAAAGATCATCCTATAAGAGGGAGAACTCATGAGAAGAATTCTCTAGGTGAAGTATAGTGAAAATCAAAATCTAATAATAGGGATAAAGTTTGTAGATACTTCCAGAAAAAGACTAAATGTTATAAGTTGGAAATAAGGAAAAAGTTGTTGCTAATCAAAAGAAAAAATAATCAGGAAAATATAGTGAAGCCAATGTTGCAAAAGATTAGAGTAATAAAGAACTTCTAGTTGCTTATGATGGTGACTCCAACCCATACGAGAATTGGCTTCATGATTCTAGTTGCAAGTTCCAAACATTCTCATAGGAACTAGTTTTTAACATATGAAACTATGACTATGAGTGATGTGTTGATAGGAAACAATGCATCTTATAAGGTAGTCGGTATTGATATAACCTGTGTTTTAAAAACCGGGCCGGACCAGCCGGTTCAACCAGTTCAATCGTGAACCGGCCATATGGCCAATCCAGATTTTCCAAAAACTGGCTTTCGCATTGAACCGGCCAGAACCGATACGAACCGCTGATTCAACCGGTGAACCAGCAAACCGGTTCCGATTTTGAAAAACCTGCCGGTTTAATTAAATTATATAAATATTTTATTTAAATATTAAACTTCATGAAATATGTTTAAAACATATTTTTAGATGAAATTATATAATTTTAAAACTAATATTATAATTATAAATGAGCTTGAATTAAATAAATAATATATCAATCAAATTATTCTAATTATATTACAAGCTTATTTTTAAGAGCTCTACTTTTCTATTTAAATAATATAATATCATCTTCTTTTTATAATGTGGGACTAAAATAGTTGAATATGAAGAAACTTTTGGTGAGAATAAAAATGGGCTTTAAAATGGGCTTTAAGATGTAAGAATAAAAAGATAATATTTTAATTATTAATTTTATATTTTCATTATAAATTATAATTTATAATATATATTTTTTAAAGAATATAAATTCATAATATTATTTTATAAATATATTATAATTTGTTAATATACTTTTTTTCTATTGTAATCTTATATTTTTATATTATAAATTATATTTATATTCATAAACTTACATTATCAAAATTTTAAAATTTTAAATCTTTTTAATATATATATGTCATGATTTATAATAATATGCTTAAATATTTTATATATTATATTTTTATATTATTTATATTTAACAAAGCTTTTAAAATAATTTTTTATTTTAAATTTTATATTTTTATTATAAACTATAATTTTAATAAATTATATTCTTATGATAAATTATATTTGTATTTATAAATTCATATTATCATTTTTGAAGATTTTAAATATATTTAATATATATATAATTAGATTTATAATATAGATATAATTATATCTTATTAAACTTTATATCAATCTTAAAATTAATAATTATTAGAAATATTATTTATATATTTGTTTTATTTATTTTTTCATATATTTATATTATTTATCTATTAATTAAATTAATATTTAATATTTTTAATTTTAATTAAATAATCGGTTCAATTTCAATCAAACTTTTGAACCTTTAACCTTTGTCTCTTTCGGTTCTATGTCCGGTCCGATTTTCACAACCTTGGATATAACTGAAGTCAAGATGATCGATAAAGTTGTCAAAACACTAGATGATGTCGGACAAGTCCCAAACATAAATAAGAATCTCTTCTCTTTGAATACTCTTAATTTAAAATGGTGCAATACACCTGTGAAAAATGAATCATGAAGACTAGCAAGGCACTTTGTTGTAAAAATAAGGCAAAGAAAAGGTCTATCAATTTACATATCTTAGAAGGCTATATGATTACAAATGATGCAATGTAGTACTCTGATGAAGATGTTACTTGACTTTGGCATATGCATCTTAGGTATATAAATGCAAATAGTATAGCTCAATAGAGTAGGATAGAATACTAGTAATTTGAAATTCTACAAATAACATATTTTTGTGAACTATCAGAGAGTTGGATTCACAAAGGGCATTCATAGAACAAAAAAACTTGATTATATACACTATGATCTTTGGGGACCATCTAAAGTGTTTCTAGAAAGAAGTGCTAGTTATAACTATCATTGATGAATTCTCCAAAAAAATCAAAATGTTCTTGAAGTAAAAGAGTGATATGTTGCCAATATTCAAAGAGGGGAAGACTATGATTGAGAAGCGGATATGGAAGAGTTAAATTTTTCTATACAGATAATGGTTTAGAGTTTTATTATTGAAACGTGTCAAATGCGTGGCTCTTTCTCTTCTAAGATCTTTGATTTTTACATAATATTTTTGTTTTATTATAAGAAATTTGTTAGACTAATTGAAATATTTCTAAATATAATTTATTTTGGTGAAATTCAAGGGTTTGATGTAAAAAAGAAGCAAATTAGAGATCATTTGATCAAAGCACGCACATTCGAGAGGTTCTGAGCTGTCCCAGAGTTTAGGCCCCAATCTTGGGTGCCCAGGCCTTTGTCCTAGAGCTTAGACTCCAGGTTTGCCACCTTAAATGACCAAATAAGAAACTGGGAACCTAGGCTCCTGAAGCATCCTAAACAGAGCTAAAAGTCAAAGAACACAACACCAAAGCATGAAACTTAAATATTGATGGAGCACTAGATGTGAATTTGTCCTAAATTCACCAATTCCTTTCCAAATGAATCTCTTGCAGCCCTATTTAAGGATTTCTTAGAGATGAATTTGGAGACTTCTTTCTTCATCTTTCACCTCTTTTTCTCAAGTTTTTGGAGGGTCCTAAAGGAGGAAATTTAGAGGCTACTTTGACTTTTGGGAGAAATTTCAAGGACAAAGAGCCAAAACGAAAAATATGTTCACGGAGTTTTCTCCCGAGTTTTTTTTCCATCTTTCCCTTTTCTTTTATTGTATCAATGTTCATATCTAAATTTTCCATGACTTTCTCCAATTATCATGAACCAACCACTTTATCTAGAGGTTGAGTTGTAGCTTTATTGTTTTTGTATTGGTTTTAATTTTAATAAAAGTTTAGACTTTTACTTTTTTTAATTACCGCATATTTTGATCTAAGCCTTCATGCCTATTAATTTACTAGTCATCCTTTGAGGTTTATTCAAAATCAAGAGGTGAAGAACAAACTCATTGTGGACAAAATACCATGATGATAGGTTATAAGTTAGAGATAACTGTGTCAAAATCCTACCTATATTGAGATCAAAAGAGCTTCGACAAATTTCCCTTACATTACATCTATCACTGAGAGGAAGGTAGATTGTGCAAAGAAAAAAAATACCCTTGGCCTTTAAGAGAAAAGTACAGTCACTTTAATCAGACTTCAGTAAAATTCACTCCATATTTAATTAAAATCATAACCACACAAAACAACATAGGTGGACCCTAATCCCTAGGTTTATTCATATTGAGATCCCTTAAAAAATCAATGCCTTAATCAATTTTTTAGGCCTAGATTTTAGTTTTACTTTGGCATCACAGTTTTATTATCCAAATAATAGTTGATTAACTTAATTCCGAGAATTGAAATACAATTCTTATGAGAATGATACTCTAATTTGTATTATTTGAAACAATCATGTGCCCTTACATATATGAATTATCGCCTCATCATCTACTAAGTTTAGTATTTTATGCAAGCCAGAAGGGACTGTGAGACATTAATAGTTCATTATACTCCACAACAAAATGGTGTGTCAAATAGAATAATTAAGTCTTTGATGGAGAAAGTACATTATATGCTTTTTTATTTTTTATTGACCAAATTCTTTTGGGATTAAGCAACCACCACAACTTGTTCTTGTTAACTACTTATTGATAAAAAGACTCCATGAGAGGTATGGTCTAATACTCTTGTTAATTACACTTATTTGAAGATAATTGGATGTCCCATATATGCCTACATTGATAATGAAAGGTGGAACTTAGATCCATGAAGTGTTTTTATTGTTTATAAAGCTGAGGTTAGGATATAAGTTATGATATCTAGAAAGTAGGAATGTCATAATTAGTAGACATTATTTTAATGATACTGTCATGCTTCATCATTTCTCACTTCAAGATTCTTATGAGATAAATGAACAGAAATCAAGCATGAATATAGAGTTTAATATTGGATCAGAATTTACACCATCATCTACATCTCAGTCTAACTCAAAGATACAAAGTGGTGCTACTCCCTCACTAACATCGCCACCACTCCAATATTTCATTACAAAAGGTAGGTCTAGAATAAATATTAGAGCTCCCCAGAAGTAAGGAGAAGCTGATTTAGTTTGTTATGCCTTGAATGTTATTGAAGGTATTGACTCTAACAAAAAATATTCCACTTATTCAGTAATAGTTAGTTCTAATAATTTTAATAAATAGATGATGTTCATGAAGAAGGGGATGAAATCGCTTCATAACAATGGCTTATGGGACTTAGTGAAACAACCTAAGGATAAGAAAGATATTCATTATAACTTGGTGTTCAAAAAAAAAAGAAACTTTAAGAAATTAAAGACTCAAGCATAAGGCAAAAGTTATTGCCAAGGGCTACAACCAGCTTCTACGAGTAGATTTCATAGATGTGTTATCTCCAATTGTAAAGCATAGTTTAATTCAAGGTTTGCTTGGTATTGTAGCCATGCATAATTTTAGCTTGAACGGTTGGATATGAAAACAGAATTCTTACTTGACTTGAGGAGGGCACCTACATGTCACAAATAGATGATTTTATAGCCTTTGGAAGAAAGGATTATGTTATTGTTGAAAAGTCTCTTTATAGCCAAAATAGTCTCCCAGACAATCGAACAAGAAATTTGACTATTTTATGACTATTCATGATTTCAAAATAAATAATTATGATAGTTGTATTTACTTCAAAAGGAGTGATGATGAATCATTTGTATGCCTACTCCCATATGTTGGCAATATGTTAATAAAAACCACGAATAAGTGTAAGATAAGAAAGGTCGAAGCCCAACAAAACAAGGAGTTTCAAATAAAGATTTTAAAGCAACACAAAAGATATTTGGAATGAAGATTCAAAGAGATAGAATTAATGTATATTATATACAAATAAAAAAATACATTGAGAAATTTTTTTGCAGATTTAATATGCAAAAAGTCAAATAAATTAGTACTCCATTCGCAACTCATTTTATATTTGCATTTGCATCACCACAATTAGTCGTTGAGGCCGATTATATGACATGTTTCATAGTTCAATACATTAAAATCTATTTATGTATGCTATAAATTGTTCACATATAGATTTGTTTTATGCAGTCAACGTAATTAGTAGATATATGACAGATCTTATTAAGGAACATTGGAGAGTTGTTAAATAGATTTTTAAATAAATACATGGCAATACTAATGCTTGTTTGCAATTTAGGAGAGCTAGAGATGGAGTACTTCATTATGTTGATTATGATTTACCGGAGGCTTTTGATAAAAGAAGACACTTCCAAAGTATATTTTCAAAATTGGTGATTGTATCATCAGTTGAAGAGCCACTTTGTAGATTACAATTGCATTATCAACTATTAAGGCCAGGCATATGGCTGTTATTGAGGCTTATAAGAAAGTTATTTAATTGAAGAGGTTGATATAAATTGCAACAATTTTGTGTGATAATCGAAAGATCAAATGTCATTTTGTGTGCGAGCATTGCTCGTGATGATATTATTGTGATCAAAGTCAACAAACAAGATAATGTTGTTCCTAAGATGATCAAGCCACTCCTTTCTACCAAGTTGAGCATTGGCAATGGAATGTTTATTATTGATCTTAAGACTTCTTGAGGAAGAGACGGAGCATAGTGTATCATAGATTGAAATCTCATTTGCATTCTTTATTTTTGAAGGTCACATCAAAATAGAGATTGTTAGAGTTTACGACCCAAGTTTTGTTGGGCTTGGACCAAAAATCATAAGGTGGCATATATGTAGTGTAATTTAAATTATGAAAAAAAATTTAGGAACAATGGTGCTAGTGCTGAGTTCGTTCTTCACGAGGCAGATTGATTTATATTCAACTAGATTACCCTCAACATTTTGTTTGAGTTTATTTAGATCTGGGTTATACTTTCTATGAATGTAAGCATCTATAGTTAATTACCCCTCTTACCACAGTAGAAGAGCACTCTCAATTAAAGTTGGGAATAAACATAGATCTATGATATAAATCGGTGTCTAGTGGCATAATGTAGTTGACTGTCTAAAAAGAAAAATGAGAGTAATCCTAATCAAGATCCTATGATTTCGTCATTCCGAGACTGTCATTATTTCAATCCACTATTAGAGGGCTATTAGCTGTAATGTCCAGGGATTCTGATTAGTAGCCATGGATTGCTTCATCTCAACTATTTCGAGTAGACTAGAGTTGTAGTGTAAGTTTTATTGTAAAATATTTATTAAATTATTTAAGTTAAACTTAATTTATAAGTCTTAATTTTATGGAGTTTGCATTGCAGACATATACAGGGCTTACATCCATTTGAAATGTCATGATTTGAGTGATTTTAGGTTTACATTGCAGATAAACATAGGGCTTACATCCTTCGGAATGCCATAATTTTAGAAAATTTTGCATGACGAACAAGTGACTGAGCTTATATCCATTAGAATGTTAGTTTGAATTGGATTTAACTTATGAATTTATGTTGAACTTACATCCCTTTGGAATGTCATATTTAATATAATTGAAGTTTACATTGTAGACATATATAAGAGTTACATCAACTAGAATGCTATAATTTTAAAGAAGTTCACGTTACATCAACTAGAATGCTATAATTTTAAAGAAGTTCACGTGGCAAATAAGTGACTGGGATTACAACTATTAAAATGCTACAATTTTAGAAAAGTTTGCATAGAGAACAACTTGACTTACATTCCTTAAAATGACAGTTTTGAGTTGGATTCAACTTATGAATATATGTTGGACTTACATCTTTTGGAATGTCAAAGTTTTAGTGAAGTTCACATGGTGCACAAATACCTAAACTTACATCCGTTGGAATGCCATTAGATTGGACTTACATCTATTAAAAAACTAGTTTTGAGTGTGCATTTGAAACAATCTTAATATTGCTAAATCATTTTATGATTCTAATGGATGATCATCTTACATTTAACTCCAATCCTTTTCTTGTGTTCAATCAATTGAATAACAGACAATTATTTAATTTTATTGTTTAATTGGCAATTATCAAATTTCACAAAATGTGTAATATGAGTAAATGAATTTTGGATTTATTGGTGTGATTAAATAGGTGACTAATTACCTAAATTTAAATCCTTAATTCAAACTCAATTTATGCTCTTGTTATTTTTAATATGAGAGAAGAAGATTGAGCAATACAAGTAATTTTTAATTCTAAATTTGTTGAAAAATTATAAATTAAATTTATTTAATAATTGAAAGTCTGATTATTAATTTTTTATCTTGATTTTGGGTAAAAATCTTGGTTAAAAAAATTTCACAAAATTCAGCAACATGACAACTTAGCAGTGCTATAATCATAGAATTTAGCATAATAAACACTTATCTCCCTTGTTCTAGATCCAAGATCAATGAAATTATTTCATCTCGCACCGGATTTAAAATCAACTGTGGAGATCTTCATAAAATTCCCGGCCGAATCCAAGATCAATGGACGCAGGTCTTCAAATTTTCAACCTGTGAATTGTTTAATTTCAGGTTAATTAATTTTATTTTCACAAACTGACGGATCAACAGAGTTGTACTTTGTGAAATGGCACTTTCCCCTTACTCTGGATCCAAAATTGACGAAGAAAAATAATTTCATCTTGCACTGAATCCAAAATCGATAGTAGAGTCCTTGATTTGACTTATAGGGGCAACAAATTAATTATAAAAATCTCATATCCAAAAATTTACCTGAAATAGACACTTTAACAAGGCTTTTCCTTTAATTTGGATAGAATTGACATTGCTTAGTCTTTCCCAAAGACTTATGGAGAGGTAGAATAGGAACTTTGGCTTTTAGTCCCAAATGACCTGGGAGGTTTGAGCGCCAAAGGGCCTAGTGGATGGGTTCTGACCGATACTCCACTCGAGGGGATGAGAGGCGCTGAGGCTTCAATGGGATGGTCGACCACAGGGCACGCAAGGTAACTTGGATGGCTTCGGCTAGAGCACTTCAAAAAGTGAGACTCTTGGTAGCATGCAACGAGGCTCTCGACTAGGGCTCCTCTCTTTCTCTCGTGACTCGTGTGTGTACGTGGTTCATTCGTCTAAGACTTTTCTTCTCTTTTTATAGAAGATCAAGCCTCCAATCATTACCAATCCTTATCGAGCGGTTATGTTGGTGCGGTTAGGGCTTCAAATTTCCCTCCACTTTTCCTTCGTTTTTTTTTTTTTGCTTTTGCAAACATTATAATGGTACTTATTTTTTAGACATAGTGAATTCTTTTCCTATTTAGGATTTCTTCACATATAACTATCTTTTTTAATCTATGTTTTATAGCCTGTTATTAATTATCTGGAGCTAACATCTTTTCTAAAAAAAACTTGAAGGATGGCTATCACCAAATACGAGTTTGTCCCGAAGATGAATGCAGAACTCTTCCAAAACACATGAAGGGTCTATATGAATGGAGAGTTATGCCACTTGGGCTATACAATGTACCAATTACCTTTATGCAATTGATGAATGAGGTGTTAAAACTATTCCTTAGAAATGTTTACACAATCTTTTTGATAACATCCTAGTTTATAGCAAGTCGTTGGAACAACATTTAAGTCATCCTGCAATGCTTTTTGAAAAGCTGCAATAACAAAAATTATACACTAATGTGATCAAATGTGAATTTGCGGTCAATAATAACATAGTGTACATTTTCTAGGATCTATTGTTGGTTCATGGGGCATCCCAACTTACCTCAATAAGGTTGTGGCCATCTAATCTTGCCGACTCTTACTTCATTCACTAAGATACAAAGCTTCCATGTTTTGGTCAATTTGTACTAGCATTTCATTAAAAGATTTAGTGTTCTAATGACACCTATCACAAATTGTTTAAAAAAACCTTCGGTGGGATTATGAGCAAAATATGGTTTTAAAAATGTTAAACCAATTCCTTATAAAGAACCGATTTTGGCATCACCAGATTTTAAGAAACCATGTTAAGTGGAGGCAGACACTAGCTTTAGAGCAAGAAAAAACTTAATGAATTCTTTAGTTATAAGTTAAGTGAGCCTCAAAAAAATGATCAACTTATGAACACCATAGCAAGACTCGTAAAGCAATGGGAACACTATTTAATTCATTAAGAGTTCATTTATAATGCTCACAAATCACAACAATTTTTGCATACCCAGAAAAATATGAGCTGTATGCACATCTGGTGGATTATGTTTTTGCAAAGCTTCACTTTTATATTTAAACACAAAGTTGTGGAGTGTGTCAAAGTGGCCAATGGCCCTAGTAGGAGGGTCAGCCTATTGATTGTTGTCCAAACAACAATAACTAGAACGGAAGCCATAAAAGATTATTATGCTACAAATGTTAATTTTTCAAAACCATGGAAGCACTGTATTTCCAAGTCATCAATTGCTAACTACTACATACAATAAGGATATTTGTTCAGAGGCAATGAAATATGCATTTCAACACATCTCTCTGAGGATCTCAATTGATTAAAAATATGCATGTGGGTGGATTATTAGCTCATGATAGTGGAGATAAGACCTTAACACAGCTGCAAGCTCATTCTTTTGTCCAAAACTACATCATGATGTCTCATGCTATGCAAAGAAATGTTATATTTGCAAAACCTACAAAGGAACTTCACAAAACACCCATTTATATATGCTCTTACTAATTCTAGACATAATCTAGGAAGATTTAAGTCTTGATTTTATGTTGGGGCTGCTTAAAGACCAAAAGAGGCTTTGATTTTGTTATGGTAGTATTGGATCGTTTTAAAAAAAAAAATCCCATTTTAGTGCATATAAAAAAACTATTGATGTTTCAAACATTGCCCGAATATTTCTTAGGAACATTGTCTGATCACATGAATTCCCCCAAGTCACATCAAATTTATAAATTGCTTCAAAAAAGAACTATGGAAGAAATTACATGCTGATCTACATTTAAATTCAGCTTAAAATCCTCAAACAAACAACTAACAAAAACAATAAATCACACCCTTACTAATTTGATTAAGTGTTTGCTGGAGAACAACCAAAACAATGTGAAGAGAAACCTTATCAAGTTGAGTTTGCATATAATTCTATGGCAAGCCTATCTCGAAAGATTCCAATTAGTATTGCTTACACTATAGTCTCTAATCATACAATGTATTTGGACATTTTGTTGAAGCCCACATGAGGTTGCAAAACATTTGTCAACAATCTTCAATTATATGCTCCAAAACATAAATGAGAAATTGTCAGGTAAAGCTCCAACTTATAAACAGCAGACACAAAGACAAAGACTAAAAGTATTCAATGTGAGATAATTAGTTATGATTTATATGAGGAAAGAGTGGTTTCCATTTGGTACCCAGTCTAAGCCAAAGCCATAGAAATTAGTCCCCTTTCCAATTGCTCAAAAGATAAATAATTATGTAAATGTTATTGCCCTCCCACCAAAACTAACCATCTCCCCAACCTTCAATGTTTTAGATATTGGGTCGAGTTCTTCTGATCTAGTGAAGCCAACACCAATATGAACCGGCCCAAGCAACAGAACTCAAGAATTATTAATTTAGAGAAGCTTAGCACTTATATAGGACAAATAATGCTTAGTGAAGCCAACACCCATATGGACCGACCTAGGCAACAGAACACAAAAATTATTAATTTAGAGAAGCTCAGCACTTATACGGACAAATAATGCTTATTAGTATTAACAAATCAAAGTATTGTATTAGCTAATTGTTACATTGTCATTATTTGTTAAATAAAGTAGTGGTCTATGAGAGTGGAGCAGCTTTTTGTATATTCATGTAGTAAAATCCTACTGGAACTATTCAGTATTCCTCTATTTTGTTCTTCATTTGTGTGGTTAACACCAATACTTTTCTAGAGTCAATCACTACTAGCAAGCAAACATGCCATAGGATTTTTGCCAAGCTGCGCCAAATAGAGAAAATGAGGAAGGAGAGACCATTAATGAGTAATCATCAAAGGCATTCACGTGCTCAACAGCCCTTGTTGCGGCGCAAGGACCTTGAGCCTCCCTTTGATACCCCAAGTAACGTTATCATGTGAATCCAAGCTACCATTAGCGAGTTGTGACAAAAACCCAAATACTAAGAATAAATTGCTGTAAGTGAAGAGAAGCTTCTGCCCCAATTCATTGTTTTCATTCTTTTCTTTGGTCACTCTTTCTCAGCCTTCTCTCACCCACAAGCTCTCTTAATGATCTACACCGTTCAGAGTATCTCATCAGCCTAAAATGTTTCATAACTCAAATGACATCAACGCACGTGGCATCGAGTTAAGCCTTATAAAGAAGAGCATCCACTGACATATATATAATACCTGAAAACAGCATTTTCTTCCTCATCATGCTGCAGAATGCACACAATTGAACGAATAAAATTCTCTACTGGAATTATGTCTGCATCTACAACTGATATCGTGATACGTACAAAGTCAAAACAAGCCTGCCTGTCAAAAGAAGACATCAGAGACTGGGAAAAATGCCAAAAGACATGAGAAGTATAAGAAAACCGACCGAAAAGGAGGAACCAATAAAGTAAAATCGCACCCACCGTATGCAATGTTCCATCCCCGTGGCACAAAAGATAGCAAGAAGCAGAAACAATTGATGTGTTCACTAAACCTTCCACATAAAGGGTCCCTTCAGTAAGGCATTTGCTCAGAAGCCTAATAATCCATGCGGCAAAAGACTGCCACCGAGCCTTCTCCCCTAAATCAATCACAATACCCGCACCATCCTCCAGCTGACAGCAAGCAGGGATCTCGCTGAATAGCGATGGGGAAGTAGAAATTAAAGCAAAAGTCTCACAGAAGCAGTTCAAGGAAACATTCCTTGACGGCACCATGTTCTGGTGCAGATATGCCACATAAGAAATATCTGCAAATCAAAGTAGTTGGAGAAGAGGGAAGCATCACCATGCGTAAATTAGAAATGAGAAGTTAAATATAAACTACACCTTCAATCGCCAGCGTGGCGTCCAGGAAGAACTGGCGGTAGGCATCTCGCCCTCCTGTGCGGAGCAACGAGAGCAGGGTCGATGCAGTGTCAAAGATGAGCTCGTGTTGGGAGCTGAAAGTAAAGCAGCAAGACAAGAAAGATCAGTTGGGGTACAGTCGAAATGAGGTTTCCGGTTAGGGTTTGGGTTTAGGAATACAAACCAGAAGGTGGGCTCGGCGAGGAAGGGGAGGACGCGACCGATAACAGGAAGGACAGCCGTAGCCTTACCGTGGAAGAACACTCCAGGGAAGTTCCGGGCGGTGTGGGAGAGGAGTTTCAGCACGGCCGTGACCTCTCGTTCCTTGGCTGCAGAAGGACGAGAAAAAGGGGCTTAGCACAAATATCAAAAAGTTTAAACAAGAGGAAGAGGAATAAGATTGAAAGGTACCAGAGGATGATGGGACGACATAGGCGTGGAGGAGGTTAGGAAGGACAATGCGGAAGCGCGACTCGAGAGGATCCTCGTCGCCGCCACATCCACCGAGAGAGGAGGAAGAAGAGGCGGCGGCGATTCGCTCCCTGAGCTCGTGGATGAGGATGGAGAGGTTCGCCATTAGGGCTGGGATCGCAGACCTTCGCCTTTCACTCGTCACTCTTCCAGTCGAAGAAGAGTGACTCTGATCTCGCGCGCTGCTGGCATTTTGAAATGAGGGCTGGTGGGTTTCCAATGACGTTAGAATAGGTGGTGGCTGATGCGTGAACCTGATCGTGCTTCCTTCTAAAGACAATTTATGAATTAGTCATGAATTAATTCATACTAAGTTATTAAAGAATTAATTATATAATTAATTATGTATATATTTTTTGGGTGATAAATTATGTAAAACTTTTATTTATATATTTATATATTTATATAATTAATTTTCAAATTTCTTTATTTACAATAATATCATCTAAATCTATAAATAATTAATCTATATTTTTTAATTCATACTAAGTTATTAAAGAATTAGTCATGATGTGTGTGTATATATATATATATATGAGCTTATTTGTATATATATTTTGGGTAATATTTTTAAATTTTAAATAAAAATTTTATAATGTAGTTGTTATTTTCTTTATTATAAATATTATAAAAGATAATCTAATTTGCTAATTGGAGAATTTAAAGTTAAAGCACTATGGTATATTCTCATGCGTAGCATAGTGTATATAAGAAGAGAAATACTATGAAATTATTGAAGGTAGACATATGCAATATTTGTCGAAAATGATGATAATTCGTATCTGTGGGATTCGAAAATTTGCCACCGACCTCTTTTGGAAAACAAAAGAGTTGTTTAAGTGTCGGTGACAATTTCAGAAAGTAGATGAATAGTAGATAAGACACTACCCAGAGAATTTATTCACATTTGGTGAGAACTTTTTATATCTGGTTTCCTTCATGGCATATAGTTAATTACCCTCTTAAGAAGCACTTTCGATTAAAATTTGTCGATGAATGGTTAAATAAGTATATAATTATAGTGAGTGGAGTTTAGAACTTATGAAATTTATTATTTTAATTTAAAACTTTTGTGAAGCGATGATCGTCTAGATCCCATGGATCCGTCGTTCCAGCGGTCGGTGTCCAGCAATGTCGATTGAAGGATCTGTCGGCGAGGATCTTTATAGCCAAGGTGTCGCTTGTGGACTTGAGGTGAAGTTTGTGCAGGGGATAAATATAAGTCAACATTAAATTTAACATAAGGCTTTTTCAAATATATTCGACATTTATTTCAAAGAGCCGTTGGAGAAACTGTGAGCACGGCCGATGGCCATTTAGTGGTGCCATATCGCGGCCGAACCAGGGCTCGATCAGTGGCCATTTATGTGGTACCATTTCACGACAAAACCATGTGGACAGAGGACACGGGCCACGTCCTTACGGGCTTTAGAAATATTTGAGTGTGAAGGTAGTTATGTATTTTATTTGACATTGACTCTTTGTGAGTAAAAGTTTTCTTAATTTGTCACCGAGACAGCGATTCGAAGGGGTGGATTGAATTTTTTTAAAGTTTTAATTTAAATAATTAATTTCATTTTTATTTATATTTATTTTATTATTTTATTTAAATTTTGATCATTTTATAATTAATTTGAATATATGATCATTTATCACTAAAATTTTAATTAGAATTACTCTTCTATCATATCGTAATTTAATATCGATTGATAAACCTTGTCTACTTCTCAGAGGATAGGGTTTAAATTCATTATCTCAGAGTATAATCCTTCAAACCTTGTCTGGCAGCTTGATATGAGGAATTGGGTTTGAGACTTTTCTTCTTGAGGTTTGAATTCCGAAGAAATTGCTAGTTGATTCATATTTTGTATTACATGACAGAATTAACTTCTCAGATATTATTCATTTAAAATTCTTATAATATCACATTTTTAGGTTTTGTTAACGACGACAGAGAAAATGTAGAATATTCTATATATTTATCTTGCATTTGGATTACATGTCGATATTTGATCATTGATACTTCAACAATATACAAATATCTATTCTTCTAAAATTGTATGGACATATGGATGTCAAGGTCAGTAATTTGACATGATGTAATGCAAGCATGAGTTTTGATATATGAGATTTTTTAGGTTTTGTTAACGGACCGGTTAAGAAAGCGGATGTTGACCCTCGACTCTATCTTCTTGCAGAGGATCAGATCTAGATTAATTATTTCAAGATCTATCATTCTCCAAACCTTGTCAACTCTAGATTAAACATAAATGATCGAGTTTGGGACCTTTCTTCTTGAGATCTTGAATTTTAGATGATACATTAACAAAGATGCCGATAGATTTATCTTTTGTCATTCTATGATAGAATTAGCTTCTAAGATTTACAATAACATCATTACATTTTTAGATTTTGTAAACCCGGACCCGATCCTAAGACCAAATCGGGAAAATATAGCATCTGTTCTTTGTTTATTTATCTTGCATTTGGATCACATGTCTTTCTAGATATTTGATTTATTGGATACTTCATTTAGGCCAAAAATGAAGTGAGAAATCTAAAGTAGACATAATTATTTGATTGGGAACATGATATGAACTTCATTTGGGCCAAAAATTCCCCTTTTATGCCACCAATCAGCAAGGGATATGAGCTGAAATAAATTATTTTGGAGGCCCATTTGATCAATCATGAAGTAGTGGACCTAAAATAGACTTAGGCATTTGATTGAAAATAATATATGCATAATATTTGGGCCAAAATCTCCCTTTTATGTCACAAATCAGCAAGGGAAAATAGGCTGAAATAAATTATTTTGGAGACCCATTTGATCAATCATGAAGTAGTAGAAAGTGGGCCTAAAATAGACTTAGGCATTTGATTGAAAATAAGATATGCATAATATTTGGGCCAAAATCCCCTTTTATGCCACAAATCAATAAGGAAAAATAAGCTGAAATAAATTATTTTGGAGGCCCATTTGATTAATCATGAAGTAGTAGAAAGTGGGCCTAAAATAGACTTAGGCATTTGATTGAAAATAAGATATGCATAATGTTTGGGCCAAAATCTCTCTTTTATGTCACAAATCAGCAAGGAAAAATAGGCTGAAATAAATTATTTTGGAGGCTCATTTGATCAATCATGAATTAATAGAAAATGGGCCTAAAATAGACTTAGGCATTTGATTGAAAATAAGATATGCATAATGTTTGGGCCAAAATCCCATCAAATCGTGAAAAAAATAGGCAAATAAATTATTTTGGAGGCTCATTTGATCAATCATGAAGTAGTAGAAAGTGGGCCTAATTTTTATATATCATTCTTTGCTCTAAATGAATGGAAAGTGGCCCATATAATATGATTCATGGCCCATATTTCTCTTAATGAGAGAGGAGAGGACAAAGACATGAGTGAATGTCGTATGTCATTAAGAGACAAATGACAAAGGTAGATATGCATGTCATATAAGTGTCATAAGAAAGCAAGTAAGTGAAATTAAATGAATCACCTTTGCATGTAAACTTATGACAAAAGGGCACAAGTATTCATCCCATTTCATAAACGGTGTATGACAAAGGATGAATGAAAGGAAAGCGTGGAAAGTTCTCACATGCATGTGCATGTGATATACCATAAAGAAATGACAAAAGAAAGAGTTAATTTATATTTGTTTATTTAACTCATATTTTTGTCATACATCATTAAGAATAAATGATAAAGGAAATCTAAAATTTCCTTGCATGCATGTGCATGTAGCATGACACATGGCCTAAGTTTGGATTAAACCCCTTGCATGTAACTTATGACAAGCTTAAATATGTATCAATGGGATAACAATAAGTGATAAGAGGAGAAGGCCAAGGAGACCTATAAATAAGAAGAGATTCACCTCTCATGAATCTTTACTCTCCTACTTTCCCTTTCTTCTTTATACTATAAGTCCAAGTTCTTTCAATTCTTACAAAAGTGTTAATTGGTGCCACATAGACTTGTAAGTTCCCTTTCTAACTTGACAATTTTCTATTTTTTGATATCCTCATGATAGATGTCATGTCATCTTGTAGATTTGATTTAATATCATTTTCTATGTGTTTCCTTCATATATATTTTTTGTGCCATGTCTCATAAATGTTGGCAAAATGGACAAGTAAAGCAAGAAGATGGCATACTAAGCTTTATGTTTAAGCACATGTCCAACATATATCTCATAACATGTCAAAAGTAGAATTTTAGGATGAGCATTAAACAATACATATCATAATGACTACCTAATATGATAGCTTGCATGATGTAAAATTAATACATAAACACTCATGTTTTGACATAAATAAGCATTGATCAATTCACATACTCATATTGCACTTGTCATAGAATAGGATAGCTTGCATGTTATAGAAGTTAGAGCATAAGTATCAACTCATGTCAAATTTTTCACAAAATAGGATAGCTTGCATGATATAGAAATTGAAGCATAAGCATTCACATTTGAGATAAAGAAATTTTAAGCCATCATGACAACGTAAGCATTTCATCCCTTCCTTTCTATCTTTTTTTTTTTAAATAAATTTCGACAGCCTCCCAACATCATCCATATAGGGGAGGGCTTCTCCAAAGCCAAGAAAGGCATGCATGGTGGCATTGAGACACCATGGCCAAAATTTATTTATCCACCACGCCAGAAAGAAGGCATGCATGGGTTGCGCGTCACAATAAATTTCCTACCATATTGGAGAAACATGTGGTTATTAGTTTCCTGTCATGTTGAGAAACATACACTTATATCATAAATTTCTCTACCATGTTGGAGAAACATGTGTAGGTACTTATAGCAAGTTTCCCTATCATGTTGGAGAAACATGTACAGGTACTTATCGCAAGTTTTTCTGTCATGTTGGAGAAACATGTACAAGTACTTATCACAAATTTCCCTACCATGTTGGAGAAATATGTATAGGTACTTATATCACAAATTTCCCTACTATGTTGGAGAAACATGTGTAGGTACTTATAACAAGTTTCCCTGTCATGTTGGAGAAACATATGCTTATCATAGTTTCCGAAATATTGGAGAAACATGTACAGGTACTTATAGCACAAATTTAAGCTTGCATTTGCATGAATATATTTTTTTCTACGACATTTGCTAAGTATTGCATTGCAATCCAGATAAATTTATGAAAGCAACATGATTTGCTGAAAATGTAACAAATCTGAAAATTACTTTTGAAAATGAATCCTCTTTCACGTTTGGAGTCTCATTATAACAACTAGTTATGTGATGAAGTAGGATTGCCTCTTCCTTTCAATCTTGGATTGCAACATATAAGTAAAAGAAGCATAGAATTTTCATGTAACATATGATTCATGTCATATGACACTTTAAATACCTCTTCTCCTTTCGGATTTCAGCATAAATAGAAAGAAGCATGTCATATAATACATTTTCTTTATTACTCGGCTTTGAACACATGGGAGAAGGGCTATTATATTTAAATAGTCAAGATTGATACTTGAAAGAGGGAAAATTAACATGTAACTTTAGATTCAAATCACATAACCCTCTAAGCACCCTTTTCATGCTTCTAGCTTTAGCTTTCATTAAGCAAAAGAAAATTAAGCGGGCATTGTATCATTCCCATGTTAGGTAAAAAAAAATTCAGCATGTATCATAGCCATAGGAAGCTAATTTAATCATCAAATAGCAAGATGATTTATTTCCTCTTAGATTAGACAAACTCTAGCAAGTTTCATGCTCATTATGCAACAAATTCCCTTAAGTAAAATCAATTCTAGCATGATAAGTCTTTTAGCCAACCAATAAATGATTTTCCCCTTTGGTAAAAAAAATCATATTGGTAGATTTCCCCTTTGATAAAAATAAAATCCAGCAATTTCCCCTTTGATAAAAATGATTTCCAGCAAACATCATGCCTACTAAATGGTAAAACAATGCAATTTTCTCTAGATAAAAGAAATTTCAGCAAGCTTTATGCCTTTAGGAATAAGAAATATTTGCACTTAGCTTAAAAAATTTCATTTTTACCATATCAGAAATTTTTCAACAAGATAAGCATAGGTATTCATAGAAAATAGCGAACAACACAATATTTGGGCCATACATCATCCCAAACTATTTTAAAGGAGCACCATAAAATCCGTGAATAATAGCAAATAAAAAATGAGATTTGGGCCATACATTATCCCAAATCCCTAAAGAAAATTTTTAGCATAATCCCAAGCATAAGATATAGCATGTTTAACAAAACCCTAACTTCCAAAACACCCAAACTTATGGAAATAAGCTTCGTGTTAGAAAGAGATGACTTGGAGGTATCGAATATTGAGGGGAAAGGAAGAAGAAGGTTTCAACTTAGAAAGAACAACAGTTGATCGGACGGAAGAAAGCGTGAGAACAGCTCGTGGAGCTTCTAGAAACGAGCGAGGAAGGGAGACTCTTGAGAGCTAAGGAGTGATCGAGGAAGAAGAAAACTTCAGAAGGGAGGAAGCAAGAGAGCAGAAGCGAGAACATGAATGAGTCAACGAAGTCGAGATTAGGGATAAGATTCCGCCTTTAAGTTAGACCTTAATCCTATGGCCAAATGAGCGTCAATGGATGAGATAGGGTGTTTTAATTGGTAACTTGGACGGTTGAGTTAAGATAAGGATTAATAGGAATTAAGAGATTATTAGCTTAAGGATTAATATAATTAACACTAATTGTAAAATTTTGACGAATCATCCTAATAAGAAACCCTAGCAAAATGGGTGTTAATTTTAGTTATTTCTGTTGTGTCGAGTGCAACGGCGCGATCGATTTTGCGAGTGGAGGTCGTTTTAAAACGCGTCGGCGGTAAATGAAATTGTGTTTAAATTGTGCGACGTCGCGCTCCAATTAATTGACGTTCACGCATATTTCATCGAATCGATCGCGGAAGGCATCGTTTGATAGATTTCAACATTTTGGCGATGATGGCGCAATTAATTTTGCGAAAGGAGGTCATTCGGACGTCGTCGGGGCTTCCCGACTTCGATATGCATGTAATTTTGTTAAAAATTAATTTTAATTATTTGATTGGTCATTAACTGATTTGATATTTTTTTATTTAATTAATTTTAACATTTTCGACGCATTACAAAGTCAAATTTTCATATTAAAGCGAATTTAATCGATTTCGATCGCGATTAGGGGTTTTAAACCGGATTCAAGCGATGTTACTTTCGTTAATTTTTTATTTTAATTTTCATGATTCATTTGAATTATGAACCATATGTGGAGGTCAATAAATGCCCCCCAACAAATACTGCGCATGGAATGGGCCGTGTTTGTTGCGTGATGCACAATAAGAGATTGCTTGGATCTCAGAGTTGCTTAATATACAACAAGTTGATAATTTTAACTCTTGGGCAAACATTTAAATTTCATCGGTTCGACTGTAATATCTCATTGAACCGGTTTTTGGTGTTGTTAGTCCAATGCTTTGTGCTTGATGGACTAAATGAAGGAGATGCTTTGACTTGTCATCATCAACTTATCAAGAGAATTTGAAATGTCTTCGGTCCTTGGCTTTATGCTTTAACGAACTTGTTAAAGACTTCCTCCTAAGAGATTGAAAATTATATTTTCCCCCTGTCCTGGCTTTGCGCCTTAGCGGATTTCATGGAGTTGATGAGTTGCTATTGAGATGAGAACATCTTCTGTCCTCTGCTTTATGCTTTGACGGACTTGTTAAAGACTTCATCCTAAGAGTTTGAAATTTATATTTTCTCCTCCTATCCTGGCTTTGTGCCTTAGCGAACTTGATGGAGTTGATGATTTGTTACTGAGATGTGAACACCTTCGATCCTGTGCGCTTTAACGGACTTGTTAAAGATTCCATCCCAAAATTTTGGAATTTGTATTTTCCTCCTGTCCTAGCTTTGTGCGTTAGCGGACTTGATGGAGTCGGTGAGATGAGAATGTCTTCTGTCCTATGCTTTATGCTTTGATGGACTTATTGAAGATTTCATCTCAAAATTTGAGATTTGTATTTTCCTCCTGTCCTGGCTTTGTGCCTTGACAGACTTGATGGAGTTGATGAGGTAGAAATGTCTTCGGTCCTATGCTTTGTGCTTGGAAGGACTTATTGAAGATTTCATCTCGATGATTTATATCTTATGCCTTATTTCATCCTGGCTTCATGCTTTGACAGATTTGATGGAGGAAATCAAATTATCTTGGAGACGGCGATATGAAATTACCTGCCTAGCTATGGGCTCTAGAAGGATACATCACCTAGCTTTCGAGCTTGTGGGGTCAATGGCAAAGAGTCATCACCCCTGCTTTTGCACATGTAATGGACATGTGATGACAAAACTCCCTTAGTTTAGCTTTACCTAACATTGGGATGGCTTCTTCGGCTTTGTGCTTGATTGGACTTACTGAAGAAGAATTTCTTTCGGTCTTGCTTTCTGCTTTGATAGACTTATTGAAGGAGTTGAGATTTCACATTTGTATTTGATTCCAAATTCAGCTTAGTGCCTTCTTGAGTGGGATTTTTTTTGTTTGTTGAATTTTGAGAAATGACTATGACCAATATGGATGATTTCCCGAGTCACTTGAACTCACCAAGTTGGAGAGATTTGGGGATTTAGATGCTCTTATCTTTGAACTGACAAAGCAGGAGGATCTCTTACTACGGCCTCTGTGGCGTGTTGAGTAAGCAGATTTGTCAGCGACTCGACTGTATTTTGGTATGTTGAGTCCGACCTTATACACCCACTTGAGTCGTGGACTTGAGCAATTGATGAAGGATTTTATCCTCGGGCTAACGAGATGGGGATTTCTTACTACCTTTTTGAGTAAGCAAACGACTACCATATTTTATGAGTCCCTTATACACCAACTCAAGCCTTTAGATTTGATGTGGATGGAAAATGTCCTTCCAACTTGGTTTATTGAAGTAGACTTGAAAATTTTCTTCTTAAAAGTTTTAAATTTGAGATTTGAATGCATAATTTTGAATATGTATATAGGATTTCAGATGTATGATGTCAAAGAGAAAGGAAGGCCCTGCCTTACCGAATATACTTTTACTATAAAACTTAAAAAATGCCCCCGGGATTTTATTTTATTTTGGAAATGCATTCTTGTATTACAAGAGAATTTTAATGAAAATTTCATATGTGATTAGCAATGAAAGATTTTCAAATGCAGATTTGTCCAATTACACTTTCATGTGTAATATTTCTTTAAATACCGACCGTGATTGGCGGCATTGGTCATTCACCTTTGAAGTCAACGTGCTGGTAGGCTCCCCCTTGATATACCTTTTCAATAACAAAAGGTCCTTCCCAATTAGCTTCAAATTTACCGTCAATTCTGTGATGAGGGATGATTGGTCTTCTCAGCACCAGGACTAATTCCCCTTCCTGAAAAGCTCGAGGACACACTATATGATCAAATGCTTTGGACATCCTCGCTCGATAGACTTCTAGATTTTCTCGAAGTTTCAAGCTCTTCCCATGAGTGTACATTCTCATCTTGGGTAAGATTTTATTGAATGGCTACTCGGAGTGAATGTAGTTTAACTTCGAGTGGCAAAATTGCTTCAACCCCAAACACTAGTGCATAAGGGGTAGACTTTGTAGGAGTCTTGTAAGTGGTGCGGTAAGCCCATAATGCTTCCACAAGTTTGGTATGCCACTCCCTTTTATTTCTTGTGAGAATTTTTTTTTAATCAATTTGACTAGTATTTTATTAAAGGCCTCAGTCAAGCCATTTGCTCTCGGATTATAAATTGATGAATATCGCTAATCAATCTTATGATCGAAATTTATAAACTTTAGTACTTTTGAAGAAATTATTCAAATGATTCGTCACCAAATCTATAGAAAATATTGTGGGTGAAAAAGTTGGTCACCTGTTTAGCTGTAATTTCTTTAAATGGGGAAGCTTCAGCCCACTTAGAGAAGTAATCGGTTACTAAGATGAAGCTGACCATGATGATTGGATCAATTGGTCCAATTACATCCCCCCAAAGACTCAAACCCAAGATCGCTTGGATGCAATGGATTCGAGGTTGATGAATTATGTTACCATGGACCTTCATGGTATCTCTTGGCATGATTGATACAATCTTTACCATAGATGGCCAATAGTATCCAATTCTTTAATTTTGAAAGCCATTTTAGACTGATGCATACAAAAGTCCTTGATGGATTTCAACAATTACTTTGTTGGCTTCTTCTATTCCCAAACATCTAGCCACATCCGCTCAAGGATCTACGATAGAGTATTGCCAACATAAGCATATAGTAAGTCTTTTCTCAAGTTGTGCTATCGACTTATTACTTGGAATTTGCCTTCCTTGAAGTATGGGGTCGTCCTTCTTCCTTCTCTTCTATTGTAAGAATTTCATGTGGTTTTAGCTTCCCAGTTGGAAGTCTTCATCGGAATGGTTTGAAGCTCTTGTTGACTTTGAAAGTAATTTGTAAGGGAGTGTGAGGAGCAACATGAGTTGCACCCATTGATTACTTGATGACCCCCTTTAGGATTTTAAACTTACGACTTTAATGAGTACACACTAATTAGTATGTAATCATCATCATCCATACTAGCCATTTCTTTAGCTAACTTAGCTAAGCTGCTTAGCTCGAGACTAGTCATAATGATATTTGAAATTTTCTTCATAAGCTCGAGAACTCGCTTGTGATAATAGGCCAATTCAAGCCTTGTTGATTTTGTAAAGACCCAACACTTGATTAATGATGAGTTGAGAATCGCCATAAATTTGTAGATTCTGGACTCCCATAGAAATTGCTTCCTCTAAACCTGCCACCAAAGCTTCATATTCTGCTTCGTTGTTGGTTTAGGGTTGAGTCAATCTATAAGAATGTCTCATTATGCCACCTTATAGTGTGATCAAGATGAGACCGATACCATCTCGAGCCTTTGGGAGATTTGAGGATTGAGTGTATTTGATTGATGAAGCTCCATCAAAATATAATTCTCACATTTGCTGCTTTTCTTTTTCATGTATGTGCATGATTTGCTCATCGGAAAGATCATCATTAAGCGATGAATCTGCCGGAATGGGATGAGCAGCAAGAAAATCTGCTAGAATTTTCCCCTTCATCACTTTCTGTGGAACATATGTAATATCAAATTACAGTAGAAGGATAACCCATCATGCCAAGCTACCTATCAACGTTGGTCTTGTCATCAAGAACTTCAACGGATCGATCCTTGAGATGAGAGTAATTTTATGAGATAGCATGTAATGACGTAGATTTTGAAAAATTAAAACAATGCTTCTCAATTGGAGAATAAGCGCTCCTATTAGTCTCAATATAATATACAGTATTTTCTTTCCTTCTTCATTATGTTACCAACAAAGCACCTAGAGATTCTTGGTATGCAGGTGATGAGAGGCTTTCCGGGATTGGAGCTAAAGAATGTGGGTTCAACAGATATCTTTAATCGTCGAAGGCTTTGACATTCTTGTCCCACTTGAAAGGAGTATCTTTCTTCATTAATTTTGCAAAGGGTCGATCCATGTGATTTGATATAAATCTTCTAATGAATGATGTCCCTCATGGAAAAGTTGATGAAGACTCCTTGGAGGAGGCATTTCACAATCACTTTGATTTTGTTGGGATTGATTTCAATCCTCCACGCACAACATATCCAAGGAACTTTCCCAAGAGACTAAAGCACTTGAGAGGATTCATCTTGAGATCATATTTTGATTCTTTCAAGGATGATCCTTAAATCATAGATGATCTTTGCATCTATACTCTTGACAATGAGGTCATCAACATAACACTCTACTTTTGATGAATCAACTCAAAGATTTGTCATAGCCCTTTGGTAGCTCCAAAGATTCTTCAAGCCGGCATGACTGCAAAAGATATATCCAATTGGTGTCCTTAATGAGGTATGCTTCTCATCTTCGTGAGATCTTGATTTGATTGTAACTTGATGATCCATCCATAAATGAGAACATGTCATGGTTTGAAGTGTTATCCACTACCGCACGATATGAGCGAAAGTCATCCTTTGGACATGCTTTGTTTAAATCCAAGTCGATACATATAATCTAACCATTCTTCTTTTCACGGGACAATATTAGCTATCCAAATAGTATTTTTCTTCTCTAATGAAACCATCTTCAATTAGCTTCTTGGTTTCTGCAACTACCTGTTCTTTAACCTCTAATCTCATTCGCCCAGAGACTTGCTTGACTAGTGCTGTGTCTGACTTGATTGCTAATTTGTGAACTGCTACATCAGGGGATAAGCCTGGCATTTCAGCATATGTCCAAGCAAAGCACCCAATTCAGCAAAGTTTTAATTCTTCCACTTTATCTTCGAAGTACAACACCGATGAACGCAGGATCCTCCTCGCCTCTAAATTAATCTCTTTAAGTTCATCCATAGCTTCACCACCATCTTCAAGCTCTTCAGGGTCCGCTTCCACTTCTTCATTATTTGTGAGACTAAAAAATGATATTTCATCTTCATCATTATTCTTAACTTTTCTGCTATGTGTATTCTTGGACCATTGTCTTGGATGAAACCAAGGCCTTTGGTAGTGTGCTTATTTCTCTTACCAATGGTTTGAGAACCTTTTGGGTACCACATCATTTCAAAGAGCTTTGCTTACTTGCTCCACCCCAACATCGATTTTGCATCTTTGAGAGTAATATTTTGGTATTCTTGTGGGCATGGTTTCTTCTTCTTCAGATAGTTGCATTACCCAATCGATCTTCCCTCGATTTATAAAACAGCTTCGGCCCATGTTTTCCGGGAGAGGAGGTACATAGAAGGTCACCGCCGACTTTGTGAGTTTCTCGGGGTGATTTCTTTAAAATGTTGGGGAGGAATGAGTGACTAAGTGTAGTCTCTGGCGATGGATCTATGATTATTTTAAAGTAGGTGCATTGCACCTTACCTTCAAAAGCATTCAAACTCATAATCGAGTCAAATTGATTTTCCTCAATCGCTGTTCTGGACCTTTGGATTTGAAAGGAACACATTCATCTTCTTCTTCAGTATCACTGCCTAGATGAGGGACAATGTTATTGATTTTAAACTTATTCTTTATATCCCTAGGGATATTTGAAACAATCTCCTTTCCTTTATTCTTTTTAACTTCTCCTTTCTTCTTAACTTGTTCTTTTATGGGTCCTAAAGTACATGCAGTATTTGCTAGTAGTTTTGTTAGCTTTGATTCCCTCGGAAGGAAGTAGCTGGCATCTTGATAAATCTTTATTTCATACACCGCAAAAGGTTGCATGTCACCCACAATTTGGCATTCTTCTCCATCCTTTGTATATTTCATACATTGATGCAATGTAGATGGAAATGTCATACTTATGAATCCATGGTCAACCTGAAGAGCTCAATGAAGTATCTCTGATCGATCACATGAAATTTGGCTTTTGTGGAGGTCTCAATTTAAGAGGGAGGATGAATGACCCATAGTTTTTGTCCCTTCTCATTGAAACCTTGAACCATGACTTTATCTCCCTGATGTTGTACATCTAGAGATATAAGAGTTCTCATTCATAAGATTCACGAGGAACCGATCAATTAAGATCCGTGGTATCATATTTCATCACTTTCACCGTAACATAGAGGGCGAGCTCAGCTCCGGCATCATCTCAAAAAAATGTGACGGTTGAGGCTCTTGAACATGCAAGGTCTCGAGCGTTCAAGAAAATATGCTTCAACTCTCCCGAGACTTCAATTAAGGTGTTGGAGATCTTCGACATTAAGTGTATACACTATCTAAAAATTTTCTTAGATGGGATAGAATATTGTAGTGATCCCTTTGATGAAGGCTTCTTATTTGAATCCTTAGGGATAACTTTTCATTGATTTCAATTTCTTTTCCTTTATCCCTATTCATTGCTCTTTTCTCTGGTAGACTCGACCACTTCTCAATCAGACTTGCTACTACTTTGCATTCAATCTTTAGATGACTGTTGCTTCAAAGATTCCGCTTCGCCGCCTAATGATAGACTAGAAGATTCTATTGCCTAACTTTACATTTTTATGGTTGATATGGTGAGCTCGATTCATCTTCATTTGGGAAACATAGTTCTTCTAAGTCGTTATCGCCTTCATGCATCATCAAGCAAGACTCGAGAAGTTCTTCCTTCTTCCCCGCTTTCTTCGATCCAAGAATGTAATGAATTCAAATGGTCATTCGTATATAATCTTCCATATTATTGATGATCCTTTGTGTATTATACCATCAATAGTAGTGGTAATATTTTTGCCTTCTTTTCTTTGATTTATTCTTTTGTTTTGTGCTTCTGGCCTTCCCTCAGATTTGGCTTCATGAGATGAGCTAGCCTTTCCATAACTTGGGTTTTGGCTTAACTCAAGTACGCTCAAGTGGTGATTTCCTCAACACTGGAATACCTTCCGCTTCAACATTTTTACAATTTTTTTAGAGACTGTGACCTGCCATCCTTCATCATCGACCCTTCTCTTTGCCTTTATCTTTGTTTGAGGGCACCGAGAGGGTGATTACTTTGTGGATTCTTTCTTGGACGGACCAATACAATCATCCGATAATGTGAATTCTCCATTTATTTTGCTCTAGCCAATCTTTGAATATGTAGCAATCTTCAATAGGATGGTCGAGCACCCATGGTATGGGCAATAGTTAGGATTATCTTGTCCCTCTTCGTGTCTTTTACACTCGGTAGTTGGAGACGCTTTGAGTGCATGTTTAAATAATTTAGCACACTTTTCTCTCTTAAAAGAATACTCTTTGTTCATTTTTCTTTTAGGGTTGCCATTGAGTCATTCGCTCCTTTTGTTTGTTTTGGTCGCCGCTTCATCGAGGCACATCATTACCTCCAAGTATGAGTGGGTTGTGATTGTTGAATTATTTGGTCTTTCTTGATAGCGGTAGCTTTCTTTATCTACATTATAGACTAATCGCTTATTTATCCTTTCTTGAATGAGGTGAAATGTGTTTCACCCTTCTTCGATCCGAGCTTTTGCTCTTTTAGATTTATCTTGGTGGCTATCGTAAAGATAAATTTAATTTCTCAAATTTAGCCACCCTATCAAATAGCTCTTGAAATATGGTAATTGAATTCATGCAAAGATAAGGCACCATCTTATCATCGATGTTGCCCATCAACAGTTGGATCACATGCTCTTCTTCTAGTTGTTGCTCACATTTCATACTTATATTTCACATATCTTGATCGACTCCTCTTCCTTCTCAAGACAAGATCAACAATAGTTATCTTCTTGACTGTGCTGGCGAACCTTTTAACGAACATATTTTCAAGTTTGGTGAAAGTCTTGACTGAGTCATTTGACAACTCAGCATACCATTCGAAAGTAGTCAAACTATCGAAAATTGAATAATAATGCATCACCTCCTGTTACCAGATGCTTTGAAGCTGGGATGTTGCTTAGGATTATCATAAAAATAATTAAATTTGGCATTGAATATCCCTTTGGATATGGAATTTGATCATACTATGGGATATGACCTTGCTCACCAATTTTTGCTCTATATAACAACTTTGATCTTCTCATTCAAGATAATATCAAGTTGAGAGCAAATATTTTGTATATATTGAGAAGCGTGACTCATTTATTTCAATCCTCGCTTCAGGCTCAATTTGGACCCTTGAAGCATGAGATGTGAGATTGAGATTGTCATGATTGTTGATTATTTGGAGGGATAGGACTGTCAGATTTTTTTCATCGCATCTGATCATCGCATCTCAGATCATCACTCATTTTTGTATTCGTGATTTCTTTATCTTTGGCTTTCAATTTGCACTGCCCAAAGTGTGGGTTTGAAGGTGGGATTTTCTTCTTTTCTTCTTCTTATGTTCCTTCAACATTTTGTTATTCTTGAACAGGGAGGTAGTATTGATATATGTTGATATTGTGATGATGGCTCACCACTTGTTGTACCATATATACTATCTCATTGCATCCTCCTCTTCTTCTTCTTTTGGACATGATCGACGCCTCCAATGGACTTCGATGAGTGTGGAATCAAAATTCTTCAATTAGAGCTTCGAGAAGTTAACCTCCTCTGGGATGTTGATTGATGATGGGATCCCTGAGGATTCTTCAAGGTGTTTACCATCATATTCTTTATCATTGGGGCCCTCTTTAGGCTCTCATTGATAGATTTGAGTGGATCTCCTGGAATTCACAGATGTCACACCATTTCTTTGCTCTAAAGCAATTTCTTTTGAGGCTAGCCTCCATATCTGCTTATCTTCCACGGACCTTTGGTGGATTCTGGATGTGGTCCAAGTGTCACACCGATGCTCACCGTGGGACATGGATCGGTTAGCCCGCCATTTGAGTTAGGATGAGGTCTCCTTGGAGGAGCAGCCCCAGCATCCGAGCATGACCTTATTTCATCAACCCTCTCCTTGGCAACTTGGAGAACCCGATGCACCCGCAGATATAGTTTCGCTTCCAGGAGGAGTCGGAACTGACGCTGGGGTCCGAAGGACCGCTTGAGTGACCAAGAGAGTGCTCCGCTTAACCCACTTATGGTTATCAAATCGAGTTTGGGTAGGAACACTCACTGCCGGTTCCATAATTGGTGGTGCAGCTGACTGCACAGGCAGTAAGTGTTGAGCACGTAGCTCAAGACTTCTCTTTATTCGTTGCCTCCGGCTAAGCTTGCTTCCAGATGAATAAACTTCAGCGTCCTCCTCAAGGGTTCATGTGGATTGCATTATTATGAGGGAGAACCGCTAACAACCCTCTTCATGATTGGTGCCTCCAAGTCTCTCAAAGACGATTGTTTCTTTTGAAGTGACTCACGTAGGGTCATTTCAACGCCTTTTAGATCTGACATTGTGCACATGTGACGAGTTTGGACTTCAGCAAGTTGAGGCCTAGCAACTTGCTCAAAGATGGTGGAAATCCACGCTAAACCGATGGTCCAGATTAAGATGAAACGGATGTTGGCGCCAGAGAAGTGACAGTGTTCGTAATGCCATTCTGAGTTTAAAGGTAAAATTAGCAATTAAAAATAACTACGCTATCACCTTTCTTCCAAAAATATGGGTATAATAAGACATAATATACTAAGCACATGCATTAAATAAAATCTCAAATGGAATAAGACTTTATTTAGAAACTTTAAGTTTCACTTTACTTATCATTTTCAATTATTTTCATTTCATTCATTTTTTTTATACTCCACTGCAATTATAACTTAGATTTGACTAGCCAAAGATGGAAAGAAAACCTATCCCCAATGAGTCGCCAAATTGTGGGATCCAAAATTCACCACCACTTTGGAAAAAAAAGAGTTGTTTAAGTGTGGGTGATAATTTAAGAAGATAGATGAATAGAGACACTACCAGAGATTTTGTTCTCATTTGGTGAGAACTTTTATATCCGGTTCCAAGTTTCTATAGCAAAGCCCTATAGTTAATTACCCTCCCAATTGAGAGAGCACTTTGATTAAAGGCTAGTCAATGAATCGTTAAAGAACGTATATAATATTGTGAGTGGAGTTTAGAACTTATGAAATTTATTATTTTAATTTAAAACTTTTATGGGGAACGATGACACCCGATCTAGATCCCATGGTTCATCATCCCGTCATGTCCCCGGTCCTTAGTAGGTAGACCCAACCCGACCAAGGATCCTTGTCACATGGGTTACGTCCAAGTGTCCTTGTGGACTGAAGTTTGTCAAGAGACAAATATAAGTCAACCTTAGCTAACATAGAGCTTTTGCCCAACCAAATACATTATACATTTCAAAAGCAAAGCGTTGGGAACATACGCCAGACCAATTTAGGTAACAATGAACCGAGGGTTCGGTCAACCGCCATTTATGTGGTGTCATTTCACCGCAAAACCACGCGGGACAGGACGCCACGCTTACGGGAAAATATTTGAGTGTGAAGCATGTATTTAATTTGACATCTTTGTGAGCAAAAGTTTTCTTAATTTGTCACCCAAGACAAATTGTGGAGGGGTGGATTGATTTTTTTTAATTTAAATAATTAATTTCATTTTTATTTATATTTATTTTATTATTTTATTTAAATTTTGATCATTTTATGATTGATTTTAGATTTGAATATATGATCATTTATCATTGAAATTTTAATTACCCTTCATATAGTAATATCAATTGATAGACCTTGCTACTGGCCCAATTTTCTACAGAGGATGTGTTTCATTATCTCAAGAAGTATAATCCTTCAAAACCTTGTCCACTCTAAATGAACATGAGGATGCTGAGACTTTTCTTCTTGAGGGTTTGAATTAAGCTATGTCGTTGATTCATATTTTATTGACACAAATTAGCTTCATATTATTCATTTGAAATTCTTATAATATCATATTTTTAGATTTTGTTAATAACCCTATCAAGACCAAACCGGATGTAATCTATATATTCTCTTTCACATTCTGGATATGAGATTAATACTTCAACATACATATAAGTATTCTTCTAAAATTATATGGACATATGGATGTCAAGGAAGTAATAATATGAAGATGAGTTTTGATATGAGATTTTAGATTTTGTTAACCCGACCCGCCTAAGACAAACCGATGTTAAAACACAACTCACTTCTTGCAGGATGATCTAGATTAATTATTTCAAGATCTATCATTCTCCAAACCTTGTCAACAGATTAAACATAAAGGATCGAGTTTGGGACCTTTCTTCGAGATCTTGAATTTTAAATACATTAACAATGAAGATATCTTTTATCATTCATGATAATTAACTTCTAAGATTTACAACATTAGATTTTAGGTTTTGTTAACCCTACTCCATCTAAGACCAAACCAAAATATAGCATCGCTCTTTGTTTATTTATTTGCATTTGGATCACATGTCTTTCTAGATATTTGATTTATTGGATACTTCATTTGGGCCAAAAAAATAAAGTGAGGAATCTAAAGTAGACATAATTATTTGATTGGGAACATGATATGCACTTCATTTGGGCCAAAAATCTCCCTTTTATGCCACACCAAAGATATGGAAATAAATTATTTTGGAGGCCCATTTGATCAATCATGAAGTAGTGGACCTAAAATAGACTTAGGCATTTGATTGAAAATAAGATATGCATAATATTTGGGTCAAAATTCTCTTTTTATACCACAAATAAGCAAGGGAAAATAGGCTAAAATAAATTATTTTGGAGGACCATTTGATCAATCATGAAGTAGTAGAAAATAAAAAATAGACTTTGATTTGATTGAAATAATATACATAATGTTTGGGCCAAAATCCTCTTTTATGCCACAAATCAGCAAAGGAAAATAGGCTAAATTATTTTGGAGGCCCATTTGATCAATCATAGTAGAAAGTGGGCCTAAAATAGACTTAGGCATTTGATTGAAAATAAGATATGTTTGGGCCAAAATCTTCTTTTATGCCACAAATGAAGGAAAATAGTGAAATAAATTATTTTAGGCTCATCATGAAGTAGTAGAAAGTGGCCTAAAATAGACTTTGCATTTGATTGAAAATAAGATATGCATAATGTTTGGGCCAAAATCTCCTTTATGCCACAAATCGCAAGAAAAATAAAATAAAATAAACTATTTTGGAGGCCCATTTGATCAATCATGAAGTAGTAGAAAGTGAGCCTAATTTCTATATATCTTTCTTTGCTCTAAAAGGATGGAAAGTGGCCCATATAATATGATCCATGGCCCATATTTCTCTTAATGAGAGAGGGGAGGACAAAAACATGAGTGAATTTCATATGTCATTAAGAGACAAATGACAAAGGTAGATATGCATGCCATATAAGTGTCAAAAAAAGCAAGTTAGTGAATTAAATGAATCACATTTGCTTGTAAACTTATGACAAAAGGGCATAAGTACTCATCCCATTTCACAAAGGGTGTATGACAAAGGATGAATGAAAGGAAAAGTTCTCACATGCATGTGCATGTGAGATGCCATAAGGAAATGACAAAAGAAAGAGTTAATTTATATTTGTTTATTTAACTCATATTTTTGTCATACATCATTAAGAATAAATGATAAAGGAAATCTAAAATTTCCTTGCATGCATGTGCATGTAGCATGACACATGGCCTAAGTTTGGATTAAACCCCTTGCATGCAACTTATGACAAGCTTAAACATGTATCAATGAGATAACAATAAGTGATAAGAGGAGAAGGCTAAGGAGGCTTATAAATAAGAAGGATTCACCTCTTGAAACCTTACTCCTACTTTCCCTTTCTCTTTATACTACAAGTCCAAGTTCTTTCAATTCTTACAAAAGTGTTAATTGGTGCCACATAGACTTGTAATTTCCCTCTCTAACTTGACAATTTTTTATTTTTTGATATCCTCATGATATATGTCATGTCATCTTGTAGATTTGATTTAATATTGTTTTCTATGTGTTTCCTTCATATATATTTTTTTTTGTGCCATGTCTCATAAATGTGTGCAAATCATGGCAAAATGGACAAGTAAAGCAAGAGATATGACATATTAAGCTTTATGTTTAAGCACATGTCCAACATATATCTCATAACATGTCAAGCTAAGTAGAATTTTAGGATGATCATTAAACAATACATATCATAATCACTACATAATAGGATAGCTTGCATGATATAAAAATCAATACATAAACACTCATGTTTTGACATAAATAAGCATTGATCAATTCACATACTCATGTTGCACTTGTCATATAATAAGATAGCTTGCATGTTATAGAAGTTAGAGCATAAGTATCAACTCATGTCATATTTTCCACAAAATAGGATAGCTTGCATGATATAGAAATTGAAGCATAAGCATTCACATTTGAGATAAAGAAATTTTAAGCCATCATGACAACTTAAGCATTTCATCCCTTCCTTTCTATCTTTTTTTTTTAAAAATAAATTTCGGCAGCCTCCCGGCGTCATCCCCACATAGGGGCTACTTCGGGAGACTAAGCCTTCCCACCATGCCAAGAAATGCGTGCATGGTAGGTGTCGTGAGACACCATGGCCGAAAATTTATTTGCCCACCACGCCAAGAAAGGCATGCATGGGTTGCACGACACATCAACAAATTTCCCTATCATGTTGGAGAAACATGTGCAGGTACTTATAACAAGTTTCCCTATCATGTTGGAGAAATATGTACATGTACTTATATTACAAATTTTCCTACCATGTTGGAGAAACATGTGTAGGTGCTTATAGCAAGTTTCCTTGTAATGTTGGAGAAACATGTATAGATACTTATCGCAAGTTTCTCTGTCATGTTGGAGAAACATGTACAGGTACTTCTCACAAATTTTCCTACCATATTGGAGAAACATGTATATGTACTTATATCACAAATTTCCCTACCATGTTGGAGAAATATGTGTAGGTACTTATAGCAAGTTTCCCTGTTATGTTGGAGAAACATGTACAGGTACTTATCGCAAGTTTTCCTATCATGTTGAAGAAACATGTACAGGTACTTATAGCACAAATTTAAGCTTGCATTTGCATGAATATATTTGCCTATATATTTAAACAAGACAACATTTGCTAAGCATTGCATTGCAATCCAAATAAATTTATGAAAGCAACATGATTTGCTGAAAATGTAACAAATCTGAAAATTACTTTTGAAAATGAATCCTCTTTCATGTTTGGAGTCTCATTGTAACAACTAGTTATGTGATGAAGTAGGATAGCCTCTTCCTTTCAATCTTGGATTGCAACATATAAGTAAAAGAAGCATAGAATTTTCATGTAACCTATGATTCATGTCATATGACACTTTAAATACCTCTTCTCCTTTCGGATTTCGGCATAAATAGAAAGAAGCATGTCATATAATACATTTTCTTTGTTACTCTTTTGAACACATGGGAGAAGGGCTATTATATTTAAATAGTCAATATTGATATTTGAAAGAGGGGAAAATTAACATGTAACTTTAGATTCAAATCACATAGCCCCTCTAAGCACCTTTTCATGCTTCTAGCTTTAGCTTTCATTAAGCAAAGAAAATTCAGCAAGCATTGTATCATTCCCATGTTAGGTAAAAAGAATTCAGCATGTATCATAGCCATAGGAAGCTAATTTAATCATCAAATAGCAAGATGATTTATTTCCTCTTAGATTAGACAAACTCCAAAGTTTCATGCTCATTATGCAACAAATTCCTTAGGTAAAATCAATTCTAAAGTCTTTTAGCCAAAAACAAATGACTTTCCTTAAAAAAAAAAATCATATTGGTAGCTTTCCCTTTGATAAAAATAATATCGAATTTCCTTTGATAAAAAATGATTTTCGCCAGCATCATGCCCACTAAATGGTAAAACAATGTAATTTTCTCTAGATAAAAGAAATTTCAAGCTTTATGCCTTTAGAATAAGAAATATTTGCACTTAGCTTAAAAATTTCATTTTACCATATCCAGAATTTTTTCAGCAAGATAAACACATAGGTATAGAAAATAGCGAACAACACAATATTTGGGCCATACATCATCCAAACTATTTTCAGAATCGAGCACCATAAAATGCGAACAATACAATAAAAAAATGAGATTTGGGCTATACATCATCCCAAATCCTAAAGGAAACTTTAGCATAATCTCAAGCATAAGATATAGCATGTTTAACAAAAAAAAAACACCCAAAACATATGGAAATAAGCTTGAAAGAGACGACCCTGAGGTATCGAATATTAAGGAAAGGAAGAAGAAGGTTTCATTTCCTGAAAAGAGCAAATAGTTCGATCGGACGGAAGAAACGCAGTGAACCGTCAAAGGCTTCACTCTAGAAACGAAAGGAAGGGAGACCGGAGAGCTAAGGAGCATCGAGGAAGAGAACCCAGAGCGTCAAATGAGGAGGAGAGGAACAGAGGGGAAAACAAGAGTCGAGAGCGGAACATGAATGAGAGTCAACCCATGGTAAGATTAGGGGACAGATTCCTTCGGCCTTGTGTTAGACAAATTAATCCCATTGGTCAAACGAAACGCCCAATGGATGAGATTAAAATATTAATTAAGGTAACTTGGATTTTAAGATAAGATTAAGACAAATAATTAACCTAAGCAATATTACCCTAATTTGCGTTATTTCTGTATTGCAATGTCAAGGGATTTTAATCGGAATTAATGCGTCGTGCCTAAAATGAAATTGTGTTTAAATTATGCGACATTCCATGATATTTTCAAACTGCGACTGCGGCGCCGCTTGATAGATTTCAATGCACGCAATTAATTTTGCGAACGGAAGTCGCTTCTGACGTCACCGCTTCCGACTTTGATATGCGTGTAATTTTGTTAAAAATTAATTTTAATGATTTGATTGGTCATTAACTGATTTGATATTTTTCATTTAATTAATTTTAACGTTTTCGACGCATTACGAAGTCGAATTTTTATATTAAAGCAAATTTAATCGATTTCGATCGTGATTAGAGGGTTTTAAACCCGATTCAAGCGATGTTACTTTCGTTAATTATTTATTTTAATTTTTATGATTCATTTGAATTATGAACCATATGTGGAGGTTCTTTAAGAGAGGAGAATAATACAAGTTTTGTCGGAGATATTAGCAATGGCAAGATTGTTGTAATGAATGTCTTTAAGAACTACCCCCCTAAAACACAAGTGAGGTTATGGGGCTATTTGGTTGGAAGAATTTGGAATGCAGTGTAAAGAAAATGCATGAATTTTAATTTTTTTGATGTTTGGCTAGAAGTAAAGTAAATTTCCAATATAATGTAATGTATTCCAAATACATTACAAATGCCATTTTTTGGAATTCAATTTGGTAATTCCAAATCCGACAATTACAAGTGATCGCGGCGTGTTGCCGCCACTAGCCGCTCTCAGCCACCACCGGTAGCCTCACGTGGCCACCACCGCCGCCGGTTGCCGTCCCATAGTCGTCAGGCGTCGAAATCTTCAAAATTCTTTATATTATATTTTTTCAACCAAACAGAAAAAAACAAAGTCATGAATTTGTAAAACTCTCAACAAAACAACTATAAAGTAATCCTTTTAGAGTAAATTTTTTTTATACTGCATTCTTTTTATACTGCATTCAAATTTCAACCAACAAAATAGCCCCTATGCCATAGACCTTAAAGAGGATATTTGATAAGCAATTGATGCGGTTCTTAATAACAATGAAGACTGAGATAGGTAAAGCTATCACGTATATCTTAAAAGAGATGTTTATAATACAAACCAAGATATTATAGGTCTTGAAGAAGAAGGCTATAATGCAAACAAAATTGCACTATATGTAATAAATGAGATAGATATGATGCAAGCAATTTTATGATTCAAATCTTGATTTGACATTAAATTTAATAAACTTTAAAAAGCTCAGTTAGTCAAGAAAAATATTCATACCCACCGTCTCTTAGCTTGGTTGATCTGAACTCAGGAGTTGGTCTCTCGGGAGGAGCTTCAGAGGATATCAAGGGGACCCGTTAGCAGTAATATGGCGTATCATGGGATTAGTCTAACGTCACAAAATGGGTAGGGTGTTGGGTGGATAGCCTTCAAAAAAAAAGAAAAATATTCATACTAGCACTACATTGAATTCTTTCAAAAATTTGTAGTAGTTTCTAAAGTTGACGCCGTTAAAACTATTATGATTTAAATATCTCAAAAAATAGAAAGCATTTTATTTAAACTAGATACCAATAAATTATTTTTCTAATGGTGAACCTAAGCAAGAGGTGGGAGCTCTCTCACATCCTTAATTAATTAATTAAGCTTTTTCTTTTGCTCGCTAGTTCTCATCCTCTATTAATATACTTTTACAAGAGCTAATTGGGCTAAAGAAATCCTTTGCTGAATCCCCTTAATTGACTGTGAGCCTGACCTGAGGATCAAAGTATATCACAGGTGCACATAATGTATAAATGTTATAGAATATTTATTATTTATCATTTAATAACGTAAACTAATTATGAACAAGTGTTTGATAAATACATGAGGAATGATCAAATATGTCACAAATCTCAATGTTTATTGAACGGTGTATAATTCCTCGCCAATTTAATTTGTGAGGAATCTCTTATAGAAAACTTTTTCCTTGATCTAATGTTGTGAGATAGGTTATGCCAAGTAAGTATCCAAGATTACTTGTGTCATGTTTTGATATGAAAATGTCAATTCAGGTCAACGTATTAAATTCTAATTTGATCTGAATTTGATCCAACTCGACCAAATGAGACTTTAATCTGATCTATTTTTTGAAACGAGTCAAAAATCTTGATCAAAATACGATCTATTTTTAACACGACTGATCCGAATAATACTCAAATAATCCATTTAGACATGCTTTTATAAACCAAATTTTGATTAAAATTGAGTCAAAATAAAGTATAGGGGTACACATTAGATTAAATGTGAGTCAATCTCAGATCAGCATGTCAAAATTAGATCAAATTTTAATCGACTGGTCAACCTTAATCCTACCCAAAAATAAAACGTGCAAAATTCTTAAACCCAAACCCGATCAAAAAATTAATTGAGTCAACTCAAATTTTGATTATTTTTAGGATTATATCCATATCAAGATATCATATCGGATCAATTATTGACAACTCTATTTTGATTAATGTAATTTTAGACATTCTCTCTCTCTCTCTCTCTCTCTCTCTCTCTCTCTCTCTATATATATATATATGAGGTAAAAGGACTTAAATGGATAAAGAATAATGAAGTTTAAGAGGTTTTTTTTTTTAATCTATGAATTTACTTCAAAATAGTAAAAAAAATATTTTCTCACCTCAGTCTAATTTCCTAGTGACATTTGGAGGGAATTCAATTTACATAATCCGTAGTCACAAGTGGGGATGTTATGTTTAATGCTGTTCAACAGTACATCACGTGTCATGGCATTGCCCCCCAAACGGTCGGAGTTATGAGAAGGGATGGGGGAACTAATAGCTGTTGGCCGTACCCACTTAACTACATTATATATAGCTTCGATCCATAACTCACTTCATTAGAGTTATATATGTTTTTATTTATATATATATATATATATATATATATATATATATATATATTCATTCCTTGCAACTAATATATGATCCTACTAATAATTAATAAATAAATAAATAAAATCTCATAGCTTAAGATGTTTGAACAAGGCAACTTAATCTAGTGATTGAGAGCTTAAATTTTTAATTAAGAGATTTTAAATTTAAGTTTTTATACATAGGTTGTGTTTATATATTTGTAATTAAATTAGCTCAATTGTTCAAAAAAAAATTTCAACATTAAAACAATTTATTTTAACTAATATCTACCTTAACTTTTATTTTTTTGACATTTGAGCGGTTTTAATCTCAATTCACGCACACCTTATAGCAAAGATTTGAACTTGGATCTCTTACGGTGTGTTTGGAACAGGTTTTTTTTTTGTTATTTTTTTTTTTTTGAAAGCGTAGTTTAGTTTATGCATTTAAAATTTGTTAAAAAAATTATTTTTTGAAAATCATGAAATTTGTTATATCGTTTGACAATTTATCTTTCTTTAAAATAATAGAAAATATCTGATTCGTTTGATAACTAGCTTTTAGCTATTTTTTAAAAAACTTTGTTGTGAAAATTACGAACCAATTATTAATGTGGTGGTTATTTGAAGGTGTTATTTAATTTTTTAAAAGAAAAATATTTGTAATTGCTTGTCATAAATTTTAAAAAGGATTTCTCATAACATTTAGAACTAATTTTTAAAAAAAACTATGCAAAACAGACTCTTAGAATATTGTGACGGTTAGAAAATTATTATTTAAATTTTTCAAAAAAAAAATACTTATAATACATATAATATTTTTTTCAAAAAAATTACTTACTATAAAGCTTTACAATCACTTTTAAAAAAACTACCGTCACTCCAAACCAATCCAGTTTAAAGGCTAAGCACTCAACCAATAATAGGTCAAGGACTCAAGATCCCTTGCATCTATGGTTACGTGCTTAGTTATACATCTTTTATATCACATATTCCTACAGCGATATAAATAAATTTAAATGGTGTTTTGACATTAACCTAAAAATAATCAAATGAACCTTAAACTAAGCATTGGTATAGACAGAAATAGAGAGAGAGAGAGAGAGAGAGAGAGAGAGAGAATATAGTTGGAGGAAGAGCTCCCTGCCGATAATATTAATGCAAGGCCTGTGTTTCTGGTTTGGTAGACGAGCGTTATAAATGCCAACACACATATCCACCATCATAAATCCGAACAAGACATTCTCCAAAACCTCCCATAGCCGCTATATTTTTCTCTTCTCCCTCCTCCTCTGGACCTCTTCGTCTTCCTCCTCCTCTTCTTCTTCTTCTTCTTCTTCTTCTTCTTCTTCTCAAGTTCTAAGGTTGAAATAGCTGCTGTGATGTTGGCCCGGTTCACTCAAAAAAAGTTGTAGTTGGTCATCGAACCGCTGCCTGTTTTTTGATTGAGCCGTGCCAATATCTTAGCACTCTTTCATGTTTTTCACGTCTTCATTGCTTCTTCGTCTTTCTCGATAAGGTTAAGTGTTTAATTTTTTTTATTTCGTAGTTTAGATTTTAAATAAGAGGAGATGAAAGCTGAGTTTAAATAAATAAATTATTATATATATTATGCATGAGAAAAAGGATACTCAATATTTTTAATATTAAATGATCTTATCATGGCATGTTTTCTATTATGGCTTAGTGGTCATTTTCTATCCTTAAAGCTGTTGGATATCCTATATATTGTAGGCTATATTTGACCAAAATATAGCCTAAAATAAAGTCAAATAAGGTTCTAAATTACTTATGTTATTTTGATCAATGATTAATTTTATAATTTATTAAATTCTATTATTTACATAATCTGATAAATTTTAATGATTTTTCTCTCTCATGCTTTATTTTTAAATGTTAAAATGAATAATCAAATAGCATATCAGAATATAACAAAGATTAAATAGTTGTTATACCAAAATTTGACTCATTAAAATCTACTTAGTTATGATTTGCATCATTTATTAAATCTTATTTGCATTATGTCCTTCTTGTAGCCAAATTACCACTTAAGGAAGCCTTGCTTGTATTATTATTATTATTATTATTATTATTATTATTATTATTATTTGACTATTTGGAATGAAAGAAAACAAAATTTTTATTTTTACAAAGAGGGAAAAGTTAGTGTGCAAAAATAGTGAAATGCAAAAAAAAAATCTATATGTTAACCCAATTATGATTTAATAAATGAAATATTAATTTATTTTACAAATAAGATGATATCTTCAATTTCTTAAGGAAAAAAAATATTATAGAGTGAAAAAATATGATAAATTTTTTGTTTCTTAAATTCTCATAATAAACGGCCTTAGGGTAAAAATTAATCTCATAATTTAACAATTCCACCTCTATGAAGGTGGTAGGCATCCGACATCTCTCATGGATGATGCGGAAGTAGTCATTGATCAGATCTATTGTTTGTCAATCTTTTTTAGATTTATTGTTTGCCAATCTTCTTCACAACCATAAAGTGCTATTATTTGCCAATTTTGTGGTTGCATTTTAAAGTGGGAGGGGGTGTTCTTATATTTATATTAATAGTAGGATTATAATTCTTCATAATTTACTTATAATGAAATGTGCAATAATGGTAGCATGATATAATCATCATTGATGAAACTTTAAGAAATTCTTGGTGTATTGTTTGCATGTTGATCTTATTTTTATCATTTGTTAATATTTGATCTTAATGTTTGGATTAAGTTTCACTTATTTCTTAGTGACTAACTAGATATCTTAGGGTCACCTTTGACAAAATAATTAGGTTATTTGCCTATCATAGCTCTTACACTTTTTACATTATCTCGAACTCCTTTTAGCTTCTCTTCAAGATCTATAAAACTCATTTCTGAGCAAAAATATATATATTTTAAAGTAGTTGCTTCAATTGTCTAAAAAATCAGTTGTGAAGCTATTGTAGAAAAAGTTATTATCATAAAGATGCTATTGTTGAACCAATGTTTTTGTTTGGAAAATTAAGTTGTGAATTTACTGGGCTGCAATCTTGTGGATAAAAATTTGAAGTGTCTTTTTTAGAATATGATTAATAATAGAAATATTGAGCCTTATTAAGATTCTCTATTTATTCTTCATTGTTCTCATCTATCTTCGCTGTCACCAACATTAGATCAACAAATCCCAATTGCTTCCTTAGCAACAATGTTAGCATCAATAACGTCGATCCATCAACCCAGTCTGTATAGAGAACGCTAATCTGAAGGGCACCTTCATACAAAGAAATGCTTTCACCTTTGGCGGCTGTCGCGACCTATCTTGCAACTACACTTATCAAGATGAAAGAGGAAGATAGCGTCTTTCTCTTGTTGCAAGACTAGAGGTGAAATAGATGCTTTATTTTCTTATTTTGATTTAAGATAGATGGACATAAATACTCAAAAAATGTTTTGAGAATTCTAGAGACCTAAATTGCAAATACGACAAAATGAAGGATGTTGCAAAATACTATTCTATGTCATAAAAATTATGAGAATGGTGTTAGAACACACTAAATGATTGCCCTTTTGATTCGAAGATACTAAACATACCCTAAATTTTATGTATGTAGTGTATATTATTGATTATTCTAATGATCAATGAATAAGTATAATAATAAAAAATAGCATTAAAAATATTGACACACTTTATTTTAAAAAAATAAATAAAGGCTGTAGTCTATTATATTTAAAGTAGGAAAATATAAAATAAATTATCCTTAATTTGAATGGTATAGACATTTTGTGGTTAGATGATTGTTAATAAAAAAAATTCATCATTGATGGGTTTAATTTTATTTTTATAGATAACAAATGTACTGATCAAATTTAGAATTGGGTTATCCTCATTTAGCATTTTGATGTTTTCACATTTGCCCAATAATTTATCATTTTTATAATCAATATTGTTGCGTCTTGAGAATTTTATTCCGAGATCGAGATCTTAAAAGTAGCCCAAAATTATCAACACCTGGCGGGGATATGAACGAGTTATCATTGGAAAACCCGTTAAGGGAAAAACCACGGGCCTTGCCGTCTATAGAACTTTCTATGATGATATCTGAGTCCTTGCTTCGTTAGTTGAGAAGAAGGTGTTTCAGGAAACAATATTCAGTGTAGAAAAATACAATATCGGTCAACTCAACCCAAGGAGAAGTTTCCCAAAAGCGGCGGAGCGGGAGCAACCTCTTGATCTTGGGAGAAAGAGGCTGCGGTCTTTTCTAGTCCTCTGGGCGATCTCCCAGGCGACTCGATCTTGAGTCGGTGGCACTTGGTGATAGATGGGCGTCAATTCGGTGGTGGTTCTCGAGCTCTCAGTCTTCAAATCGATTGGTCCCCTAAGGTGAGAATGAAGCTCTATTTATAGATTTTGGGAGTAGCGTAAATTCGTGGAAAACTCCAACCACTCCCATCGGACGGAGTCACGATCCCCTCGATCGACGGTGTATTTTGATGATCGGGTAATGATGTCGAATTGGGTGATCTTGGATTCGTTGGATTCGTCTTGACGGCTCGTCATTATAAATATATTTGGTGACCATTTGGCGGATCGGGGATCCATTTTCATGCTCCGATAGCTTGATCGAGTCGATTGAGCTCGGATCGGACTATGATATTCTATGTTCGTCTCATCGAGGCAGTCGGTTGTAAGTTCTTTGAAATTGGTGATTAGATCGAAGCATTTACGAAAATGCCTTGAGATTCGTGATCATTAATTTTAGGATGTATCGTTGCTATTTTTGGGTGACATTATCTCATCATCCAAAATATATATCAATACTTGAAAATAATTCTTCAATGAAATTTGAGAATCATCAATGCATTTTGAGAGCAGATCTTCATACCTGATATTATAACTGTGGAAGGCGATGCGAGCGCAAATGCGCATAGTATGTGTGGAGTGCGATATTTTGAGGTTCGGATCGTCGGTGCGAGCGAGGTTTTGGCGCATGGCGCCAGCTGCATAAGCGCCCGGCGCCTTGGCGCGCTGCACCGCTGCCGAGCTTCGTGTCGGCTTCAGCGGCGAAGCAGGATCTGGTCGAATTGGCGGTTGCAGCGAACTGGCGAAGCGTCGGGTCGCAGACGCGGTGGCAGCGGCGGCATAGAGTAGCGGCCAGGTAGCAGGCAAACGTCCAGCTGAGCTCGGTAGTGAGCGCCGGGGCGAAACCGGCGAGTCGAGGCTGATCAGTGGCCAGTCAGGTTGCGTCAGCGGAGGTTCAGCGGGCCCGTCGTTTGACCGGTTCAGTGGGCCGGAGTTCACTGGCGGATGTGCGACTGGGCCAGCCAGTCGAGCGTGGTAGCGGTTTGACCCTGGGCCGGAGTTGATGGCCTGATTCTGACCCTGACCAGTAGTTCGCCAGCGTCCATTTTCAGACCAGTTTGAGCTTAGTTTGGCAGCTGCTGTGGCCTTAGCATAGCCTGGCACCTGGGCTGGATGAGTTTTTTTGGAGTTTGAGCAATTTTGCGGTTTTAGGCGGTTTTACGCTTTGCCTAGGGTTTAAAACCCAAGGTGAGGAAAGGCACACTTTTCTCATCTCTCTTCTCCTCTTAGAGTGCATAGCCCTCCCCAGGTGGGAGTTTGGGCACTCTTCTTGGATAATTTTCATCTCGTCTGAGTTCGGTGTAGATGGGTGAGAATCTTTTGAAAGAGACACGTCAGACCCTTGTAATGGAGGCGCGGCAGAGGAACCTTCTAAAATGGGGCGAAGATTCGTGGGGTTCGATCACGGGAGACACATTGATCGTGCTTGAAAAAATATTATTTTCTAATGATTTGGTTCTTAAGTGTCAGAAGAAGTCGATGGCCCAAACTCCGCCGGGTATTTCACCACTTACGAGATGAGTTTGGGCGGATTCGGTTTCCCCATCCCAGATGATCGCCATTTTGTCAGCATGCGAGGTTTGTATTTCCGGTTTTCGGCGAGCGATGATCGTGATGGGACTTATAGTCTTTTTTTGGAGGCGTGCGACGACTCTGATTACCTGCGGATATGCAAGTTTACTTGCGATGCACATGGTCAGTATCACTGCGAGTCGGCTTGACCTCGGACGAAGGATCCTGAGTTGGGCAAGCGATTCTTTTTGTGAAGAATGGCGGGTCTTCTAAATGGGAAAGGAGAGATTTACCCATTCCCTGAGTTGGTGATGAAGATATCTGCGGACTGAAATTCGAATATTGAAAATCTTGATTTGAGATTGATATATCAAATTTGTGTGGGAGGAATCTTTGTTGGCGGGGCTTTCTATTCATGGCGGTCTTATGCATTCGTTGAGAAAGCCCAACAAAGGTTTCAGCGATCTCCCAGCGTCCTCGGCTTCTTCCAGTGAAGGACGTCTCCGATAGAAGAGGAAAAGGGCGAAGAGGTGATGGTGATATCGAATGCGAAAAGAATTGGGCCGCCAGTAGTCGTCCCCAAGGATCTTCATTCCTGAGGACGTGTTGAATCATTCCTGCGTAGGTCGTCAGCATGCCGAAGAACTGCTAACAATCCTTCTTGCGTTCATCATCTTTTATGTCCCATTTCCTTGTGCTTAACGTAATTTTTCTTATTTCAGATCTTGAAGAAGCAAGAACTTGACTTCAAAATGAACATTGTCTTGAATAAATTGAGTTCGTGAAGGTCAAGTTTCTCCATGGTGAATATAAGAAGCGGTATGTGGAGAAAGTAAAAGATGTCCATGTTGGAGAATCAACTTGATGAGTGCGGGGACCGAGTTGGCGACTCAAGCGACTTCTTTCTTTTTTCGTCGGGAAGTTGAAGCGGACTGGGATGAATTAGTGGAGGCTAGAAACGAGGTTGGTTGCGGCATGAAATCGAAGATCTTTTAGAAGGTTTAGTCTTGAGGCAAGAAGCAGAGTTCTGCTTCGAGAGAAAGAGGCGCCTTATCTCGGGTAGAAGCGGGGCGGATCGCAGTGGAGGACTTCAAGAACTTCGGCGACCTTCAAGAGTATCATCTGAGGATCACGTTGAGGCGGAGACCGTGTATGATGTAGAGGTGAAGGCTTTGGAGCGGCTGTGTTGATGAAGGCTTCATCCGAGGTTTCTTGAAGGGGACACGCTTGGCGTATCGCTAGGAGGCTGGTGTTGAGGTCCTTTCTCTAGCCTAGCTTCCCCGACCCTTCTAGCGGAGGATGACTCGATAGTTCTTCATCATCTGATGAGACCATCAAAGTGTAGTTGTAGTTCCTTTATGTTGCGGTATTTTTGTTTATTTCTAGTTGATTGTACTTGTATGTTGCGAAATATTAACAATCCACAAAATTGTTTGTGAATATTTCCGAGTTGTGTGTCAAAGTGTACTCGATGATAAAGATTGCAGAAGAGATCATGGGAATCCTTTAGGATAATTTGATCTATTCTAAGATCATTACGGGCTTGATGACAAACTTGCGGAATATATTTATAGAGGTCTCTCGAGAACCTCTCGATCTATCTAGGTTGTGTATGAGGCGTTTACCGATGATGTTAACTTTGTTATGGAGAAAGTTGTAGGCGATCGAGGATTGCCAACTTATCCAAGGTTGTTTATCGAGGCGTTACTCGGCGATGTTAACTGTATAGGAAGATCGGTCAATTCCACAGGGATCGATCTTACCACGAATGAGATACAACAATAGTTATCTCTTGAGTGGTGTTTTAAAATGCAAGCATAAGCAAGAAAAAGTCACAATAAGTATGAGAACTTTAACATAGATAGAAACATAAATCCAAACACCTTGATGCAAGATGACAATAAATGCGACAAGCAGTATCGATAAATGTTTAATTGATAACAACAATTGCAATACAAACATATATGATGATAATGTTTTCGCATTCACTAGAATAAAAAAAGGCGATACATCGGTAGTACTTACGGAGGTTTGTAGCATTCAGTGCGTGGGAGAGTCTTCCCCATACTATCCTTAAGCGCGTGAGCTTGATTTTAGACACCACCACATACGGCCTTCCCAAGCGGTGAGTTTGTTACATTGTGGGCCTTTTCTGAGTCGAGACTTAGAGCGAGGTCCCCAGCAGATATGGTGGTGGCTTTACCCGGTTGAAACCTCGAGCAATCCTTTCGATAGGAAGCCATTGGTCTTGACATGTCCGTCTCTTCGGAGATCCGAGATGGAATCAGCTTATCGTCATTGCTGTCGGCATCAAAGTTATGGGTTCTAGGGCTCGGGACCCGATGTCGGCGGAATAACCCTCGTTCGAAACACAGTTATGCGGCGTTTCTCGGTAGGTTGATGTAGTGCGGTAAGCAAAGAACATTGGATAGTTCTTGACATTGCCCCGTGGTTGGTCGTGTCTTTAGCCCTTTTAATATTGTCTGGTGACTTGATTACGCCCATTTGCTCGTGGATGGGATACAGCTGTGTGGATTAACTGGATATGCAGCTCCTGGCAGAAAGATGTGAATGTCTTTCCTGTGAACTGCGTCCCATTATCGGTGATGATTTTTGCTGGAATGCCGAAACGACAAATAATATTTTTCCAGACAAATTGCTTGGCATTTGTTTCGGTGATTTTCGGTTGGCTTCCACCCGCCAAGTAAAAATCAAGATTATGAAGGCAATGGGAAAGGGTCCCATTATATCGATCCCCATTGAGCAAGGGCAGCGGGCTGGATTGTGGTGAGTTCTAGATGGTGTATGAGTGAGATTGAATGTGGCGACACTTGTTACACTTCTTTACAAACTCAATGTCTTCATTGTAGGCGGTAAAACCTTGCCTCATGATTTTGAGGGCGAGGGCTTTTCCTCCCAAATGTTCACCACAAATTCCTGAATGAACCTCTCGCATTGCATAGTTAGCCTCCGAAGGTGGTAGACACTTTAAGTAAGGCCCTAAGAAGGACCGCTTGTAGAGTTATCACCGATTATGGTGAAGTTCGATTTCTAGAGGCGGATAGCATCGGTGGTCTTTGGCAAGGCCCGCTTTGAAGAAAGGACATGATCGGTCAATCCATGAAGATTCTTTTGGGTCCTCCGGATTGTATCACCCAAGCGAATCTTGGGAAAGTGGATGTCCTATATGTATTTTCTCTTGAAAAGATCTCCTGTTGTTGTGGCTAACTTGGAGAGGGCATCACTTTCGTGTTCGCTCCCAAGAATATGAGTTATCGATGGGTCTCGATTCGGCAAGAAGTGACTTTGCCAAAAGGCATGCAAGCGGATGGCGGTGTCAGTCTCCTTCAACACGTGAGGCCACAAGTGAGTCGTAGATGGCTAAGTTACGGACCTCCATCAATGGCGAGCCTTAGTCACCCTGAGGGCCTCTTCTCGGCTTATTGGTGGCGGGAACTTTAGTCGTCGTACTCTAAAGTTATTTTACTTGGGAGATAAGCAAAATTCACGCTCCGCAGTACACGAAGCTCCATCAACATATAATGTCCATTGATTTGTCATGGAGTGATGAATGATCATTCGGTGGTGATGGGATGGTACATTCTACAACGAAGTTCGGCACTTGTGACTTTATATCGAGGGGCGTGGAAGAAAATGGATGTCAAACTCTCCAAGCTCGATAGACCACTTCATCAACCTTCCGGATACATCGCTTTTGCGAGAATAGTTCTTAATGGAAGATGAGTGTAGGCGTTGATGGTGTGGGCAAGATGCGGTCATAATTTTTTTGCGAGAATGCACTTAGACCAACTCTTATCTGCTAGTGGATAGCGTCCTTGATATCGAGAAAGGATTTTCTTGACATAGTAAATGGGTCATTCTGAATTCTCCTCGCGTGTCGACCGACTTACGGCATGAGAAGAAAGCGACAAGATAGATGTACGACTTCTCTCTCCTTGGATAGGCTTTGATAATAGAGGGGGGGAAGCTAAATAGATTCGAAGTTGCTCAAAAGCGATTCATTCATCGTCCATTGGAATCCATTTCCTCGTGCACCCCAAGATTTTGAAGAATGGTAGATACTTATCTCCTGGCCAAGAATCGTGATAAAGGCGCAATCCTTCCGGTCAAGCGTTGGACTTCCTTGATCGTTCTTGGAGGTGACATGTCCTTGAGTGCTTTTATCTTCGGGGTTGGCCTCATCCCGCGTGACCATGAAGCCTAGGAATTTCAGAGGAAACTCCAAAATGCACTTGCTTGGGTTGAGCGCATCTTGTAGTGTCGAAGAATGTCAAAAGCTTGCGGTCGAAATATCTTTGTGATATTTTCAAGCTCTTCACATATCATCAACATACACCTCCATATTGTGCCTATAAGATCCTTGAAGATCTTATTCATAAAGCGTTGATATGTTGCTCCGGCATTTTTAGTCGAATGGCATGACGATAGCGGTATAGTCCCCTTATCAGTTTGGAAGGATGTTGCTTCCTCATCTGTTTGTTCATCCCGATTTGATTGTAGCGAATAGGCATCCATGAAGCTTCGACGATGTCGATGTCGCATCAACTAGTTGGTCGATCGAGGAAGGGGAAGCTATCTTTTGGGCATGCGATTAAGGTCGGTGTAGTCGATGCACATTCTCCGGAAGTTGGCCTTCTTGACACTACGTTAGCCAACCGGGTGGGGTAGTAGACTTCTTGAATGAACTTGACTTCCAGTTTGGTGATTTCTTGTTCTATGACACGCAATCGTTCGTGAAGCGAAGGTTCTTTTCTTACGTATCAAGCTTGTAGGTTGAGTCAACTTTGAGGAGTGCGTAATGTGGACCGTCAATGCGAATATCGGATGCGCTCGGGCAAAGATATCTTGATTTTTACGCGAGAAAATCTCGTATTACGATTTACGATCGGTGAGCGACGATCCCACCTTCACCTTTCGCGATGGATCAACTTCGAGATAGGAAGACAAATTACATCTTCAAGCGGAGAAGCCCTTTTGAGGCATCCTCATCTCGTAGGTCGAAGTTCTCGATGTTGAGGTTCTTGGCGTAAATGGTGGGCTTGCTTGATATACGCTTGCTATCTGTTGATTCCCACCTTACGCCGATGCCGGTGGTGTCGAATTTCATCTTGAGGTGAGGCAGAATGTGCGTAGAATATAGACTAGAGGTCTCCCAAATATTGCATTTATGCGGACTCGGACTTGACTACAATAAATTGTATCAAGTGGGTTGCGTGTCGGAAATTCTCCAAGAGTTCTGGGAAGGCGATTGTCCCTTCCACTAATCTGGTCGATTATCAAATCCATACGATTGGGCCGGCCGGGTTGAAGCTTCTCTCTTTCTATACCCATGCTTGAGAAAGTGGAGTAAAAGAACATCAACCTCCCATTGTCGATCAATATCCTTTTAATATTGAAGCATGGATCAGACCCACACTTGATAACAAGGGGATCTTGATGTGGGATGCGAAGCCCCTCTAGATCTAAATCATCAAAGGTGATAGAATGGTCAACCCGAGACTTCTTCGGCTCTGGCTCTTGAAGGGCGGCAATGAATATTTGGCTAGATAACACTGGCCCTCTTGCAATTATTTCTATCTCTCCGACCGCTTGGCGGTTCCTCAGTTGCCCCGACATTTCTTTGACGGCGGGTTGGTTTTGTATAAAGCGACCTAGATACCCGTATTAGTCTTTCAATCTCCTCCTTGATTGGTGGCACTCTTGAGTGGTGTGCCACCATGCGGTGAAAGTGGCGAATTTCTCTTGATTTCCAATTCCGGGCTTTAAAGGTCGCGGCCACTTGATATCCTCTTCTGAATAGCGTAGGATGTTCGCATGGCGTGTTGAGCCGTATATTTCCTCTCGATTGAGTCATCGAGGTGTGAGGAGGTTTTGGGGAGGTTCTTTTCTTCTTTTTTGAGATGTTTGAACATCACCTTTGGGAACCTTCTTCTTCTTTGCTTGGTGGTTCAAAGCTGCCGATGAGCGATAGCTTTCGTGAGATTTGTGCCTCTATTCGGTGGACCAGTCGACATAGGAATGGGGTCTCCGCATTAATGATGAATAGAAGTATCTGGCGGAGTCCTCAGAAGCACGCCCTCAAAAGTTCGGATCTACTCACGGTATCGGCCGCTTGAGAGGAGAACCTGGAAGTATTCTTTGAGGACTCTCCATCGTTGGCGGATTAGGAGAGATGTGATGAATCCACGATGATTCTCTTGTTGCCGAGGCTTCTACAAAAAATCTGGCGAGCTCTCCAAATGATCGGATGGACCCTTAGCGGCGAATAGAACCAATCGAGCTGTCCTTTGAGAGTCGGGAATACGACACAAGCAGAGTCATTTGCGGCGAATGTGCATGATCGTTCGAAAGTGATCGATATGCTCGTACGGATTGGTTGTGCCATCGTAAGGGTCCATCTTTGGGAAGCTTGAATCTCGTCGAATGGGTATTGCGAGATGATCTCGTGGCGAGGACGAGTTTTGGAAGAGCGGCGGAGAATGGATCATTAGATTGTTTGGGAACTCTTCACACCGGTCGTCGTAGTTCATCATATAAGGTGGCGTGGAGTTTCACCGTCTGAAATTCGTGTGGTATTAGTGAGTAGAACGGTATCGAAGTTCCACTGGATGTGGTGCCAAGGGTTCTCTACTTGTTGATCCGGCATTCGGGTAATCATTCTCGGGAAGAAAATGATTATCTTTGAGGGCCGTCGAACACAGTAGCTCTTCCGGCGTGTTGGAACGTTTTCTTGGGTCCTCTCGCGAGTCGAAGAATTTCGTTACGGGAATCCTCCATCCTTTGACGCGATCTTCCAAAGAGGGGCACGGACCCTCACACAGGGCAAGTGCATTATGTAGAAGTGTTGGAGACTTGGCGTCCTTGATCGAGAATGAGGAGGCGTTGGAGCGCAAACCGTTTACCAACCATATTGGAGATATAGCAATGGGGAATTGTCGTTCCCACAGGCGGGCTGACATTGCGTCTTGAGAATTTTATTCCGGTAGATCACGAGATCTTCGTAAAAAAATTATCAACACAGCGGGGATATGAACACAGGGTTATCGTGGAAAACCCGTTAAGGGAAAAAACCACGGGGGCCTTGCCTCTAGAACTTTCATGTGATCAAAGATCTGGTCCTTGCTTCTCGTTAGGAGAAGAAGGTGTTTGGCGGAAACAATATTAGAGTGTAGAAAAATACAATATCGGTCAACTCCAACCAGGGAGAAGTTTCCCAGCGGCGAGCGATCTTAGGAGCAACCTCTTGATCTTGGGAGAAAGGCGGCCTGGTCTTTTCTAGTCCTCAGCGTCTCCCCAAGGCGAGCTCTAATCTCCGCACTTCTGGTGGTGATAGATCGGCGTCAGGTCGGTGGTTCTCGAGCTCTCGGTCTTCAAATCGATTCCGGTCCCCTGAGAATGAAGCTCTATTTATAGATTTTGGGAGTGGCGGCCTTGTAAATTCGTGAAAACTCCAACCACTCCCATGGACGGCCCGGTCATCCCTCGATCGACGGTGTATTTTGATGATCTGTGCCTTAATGATGTCGAATTGGGTGATCTTGGATTCGTTGGATTCGTCTTGACGAGCATCGATCGACTATAAATATGTCGTTTTGGTGACCATTTGGCGGATCGGGATCCATTTTCATTTCAGATAGCTTGATCGAGTCGATTGTCGGATCGAATCTTGATGTTCTTATGTTATCTCGTAGGCGGTCGGTTATTTGTAAGTTTCTTTGAAATCGGTGATTAGATCGAAGCATTTCGAAAATCGCCTTCGTCTTGATCAGTTAATTTTAGAGGATGTATCACCACTATAAATAATTTATTATTGCTATTTTTTTTTCCTTTCATAAATTATCAAACATTTTTTTTATTTTTAAAAATTTTAAATAGCCTAGGTAAGTGCCTCGCTAGACTCCTTGATGTACCAGATTTAATGAGCATGATGTCATGAGCATTTAAAAGGCTGACAAGCTTTGAATGTTCTCTAGCATTTATATAATCTTTTTTTAATTATTATTTTACTTCTTGAGATTAAAACTTTGTTTTATTTGGAGTTGATTCAGGATGTTGAAATTGCCACTTGTAAAGATTATTATTATAAACTATGAAAATTTATATACATATCATATATATTTTTTTTAAATTTACATATTTAATATCGCATGTTTACATATGTTAACAATTTTTTATACATGACAAATTATATTTCATTTTAGAAAGTAATAATAAAATTGTTGTTATGATGATATTAAGAATATAAATATTATGTATGTAAATATTAAATATTGAATATTATATAAATTATAATTTGCATGAAAGTCAATAGCCGACAATATTATATATAGGAATGCAAAAAAAAAAAAAAAAAAAAAAACTATTGGACAGTGTGTGTGGCTCAATATTAATTTATATTACTTTTTATAATAAGTGAGCCAATGTGTACGAATATTTAATCAAACTTTATTATGGTTGAGAGCATGATTATCATAAAATATCTATCTAAAAATATATATATTTTGAATGATTTTTAACTAATAAAAAAATAAAATTTTATCAAATAAATATATTTTAAAAATAAAATAAAAAATATATAAAATAAAGTTGATCACAAACACGACCTTAATTAAGAACATTTTTTTAAGATAAGTATCTATATTTTTAAAATATCAATAATTAACTCAATAAAAATATGCAATTATCTTCATCTTCCCTTACATAAATTTATATGATATAAGAAAATATAATAGACATTTATAATAATAATACTAATAACATAAAAATAGAAAATATAAATAATTAATCTATTAATTAAATATACAACCAAATTTATTGATATAAAATTCAATAAATACATAATGAGTGTGCATTGATTATCATATGATTTTTATCATACGGTGTGATATCTCAATAAATTGAGTCATTAAAATTATGTTATATAACCATTGAATAAATCATAAATCCTAACTATTATATACAACAATATTATAAAGAATTAGCTTAAGAACATCGACAAAAGAAATCGACTGCTAGGGTTTATGCTTCTTCCCCCTCTCATCGGCGGCTCCTTTCGTGGGAGGTTTTATGGTAAGGTTTTGGGTCCTCTTTTTATCTTTACTGTTGGTGGTCCTTCTCCTGTTACCCTCCCGACCCCCGACATGTGACGGTGGCATGAGATCTTTTCCCCCCTTAGCAGGCTCTCCTTTGCTTGCTTGTCTTCTTGATACTCTGATCCGAAGGATATCTGAGGCCTCTCCCCGTCTCTGGTTTCTATCATTACCTCATCCTCTATTCTCGGCCTTCCTCCTCCTAGGTCTTCTTCTCTCGGGATTCAGGGATTCTTCCGCCCCCAGACCTTGTAATTGGAAAGATCTCCTCCTTTCTTATAATGAGAAGAGTAGGGCCTTTAACCTTTCCTTATGCCCTCTGTGTCCAATGAAGCTTGTTTCTCTGAAGAAGAACTCCACGAAGGCCAGAAAGAATGGCAGCTCTCGTTGGTTGGACACGCTATAGAGAAAATGCCCTTCTATGATTCTCTTCTCGCTACTATCCACAAAAAATGAAAATTTAAAGGCTCTCTTGAGTTACTTACCCTTGAAGGGGATTTCTTTTTGTTTAAGTTTACTTGCCAGGAAGATTTTGATTCTAGGACAACGACCCTTGCTTCCTCAACGAACCCTTTATTTTTGAAATGGACAAGAAATTTTTGGCCTTCCAAAGAGAATTTCTTGGAGATCCCGCTGTGGATTAAACTTCCCAATTTTTCTCTCTTTGGAATGAATCTGGCTTCTCCAGGGTGGCTAGCCTAGTGGGTGTTCCTCTTGTCCTTGATAATCTCACGGCTTCTAAATCTCGCATCATCTTTGCCGGAGTTTGTGTCCAATTAAAACCCTCTTCCCCTCTCCCCGACTCTGTTTCAATTAATTTTAACGGGTTTATTTTCCAGCAAGATATCATGTATGCTTGGAAACCCAAGGCCTGTAAGAAATGCTCCTCCTTTTCTCATGATGATTATTCTTGTCCTTAAATCCTCACAAACCATCAGTTGCTCGAGGTCAAAGCCGTAGCAGGCCTCGCCCTCCCCGGAATCCTCCTCATATTATTCCTGACGAAGCCCTTCCCTCTGTCATCCCCTCTCAGACCCCCTATACCTTTGACTTGGATAATTTTGAGCTTGCCTCGGGTGGGCAAGCTGAACATACTCTTCCTTCCTCCTCCATGACCTTAAATGATCTCAACCAACTCCCTTCCTCCTCCCCTCCTCATGATAAACTCACAAACCTTGATACTGAACCCCAGGTTAATTCTGAGCCTGCGACTCTCCCTTCAAACCCCAACACCTCCTCGGGTGTTACCACCCGATCTGCTACACTATCCCCCCCATAAAGCTACAACCATCAAGATCACAGATTCCTTATCCAAGACCCCTAGGAAGACCCCTTATGAGTCTAATCTAGTCAAACCCCTGGTTAACCAATCAGGAACAAACTTCAAAGCAAACCAGAAGAAGAACGGCAAGAAGCCTTCTTCTTCCTCCTCTAATTAATTATGTGGACTTCGACTCTGGGTAGTTGGAATTTCCATGGTCTGATGACTGCTGGAAGAATTAATGATTGTCATCGCATCATAAAGGACTTCCATCTTGATATTGTGTGCCTTCTAGAAACAAAACTCAATATGGACCATATTGCTGATTCTTTTTCTTTGAACAAATTTTCCCTCTTTCATATGGAGGATCAGATAAACAATTTCGACTCTTGTGCGGAGGTTGTATTTGGCTTAAATGGAACGCCTCTCGCATCTCTTTTAGGATTATCAAGAAGACTCCCCAACTCATCCATGGAGAAATCTTGTACAACACTTCTAACTCTTTCCTCTTCACTTGCATTTATGCCTTTAATGATGCTTATGGCAGGCTCTCTCTTTGGAATGATCTTCGTGGTATTGTCTCTGGGTTGGATGTACCTTGGATCCTTACGGTGATTTCAAATGTGTTCTTAAGTGCAAAGATAAATGTGGAGGGAATCCCATCCATATAAATCAGACCAATGATTTCAGAGACTGTATTGATGATTGTGGATTAACCGAGCTCCCTAGCTCAGGGTTTCTTTACACTTGGTCTAATCAACAATCTCATAATCTTATTCTCACTAAGATCGACAGGGTTCTCTGCAATTTGAGATGGATCGAAGATTTTCCTTCCTCCTCCTATAAAGTTACTACTCCCCATTCGTCTGACCACTCCCCCCTCATCACCTCCTTGCAACATCAGACTCCTTCTCTTCACAGATTTATGTTTAAAAATCACTAGACTTCCTTTGCCAATTTCATGGATATCTCTAGTAAGGCTTGGAATAAATTCATACGAGGGGATCCTCTCTTTGTTTTTCAAGCAAACTCAAATATACTAGAGCCGCTCTAAAACAAAAAAATGGGACTCTATTTCGTTAGCATCTCAAATCTCTTCTCTCAAGAGTGACCAAACCAATATATTATTCCTGCTTGAGAGGGACCCGGGGAACCTTTCTCTTGCTCTTAACGTCAAAGAAATTAATGCTAAATATTCTGATTTGATCAACAGGGAAAGTATGTGGCTGAACCAAAGAGCCAAAGTTCATTGGCTCCAAAGCTCCCATGACGATTTAAAATTCTTTTTTTATTCCATTGAAGAGAGGAAGAGCTCCAATATGATTAGGGAGCTTCAAACGGCCCAAGGAACTATCTTGGATCTTAACATTATGGCTGAAGAGATTTGTAAGTTCTACTCTACATTGTTTAATATGCCCAGTTCAAACACCCTTAATACCCATGACATTCCTCTGGGCACCACTATTTCTTTTGAGCAGGCTCTGGACTTAGTGTCTACTATTACTGACCATGAGATCATCTCCGCTCTACATAGCATAAATGAGAATAAGTCTCCGGGTCCGGATGGCTTCAACTCCAAAATTTTCACTCATAATTGGGATATCATTGGAAAACAGTTTCATTATTTCTTCAGGAATCTAAAATTTCCTAGCATATTCAAACATAGTCTTATTACCCTGATTCCAAAAGTAAAACATTCTAACTCCATTGATTACAAGCCAATCTCATTGTGTAATACTTTCTACAAAGTAGTTACCAAAGTCATAGCTAATAGGCTCTGAAGAGTTCTTCCCAGCATCATTCATCCTGCTCAATTTGCCTTCATCAAAAATGGGGACATTGTGGACAATACTGCTTTGGCGCACAAAATTAGTTTTGAATTCTCCTCCTGCTCTAAACATGAAAAGTTCCTGGCTAAATTTGATTTGCGTAAAGCCTTTGATTTGATTAATCGTCAATCCCTCCTCCACAGGTTAAGGCTTAAAGGGTTTCCTCAGCCTTTCGTTCAATGGGTGGAGGGCTGCATCTCTGATATCCCTTTCTCAATAGTTCTTAACGGTGAAATAAAAGACTATTTTAACTCTTCTAACGGTTTAAGGGAAGGATGTCCCCTCTCTCTATTTTTATTCATTGTAGCCATGTATACTTTCTCTTGTCTCCTAGATAGGGAAGTAAGCCTCCATAAATTTAATCCTTTTTATGCTAGAAATTACAATATATCACATCTTCTCTTTGCGGATGATCGTCTGGTTATGGGAGGAGCAAATTTAAACTCCATAAATTCCTTGAAACAGAACCTGAGCATCCTGAATTCTTATTTGGGGCTTGAGGTTAACTTTGAAAAATCTTTGATTTATTTTACAAAAGGCTCCCTGCTTCACGGGTTCTCTAAGCCAGTCCCTCAATGTGAATATTAGGGTGTTTCTTATTAAGTACTTAGGGCTTCCCCTTCCCTCGGGCCCACTTCATGCTGCATATTTCAACACTCTCTTTGACAAACTGTATGCTCAATTGGCTGGATGGAAGAGTAAATTCCTTTCTTACGGTTGTAGGTTTCAGCTTTTGAGATCCTTTATCAACAACCTCCTAGCTTATTGGTTTAGATCCATTACAATTCCTAAGGGGATTCTAAAAAAGATCTCCTCATTCACTACAAATTTTTTCTATCATAGTGGGGAGCAAGATAAACTCTATCTTATTTCTTGGGATAATGCCACTCTCCCCAAGGAAAATGGTGGCATAGGCCTCCTCTCTACTAAGGTGCTCAATCTCCTTTGCAAATCTAAAACCCTTTAAAAATTTCTTAATCGGTCATCTCTTCTAGGTGAATGATGTTTCAACAAGTATGGCTCCATCTGGAACAAATATCCTCTTAAGGTCTCCCTCCTTTGGAAGGAGTTGGAAATTTATGCTATTCGCTTCAAAGCTAAACTCTTATACTTTCTAGGTGACGGTAGATCTTTCTCTCTTTTTTATGATCCTTGGTTGGTGGGAATTCTCAGATGTCCGGGGTTGGATTCGCCATTCTTGAACCCATAGATCCGCTCTAAATACTATTATTTCGGGTGGCAAGTGGGTGCTACCTGCCAGTCTTCAAGTTGGACATCTTCAATGTTATAACTCCATCATTGGCACTGTTTTAAGTCAGGACAAAGATTCGATTAAGTGGAGTGGGAGTTCCTCCCACATCAATTCTCTTATCAAACATTCTATCTTTGAGAACCACTTTAAAATGGATTGGTTAAGCATAATTTGGTTTAAGGGCCATGCTATTAATCTAGCCCTTTTTTGTTGGATGGCTTATCTGGGAGGTTTAAAAATCTCTAACGTTTTAGCTGCTAGAGGTCTGGGGAGCAATATGGTTTACTGTTTTGGTCATTCCTATCCTGAGACACACTCCCATCTTTTCTTTGAATGCCCAATCTCGCTGAATTTTGTGAGAACCATTCTTCCTAACGGGAATATCTTCCTCATGCAAGCCTCCCTCAAACAAGTTCTAAATGTAGCAGCTGAATTCAATCATAAAGCTATTCGAAGACTTTCGCTCCTTGCCACTGCTGTTATCACTCTTATTTTGTGGAAAGAACCAATAAGAGGCTGTTCGGTAATGTGGCCAATCCTTTAGTTGGCTTGACCCAGAATTATCAAAGTACTATTGCTTATAAATTAAGAAGATGGAAATTGAAGTCATCGTGACCGCCTCAAGTTCTCCTTACCTCAAGAACTTGGATTGATTCAGTGGGATACTAACGATAAATTGGGGCCTTATGGTTTGCTATTCCTTATACTATTTTTCTGGCTATTTTTCTCCTTTCTGTGATTTTTGTGCCTGGATGATGATGAGCTTACGAGATATCATAATTAGGAAGATGCTGTCTTCTCTCGACCCCATATTCTCTGCCTCTTCCTTGGATGACCTCCTTTGCAACCAAGGGATCTGTCTTCATGGGTTATTCACGCTGTTGTTATTAAAGTCTCCTTCCCTTGAATTCCTGTATGGCAGATTGGGTAATTGTTGGAGTGTTGAGCAGCTTTGGGTGTTCTTTTTTGAGGCACTTGGAGCTGATTTTGTATCCCGTTCTTCTCCCCACCTCCTGGTAGGTTGGGGGTTTTGGTCTCTGAGTCCAAATGGTTTTCTTTCTCTTCTTAGCTTAGCATTTTAGATATTTTTTTTCTCCTCCCTTTGAAGTTTAAGGGGTTGAGCTCTTTCTCGTGTTTCTCTTTTCCTTTTTTTTTTTTCCTTCAGTCCTTTCTTAGATTATCATATACTTATTCATAATCGGAATGATATTATGCTAAGCTCTTAATTTTTTTCCAAAAAAAAAAACAATATTGCAAAATAATTTTATATTAATTAATATTATATAAAATTTTAATTTAATTTAATTCTTACATAAGTATAAGTGAGATTCAAGACTGGTTGGGCACTTATGGCCTTTATCTTTGTTGGCATGGATAAGGCGGTTACTTCTTAATATTGATTTCTCATTAGAGTAGATGCCTGAAAAATAAGTGGGGACTCGAAATATGTGAATAAATTACTGCTAATTTTAGGAGATTATTCAGGCTAATAGCAATACCCATAAAATGAATGAGACAAAGTGGACACCTCTAATATATATATATATAAGACAGGTTGGGCTGACGGTTTTTTAATTAAATTGTCATAAATGAGCAACTAGAAAATGAAGGAGTCGGAAGGACAAGCTTTAACTCAGCCACCGACAACGATTCCCTCTTTAAATTAATTTTACTCCACAGCTCTTTATTTTGTCTCTTTTCCATTTTACTATACTTTCTCACCCTTTCATGTGTTATGCGTGCATGTTTTAATATATAATTTTCAATATATATATATATATATATATATATATATATATATATATATATATATATATATATATATATATATATATATATATATATATATATATATTACTCATAGATGTTAAGGGGATGTTTGGGTTTAATTTTATTTTATTTTAGAATAAAATATATTTAATGGTAATATATTTTTTATAAATACTCAAATATCTAAAAAAATATTTTGAGTATTTTAAAAAATATATTAAATAAAAATATTTTTTTAAATGATATAAAAACAAAAATATAAAATATAAAATAAAATTGATATGAAATAAATCCTATTTTTAAAAATAATTATAAAGATTATAAAAGATATTTATTTCATCAGTTTTATGAGGCTGACATCAACAACATTGTTGTCTGCATGATAAATTTTTATTTATTTATTTTATTTTTTATTTTATATGGAGAATTGTTTTAAGCTACTTATTCCTTGCATATGGGCGAATTACCTCTTATTTAAATTTAAACTCGATTAATTAATTAAATTTGAGCTTGAATTCAAGTTTAAATTTTTTTAAAGTATGAGTCAGATTATGAGGAGATTCATTTATTATGAAACAAATAAAATAATTTTAATCTAAATAATTAAAAATAAAAGTAGATAATTTTTAAATATTTTAAGCAACATTTATTTAAACTATATAATTTTAATATATTTTAATTATATATTATATTAATATTTTGTAAACATTAGCAACTAGAGTTATTGAATTTAGGTGACACTAACTTAAATTTGAGTTATTGGCTTATTAATTTTAACTCATGAGTTATTTATTGAGTCAATTTATAATGACTAATTAGACTAGCTCACTTCAACTCTTGCACAATAAAAATGTGAAAATTATTATTATTTTCATATTTTTCTTCTGCCGCACGGTATGGACCATGTTAATTTTTATTCACATATTTTTTGGAGAAATTGTTTTGGAAAAACTGAGGGTTTAGCTCAAAATTTTTATTAAAAAATAAAATATAATTTAGAACAAAGGTTACATATTAGTATAAAAAAAAATTCTAGAAAAACAAAATACAAAGACTAAGGATACTAGTTTAGGGACTCTTTGGATGCTTGAAAAAGAAATATAATATAAAATGAATGCAGTGTAAAGTGAATGTAATGTATTTGAATTACTTTATGTTGTTTGGTTGAAAACTTTATGCGACAGCGACGATAATAGTACTTTACACTAGCCGGTGTATTTAGAATTCGGTCAAATCTGATAAATTTCAAATACAAAAAATTTCGCTTTTCAAAGTATTATAATTACATCACATTAATTTATAATTTTACTTTGCACCATGCCAAACACAAAAAGTTAAATCCCCTGCATTTACTTTACTTTACATTCAAAAGTAATCAAACCAAATTGCCCTAGAAAAATTATTACATGCACAGTTTAGATGTAGCTTATACATTCGAACTCAAATAATATTGAACGTAACAAATGATTTGAATTCAAATAACATAACGTTATGTGTCACTCAGCTAATACATAGAACTACTATGTATTGACTTTGAAGTGTTGTGTTTTGTTGCATATTAATGTGTATATAAATATTATATATTATTGTACAATTAATATTATATCAATACACAATACTTTATAGGTACTACATAATAATCGTGTATTAATTGATTATCACATCACACTATATTATTGAAATTAAACGTAGAATACTCAATACATAATAATGTCGTGTATTAATTAAGCGTCATGAATTATATTATTAAAGTCAAAAATGAAATTTTGTCATTACTCCTAATAATCTCAATAGTTTTTGCTACACCTATTTATACCAAGTTTCCTTTGGAAGAGAATAAAAGAAATTTCCATAGAAATTTTTATTCTTATTTGATGACCACTTTCACAATTGTGTAATTCTTTACGCGCAAAATTCAAAAAAGTAATATTTACAAAAATGTGCTAAGTATTCTGAAATATTTTTAGATAGTCTTATTAATTAGGCTATATGATATTGTTGACCCTCACTCGCATTCCTACCCCCGTCTCCCTCAACTGCACGCTTGGTTCTTCCTCAACCACAAGCAACCACAAGCCTTTTCCTCCCTAAAAGCGCAAGGAACTGAAGCCCCACTCTCTTATTCGCTCTCCTTCAACCGCAAGCAAATCACAAGTCGCAAGCCTCGCATTCGCCCTCTGTCACGCTCCCGTCTCCTTAAAAATTGTAAGTCCCTTGCAGATTTGAGGATTCCCTCTCTTCCATTTTTTTCATTCACTCTCCGCGCTCGTCGATTCCTTCAAGCTGAATGCTCTAGGTTCGTCCTCCAAAAGCCCCAGCCTCTCATTCACGCCGCACAAGCATCCACTTTCTTCCTCTCAATCGCAAGCAATCCGCGCAAAAGCCCTCCTCTCTCATTCGTTTGCCCGATTTTCTTCATCCCGTAAGTTCTCATTCTCCCCCATCTTCCTTCGAGCTTCAAACCGCAAGCTAATCCGAAAGCCCTCCCTCTCTCGGTTCGTCTCCCTTCAAGCCACAAGAATCCCTTCTCCACCAACCGCAAGCGAACCGCAAGCCGCAAGCTTCAACCCGTTGATCTCCCTCAAACCATAAGTCTAGGGGTGTCAAAAATTGACCCGACTCGAAAAATTCGGGTTTGGGTTGACAGGAAAAATTTTCGGGTCAGGTTCGGGTTGAAGAATTGACGTTTAATTTTGGGTGGGTTGATTGACCTCCAACTGAAATTGACTCGATTTTCCCAACTCACATTAACCGCTAACCAATTAATTCAATTAATCACATGACTCGATTTTGAGAAATAGATCATTGGTCGTGTAATTCCGTCGGGTTAATCGGGTTGGTTGAAATTTTGACCGTTCATAAGCTTGGGTTTGTCAAGGTCGGTTTGAATTGGACGAATTCACCGCCGACCAATTGACACCTACATAAGGTCCTTCTCGATTTCCCTTATTCCTCATCCGGATCCTTCTTACATTGTCCTAGCAAAATCGTGAGCTCAGATGTGATCCTTCCCTTCCTCGGTAGAAAAGAACTCTTCATCGAGACTTCTCTCGCATTTTTCCATTTTTTCTTTCCCCTCGGCAACCACTCTCGCAATCCAATAGTTAGGCCTTTCACTTCATCTCTACCGTCAATTCCAATAGCCCTATGTTATCTCCTAAATCTAGTTTATACTAGATCCCTAATTAATCCTATAGGCTCGTCTCAACTTTCAAATCCAACAATCTAAATAAAGTTTATTCATTGCTGATTATCACCAATTCAATTCAAATAATCAACCCAATAATCCTTCCTATTCAATTCCTTCTAGCCGAACTCATGCAAAATTATTAGTGTTATTGATTGTGGATGTATAGAAATATGTGAAGAATATATGTATATGCTTATGTTTCTTTATGCAGGTTTGAAGACCTCGTCCCGCTCAGTAGAGTGCGACGAGATGAAAATTGGCCAAAATATTTCAAAATACAATCGTCACGTTCATTAGGGCGCGACGGGTATACCCAAAAAAAATTATTAGATGCAGTCCCCTATGCCGAAATGTTGCCAAAATTTTGACAAAATTTTGGACTTAAGATTCATTTAAAAAGAAATCGATCACATCAAAAATAAATAATTTAAAATAAAATTTGAATGTGCAGAAATTGCATATATATTTACTTTTATGCACGTGATTGAAGGCCTCGTTATGCTCATCAGGGTGTAACATGATTAAAATTTGACCGATGTGCTTCAAAACACTAATCGTCATGTTTATCAGGGCGTGACGGATAGGCCAAAATAGTTCCAATGTAACTCTCTACACGGGGATGATGCTGGGATACTGTCGAAATGCTACCAAAATTTTATCAAAATATTGTAACTTAACAAAAAAAAGATAAAATATAGAGTCTTGAAGAAATGAATTAGAAATTAAATATAAATGAACTTGAAAAGAATTTGAAAGAGACTTGATTACAAATAAAATTGAAAATCATAATTCAAATAAGAAAATAGGGATAAAACTCAAATGAACCTATAAAACTTGAAATAAATGTGAATTTTTTTGATATACACGAACTGAATCTCAATATTTTGCTTAAAATAATTCAAAAGAAGAATTCTAGTGAATCATTGAAGACTTATAGTGGGATTAAAACATAACTTATAAGCATACAAATGTGGTTCAAGTGAGATTTACAGAGGACTTATATTAAGCCAAATAACTCACCATTGGATATAAACAAGTCATTCTAATGAATACTAAATTCCATCATGACTCATTTCAAATGATTCAGAGGAGAGGAAAAGTTTTGTAGGAGGCTTGAAATGAATTAAAAGGGCTTGTTAAAAGAGAGTCATCACTAATCATTGTAATTACTTTATGATTCACTTTGAGATTAATAAAAAGATTTTATATGAGTACATAATTTAGCTATCTAAAGTTTATAAGAAACTTAAATGTGCATTCACAAATTAAGGAGGTTGATTAAGTAGTTCATCAACGAGCATAAATCATAAGTGTTGCTAATAAATGGTTGACACATATTATACATTGAGTGAATTGGAATAAACCTAGTTGAATCTATGACTGAATTATACAGATGCTTATAATAGCCTCAGTGACTCATTATTGAGTGCAACAAGTTCTCTAGTGAATAATAGACTTTCTCTAGTTGAGAGAAGTCAAAGAATTCATTAGAAGTGTGAGATAAATTTGAAGGCTTATTAATAAACATAAGAAATATATATGAATCTCTTAAGCTCAACTACTAAAGAAGCAAATATGAATCATGATATGCTATTCCAAATTGCAATATAAGTCTAAAACTTCTTTTACACCACCGGATATGCAATTCTTCGTACAAGGAGACAAAAGACGATGCTAAATTAAATTCTCTATGAATTATGGAGCTTCTTTCAATCTAAAAATTAAAGAATTTCATTCTAATTATGATTTTTAAAGTCAATGACTGCATTAATTAGATGAAATTATCTAAGCTATAAATACCTACATGTGCTCAGATATAGAGATTTAAAGTACAAATTTTAATGTCTAAAAAGGCTGTGCAGTTAAGTTGAGATTAAATAAATATGAAATTAATCTCATAAATTTGAAATAAAATAATCTAAATTACTAAATACCCACATAAGCCCCGCATATTTGAATGCTTAAACTTAGTATGCGATCTCTGTGGGTTGCTTCCTTGGTTTGGTCTTGGGGCCGTCCCGTTAACAAAATATAAAAATCTAATTATTATAAGAATTTCAACTTATTAAAATATTTTATAAGCTAATTATGTCACATGACAGTAGGTTTGATCTTCTATCATTAAACTAATAGAGTCGATAGGATCTGAACAATAAATTAAATGATCAAGCAAACTCAAAAACCCCGATGATGACTGTGTTGAATGAAGATTTTAACCGGAGGGAATACTTTCATCGAAATATAATTGTAATTTTAAATTAAACTAATATAAATTAAATATCAATACAAATGCAAAATCTAATATGTCATTAAGTGTTAAATGCTTAAATGAAATCCAACCTTTAAATAACTTAAAGCTAAAACTCAATCCACATTCCGCAATAATTTGTTGAAGGTGACAAATTAAGAAAACTCTAGCTCATAAATGAGCCAATGTCAAATCAAATATATTTCTATATTCACTCTCAATCAATCTCATGCCAGCAATGATGTGAACCATGTTCTCTGTCTGCATGATTTGGCCGATGAGCTCATATGATCGATTACGACCGAGTCCTCGACGGGTGACGCTAAATGACACCATTATATTATGATTACGACTGTAGCCTGTTTGCTCCCCAATGACTCTGTACCTGTTGACCTCACTTTTGGAGTGACTCAACTTCCTCATCATAGATCTAGGACTCTTATAGACACCAAGAGTTTCTTAGTCTTAAGACACTTTTAGTGATTAGGTGAACACTTAACCTAAGCTTAGAGACTTAGAAGGGTTAGCCACAGGAATAGGTTATGCCTTAGGGACTTAGAAAAACTTACATACCCTATAGCCTAAACTCAATCCATGCTTTCCTTCATAAACCAAACCTAAAATTCATACCAAACCAAATTTTTAAGACTTATAATCAATCCCATGATCAAATTCAAACTCAAGATTTCTCCATAAAACCCCATGATTAAATTCAAAACCCTTTCTAAGCCCTTTGATTTCATCATATTGATTTACCCTTAACAAAATTCAAATCAATCTGGTTTAAATGATTTTCTTAAGAGATTATATCAATCCTTCAATCATTTACCAAATCCAAATCCAAATTCCAAACCAAACAAATCAAATCAAAACTAAGGTTAAATTTCCCTCTTAAGCCTTATGACTCACTCTCATAAGCTTAATCAAATTTTAATCAAATTATCCCAAACTTGATTAGTTTCTTTATAAATCAATTATTTCTTCATTTGTATTCATAAATATAAATGAAATTCAAACTCAAATAGCCAAAATCAAATCAAACTAAATAAAACCAAGCCAAAATCCCTTCTTAAGGCCTATGAACCTACCTCCATAAGCTTAATCTAATCTTAAATAAAATTAACCCAAAAATCATTTAGTTTCTTTATAAATCAATTATTCATTCATTTATATCTACAAATATAAATGAAACTCACCCTCCAATGACAAAAAATAAATCAAACTAAATTAATTTTCTACTTAAGCCCTTTTGAAAAACATCCTTAAGCTTAGTCAAACTTGCTTCCAAATCACTCCAAACTCAAGTGAATTTCTCATGGATCATTTATATCTTCATTTATACTCCTAAATATAAATGCAATATAAATTTAAATAGCCAAAACCAAACCCAAATCAAATCAAATTTCTAATTTTAGCCATTTTGAACTTGGCCAAATGACACCCAAATCAATTCAAAACCCATGGATTTCTTCATGAATCAATCATTCCTTCAATCATTTAGCCAAATATAAAAATAAAATATAATTATCAAACCAAAATCAGGTCAACCCAAGTCAAGCCAAAGTTAGCCTCTTTGACTTGAAAACTTCAAATGAGCCAAATTCCATTAGACTCCAAATTGATTGTACTTGGATTTTTTTTTTCAATCTTAGGCTCATGTGTGAGTTCAGCTAAACTTGAATCAAGCCAAAACCAAACCAATTGACCTATTTAGGTCCATTTGATCCAAAGTGACCTAAAGGACCTTTTTGAGCCAAGTTCTAATTCAACCCAAATTGGATTGAACCAAGCCCATCCAAACCTCATATCCCGATCAACAATAATCCTAGGGTGATAAACTACCTTGAATTAGGTCAAACCAAGTCAACTTAGTCCTTTGACCAAGAACCTTTAGCCCAAATGAAATATAAACTAGCCAAAACCCACCATATGCCAAATTGATTGAAACCATTGATTCAAACTAATTCATAATCAATGATTGAACATGATCAAACCCTCAATTGAGCTAAACTAAGTCCAATTGACCATTTGACCTAACTTGATCCAAATTGGCCTAAAAAGCCAAAAATGGGTCAAACCATGATTTAATTGAGTTCATTAGCCTCTATTAACAGTGGACAAACTTAGGGAAATGGATTGGGACCTCACCCCTCTTCCAATATTTTCTTAAGTCTTCTTCATTCCCTCTTTAAAATTAATTAATTAAAACTCATTAATTAATTAATTAATTAATTAAATCAATCAATCAAAACCCAAATCATATTTGAACTTTACTTAAATAATTGAAAAGATTTAGGGATTGAGACTTAGGCCTCCTTCTTTGTCTCTTTTCCTAAGTCTATTTCATATTATTGATTAAGGATAATTAGGACTTGATTAGATAATTAATGAACTTAACTAACTTGATTAAACATGTTTTCCATAATTAACTCTTGGGTAGCTATTTAGTTGTTCAATAACCAAAAGAGAGAGCTAATGAAATCATGGTTAGCTCATATGTGTGAGAAAACTATAAAAGTAATTAAGTGAGTTTTTTAAGCTTAATTAATTAATAATTATGGGCTAATTGTATTAGGCCCCCTTTCATTTCATATGAGCATTGCTATTTACATTTTTTTAATTTATTTGCACATCATATTAGCTCATAATTATTTAATTAATTATCTTAAGGTGACATAGGTAAGGGTTAATTAATTAATTTAATCCATGCTTAACTTAACCAATTCATAAAATCAACCTAATTTCTTTTCATTAAATCAAATTAACTCACACATATGGGAATGGGTTTAGGGTTAGCAAACCTCTTTCACATCCCTCAAATCAAATCAAACATGAAATCAAAAATGGATTTAAGAAACTTTGGTTTATTTTAAATAAGCTTATTTAATGTGATTGTCCTTAGGAATTAGTTGGATTGAATGATATCACATGCTTGTGTTTCTTTATTTCATTCCAATCAGGTTAAAATGTTGTATGCCACTTGTAGTCATGTATTCATTTCTTTCAAAACATTAATTAAATAAAATAGTTTCCTTTATGTCAAACTTGCATGTGTCGACTTAATTAAAAAATATGTGTGACTATTATCACTATTAAATTACAAATATATTTTCAATAGCTTATTAATGAATAATAATATAGATTGTGATTTTAGTTATACATACATAAGAGGTGCATGTGAATATAAGCTTAGTGTATGAAGTAAAGTTCCTTTATTTCATTCATATGTTGATTTGCATAAGTAAGAATGCTAATGGGTATATTAGTCTGAAATTTTTGGGGATGCACAACTTTAAGTAGCCCCAAGGAGGTTCCTATCTCACTCCCCTAGTGCAGAATAATGGTGACATACCCATTTGAATTCATTCTTATGCATCTTGACATTAGAATTCAGATAGAGCTTTAATTCATTCACACAAATAAATCAAATAAATCAAACCCTACTTTTGCATGGTTTTTTATTCTTATAGTTTCTTATACATACATATGCATTTAAGAATAGTGAGTATATTAATCTGGACATTCCGGGGATGCACAACTTTAAGTAGCCCCAAGGAGGTTCCTACCTCATTCCCCTAGTGTAAAATAATGGTGACGTACTTGCTTAAAAATTTCATACATTTGAATGTGTTTTTAGCTAATGAATGAAAACTTCTCTCTTTCTATTAAAAAGACATGCATTCATATTTTGTTCAAGTGGTTGAATTGATTAGTCATATGATTTAGAGTTCTTTTCTTATGCTTTTGTATAAGAATTTAGATAGAGCTTTAAATTAATATAACAAAATAATTCAACTAAATAAAACATCAATTCCAAGTACATTTGCTTACATTCATCATTTAAGTGTGCTAAGATATAAATTGCATATATAGTTATGTTTAGGATTTAACCATATGCATGCTATATATGATGGAATGAAATGAACAAACATGCATTATGTGTTAGTAATTAATTCCAATTAATCTTAAGATGCCTTTCTCATTGAATAAGATTATTTAAAGTTAAGCTAAACCTAAAAATATTTAAAATATGTAATAAGCCATTCACTAAAGAAAATTGACTAATTAATTTGCTTTAGATGTGGCTTAAGGTAGGGATAAGAGAGAGCAACCCTCTCTTTTCTTCTCTTTATAACACTTAGTTGTTAAGTGTAAATCAAGTGAAATAAAAGAAAATATTAAGTAAAACTCACAAATCAATTAAGTCATTTAAAGTGAGACCACCCTTTATAATTAAATCAATTCATACTTAGGAAATTACAACAAAGCCTAGCCAAGGCATACCACACAAGCCTTAATAAACACACTTTAGATTAAGTCACCATTTGTAGCTTTATGTTAAGGTAGTGCATGATTTGATGTATGTTTAATTTTATGATGTATTTTTGTAGACTGGATGTTAGGGTGTATGCTTCATAGACTAGATGTTAGGCCGTGATTATCCTAATAGAAGATTATGCTTAAGGGGTGCTTAAAATAAATATCTCTTTTGTAGGTCGGTTAACCCCTAAGCATAATCTAAATTAAGATAGGTGAACTTAGTTATCCATGTGCAGGGTGCTAAATCCAAATTATACATATAAGTGCTTGGATTGTATGGTGTGTTCATCTATCACTTGTCTTGTAGGTGTAGTTAGATTTACTTTTTCTATTTTTAATGTAATTATGCATTAGGAATTAGGATTAGTGTTATGGGGGATTAGAATGAGCGGAGGCTAGAAGGATTTATCCTGGGAGGCCCCCGTGATGCCTTTCGAGCAAGCAAACCCAAATGAAGAAATGAATGTGACATGACCCCCCATAATATTTATTCATTTATGTAATTGTAATTATTCTTTCATATACCGGATTGTATAATAGTAGAGCTCAACAACCCATTTCTCTTTTTAGGTTGTATGACATCTATCGCCGATATCATTCTTTTACGTTGGGTTTATAAATTATTTGATGCTTTGTTTACAATTGTGTAATAGAAATGACATGTATTTTCTTAATTTCTTCATATATGGTAATTTAATGTGTGGCATGTATCCAGTTAGGCTCTCAAAAAAATAAACTTTATACCCCAACTACAACTCATAACTAATTTTCAACATGTGTTATCCCGCTGTAAGGATCCCCGAGTGTCAACCATGTAGACCTCAGCTGTATCATCCAGCATGTCATCTTCATCAGGATAGAAGCTGACCCTATCCTCAACCTGATCTGAGTGGTCACTCATGAAAATCTGTCTCTTCTCGATAAAGTAATCAGCTAATATATCATCTAATAACTGATCTACTATGCCTACCTGGACTGGGACAAATACTCACTGACTGCTCTGTGCTCCTCTACCTCTATGCAACAAACACTGCCTACTATCGAGACTTCCTCACCAGGATGATCAATTATCATAGGGACCATGTCTATGTCCACTCCCCTCTCTATCTCTGTATGTTGCAGTGGAGGTGGTATGACGATGACGCTCTTGGGTCGCCACTCCTTGCTAATCACAACTAAGGTAGGGGATCGAGCAAGGGAGCTCAATCTCACCTTAACATGTGGAATGGATGGAGTGGGATCCTTGGGCCGTAGCTGGATCACTAGAGGGGAAGGTCTCTCCCTGGATGGGGGCTTCTGAACCTTGGCATGAGTGGTAGATGCTATGAGCTGAATTGATGATGGTGGATGGCAAGGGGAGCGGTGTGATGGCAACACCAACTTCTTCTCAACTGGAGATCTTTGTCTATGGTGGACTGCGCCAGTAAGAATAATACTGTCTGAGTGATCGGCCCTGACAGGGCAATGATCAGGAAAATCCATCAAAGTAGAGGCTGCCGACTGTCGTGCATAACTCCGTCGCTCTCTCCTACTTACATGGGTAGATACTCGAGCCTCCATGGCTCTCTCTCTATGTATTTAACCCCGAATAGTCCTAGAGATCACATATCGTAAGTCAAATAAAGTACCAGACTCCAAGCATCTATAAGCTCTGTCAAGTTGGTGTAGAACAGTCCTAAGTCCGGTGTAAGACCTCCTATGCTCCCTAGCCAATGTCTCATGGTATGCTGGTGGTGGAGGAGAAGCATCAATCCTCCGATAATCCTCTTCTACATCTGAGGCTGAGAGGGGGTGGAACCTACTACCACTCAGAAGTGGAGAGGTCTCATGGGGAGAACCCTCCTCACCTATATGGAAAGCAACATCAAGCTCTCTAGAGGAGAGACTTTGCCATATGATTTTAATTTAGAACCCATACTCAACCAATTTAAGTAGGTTGGGCAGGGTTTGAATATTTGGAGAGACCTTTGAAGATATTTGTATTATGTATCTTGTTTGAAAATTTTGATTTGACGGAACCTTTACTTAGCAAATTTAGGTATGCTAAGAAGAGGTTTTGATTATATGTTTGAAGATTTTGTGAAAGTATCTTTACTTGTGATGGTTGGTTATGTGTGTGAGATATGTTGATGTGATTTGAAAGTCGGGCTTCTTACTTAACAAATTTAGTATGTTAAGTAGATGCCAAATGTGTTTAAAAATGAGACTCTCACTTAACAAATTTGATATGTTAAGCAGAAGCCAAATGTATTTATGATCTAAAAATGAGACTCTTACTTAACAAATTTGGTATGTCAAGTAGGAGTCAAGTGTGATATGATTTGAAAATGAGATTCTCACTTAAAAAATTTGGTATGTTAAGTAGGAACTAAGTGTGATTTGATTTGAAAATAAGATTCATACTTAACAAATTTGGTATGTTAAGTAGGAATCAAGTGTGATTATGATTTGAAAATTAGATTCTCACTTAACAAATTTGGTATATGTTAAGTGGGAATCAAATGTGATATGATTTGCTTTTGAAAATGAGACTCTCACTTAGTATGTTAAGTGGGCGCCAAATATGATATGATTTGTATTTTGTTTGCTTTTTAAAAAGAGGTTTTTACTTAACAAATTTGGTATATTAAATAGGAGACCAAATGTAATTTAATTTTCTTTTGAAAATGAGACTCTCACTTAACAAATTTGGTATGTTAAGTGAAAGTAAAAAAATATGATGTGATTTGCTTTTGAAAATGAGACTCTCACTAAACAAATTTGGTATGTTAAGTGGAAGCCAAATGTATTTATGATTTAAAAATGAGACTTTTACTTAACAAATTTGGTATGTTAAGAGGAAACTAAATGTATTTATGATTTATGTTTTGAAAATGAGACTCTCTAGTTAACAAATTTAGTATGTTAAGTGGGAGTCAAGTGTATTGTGATTTAAAAATGAGATTCTCACTTAATAAATTTGGTATGTTAAGTAGGAATCAAATGTAATTATGATTTGTGTTTTAAAAATTAGACTCTCACTTAACAAATTTGGTATGTTAGGTGGGAGTTAAATGTGTTGTGATTTTCGAAAGAGGTGAAATCTATTTAACAAATTTGGATATGTTAAATAGAGTTCAATTTGTTTCTGTGAATTTTGGAAATAGGACTCTCATTTGAAAAATTTGGGTATGTCAAATGGAGTCCAAAATAGTTCTTGATTTCATGTGTGTGATTTCTTGCTTTTGAAAAGAGGGAAACTTCAACTCTAACATATGTGACATATGTTAAGTGGAGTTTCAATTTTATGCCATGATTTTATTTGAAGATAGGATCTTCATTCAACAAATTTGAGCATGTTGCATGAAGGTGGTTATCTTCAAAAGTGTGCTTTTGAAAAAGAGAGAAACTCTAATTCTAGCATATGTGACATATGTTAAGTGGAGTTTCAATTTTTATGCTATGATTTTATTTGAAGATATGACCTTCATTCAACAAATTTGAGCATGTTGAATGGAAATGACTATTTTCAACAAGATGCTTTTGAAAAATGAATTTGATTTTGATTTTGAAAAGAACCTCTACGTAACAATCATGGGGACTGTTATATGGGGTTTGGTTATATGAGGTTTGTGCTTTTTTAAAAATTTCTTATGAATTTTGTGCAAGATCTTTATCATGTGAATTTTGAAAAACTACTTTTGGAAAGTGGAATTTTACAAAGTTGTTTATTTTCTAAAATATTGTAATGAACCTTGCCTCACCAAGATAGTGGTAAGGAGGTTCTATGTTTTTGTCATCTCCTTTCATTAGTTAATTTTATCTTTCACTTATTGGGAACCCAATGGAGGTTCTAAGGCCTATAAGGAGTGAGGTCCTAAAACCTAGAGGATGTTGGCTAGCTTTGTTTAAGAATGAAATAAGCTATGTGCCAACGAAAGAAAAGATGGTCTTGGACTCATATGAAATACAAGTCCACTATTGATGCTTGGATATAATAATTGTCTACTAGAGATGGAGAGAGAACCATCCCCAGTGGAGCCACCAAAAAAATTTGTGGTGTTTATTTTTGATTTATTGTGTATGGGGGATACCACATAGATCTGAGGGTGTACTTATCGAGGTGATCATGTACGACATTGAGGAATAATGCACTATCTCTAAAGATAGAAATCACTACCCTATAATGGGCCTAATTACCTAATAAGGACTCCTAAAGCATGATGGGTCTTCGAATATACCAGAGATTTTTTCCCTACTTTACATGGATGAATAAAGTAGAGCTTATTTAAACCGGGCTCTAAAGTTCCTTATGGGGGCAAGCCCCCATAGTTAATTATATCCTAAGGAATGTAAGTTCCTTAGGAATACTCTCGATTAAAGTAGGTAATTATTATTTCTAAAGATTTCAAAGATAAGACTATCAATAAATTGGCTATGTTTGAAAAATCAACTGGGATATATCAAAAAGGAGAGACTTATTATCGAAGCCAAATGGAGATGAGTATTTAAAATCGAAGAGAATCATTTATTTAAGTTGAAATTTATCAAAAAGCTAAGACTTATAATCACACAATACAAGATTATGAAAATGCCTAAATAGATCTAAAATCTAGGGAGCTTTAGCGAGGGCCAAAGCATGTCCTAAATTTAAGGCAAAAATGAGTATATTATTTACATCCACAAGAGAGGGTAAACCACCCGACTGTTGGACTTATAACTGCCTGTAGTGGCAGTCATCTAACTCCTCCTACACTTTTAAAACCATGTGGTCAAGTCATATGTTTTGCAAGATGGTTATGATGTTATTATTTAAATAGAAATTAAAGTCCTTAGATCCACTCCCTAAGAGATTAGAGCATGAGTGGTATGAATAATGACTTAGTCTAATACAAATTTTATCAATTTTTATTTGATTTTGGACTCTTCATTTTGACAAAGGCCATAGGATTTTTATATGTCTAAATGCATGATGAAATGAGATCATTGGCTAAATTAAAGAGAAAGAGGTGTTTTCTATCACAAGGGAGACTCTCAAAGGTCAAGTCTTCTCCTATCGTGCAAGGATGGAAACATTCTCTTAACAAAAGTGAAATATATGACATGCATGATATTAAGCATACAATATTTAGCTAAGGGGTTGCTAAATCTTTTAATTATCTTGATTTAATACCTAGTCTTTAAATTAGTTATGAGTTATTTAGAAAATTAGTTTTGAGTTGTAGTTGGGATAGAAAAATTATTTTTTTTCTAAGAGCCTAATCGGATCTAGGCCATACATTAAATCATCATACATGAAGAAACTAAGAAAATATATGCAATTTTAATTACAAAATTATAAACAAACCATCAAATAATTTATAAACTCAATGTAAGAGAATAATAGGCCAGTGCAATCGGGTACTGCCATTCAACCCGAAAAGAGAAATGGGTAGCCGAGCTCTACCCTTATATAACCCGTTATATGAAAGAATAATTACATTTACACAAATGAATAAATGTTATGGGGTCTTCATATCTTCTTTCTTCATGTCTCCTTCATTCCTCCTTTAGATTTGCTTACTTCAAAGGCATCACGGGGGCCTCCCAGGACAAAGCCTTCTAGCCTTCGCTCATCCTAATCCCCCCATAACACTAATCCTAATTTTGAATACAAAATTACATTAAAAATAGGAAAAATAAATCTAACTACACCTGCAAAATAAGTGTTAGCTAAACATACCATACAAGCCAAACAGTTATATGTATAATTTGGACTTAACACCTTACACATGGGCAACCAAGTCCACCAGTCCTAATTTAGATTATGCTTAGGGGTTAAACAACTTGCAAAAGAGAGCATTTATATTTATTTTTAAGCACCCCTTAAGCACAATCTCCTGCGAAATACATAATTAGGCTAATCACAACCTAACATCCAGTCCACGAAGCGTACACCCTAACATCCAATATACAATAATATATCACAAAATAGATATAGATCAAACCATGCACCGGCCTAACATAAATGTTTCTTTCATTTCACTTGATTTACACTAAACAACTAAATGTTATAAAGAGAAGGAAAGAGAGGATCACTCTCTTTTATCCCCACCTTAAGTCACATCTAAAGCAAATTAATTAATCAATTCTCTTTTGTGAATGAATTATTATATATTTTAAATTAATCCTAAGTTTAGGTTCACTTTAAATAATCACATTCAATGAGAAAGACATCTTAAGATTAAATGGAATTAATTACTATCACATAACACATATTTTTTCCTTTCTTTCTATCATATATAACATGCATATGATTAAGTCCTAAACATAACTATACATGTAATTTATACCTTAGTACACTTAAATGATGAATGTAAGCAAATGTACTTTGAATTGATGTTTCATTTGATTGAATTATTTTATCATATTAATTTAAAGTTCTATCTAAATTCTTATACAAAAGTATAAGAAAAGAACTCTAAATCATATGACTAATCAATACAATCAATCCAACCACTTGAACAAAATACAAATGCATGTCTTTTTAATAGAAAGAGAGTGGGGGGGGGTTCATTCATTAGCTAAATACACATTAAAATGTATGAAAGTTTTAAGTAAGTACATCACTATTGTTCTGTACCTAGGGAGTGAGGTAAGAACCTCCTTGGGGCTACTTAAAGCTGTGCATTCCCAGAATTTCTAGACTAATCTACCCGCTATTCTTAAATACATATGGATGTATAAACAACTATAAGAATAGAAAAACCCATGCAAAAATAGAATTTAATTTATTTATGTAAATGAATTAAAGCTCTATCCTAATTCTAATGTCAGGATGCATAAGAATGAAATCAAATGGGTATGTTGCCATTATTCTACGCTAGAGGAGTGAGGTAGGAACCTCCTTGGGGCTACTTAAAGCCGCGCATCCCCGGAATATCCAGACTAATATATCCATTAACATTCAAACTTATGCAAATCAACATATGAATGTAAGAAAGAGACTTCACTTTATACACTAAGCTTATATTCACATGTACCTCCTATGTATATGTAATTAAAGTTACAATATATGTATTATTATTCATTAATAAGTTTTTAAAAATACATTTGAGATTTAATAGTGATAATAACCATACAAATTTCTAATTAAGTCAACATATGCAAATTTGACATAAAGGAAATCATTTTTATTTAATTAATTTTTGAAAGAAATGAATGCATGATTATAAGTGGCATATAACATTTTAACTTGATTGGAAAGAAATAAAGCAACACAAGCATGTGATTTCATTCAATCCAACTAATTCCTTAGGATAATCACATTAAATAAGCTTATTTTAAATAAACCAAAGTTTCTTAAAGCCATTTTTGAGTTCATATTTGATTTGATTTAAGGGATGTGAAAAAGGTTTGCTAATCCTAATCCCCTTCCCCATATGTATGAGCTAATTTAATTTAATGAAAAGTAATTAAATTGATTTTATGGCATAATTAGGTTGAGGTATGAATTAAATCAATTAATTAAACCCTTACTTATATCACCTTAAGTTAATTAACTAAATAATGATGAGCCAACATGAGATGTAACCATATTGAAAAGTAAATTAGCAATGCTCCTAAGAAATGAAAGGGGCCTAATACAATTGACTCATAATTAATTAAGCTTAAGGGATTAATTTAATTACTTTTATGATTTTCTCACACATATAAGCTAATAATAATTTCATTAAATTTTTTTAGACTATTAAACATCTAAATAGCTACCCAAGGTTGATTAATCAAAGTTAGGAATGAATTGGATTTAATTTAATTTAATTAATCCCTTAAATGATTGATTAAATCCTTTGATTATATTTTAATTATGATAATGAAGTTAACATGGAGAAAGAGATCAAGGAAGAAGCCTCAATCCCAATCCCTAAGTCATTTCAAATAATCAATTATGCTTTGAAATAATTAGACTCCCTTCTTTTTAATTGATTAATTAAGTGGCTAATTAATTACTTAAACTTTCATTAGTTTAAAATAAATGAAGAGGCTTAATGAAATGGTCATAAGGAGTAAAGCTAAATCATTTTCCTAAGACTTTTCACTGTCAACAGGTTGCAATAAGCTTAATTAGTGGATTAATTTACTTCATTTGCTTAATTAATCATGAGTTGAATTAAGAGGGTGATTAAGGTTCAATTAACCAATTTCCCTCATTAAACATCCAATAAATTATAAAAAAAATAAGGGAGGCAGTGGTCATTCCCCTAAACATGCTCTAAAATTTTGGAGTTAATTAGATGTTTAATCATAGAGTAATTAGGCTAATCACCTTTTTAATTAAACTCTAATTAAGAAAAAATCACTATTTAAAATCACTTAATAACATTTTTAATAGATTTCCCTCTGAAGTACTTTTAAAATGATCCCTTATTTATATTTTTTAGATTTTTCTATGATTAGTTATGAATTTTAGAAGATTCAGCCTTAAAAATTAATTAAACAACTCTAATTAAACTTTAATCCGTCAGCGCCACATGGCTGCTGATGCTGCGCGCTGACATGGCGCTTTCCATATGGCATGATGGGATAGGTTATTTAAGTTATCACATCGCGCCGTTGACTCGGATTACGACAGACCCGATTTTGGTGTGGGTCGTCTGATTTAAGATCGACCGATCATGATTAAATGTGTAGAGTAACGAGATTAAATTAGCGGATATCCGTTCGATCTGAGCTCAGATTGGGATCAAATTGATCCCACACATCAAGAGAAGAAGGCAAACACATCTAACAGGCAAGATTGACCCACATGAAACTTTTCTTCACAAAGGCCCACAAAAAAATTCACCTAAACTTTGGATTTGAGAAATTACCTCACTGGAGCTAATGTACAGTGGTGGGATCGACCGAGGTAACTTCTTCTAGTAGAGACAAAGTCTTATTGAGAAGCTTGGGCCTTAATTTGGCATGGATCGCTTGGTGGACCAATGCACGTGCTTGGGAGCCTCGACTTTGATCGAACTCCTATCTCCGATAGCTTTGGAACTCGAGGAATGACTCCAATGGCTTCGATGACACACGAGGATGGTGTGTGCAAAAATAATTGTATTAAGGAGAAGTATTGAGAGAGTGGGGTCGGAGGTGGAGCTCTCGTGTTTCAGTTTCATATGGAAGATGGAAATTCCAATCATGTGAGCTCGGGTATCCTTCAAGGAGGCTATGAGGAGTTTTGAAAACACTCAAGGAACTCTCATAATGCGAATCATGTTGTTTGCCACTCAAATTGAGGGGATATACCCCTCAATTGAACTTAATGGATGGACAGGATTGGTTCCTGATTTTCAATCGTTCGCTACCGCTAGCCTGCCAGAGGGGTTGCCATCGACTCCATGTGGCATGCCAAAAGTGGAGGAAGCTATGGAAAACATCCCAAGGCAAGATATGGGGTGATTGAGTTTGCTTGGTCCTTTGGGTGCTCGGGTATGAATGGAGGTGACTTGGTTCACCTCCCTTTGGTCCATGGTGAGTCCTAGTTGTTCTAGGGTGGACTAGGAGGCTTAGGTGTGCTCCATATGGCAATTGGATGGCTGCCATGGTGATGGGAGAGTGGACTTTCCTTCTTATGGAGAGAATCCAATGAAAATGAGGTGTGCCTAATGGCTAATTTTCCTGGGTGGGGTCCACTTTACTTTTGAGATGATTTTGGGCTAACCTAGGGTCAATTGGGCTGGGTTTGGTCAGGCCTTAGGATCCCATGTGTTGGTTCTGGGTGGTTTGGCTTCATTTGGTCAATGGGTTCATGTTAGGTTGGTTGACTAATTGGTCAAATTGGGTCTAACCAAGGATTGAGTTAGGTTTAAATGATGATTTAAAGAGTTTTAGTTCAAGTGGTTTTGATTAATTTGGCATAAGTTTGATTTTGGCTCATTTGGATTCAAAATAGGTCAAGTGGGCTAAGTTGACCAATTTGACCAAATTGGGTTGGGTTAGGTGTTGGTTCATGTTCAATTAGTTAATTGAAAATAATTGTAGGCTTTGGTTTGATTTGATTTAGGTTTAATTTAGATTTTGGAGCTAGGTTAGGTCGAGTTGACCAATTGGTCAAATTATGTTTGATTGTGGCTTTGGTCAAGTTCAATAAGTGATCTGGAATGAATTTGAGTCATTGGTTGTAATCAATTTGGGTTAAATCATGATTTGACCCATTTTAGCTTTTTAGGCCAATTTGAGTCAACTTAGGTCAAATGGTCAATTGGACTTGGTTTGGCTCAATTAAGGGTTTGGTCATGTTCCATCATTGATTATGAATGAGTTTGAATCAATGGTTCCAATCAATTTGGTATATGGTGGGTTCTGGCTATTTTAGGTTTCATTTGGGCTAAAGGTTGACTGGTTTGACCCAATTCGAGGTAGTTGATCATGCTAGGGTGATTGTTGATCATGATATGAGGTTTGGATAGGCTTGGTTCAATCCAATTTGGGTTGGATTAAAACTTGGCTTAAAAAGGCCTTTTAGGTCACTTTGGGTGAAGTGAACCTAAATGAGTCAATTGGTTTAATTTTTACTTGATTCAAGTTTAGTTGAACTTATATATGAGTGTGTGATTGAAATAAAAATTCAACTATAATCAATTAGGAGTCTAATAGATTTTGGCTCATTTGAAGTTTTAAAGTCATAAAGGCTAACTTGGGCTTGACTTGGGTTGACTTGAGTTTTATTTGATAATTGTAGTTTATGTTTATATTTGGATGAGTGATTGAAGGTAAGATTGATTCATGAATAAATCTATGGGGTTTGAATTGATATGGGTATCATTTGGCCAAGTTCAAGGAAATGTCTTAAAAGGCTAAAATTGAAAATTTAATTTGATTTTGGTTTGGTTTTGGCTATTTGAATTTATATTTGGGAATATAAATTAAGATATAAAAGATTCATGAGAAAATCACTTGAGTTTGGAGTGATTTGGAAGCAAGTTTGACTAGGCTTAAGGATATAGGTCAAAAGGGCTTAAGTAGGGAATTGATTTAGTTTGATTTATTTTTGATCATTGGAGGGTGGGTTACATCTATATTTGTGAATATAAATGAATGAATAATTGATTTATAAAGAAATTAATTGATTTTGGATTGATTTGATTTAAGATTTGATTAAGCCTATGGAGGTAAGTCCATATGACTTAAGAAGAGATTTTGGCTATTTGGATTTAGTTTGATTTTGTTTTGGCTATTTGAGTTTGGATTTTAATTATATCCATGAATATAAATGAATGAATGATTGATTTATAAGAACATCAATCAAGTTTGATTTGGTTTAATGAGGGTTTTGGCGAAGCATATGAAGATGGTTCATATGGCTTAGGAAGGGATTTTGAAATTTAAATTTGATTTTGGGTTTCAATCATTTGGTGTTGGATTTGATTTGGAATTTGATTTGAGATTAAATGGGTATTTATGAAAATTAATTGAATTGGGGTTAATTTGAATTTGATTAAAGCTAAGTCCATAAGATAAAATCAAAGGGCTTAGGAAGGGTTTTGAAATTTAAATTTGGTCATGGGTTTCAATCATTTGATTTGGAATTGATTTATAATTTAGATTTGAATTGGATTTAAGGTTTGGTTGAGGAAGAAAGCATGGATTGGGTTTAAGCTATAGGGTAGGCAAGCTTTCCTAAGTCCCTAAGGCAAAACCTATCCCTTTGGCTAACCCTTTTAAGTCTCTAGGCTTAGGTTAAGTGTTCACATAATAACTAGAAGTATCTTTAGACTAAGAAACTCTTAGTGTTTATAAGAGCCCTAGATCTACGATGAGGAAGTTGAGAACTCAATCTAAAAGTGAGGTCAACCATGACCCTGGTAGTTTGCGTAGGAAGGTTATATATTGCACCCCCATGCATGAGAAGGATATCAAAAACATGGTAGAGCTATAGGTGAGGGAGCGATAGTGCAAGCCCGGGGGAGCTCATCTATTCTAAAGGGTAGACCATACCCAGAGGAATTTGATGTAGTTTAATACCCTAAGAGTTTTGTGTCACCTTCCTTCAAAATCTTTGATGATAGTGGGAACTCGCATCAGCATATTATACATTTTAGAGCTGGTTGCTGCAATGCCAGTGGTAGTGATGCACTATTGTTCAGACTTTTTGTCAGTAGCCTAGCAGGGGTTGTATTTGATTGGTATGCCGAACTGCCCAATGGTTTGATAGAGACTTTTACTAAGTTGGAGCACCTCTTCATCAAGAGGTTTACTATTTCTCATCAAAGAGTGACTATAAGCTATCTTGTTGTAGCAACACAAGTTCCCAATGAGTCCCTTGTTGATTATATTCTCAGGTGATGCAACCTGAGCATGAAATGCGAGCTGTAGCTGTCCAAATAGCATGCCATTGAGATTCTCCTCAAGAATATTTATAGCTCGGTCGCCTTCATTCTTAAGGGCTTTACCATTCTGACATTTGAGAAACTAATTAACAAAGCATCTAGCCTGCAAGAAGAAGCCAAACAATCACCCTTTCCCGACCAATCATTTTGGCCCAAGCCACGTAAGGCTCGAAGAAGCCGGATAGTGTGCTAGTGGATGAGGGAAGCGAGCCAGTCCATATGAGAGGCCGCTCAGCGCCTCCTTTTCCTCCTGCCACCACCTCAGCCATCATATCAGCCGCCATAGCCACCACAACGGTCATTCCTGCCACATCCACAGCCTACCCCACAATGGTATTCTTATCCCCTGCCAGGTAGCTATTACCCATCCACTCTTGCAGATAGATTGAATAAGCCATATTTATTCAAGAGGTATATAGTTAGTAAAATCTTTAAGAATCTCTTAAAGAAACCCGACTTTTAGTTACGAGAGCCCAAGATGCCGGAGGATGTGGGAAAGAGTAATGATCCTAACTATTGCCCCTACCATCGCATGATTAGTCATGTCTTAGAGGATTTACATTTAAAGCCTGGCTTGAGTGTAGCTACAAGTCGGTGCCGTAGTTATCTCCAAGGAATACTTATTAGAACAACCTTCCAGTTCTATTAGGGTAATTCTTGGGGAAACCTGCGATCCTCTCAAGACCAAAGAAAGTTAAATATTGCCTTATCCTGAACCTCTTAAAAAGTAGTTTCTAAAATTAATAAACTCTCTCTACAGGTTCCTGAGGCAGCTCAAATCTCCACCATCAAGAAAGGTTTGCAAGTTGTCAAAGATAATATGAAGAAGGTGATAATCCACCTTACTTGCCCGGGATAGTTCAGTAGCACAACCACCATCCGAGTCCAGCTCTCCATCCACAATTGTAGCTACTACTTCTTCCTCCACTAGCTCCTTTTCTACCAGCAGGACCGTTGTATCAGCGGACAAGGGCATTAAATCCATTACCCCGCTTACTTTGTTAGATTTCTATCATATATCTCCACCTAAAAAGAAATCAATGAAGAAAACTTTCACTTACATCTTATCAACTTGTGATACTCTAGATTTTATTCCTTTTAAAACTCTCTAAGTATAGAAAATAATAATGATAGCTCTACTCATTTAGATCCACTCTCTTTTAATTCAAAATCAGACTTTCCTTTTCTGAATCAATCAGGTTCACCTCTTGAGATTGACTTGGAGTCAACTGACTCTGAGGATCCTATAGGAGAAGCTATAGGTATGCCTGATAAGAAGGTAGAACTTTTCACAAGTTCATCATTCCAAGAAGTTACTGAAGTCAACCTGCGCAGTGATAAAGTTCTACATCCTAGGGCAACACCTCTTGATAAGGGTAAACAAGTCATTGGTTCTAGTGAGCAGATAACCCCTCCACAGGATGCTCCACCCATGGATATGCTTATGGAGGATCAAGTAAGAGTTTATTATAATATCTTAGAACATCTTAGAAAGTTATGAGCTAAGTTAAGTATATATGATGCCCTTATCTTATCCAAAGAGATGAGAGAATCTCTAACTAAGGCTCTTATTGACCCAGAGATATGCTTAGCTCAGCCGATTGCTATTGAAGAGGAGACACACATCTCAAAGGATATCTTAGGAGTTACATTCAGTGATGAAGACTTGCTTCTAGGAATGACTATGCACAATCGCCCTCTTTAGATTACAGTGGATGTTACAATACAGGTTATCAAGAGTTCTGGTTGACCAAGGTGCATCAGTCAACATTATGAGTTTAAGAACCCCTGCCTACTTGAGGATCGACATCTATAAACTTTAAAGGAGAGGATGATGTTGAGAGGATTCAATGAACAGGGTGAGAGGGCCTTAGGATCCATAGTGTTGCCTTTAAAGATAGATGACTGGAAGATTGAAGTCAAGTTTCATATCATAGACTCAGATACATCTTTCAATGCTTTGCTTGGGAGACCATAGATACATGAGAACAACATAGTTCCATACTCTCTATATCAATGCATGAAGTTCATGAGAGGTAGAATTGAGTACTTCGTTAAAGGATATCTCAAGCCCTTCACAGTTCATGAGGTCGGGATATATGAGGATGTAGTCTATTTTCTTCCCCAAAACCAACAAGTCCATTCTCATGAATCTAGTCAAGATCCCCAAGAGGAACAAAAAGAAAGAAAAGGAAAAGAAAAATAGTTTGAAAATGAAAAGAAAAAAGAAATAAAAAAAGAAAATAAAAGAGAGCAGGACATAAGCATATCCATGGGTAGGATGATCTGACCTCCACCACAGTTCAGGTTATGAGTGCATGAAGGAAAAGATGTGATTTGGGAAGGAAAAGATCTGCTGGGGATGAGTGCATGAACCTTCCACTAGGGAAGTAGGTTCAGGTTGTCTACTAGAGATAGAGATTTGATTTGATTTAAGTCTCGCAGGACAGAAATTTGGTTTGAGTAATTGATTGGGAATCCACTGGGGATGAGAATTTGATTTGATTTATTGATTTATGGCTTGGTGCTCCAATAGGGAGAGAATATGATTTAGTTTTGAGGGAACATCTACTGGAGATATGAGCTCAGATCCACTGGAGATAAGATAAATTTGATGAAATGGACCCTGCCGGTGTGCGATGGATCCACTAAGAAGGGGATAATATCAACCTAGACCTGTCTTAGATTTACAAATCCAAAGGGATAGTCTATCGACCACATGATAAAACTATATGACCTAAGGGTTGGTCTTTCGGCATATAACAGTTATGTTAGCGAGAAAGTGCAGGGGCTCATATCTCCAAAAGCAAGAGACAACCACTGGGGTAATCTGTTGGGTGCAATAAATCAAACTTGACCTATGGAGACTATTGAACTAATGCCACTGGGGCACTTATATCAGTTTGGAAGTAGTCAGGATAATGTCATTTAATTGAATTGCATTTAATAAATCAATATGGGGGTAGCTTATCGGCTGCGCAATAAGGCCTACTAAACTAACAAGGCGCTCGTTGGTTTGTAATAGTCAAGTCTGGAAGAAAGCACGAGGACTCACATCCACCATACGAGTGACCACTAGGGTGACACACTAACAAGGTAGCATATTGGTCTGACTTAGAGTAGCTAATGAGTGAGTGCCACGGAGGGCTTGCCCCCACATCAAAATAGCTTGAGATAAAAGGTATATGTTTGTTTGTATTGTGAAAGAGGAAATAGGTTGTTTCTTGGGTTCTCTTACACCTACCCTAAACACATAGAAGAATGGATGAAATGATGCCGTAGGGGCAATTGTAACTCCTTCAAGAAAGGATGCCGCTTGGGTTCTCTTACACCTAACTTTGTGGTACTAGTCGAAATATGATGCCTCTTGGGTTCTCTTACACCTAAACTAATAACACTGGAGGATCATGTGTAGTTTGTGTTTGTTTTGTGGAGGGATAGGATGCTGCTCGAGTTCTCTTACACCTACCCTAAACACGTCATGGTGGATTCACAAGAGAAAGAAATTTCTAACACATAAGAGATGAAATTTTATATGAAAAGAAGTTTATTGATGATTATTTTCAAACAAGATTTATAGATAGTATTTCTTTAAGTAGAGCCTGTTGATTGGAAGCATCAGATGCTCTCCCTTATAGTTTATGAGTTGATAAGATCCTCCTTGGTAGGCATTCTCTATGGAAAAAGGGCCTTCCCAAGTCGGTTCAAACTTGTCTCCCATCTTTTGACGAAAATAATTGGTCTCTTTAGAACTAAAACATGCTCTCCTACTTGAAAAGCTCTAGGGAGGACCTACTTGTTATGAGCTTTAATCATTTTGGTTTTGTACAACTTAAGATTCTGACATGCCTGGAGGTGTCTCTCCTCCAAACCTTCAAGCTCTTCCAACCTTAGCTTGGCATTCTACTCTGTAGTAATCTTGCTACCCACAACTATCCTTAATGATGGGAGTTGGACTTCTAGTGGTAGAACGGATTCAGACCCATACACTAAGGAGAAAGGGGTAGATTGAGTTTGAGTTTTGTATATGATTCGGTAAGCAACTAACTATCACTCATCCTTTATCATCGAGTGTCTTCTTTAATATTTGGATGAGAGTCTTGTTGAATGCTTATGCTAAACTGTTTGCCCTTGGGTAGTAGATGGTAGAGTATCTATAATCTATGTTATGTCTCCAAGCAAAGTTATTGATTTTAGTGCTCTTGAATGCATTACCATAATCAGATATAATTCATCGAGGCATCCCGAACCTATATACAATATGGTTCCTGAAAAATTGGAGCACATGCTGAGCCGTGACCTCTTTAAGTGGGATTGCCTCCGCCCACTTGGAAACGTAGTCGGTGGTAGCTAGAATGAACCGATGACCCTTGGAAGAAGGAGGATCAATCAGACCCACTATATCGGTACCCCAACACTCGAATGGCCATGAGGCTAATATATGATGTAGAATGTTGGGTGGTTGATGTAGGACCACACCGTGTTCTTGACATTGGTGGCATCTCCTAGCTACGTCCATGCAGTTTGAGATCATCGAAGGCCAGTAATATCCTATTATTTTGATCTTGGCTTTCATATTTGGACCAGATTGATGAGCTCAACATAAACCTGAGTGTACCTTGACCACGATCCTATGGGTTTCATGTTTGTTTAGGCAATGTAGCCACATATGATTGAAAGACTGCTGGTACAAGGTGCCACTACGAGAGCGTAGGAAAGGGCTCTGCTTCACCTGATGTGCTAGTGATTTCTCTTGAGGTAGTTTGCCTATATTTAGATAATCCATGAATGGTTACCTCTAATCTGACTCGTCATCCTTTTTGGTAATGACAACCTCCCTTTCAAGAGAGAGTCTCTCGATGAGTTCAGCATCAATAAGAGATAAAACTTGTCTATTTTGGACCCTTATTGGAATGGACTCATCTTCCGGACATGCTAACTCTTTGGCAAGCTTGGCTAATGCATCTACTACTGTGTTATCTCCTCGAAGAATCTGGTAGATGGTAATCTTTGGGATTTGGGCCAACAACTCTATGATGTACTTATGGAATTATGGAGCTTAGACTTTAGAACCTTGTAGGACCCAGTGATTTGGTTGATGACTAACTAAGAATCCTCTAAGATGTTGATGCCCTGGACACATAGTGTAATGGAGAACTCCAAATCGACAATCAGAGCCTCACATTCGGCTTCGTTGTTGGTGCATGGATTGGAAAAATGATATGAGAATCTCATCACATCGCGGTCCAGAGTTAGGAGAACAATTCCTACCCCTGCCTTTCATGGAAGAGTAGATCATGATTCTTCTCCTTTTTGAAAGGAAGCTGTACCATCAAAATACATCTCCCAACGATGAATACTAGTGTCTCCTAAGTTCATGATTTGTTCATCGAGGAGGTCATCATTAAGCAGGGAATCAACAGGAAGTTGGTATGCTGCTAAGAAATTCGCTAGTTCTTGTCCTTTCACCACACGGAGGGGGTGCAAATATGATATCAAATAATGATAAAATCATGAACCAATGCATCAACCGTCCAGATAGCATCGACGGTGTCATGAGATATTACAGTAGATTGATCCTAAAGATCAGATTCACCTTATGAGAAAGCATGTAGTGCCGTAGCTTTTGGGATGCAAAAATTAAAGCTAGGAAGTGCTTTTCAGTGGGTGGGTAGTTTGCCTCGGTAGGGATTAGACGACGATTGAGATAATAGAGTGCATTTTGTTTCCCTTCATCATTGGTTTGAGCTAACAAAATGCCAAGGGAGTCATCTAATGTAGCGGTGTAGAGGATCAATGGCTTGCCCAGGATAGGGGCTATTAAAACTAGTGGCATCATCAGGTAGTGCTTGATGTCTTCATAGGCATGCTGGCACTTATCATCCCACTTGAACTTGGCATCATTTTTGATAAGTTCTTAGAATGATTGGCATCTTCCTGATAGGTTGAAAATGAAGCATCTTAGATACACCAATAGCCTTTAGAATGATCTGAGTTGAATTAGGCTTTTAGGGGGTGGAATTTCTAAAATAGCCTTGATCTCCTCTAGATTGATCTCTATTCTTGATGTGTCGGACAACAAACCCAAGAAATTTTCCTAAAGTTACTCCGAATGCACACTTCAAAGGATTCATTTTGAGTTTAAATTATCTTAATAGTTTGAAAACTACTCTCAAGTTAAAGAGATGGTCTTCCTTTTCTTTGCTTTTGACTACTAAATCATCAACATAGCATTCAACTTGATGATAACTGAGTTCCTTGAAGATCTGAGTCATGGCCCATTGGTAGGTAGTGTCGGCATTTTTAAAGCTAAAAAGCATGACCCTATAATAATAGATTTCGATCGAGGTTCAAAAAGCACTATTTCTTTCATCCTCGGGGGCCATCTTGATTTGGTTGTAGCCAGATGAGCCATCCATAAAGGAGAATACTGCCTGAGATGAGGCAATGTCCACCATTAATTCTAGTATAGGAATTGAAAATTCATCCTTAGGACATGCCTTATTTATATCCCTAAAATCTATGCATATGTGAATTTGGCCATTCTTTTTCTTAACTGGGACGACACTGGACAACCAAGTAGGATATTTTTCTTCCCTGATAAAGCCAACATTGATCAATTTCTTGATTTTAGAAGTGACCTAATGTTCAATATCTAATCACATGCATCTAGGAGCTTGCTTAATAAGGTTAGCATTAGGTTCTATTGCTAGTTTATGAACTACTTTGGTAGGAGATAAACTGGGCATTTCTTCATAACTCCATGCGAAGTAGTCCTTAAACTCATCTAATAGCCTAACTAAGTCATTGGTTTCTTCTTCATTTAACAAGGAATTGATGTATGTTAGACGTAGATCTACTTATGTTCCCAAGTTGATTTCTTTGACCACATCGATGGTTGATCTGATCTCTTCTTTAAACTCTAGCAGTGCATCTTTGACTTCAGGCTCATTTGGGTCATCTGAAGTTTCTAAACATACATCCTTATAAGAGTTAGCATGATTTGAGAAGAACCTATCATATCCCAAATGAGTGGTGATGACTAAGCAATGGTTATCGTCATCGACTGGACCCACTCTGTCGAATCTTAGTGCTGGTCTTGATTGAGAATATCTGCTTTGGTTGTCCCATAACCTTTGAAAGTAATCTGACCTATGTTTAAACTAATTATGCAAGATTAATCTCTTCTTTGCTAAGTTAAGAACACAAGGCGAATACCAATTAAAAAGCAATTGTATTAAATCTTTATATGAATCATCTCTAGTTCTACATAAGCTTTTTGACTTGAGGATATAAGCTTTTTGACTTGAGGATGATGCTCCCAACAAAAATTTCTTTGGTTTGATATAGATGGATGACTTGGGAGCCTCTTTAACCACTAAACCTTCAAATTTTTGGGAAGAAAGTGAGGTTAAAGCTTAGGTTCCCAACTGCTATCTAACTGTTCTACATAATTATTATTCAGATAAATTCATGCTTTGCTTGGAGGCCTGGTCTTCATCACTATCTGGCTCGAATGTCACCTCCAAAGGGACCCGTTGAGAGAGGTTGGTCAGCGTGCTAACCACATGAGACTCATCCTCTGAACTGGACTCTAAGTCCATGTGGATAGTCGGGGTACTCCTGTGAGTCAGAACATAGCTCCTATTGGGTAGGCAATAGGGAGGAGGTCTTCCACCTATGGAATTGCCTCTGGATCTGCCTTTGCCTCTACTTAGTGGGGATTGAGTCATCCTACCCATGTGTTCATATGGAGGAACAAACTATGGGAGAAATCCAATATCTGACTCTACTTCTTCCTCGGTGTCTAATTCTCGCTCAGTAATATTTTCATTTTCTTTTCCTTTTTTCTTTTCTTTTACTTTTTTTATTTTTCTTCTTTTTCTTTTGTTTCCTTTTCTTTTATTTTTGAACTTTTACCAAGTTCACGAGAATAGACTTTTTGATTTGGAGGAAGATAGTAGACTGTCCTCATATATTTTGACCTCTCTAACTGAGAATGGCTTCAAATTTCCTTTGACACAATACTCAATTCCACCTCTTCAGAATTTGATGCACTGATGTAAAGAGGATGGAACCATGTTGTTTTCATGTACCTAATGCCTACCGAGCAAAGAAGTGAAAGATGTATTTGAATAAATTATGTAGAACTTGGCTTATGTCTTTTAGTCATCTATCTCCAATGTCAACACTATAGAGCCTAAAGCTCTCTCACCTCGTTCATTGAATCCTTTTAACATCATCTGATCTCATCGGAGTTTGGAAATGGAAATCTTAAGTAGGAAAGAGTCTTTAGACTCATAATGTTCACTGATGCACCTGGATCAACTAATACCCTGAAGAGTCTGAATCTTCCCATGTCCGTGATGTAAAGGGGATGGTTGTGCTTGGTTGTCCCCAATAGAAGGTATTCATGGTGAATGTAACTTCATAGGCTGCTCTTGAATAACATGCCTCCTCTCCAGTAATGGTCAGCTAAGTTAAACATATTTCTGGATCAAGAAAAGCTTTGGTCAATGACTCCCTCATCTCTTTGGATAAGACAAGGGCATCATATGTGCTTAGTTTAGCTGGCAACTTTATTAGATGAGGGAGGACATTGTAGTCAACTCTAGGTTGGTCCTCCATAAGTAAATCCATAGGTGGACCATCATGTGGAGAGGCTTCTTGATCACGAGAACCAATGACATGTTTACCCTTATCCTGAGGTGCTACCTTAGGAGGTAGAACTTTACCACTGTGAAGGTTGACTTCAATGACTTTGTGAGATGGTTTAGTGGAAAGTTCTACCTATTGATCAGGTCACATACAGCTTCTCTTATGGGATCATCAGAGTTAGATGACTCCAAATCAATCTTAATGGGCAAACCCGACTGATTTAGGAATGAAAAATCCATTTCTAAATTAGAAGAGGAATGATTAGAACTAGAGTTATCATTATTATTTTCTAGACTTGGAGAGTTTTTTAGAGTAATAAAATCTAGAGTATCAGAAGTGGATAAGATGTGAGTGAAAGATTTCTTCATTGATTTCTTCTTATGTGGAGCTACGTGATAGAAATCTAATAAAGTAAGCAGTGTAAGGGATTTAATGCCCTTGTCCACTTATATAATGCTCTCTACTGGCAGAAAAAGAGCTAGCTGGAGGAACTGTAGTAGCTGTAATGATGGATGGAATGCTGAACTCGGACGGTGGTTGTGCTATTGAGCTATCTCGGGCAAGTAAGGTGTACTGTTGCTGCTCAACTATCACCTCTTTTAAGTTATCGTTACCAACTTGCAAACCTTCCTTAGAGTTGGAGGTTTGAGCTGCATCAGGCACCTACAAAGATAATTTTCTGATCTTAGAGATAATTTTCTTGAAGGTTTAGGATAATGAGATATCCCAACCTTCCTTTATCTTGAAAAGATTGCATGTATCCCCAAGGATTACCCTAACAAAACTAGAGGGTTTTTCTAATAGATATTCCTTAAGGATGATAATGGCACCCGACTTGTAGCTATGCTCAAGCTAGCCCTTAAAGGTAAAGCAATCTTCTAAGACATGTCCTAGCATGTGATGGTAGGGGCAATAGTTTGGGTCGTGACTCTTACCTATTTCCTCTGGCCTCCTAGGCTCTGACAACTAGAAATTAGGCTTCTTTAAGAGGTTCTTAAAGATATTCTTGACTACCTCCCTATTGAATGAATATGGTTTATTCAATTTAGTGATAAGAGTAGGTAAATGATAGCTATTGGTGGCGGGTAACTATAGTGTTCCTGGTGATGCTGATGGGGATACTACTGAGGAGGTAGTGGTGGAGGCTACTGTGGCAGCTAAGGTGGCTGGTATGATGGTTGAGGTGGTGGAAAAAGAGGTGGTAGAGGAGACTGCTGAGCTCAAGACCTATTTTACTAAACCTTGGCTGGATGTTTCCTCTTATTAACTGCTGTGACTGCCTGTGGTGAAAATTTTTAATATAGGAATCACCTTTCAAAATATGTTGGTAGATAGAGAAAGAGGAAACATATAGAAATTCATATTTTTAGGACACCACGTAGATTCACAGGTGTACTTATTCAGGTGATCAAGTGCGTCATCAAGGAACAGTGTACTATCTTAAAAGATAGAAGTCACTACCTTTTAATGGACCTAATTACCTCAATAATGACTCCTAAGCATGTTGGATCTTCAAAGTGTACCAGAGATTCTTCCCCTACTTTACATGAAAAAGTAAAGCAGGGTTTATTTTAAATTGAGTTCGTTAAGTTCCCTACAGGGGTAAGCCCCTATAGTTGATTACATCCTAAGGAATGGGGATTCTTTAGGAAAACTCTCGATTAAGGTAAATGATCATTGTCTCTAAAGATTTTAATAGGAAAGGATTATCAATCGATTGGTTTATTTTTGAAGATCAAATGGGATTGATCAAAGAGAGATTTATTATCGAAGATAAAATGGAAATAAGTAGGAGATACTAATGATGCTAGGAAACCTAACGAGCATCTCAAACTATCATATGATTAGACTTTATATTTTTGAAATTAATTAGTTTGTTCGAGTTATATTTTTGTTAGAATGCTAGGGATTACAATTCCATAATATAAGGTTATGGAAATACCTAAGAGGTGCGGATTTATTGTTGGGGCCTGCGAAGGGAAAAGCAACCTCAGAACCTAAATCTAGGGAGCTTTGGCAAGGGACAAAAGCACAACCTGAATCTATGGCTGAAAATGGGTAATTGGTTTGTCTCCACAAGAGAGGACAAACCACCTGATAGCTTAGACTTATAATCTCCTGGAGGTGGCTGCCAACTAACTCCTATGATTTTAAATATTTGTAGGCAAGTCATCATGCTTAATGTAAGATAGTTAGGCTATTATTATTTAGAAAGAGATAGTCCTTAAGCTCACTCCCTAAAGAGACTAGATAACGTAAAGGGTATGCTTCAAAGACTAAAATTTAATGAATTCAAATTTCATTTTTATTTTCATTTCGGGACAATTATTTTGACTCAAGCTAATAGGATTTTTATGCCTAATGCATGAGAAATAGAGTTGTTGGCCAAAATCAATGAGAAGGGAGGAGGTGAGTTTCCACCATGGCTCTCACAAGTCAAGCAAAGTTTTTCTGGCACAGGTGGAAGCCCTCCAATCAAGAGTGAAACAAGTTACATTTGTGCATGATGTTATAAAAGAAGTACTCATCCAGCTAAAGGGTTGCTAATTCTTTTATCTTGATATTTAGCCTAAGCTTTAAGTGAGGTTATGAGTTCTTTATTTTTAATTTTGAGTTATTAGATTTGCTAAAAGATTTATTTTCCCCTAAGAGCCTAATCCACATCCAGGCCATACATAAAGTAAGGAGAAAACTAGGAAAAGCATGCCACTTAATGCACAAGCTAAACAAATCATCAATCAATTTATAAAGCTAAACACAAAAAGAATAAAAGGCCATTGTGGTCGGGCACCACCGCACAAACTCAAAAATTATCAAATTGGGTAGCCGAGCTCTACCCTTATACAACCAAGATTACAAATGAAGTAAATTACAATTAAGCAAAGGAATTCATTGTTATGGGGTTCTTCAAGCTTTCTTTCTTCTTTCTTCTTCTTTTCTTTATTCTTCTTTTCTTCTTTTGGTTTTTTCTTTTGGATGGTTGGAAGGTGGATGCTCCAGGGCTTCACATGATGCATAAAATAGGATCTTATGACTAATGCTTATCTAATTCTCATAACAATCATTCTAAAATCCTAATTGCATAAATTTACATGAAAAGGAAAAGTGAAAATCTAACTAACACTTGGAAAACAAAGGTTAGTTAAAACCAACCACACAAATCCCAAGCATGTATATTGGACTTATCACCCCACACATGGGTGACTATGTCCACCTAGCTTATGGATTATTCTTAGGGGTATAAAGCACTTGCAAGCAAAAGCATTTATATTTTTATTTATGATAGCGTCCCTTAAGCACAATCCTCTGCAGAAAAGAATAGTTAAACTAAAATTATCCTACCATTCATTCTATGAGCATGCACCCTAACATCCAATCTAAACATATATCACAAAAAAAATAAAGTATCGAGCCATGCACTGACCTAACCTAAAGCTAGAAGTGGTGATTTAGGCTAATGTGTGTGCTTTGAAGGTTTGTGTGGTATGCTTGGCTATGACTTTAGGCTAGGATTTTCTAAGTGTAGAAAACATGTTCAACTTAGATGAGGGTTTCATTTTAAGTTGTTTAGAAGTTTTGGATTGATTTTATTTTGTGTTTTCATTTAGTTCAAGTGGATCTTATAATTAATTAATAAGTGATGAAGAGAGGGAAAGAGAAGATAACTTCTCTTTCCTTCCCTAACCTAAGTAATTTTCTAAAGTAGGTTCACATTTTTGTTTTATTTAGGTGAATGTTTTAATTAAATCTTTTAATTAATCTTAAGTTTTGATAAACTCTAAACAAACCTATTCAAAAAGAAAGGCATTTTAAGATTAAATAAAATGAATCAAAATTCACATAACACACATTACTTCATTTCTTTCCCAACATGTATAACATGCATATGAATGAATCGTAAGCATATCTATACATATAAATGAAAGTATTTAACACACTCTATGATGTATGCTAAGTAATCCATTTAAGGATATTTGGAAGTTGAATATGTATGAGTTTTTTTAGTAGAAAATGTTTCTTTATCCAAATTTTCACATATACACATGAAAGTAAGAAAGGCATAAGTGAGTACAATGCCATTGTTAACCAGAGGTGTAAGGTATAAAACATACTTTGGGCTACTTAAAGCCTCACAACCTCAGGATTGTCCAGATTAATATACCACTTTCCTTAAATACAAACATGTGTATAAAAGAAATAAAATGGAAAAGAAGAATACAAAAGTTGCATTAATGGATTCATTTTGTTTATGCAATTTATGTATGCAAGTGTAGGTAACCCTTCTTAGGTGATAACATAGAGATGAATAGGATATGGAATTAGGTCAGTATTAGGTCCTTTCCAAATGAACCATATATCTCAATAAATTCCTATTCAAAACTATGCTAACCATAAAGGAGAAAGGAAACCTATGCTAAGCATACCTTTATAATCTTCAACATGCAAACCCATAATTAAAGTATAAGTAGCACACTTCAAATTTGGTTTTTTATTTATATGTTTTGAAAATAATTTGGATTTAATAGTGATAATAGCCACTCATATTTCTACTTTAGCCAACACATGCAAATTTGACATAAAGTAAACAATTTCATTTTTAAATTTGAATTTGAAAAATATGAATGCATGAAATTACATGGCATATAAATTTAACATGTTGGGGAAAGATTTAAAGTAATGAAAGCATGCAAACAAACTCACTTCACTTAAATCCTAAAGACATTCTTATAGAATAAGAAAGTAGACATTCTTATAGAATAAGAAAGTTTAAAATAAATCAAAGTGAATTCAAAGTGATTTTTGTTTGGTTTGAAGTTTGATTTAATTTTAAAAAGGTGAGATGAGTTTACTATTTCTAACCCATTCCCACATGTGTTTGATATTTTTGTTTAATTTTTAGGTAATTAGATATATTTTTAAGCATTGATTAGGTTAAGTGAATTAAGTAACTTAATTAACCCTTACCTACACCACCTTAGAAGAATTAACCAAATAATTATGAGCCAATGAGATGACATAAAACCCACAAAAAATTTAAATTTGTAATGCACCTAATAATGAAAAGGCCTAAAGCAATTTGGCTCACAATTAAAAGTTAATTAAGCTAAAAGGTTTAGCTTAAGTAATTTCAAAACACCCGTTCACACATATGAATTGGGTTTTGATTTCCTTAATTGAACTTAGGCTATTAAACACCTAAGAATCTACCCAAAGTAGATTAATTAAGCTCTGGAATTTTTTTTAAAATTTTTAAAAATTAATTAAGGGGATAATTAATGAATTAACCCTCAATTAAGAGGAGATTAAGGAGAGAAAAGGGGGTTTAGGAAATAGCTTCGGCGAAATGCCCTAAAAATATTTTATAAACCTTCTACTCATTGGATCTGACCTTAATCAACCCTAATCATAGGTTAAAATTACTAATCATACCCTAATTATGCTTAATTACATAAAGAGGATAATTAAGAAAACCATATGCAATTATTCTAATCGCCTTCAATAAATCCCAAGAAAATTAGGGGAGGCAGAAGTCATCCCCTAAATCATCCCCAAGAAATTTGGGATTAATCAGAGGCTTAATTAAAAAGTAATTAACAAAATAAGCTTTCCAATAAAATCCAAATTTAGAGAAACACGTAATTCAAAACTCATCAAAATTAATTTTAAAATGATCTAGGATTAATTATCTATCCATAGGATTTCATTTGACATTTCTCTAAATTTTTTACAAAGAGTTATACATTTTAGAAGTTCTCTGAATTAATTAGGATTTAATTAAACATTTAACTAATCCCTGGCTCATGGCGGCATGGCTGGTCGCGCTTTACACGCATCACGTGGGGATCATAAGTTGTCATCACGGTGGCGGGTGGAGCACACGTTTTAATCCTCACCGATCAAAGATCAAATGACTAAGGATCTCCCCACATTTTAAATTGGATAAAAGGATTTCTAAACGTGTTGAATAATCTCAATTGTCCATCTAAAATGCGCGGATGGACGGATGAGAACATCCAAGTTCTTCTCCTTGATCAATAGAGATCATCCATGATCAAGGGGAAGATCCAAGTTTGATCTAGCATGGAATCAAACCAAATTCAACCCACACCATTTAAATACAGAGAACGACAAATCCAACAGTCAAAAATTGATGGGGTGAAAATTTCTTTCACAAAGCTCCACACCACATTGAGTTTAATGGTCAAAAAATCCCATACCTCATTGGAGGTGATCACCGTCGCTTGATTCCCTTGGAGAAGCTTCATTTGGTTGAGACGAAGCCTTATTAAGAGTATGAACACTTGAGGTTAAGTGGATCAATGTATGGACCAACTCCTCCTTACTTGAGCTTTGACTTTGATCCAATTTTGTCCTCCCATACCTTTAGAACTTCAGAGAGAGCTTAGGCAAGCTCGACTTGACCCTCTGATGGAGTGTGCAAGAGCAATTGGATTCAAATGGAATGTAGAAGAAGTTGGAATTTCACTCTACATCCCCTATTTTTCACTGTTCAAAAGCTAAGAAAAGGAAAATGGGAGGAGCTCTAGAAGGCTTAGGATAAATCTCCAATGTATCCTCTAGCTTCCTATCCTTCAATTGACTTCGAGTAAGTGAAAACAAAAGTGAATTAGGGGGAGTATAGATCGCCCTAGAAGGATCGGACAGTCGGTAATGGACATACCATTTTGATCTAATTGATCATAGGCTGAGGGCTGTTTGATTAGTTATGAGTGTGAACATGGTTGGTTTGAGCTAAAAAGTGGATTGCCAACCTCCCATGTGCTTGAATTTGAGCTTGAGAGGAAGTTTGAAATTTCAATTTTGAGCTAGGGGGTCGGGTTTGGTCTAGAGACCAAATGGGCTGACCCAAACCCATTGGGTTGGGTGCTCCACTCTCTCCTAGGTCCCCTTGAGCTTTTAGGAAAGCCTCAAGTGATTGTGAAGAGGGTATGACTAATTACCCATGGGTTAAGCCAAAATTTGTTCTATGGCCTAGGGGTAGGATGGTCATTTCACTATTTTCCACTTTGGTTATGTTGGGTATGTGGAGAAACTAGGTCTGGCCAAGTTTCATTGGATTTGGAATCCATTTGATAGGGTTTGGCTCATGTTGACCCATTTAGGTTAAAATGGGTCAACTTGGGTCAAGTTGACCAATTGGTCAAATTGGGTCAAACCAAGGGTTGGGTCAAGTTCATATGATCATTTGAAATGTTTTGGTGGCTTTGGTTTGGTTCAGTTTGGATTAGTTTTCAATTTTACTCATATGACTTCATTTAGGTCAAATGGGTCAAGTTGACCTATTTGACCCATTTGGCCTATTTGAGGTAGGTCAAAGGTAGGTGTGGGTTAGGTTCGTCATATGGAGTGGATTGGTATCTTTGTTTCCAATCAATTTTGGTTATGTTCAAATTTAGCTCAACATATCCACTTTTAAGTCATGTTGGGTCTAAAGTCAATTGGGCTAGGCTAGGTCTAGTTGGTCAATTGAGGCTTTGGTCAAGTTCAACAAGTGATTTGGAATGAACTTGACCCAATGGTTTGAGTCAATTTGGCTTAGATCAAGTTTTTACCCATTTTGACTTTTAGGTCAAGTTGGGTCAACTTAGGTCAAGTGGCCAATTAGGCTAGGTAAGGCTCAAATGTTGGCTTGGTCAAGTTCAAACATAGGTCATGAGTGAGCTTAGATCAATGGTTGCAATCAATTTGATCTATGGTGGATTTTGGCTATGTTAGATTTCATTTTAGGTTAAGTGTTGACTTGGTTTGACCTAATTTGATTGATTGATCATCCTATGATGATTGTTGATCATGATGAGAGGGATATATGAGTTTGATTCAATCCAATTTGGGTAGGATCAAAATTTGGCTCATAAGGGTACTTTAGGTCACTTTGGGTCAAGTGAGCCTAAGTGGTCAAATGGCTTGGTCAAAGCTTGACTTGAACTTGGTTGAACTTGTTTATGGACTTATGATTGAAATATAAATCCATTTGCTAGTGGTTTGATGTCAAATGGGTTTTGATCCATTTGACAATTTCATATCCAAAGGAAGAATATGAAGGGGTTTTGGGTTTGATTTTTGAAATGGATTTGATTGAAGTGATTTATATTTATATTTCATTTATATATGAGAATATAAATATGAATATAAATGAGTTTTGAGAAAATCCCATGAGTTTGAATATGTTTGATCATGATTTGTGTTAAATCCATTAAAGGGAATTTAAAGGATTTAAGGGAATATTTCATGAATTGATTTTGAGTTTTGAATTTATTTTGGCTGGTTTGAATTTATATTTTATTTATATATGTGAATATAAATGAGAATATAAATGGATCATGAGAAAATCTTAAGGATTTGATTTGGTTTTGATCAAGATTTTGGTTAAGTCCTTAAGGTAAGATTAATGACTGAAGAAGATCCGTGCTTAGGAATTTTTGATGGATTTTGATCATAGGTTTCAATCATAGATTTCAATCATATGGAGTTGATTTTGATTTGGAGAAAATTAAATAGAATTGATTTGGAGTTTTGACTTAAGAAGGAAAGATGAGGAATGGTTCAAGCTAAGGGTAGGCAAACTTCCTAACACCCTTAAGGCATGACCTAATCCTATGACTAACCCTTCTAAGCCTCTAGGGATAGGTTGAGTGTCCACCTAATCACTAGATGTGTCTTAAGACTAAAGAACTCTTAAAGTCTAAGAGGGATCCTATGTCTAAGATGGAGGTGTTAATAGCTCATTCCAAAAATGAGGTCAACAAAGGATAGGTGGGTGTGTCACCGCGTATTGTGTTGATCGAAATGATCAACAACACTGGAAGATCACAAGCATTAGCAAAAATAATCTATTTTTAACCTAAGGAGTAGAAGGAATCTAGAGCCTAATGAAATGTGGCTCTACTTATGTCCAAGACAAAAGAGAAAGGGAAAAATCTACTAAGGGATAAAGTGTGAACCTTCCACTAGGGAAGCAGGTTCAAGTCATCCACCAAGAGATGAGAGGTTTGATTTGAATTCTGCTGGGGAAGAGAGTTGAATTTTTTTAGTTATTGTTTGTTTAATTTGTTTTTTTTTGTTATTTAGACTCCATAAGGGATAGAAAGATGAACTCTTCACTAGGGAAGCAAGTTCAAATCATCCACAAGGGAGGGATTATGAAATCCGCTGAGGGATTGGTATCCTAGGTCCGCTAGGGGACTATAAAAATTTTCATCTCATTAAGGAGAAGTAAAAGGGGTTGATTTAGATTGATTGTTTTTTTTTGTTTGTTTCTTTATCTCATTGGGTTTGTTTGTTTCAAATTTTTATATTTTAAGATGGGCCTTGTTAGTTTGCGATGGATTACACTGAGTAGGGGCTGTAGAGGCCTAGTCCTAATCTCAGATTTACCAATCCAAAGGGGTAGTCTACTAAGCATATAGTAGGACTAGCCAACAAAAGGGATGCCTTTCGGTATACAATAACTGTACTAGGAAGAAAGTGTAGTAGACTTACATCCTCCAAAGTAGGGACCAGTTGCTATGGTAATCCACTAGCAAGGCAATAGATTGAACCCAACCTAAGGCTTACTATTGAGTGAATGTCGCTGGGGAACTTAGATCAACTCAAGATAATCAAGATAGATTTCATTTTTTTAGATTTTGTTATTTTGATTATGAATCCTATTGGTTTGCGATGAAATGCACTAAGTAGGGGCCATGGAGGCCTAAACCTTACTTAGATTTACCAATCCAAAGGGAGTAGTCTACCAACCACGAGATAGGACTATTCGACCAAAGGAGTGCCTTTCAGTTTGCAATGATCAAGTCTTAAGAAAAAAGCGCATGGACTCACATCTTCCAAAAAGATAAGGAACCACTAGGGTGATCGGTTGCTTTGGGCAACAAATCGAACTCGACCTAGGGCTGACTATTGAGTGAATGCCGCTGCGGGACTTAAATCATCTCAAGGTAGTCAAGGATAGATTTTATTTTTTAAAATTTATTTGTTTATGATTATTAATCCTATTGGTTTGTGACAGATCGCACTGAGTAGGGACCATGAAGGCATAGACCTAACTCAGATTTACCAATCCAAAGGGATTAATCTACCAACCATAATGTAGGACTATACAAACAAAGGAGCGCCTTTCAGTTTGCAATGATCAATTAAAGGGAAAAAAGTACGGGGACTCACATCTTCCACTATAAAAGACCACTGGGGTGATTGGTTGGCAAAGCAACAGATCAAATCCGATGTAAGGCTGACTATTGTGTGAATGCTGCTGGGGGACTTAAATCAACTCAAGGATAGTCAAAGATATATTTCATTTTTTTTAAGATTTGTTTATTTTGATTTAGATGGATTCCATCGGTTTGTGATGGATCAAACTAAATCTGACGTAAGGCTGACTATTGTGTGAATGCTGCTGGGGGACTTAAATCAACTCAAGGATAGTCAAAGATATATTTTATTTTTTTTTAAGATTTGTTTATTTTGATTTAGATGGATTCCATCGGTTTGTGATGGATCAAACTAAATAGGGGTCATGGAGGCCTAGACCTATCTCAGATTTACTGAACCAAAGGGAGTAGCTTCCCGACCGATGGGAGAACTATCCGACCGAAGGAGTGCCTTTTGGTTTGTAATGATAAATTTAAGGGAAGAAAGCTCGGGGACTCAACAAAAGACCACTGGGGTGATCGATTTCTTTGGGCAACAAATCAAACCCAACCTAGGGCTGTCCGTTAGTTTGCGGCAATCATGCTAGAAAGAATGCGTTATAATCTTATATCTTCAAAAGCGGAATGACTGCCGGGGTAACCTATCTATGGAAAAATAAATTGAACCCGACCTAAGGGTGACTATGGAGTGAGTACCGACCCAAGGATTTATCTCAACTTAGGTAGCTAGGCAATTCCTATAGGGAGTTCTGCTGACACTGCCCTAAAGATAGGATGCCTGCTTGAGAGAAGGGGCCCTTTTGGGGCTTGAATTCATAATCCACAAGCGGATTTATTTATTTATTTTAGTTTTAGTTTATTTTATCATGGACCCTATTAGTTTGCGAGGGACCAAACTGAGAAGGAGCTTATATCATCTTAGAACTATCTCAGATTTACTGAACTAAGGGAGAATCTGCATATTCGCTGAACAAATTCTCCATTCATGGGGTGGATACTAGGAAATGGGGACTGTCTAATCCAGAAGTAACCTGAGTTGTGTCTAAATGGGGTCATAAAGGACTTGATCCAAATAGAGTGCCCATAGGGGATGGGGCTGCTAAAGGGCTTAATCCAACACTCTAGAGAAGATGATATGGCTAGTCATATATCCAATAGGTATTCGGTGTCCAACTCAAGGAGAAAGTACAGGGACTCACATATGCCAAGAGTGGTGTACGCATAGGGTGAGTCACTATCAGCATATCGAACATCAACCAACCTAAGGTTCCCATTGGTTTGCAATAATCAGCCTATGAAAAAAGCTCAGAGACTCACATCCTTCTATAGCGAAACTAACTGTTGGGATAGTACATCATCGACTTGACAGGTGCTATCCGACATAAGGCGACTATTGAGTGAATGGCACTAGGGGACTTATATCGACTCAAATGTAGTCAAGAGAGAAGGAGCCTCTGGGGGACTTACCCTAGACCTCAAATATACACAACTTAGTTAGTGCATGATGGCTAGTTGAAGAAGAAAGCATAGGGACTCACATCTTCTTAAGCAGAGTCATCATGAAGTAGCTTACTAACTGGGCAGTGAAGCCTACCATACTAACAAGGCGCTCATTGGTTTGCAATGATCAAGTTAGGAAGAAAGCACAGGGACTCACATCTTCCAACAAATGATCACTAGGTGACAACTAGCGAGGTATCATGTAGACCCTATCTAGAGCAGCTAATGAGTGAGTGCCACTAGGGGATTGCTCCCACATCAAAGTAGCCGGAGACAAAATATTTGTGTTCATTTTATGCATGTGTTAAAAGGAGTAAGACGCTCCAACTCAACAAATATCTTCACTGAACCATTGGGTAGTTCAGAGTACTAATAAAAAATGATGCTTATCAAGCTACTGATGAAAAGGCAGAATAAGAGTGCATCACTACCACCGACATTACAACATCTGGCCCTAAAATGTGCTATGTACTATCAGGGGTTTCCACTGCCATCAAAACTCTTGGGATATTGGACAACATCAAATTCCTCTGGGTAAAGTATACCCTTTGGAACTGATGAGGCACCTCGGGCTTGTGCTAACGCATCCCTCAGTTGCTGCTCCACTAACTACTTGATATCCTTCTCTTGCATGGAGTTGCTGTTGTTGACCTCTTTTGGAGTGAGTTATTAATCTCCTCATCTTATATCTAAGACTCTTCTAGACACTAAGAGCTCCTTAGTCATAAGACACTTCTAGTGAATAGGTGAACACTTAACTTAAGCCTAGAGACTTAGAAGGTTTGATCATAGGATTAAGCTATGCCTTGGGATTCTGATAACTCTCCTGCGCTACAATCAAAATCCAATCCAGATTCACCTTATCAAACCTCCAATCTAACTTAATTTCAAATCTAAATCTAAATCCAAATTCAACTCCAAATGATTGAAACCCAAAATGAAGTCAAATCAAAATCCTTGCTAAACCCTATGATTTATCTTATGGATTTAGCCTTAACCAAATCCAAATCAATAAAATTTCAATTGATTTTTACAAAGATCAATTCAACCCTTCGATCAATTTATCAAATTTAAACTCAAACTCAACTTCAAACCATGATCCAAACCTAAATCCAAACCCTTAAGACAATTTCATGGACTTAGCCAAATCTCATCCAAATCAAACCTAACTCAGTTGATTTTCTCAAAATCAATCAATCCTTTAATCATCATTCCAAGTTCTACCTAAAATCACAATCAAAACCATTGAGTAAATCATTCAAAACCAAATGGAAATTAAAATTAATTCATTGATCGAAGCTAACAAAGCATGAGATAATTTAACTCAAGATGTAATACATGAAAATTAAAGTTCAAGTTTTCCCAAAAGATTTTTCACAACATTAATAAATTATTTGAATCAAATGCAATTTTAGTCAAATTTAAGCCTAATTTAAATCAAATCATGATTTGAATGTTAATTCACTATATATATATATATATAAATTTAATATACACAATCCATTTGAAATACAAAGAGAGAGAGAGAGAGAGAGAGAGAGAGAAAACCAATTCTAAACATCAAATAAATTTGGGTCAAATTTAAATCAAAATAATTAATTTATTAAATTATGAATCTATGTTATAATCAATAATTATTAATCATAATTGTTGCGTGCTAGAAAACCAGTTGCGGTAGAGTAAAAGTTAACGCCTTAGCTTTGTTGTGGAGTCTAACACGCACACAGATGTTTGAAGAATTAATGATAAAACTTCAGAATTTTTACGTGAAAAAATCTTGAAAAGAGGGAAAAAATCACGCAGAAGAAAATCTTCCACTATGTATTTGTTTCAGAATACAAAATTTTCCCGATAACGGGATTACAAAATTGTATATGAGAAGGGTTGACAATGGGAATCTGAGAATCAGGCAACAACATCTATATAGCCATGGTTAGAGTGTAATAGTTGCTAGTTATAGTGGATGATGGTGAACACGTCGGCCGATGATGATCGCGGTGGTAGTGGCCGAGATGACGATGGTCGGCAGCGGATCAGCGATAATGGTCGGCAATAGTGGTCGCGACAATGACGCAGTGGTTGCGATAACCGGTGATGATGGTTGATGATGATGAGGATTGATGGTGGTGGCCACGGCAGTTAGCGATGGTCAGCCGGCAAAGAGCAGAGTCAGCGTCGACAATAGCGGGGATGATTGGCGGCGATAGTGGTAACCGGCGGAGATGGCTCGACATGGCGGTGGACGGAGTCAGCGATGACCGGCGTATGGTCAGCGGTGGTACCGATGTGTCGGCTCCGCTGGCGCCACAAGCGTGGTGGTTGGTCCGGCCGTCGAGTGGTAAAACGATTATGCCGAGGATTTTCAAGCTTTAAAGCTCTCTTCTCTATTTAGCTTAGGCCCCCATGTGAAGAATGAGGGGCTATCTATAGATTAGAGGGGTGAAATTTTTGCAAATACATGCAAAATCTGAACCACTCCTCCATCGGATGGCTCAAAATGATTCCCTTGATCATCTGATGTATTTTATGTATTTGAATGCTTAAATGAAGTTGAAATTAGGAGATCTTAGGCTTGTTAGATCTGGCTTGTCAAGACGCTCAATTTGACTATAAACACTCCATATTTAAGAGCTATTTAGGGATTTAACTGATATCCCAAAATTTCCAATGATATTTTAAGTGCTTGATCTTGACTAATTTCAACTGAGAATCAACTTGCTTTTGAAATCAAGATTCGTGCTTTGACTAGTAGGATTTAAGTGCCATATCAGTTACCCTCTATTTTTGGATGACATTATCTCAATCATCCAAAAATATATATGCCAAATACTTAAAAATAGCAAATTCTTCAATGAAATTTATGGGTCCATTAACCATACATTTTGAAAGAACAGATCTTCATGGGAGCACAAGATTATGATCATAGAAGCGGGTGCAGGGCTGCGGATGTGTTCGAGTACGTGCGGGCGCAATATTTTGGGGTTATGGACCCATCCGGACATTACGTACTTAGGCACCTATGAGGTGTGCTATGATGATGGCGCGGCCCACCAGTATGGCCGCGCTGCCACTTGCGAAAATGAGTGGGGTCGGGGCGTCTGGTCCGTATGGTGGCGAATGGCAGCTATGTGGGGTCGTGTCCTGGTGCGATATCGAAGCGGTCAGCGCGCTGAAGCGTGGCGTGATGGCTCGGAGCCTACCAGGCGCCGGTAATGGGCCCGGTCGCGAAAATGAGCGAGCTGGGTCGAGTGGGATGCGCGGGTCTCGTGGGTTGGCACTGCGGGCTGGACGCGGGCCTATGTGGATCAAGCAGGCTGGCGGATCGGTCGTGTCGCTTGCGTCTGATGACGGATGGCGGATGGCGGGCCATGGGGCAGGCGAACCAGCGAGCAGCAGACGCCGCGCTGGTCGCGTCTGAGTCGCTGCGATGAAATGTCGCTTTGCCTATTTTGACCCATTTTGAGCGGTTATTCTTTGATTTTTTACCTTTTTGCCCCTGTAGGGGGTCTATAAAAACTCCTAGGGCCAAGGTAGAAGACACACTCCTCATATGCTCGAGTGTTCCTCTTCTTCTTGAGAGAAGGTCGTTCGGAGGCGATCAAGGCCCATAGTTACGCGAGGCTCCGGTTCCCTCGAAGAGCGTCAGCTCTGTCGGACCGGCCGGGTTCGGAGGTGATCAAGACCTGCGATACGTCATGGCTCAGTGACTAGCGATGGTTAATAATGACAATGATGGTGCGACAGCGGCCACGGTGGGGATGGTTGGTGGCCAATGGAGGTGGTCGCGGTGCAATAGCGATATGGTAGTCAGTGGTGAGCGTCGGTGTGCGAGATGATCGGCGATGATGTGTACCGCAGAGATGGCCGGCGGCGGTGGCCAGCTAGCCGGCAGCGGTGGCACGATAGTGAGTGGCGGCCGAAGTGGTCAGCGGCAGCGGTAGCGGCGGCAATGCAGGATGGCGGCTTCGTCGGTCAGCGGGATGACAAAGAATGGTGGTGATCGATGGAGATAGCCGACGATGGTCGGCGGCGGTGAACATCAACGGTAGTCGGCGGTGGTGACCAGCGACGGTGATGACCGGCAATGGTTCGTAGTTCCTACTTCTTCTTGTAGGAAATTGGATTTCTTGACACTTAAATGGATGGTTCAACAGTTGATAACTGCCAAGATGTCGGGGAAGCGTTAATTAGGAACAGTCATTCGAGTAACTCAGAAAGTCTGATAGATAATTTTAAGGTATTATTCTCCATGATGTTGCAATCTGCTAAGTTGCATGTGAGGGTAGAATCAATCCGGCGAGGATTTTGACCCATCCAGGTTGTTTGTCAAAGTATTACTTGATGACATTAACCTGCACAGAAGAGGTCGAATTGAATCCGTTGAGGATTTTTGACCCATCCGAGGTTGTTTGTTAGAGTGTTACTCGATGACGTTAACCTGTATGGAAGATGTCGAATTGAATCCGCTGAGGATTTTTAACCTATCCGAGGTTATTTGTCAGAGTGTTACTCGATGAAGTTAACCTGTATGGAAGAGGTTAAATTGGATCCGCTGAGGATTTTTGACCTATCCGAGGTTATTTGTCAGAGTGTTACCCAATGACGCGTTAACTATGGAAGAGGTAATTGAATCGAGAATTTTTGACCTATCCGAGGTTGTTTGTCAGAGTGTTACCCGATGACGTTAACCTGTATGGAAGAGGTCGAATTGAATCTGCTGAGGATTTTTGACCTATCTGAGATTGTTTGTTAGAGTCTTTGCTCGATGACGTTAACCTGTGTGGAGTAGGTGCGAAGTTTTGATATATCCAAGGTTGTTTGTCAGTATCTTTGCTCGATGGCGTTAACATGTATGGAAGAGATCGAATTGAATCTGCTGAGAATTTTTGACCTATCCGAGGTTGTTTGTCAAAGTGTTACCCGATGACGTTAATATGGAAGAGGGAATTGAATCGAGGATTTTGACCTATCTGAGGTTGTTTGTCAGAGTGTTACTCGATGACGTTAACCTATATGGAAGAAGTCGAATTGAATTCGCTGAGGATTTTTGACCTATCCGAGGTTATTTATCAGAGTGTTACCCGATGATGTTAACCTATATGGAAGAGGTTGAATTGAATCCGCTGAAAATTTTTGACATATCCGAGATTGTTTGTCAAAGTGTTACTCGATGACGTTAACCTGTATGGAAGAGGTCATGGGAAGTCCACCAAGGACCTTTTGACCTATCCGAGGTGTTAACCAAAGTGTTATTTGACTTCTTACCTGTGTGGAGTAGGTGCAGAGTTTTGACCTATCCGAGGTTGTTTGTCAGAGTCTTCGCTCGATGAAGTTAGCCTGTGTGGAGTAGGTGCGAAGTTTTGATCTATCCGAGGTTGTTTGTCAGAGTCTTTGCTCGATGACGTTAACCTGTATGGAAGAGATCAAATTAAATCCGTTGAGGATTTTTGACCTATCCGAGGTTGTTTGTCAGAGTGTTACTCGATGGCGTTAACCTGTATGGAAGAGGTCGAATCAAAACATCTGTTTGTAGTTGTAGCCAAAGTTTCTCTTTAACCTTGGTCATGTTTTTCCATGAGTATGATTGGAAAATCATAATTTGCAAAACTATATCTCTTCTCAATGTTGAAATATCCTCCAACTTTGACTTATTTCTTGGGATGGTAATTGATTAGATGCTTAACATATTAGCATGAGCGATCTTCTGAGATTAAGAGTTGTTTTGACAAAATCAAGGAAGCAGTTTGATGAATCTTCATTCTTCTGCTTCCTTAAAAGCTTGAAATGCTCTATCTCGATGGTAGTTTTGATCTTGTTGGGAAACTTGGTTGCCATACAAGATGAAATGATGAGAAACAGTTTCTCACAGACGGCGCCAAACTATTGCGTGCTAGAAAGCAAGTTACCGTAGAGTAAAAGTTTACGCCTTAGCTTTGTTGAGTCCAAAGACACACATATATTTGAAGAATTAATGAAAAACTTTAAAATTTTATATGGAAAACTCAAAAGAGGGAAAACCACGGGCTAGCCCAAGAAAATCTTCCACTATGTATTTGTTTCGAGTACAAAATTTTCCGATAACCGGATTACAGAATTGTAGAAAGGCCGACAATTGAATCCTGCAAGCAACAACAACTAAGAGTTAGAGTGTAACTGCTGGTAGTAGATGATGATGAACGCCGGGGTCGCCGATCGACGAATGATGGCCGTTGGTGGTGACCGCGAGATGGCGATGGTCCAGGGATCGCGCCGACGCAATGCTCAACGTGGTCGACGGAATGCCGCGACGTAACAGATGCGGCGCGGATCGACGACCTGGGTGGCGAGATAACCAGCGATGGTTGACGACGACGAGATTGATGGTATAATGACGACGGGTGGTTGGTGGCGTGGCGCACGGCACCGACGACGAATGACGCGACGACGCCGCAGAAGTCGGCGATGATGGCGACGATGGTGGTGACCGCGATTAGTCGGCGAATGACCGCGGAAGGCCACGATACGGGCCGACGCGGTGGCGGGTGATGGGGTGGTCGACCGTCAGTGACACGATTATGCTTGGAGGATTTTCAAGCTTTAGAGCTCTCCTCTTAGCTTAAAGCCCCACTCATGAAGAATGAGGGCTAATAGATAGAGAGTGGCATTTTGCAAATACATGCAAAATCCACCTCCATGAGCTCAAAATAATTCCCTTGGTCATGTATTTTGTGTATTTGAATGCTCAAATGAAGTGAATTAGGAGATCTTAGGTTGTTAGATCCGTCACAAGACGCCGATTTGACTATAAACACTGCATGTTTAAGAGCTATTTAGGGATTTAATTGATATCCCAAAATTTCTAATGATATTTTTGATCCCATTCCAAGAGGATCAACTTGCTTTTGACATCAAGATTCGTGTTTGACTAGTAGGATTTAAGTGCCATATCATAATTAAAATTATCTTATGGACATAACTTATAAAATTTCATTCAATTATTTCCTAAAGTTATAAAAATTATGTAAAAATTTTAAAATCATAATAATAAACAAAAATCACGTTTCACCAAGTTGAAAAAAAATTGAAAAAAAGACAAAATTATTAAAATAACTACTCCTAATGAATGTGATCATGATAACACAAAATAAAAAATGCAAAAGAAAAAATAAATAAAAGGGGACGTGAGAGTAATTGGGGAGGAAGATTGGAAAAAGCTGGCATCTCTCTCTCTCTCTCTCTCTGGCTATCCGAAAACACGAGGTAGTTTTTTAAATTAGAGTAATCAATTAAAATTAAGTAGGCCAAACAAAAATTTAAGAATAGGTATAGTCATTGCCACTTGAGCCACGTCGGATATGAGTGAATGACGCCATCAAATAAACGGCGCAGTCCACTTAAATGTCGCACCAATTGGGACTCCTTTTAATAATGGTTTAAATAATTAATTCTTTCCTTAATGTTAAAGTAGGATAAATTACGGTAGATTGTCGACAAGATCTGTCAATGAAATCACACTCACTGATTTAAATTGTTTTGGAAAATAAATTTCAATTTCCTTTAATAAAGATAAATATTATTGTGGAACGCGATTTATTTTTTATTATATTTAAAAATAAATAATTATTTTTCATTCATTAAAATTGAGTGAAATAATTAACTATTTCAATAGCTTTATAAATATTTATAATTATATCTATATTTTAAAACTATTATTATTTAAAATTATTACTATTTAAAACTATTATATACTAGGGATTATTTTTAAATATAATATCACCCAAAGAGGGAGGTTTTATTTTTATTAATTTTTTTAATTAATATAATTATTTAAAATATTTAAAATATATAATTTAAAAATATTTTTTATAAAATATTTAATAACAAAATATTTATATATTTAGTTATTAATTTATTTATTTATATATATATAATTAAATATATAATTTAAAAATATTTTTAATTATATATATAAATTTATAAATTTATTTAATATTTTTATTAATTAATATAATTATTTAAAATATATAATTTTATTAATTTTGTTAATATATAATATAAAATATTTAAAATATATAAATAAATAATTTTTAATAAATAAATAAAGAAAGGAATAAATTATATAAATATTTTATTAATTATATAAATAAAGTAATTATATATATATATATATATATATTTATAAATTTATTTAGTTATTTATCTATTTAAATTATATAAATATTTTTAAGTTATATATTTATATATATAATTAAATATATTTTAAATCGCATTCCAAAGAATAATATTTATCTTAAAATTAAATTTATTTTCCAAAAATAAAATCTAAATGAAGCGATTCAACACTTCACTTTAGATCTTCATGAATTTGCTAACCGATTATCCTACTTTAACATTATGGAAAGAATTAATTATTTAAACTTATTTTAAAGCCCAATTAATGCGACTTGCCTCATTTCAACGATATATACGTCAGATCCGCGTGTACAAGTCGCCTAATTAAGGGACTATACCTATTCTTAAATTTTTGTTTGACCGTACTTAATTAACTAATTCAGATTCTAATCATACTTAATTTAAAAAATTGCCAAAAAAAATGAGACGAGGTCCCATCCTTATCTCATGTTTTTTCATGCAAGCAAGGGCACAAAACAAAGACCGATCTCCCTCTTCCTCGAGCAGCGAAAGCTCCTTTTTCCTCTCGAACTCCAAGAAATAGCAGCCCTTCACATGAACGACGGGCTTCTACTTCAAACCGGCGACCACTTCACTTGCCGATCTCCCTCTTCCGTCCTAGCCAGGTTCTGCCGGCCGTGACTCCTGTTTTTCCTGAAGGCCGAGACTCCATCGTAACCCATGGTGAATGCACATCTCCGCATCCTCAACTACCCGCTTCTTCGATCAGCCTTACACATAAGGAGGACTCCCCCAGCAGGCGTTCTCTCGTCCCTCATTCACCCCCAAACTGAGGCACACAGCAGTCCTTCACTGGAGACAAACTTGCTGCTTGACTGCTCCACCTTCGGCCTTCCATTCTCCATCTCCACTCTACACAACACAGGGAACTGCCACCAGCGAGGAGTACGCTGGCAATTAGAATCGTCTCCGATGTTATTGAGTAGAGCATTTAACGGGGAACTTCTAAGACCAAAAAAAATAGAGGGAGAAGAGGGGAGAAGAGAAAGAAGAGAAAGATTTCAAAATTTTCCCTCTCGCCTTCTCCTCCCATCGATTCTTCTTGGAAGGTATGGAGTGTGTTATTGAGGAGAAAATATCATGTTGCATTGCCTAGGGGGATTCAACCATTTGTTTGATATCCTGTTGAAGTGCTGTGATCTTGATCTATACAAGCAGCCAAAAGGCCTTGAAGATCCTGAAGTTTTAGCAAGAGAGACAGTATTAGTGTGAGATGAAACGCTATACGAGCTCTTTAAAAAAAATAAAATAAAAACCAGCAGAACCATCATTGATGAAAGCATGAGGGAATCTAATAGTAGAACTCTCTCCTAGTTGAACAGTCATCATATTCGTTAAGTTCGCCATGGACTTTATCACACTCCTATTTTAAACTTTCCAACCAAACATGGAGAGAGAAGTAGTCTCCAGAGTCGTCAAAAATTTTATCGCTAAAAAAACATCTTTAAGGATGCTCTCCGCCATCTTTGGATGAGATGGGTAAGAGTATATTTTTCGTGAGGCAGATTGATATATATATTCAACCATATTTTCTTAACATTATGTTAGGGTTTATTTAGATATAGGTTTTACTTCTTATAGTTGCAAGTTTCTATAGTTAATTGCCATTCTTATCGCAGTAAAAGAGAACTCTCGATTAAGGTTGGAAATAGAAATATCTTTTTGTTATGCATTAGTGTCTAAGAGAGAACTCTCGAATGATGACGGGTTGATAAACAAGGATGAGTTCTAGTTGGCACTTTTTAAGACTAACAAAAAGGAGAGCTTGTTTGCTGATCAGGTGTTCAACGTGTTCGATACAAAGCACAATGGCATTCTAAGATTTGAAGAATTTGCTCATGCTCAATGTTTTCCATCCTAATGCTCCTATAGATGATAAGATTGAATTCTCTTTCAAGCTTTATGATATCAAGCAACAAGGATTCATAGACGAGACGACATAATTCTTAGTACAAATAGTATTCTTCCTATCCCATTCATTACATCACAAATCAGAACAACCAAAGCTCCTAATTCCATCCCTCAATGGCATCTTTCTCTTTCTCTAGAAGTGCATACTCTAGCTGGTCAACAAAAGAGATAATAGATTTTCAGATGGCACTATATGTGTATCGGGAAGACACATTTAATCGATGGGAAAAGATCGCTAAATTTGTCAGACAACAAGAAGTAAAACTTTGCTATGACCGCCTCATCGAAGAGGGTGTTGATTCAAAATTTGTCTGTGGACTAATGCAGGACCTTTCTTTAGGTACACGTGAAGCAGAGCTAGATGAGATGGAATAAAGTAAATAGAAAATAAAGCAAGAAAGTGCAAGAAATATAAGAAGTTCCACTATATTAGAGAATAAAGGTACAAGCATGAAGATCAAAGTACGAAAGTTTCTCCCTCTTTTTGTGGAATAGTAAAGATGTAAAAAAAAAAAAAGATCCCTATGTTCTTGAGAATCCCTTTTTTTTATAAGATGGAGAGGTGGATAGATAAAAAAAAAGTGTCAAATATTTATATTTTATAAACTCAATATATATATATATATATATATATATATATATATAAATTATTCAAAGTTTATGTACTTTCTTATAATATATCTTTTATCAACTAAGATGATCTTTTCTAATGAACTTTGTGATTCCTAATTTTTTATAATTTTATGACTTTTTATGTTTTTAGTAAGGAATTTATGCTATGATTCAATTCCAAACTTGTATTTTTGATATAATTGAGAAAATTACCTTGATTCCCCACTTATTTTATTTATTTTTTGTAAACCTTATAATCACTTACATATTATTTTAATATGGGGTAAGGTATTGATTAACAAGTATTTCTCATGGCACTTAAGATAATATTTTGATTTTAATAGTTCTTTCATCTCTAATCAAGTTAATATGCATGATTCTACCATTCAGTTGGTCTTTGGCGAACACATTATACCTATATACCTTAGCGTGATCCATAAGTTCTAATTTTTTTGAAAATAGCCTTTTAGTAATCATTCATCTTATTCTAATAAAAGAAATCATCTATATTGATTAGTTAATGTAAGATCATGTCTAGATCATGATTACCATAATATATAGAGAGTTTGCTATTCAGTCTAAAGCATGGGTCATATTGGGTCATAAGATCATATTTAAAGTTGGTTTTTGGATTAAGTATTATGCTAGTTTAGTGGTAAGAGAATAAGAGGAACTTGTAAAATTTTTCTAACTGATTTTCCATGAGGGATGTCATCATGATTTTTAAATCATCAATTAATTTGTGGAGTGTTTCAAAATTATCTTCATTTGTGGCATTGTACTTTTCAAGTTGATAAAGTGACACTAATTTTAGAGGCATGATAATAATAGATAACATAATTATGTTTAAAATGTAAAAAAAGAAAGTTGTAATAAAAGTGTATTTATTGATGTGAAAATAACTTGGCTATAAGAACTTCTACATAAAAGAGGGAGGCTACAATGGATTGCTTAAGCCCTAAACTCTTCTTGGACAATTTAGGTTTTGTGAAAAGCTTTGTAGTATTAATTAAAATTCATACAAGCACAAATTTATTTTCTATAATACATCAAACAGTTTGGACTATATTAATTTATATGAATACACATGTGCATTAAATGATCATCATGTTCTTCTTGTTCTTGTGTTTTATCTGTTTCATTTTGTTTTTACTTTGATTTTCTCGAATTCTTTCTTCTCAGAACACTCCTCTTTATTGTCGCCACTTTCAAACCCTCATTGACATCAGTTCAACTTTCTTTATAGCTTGAATCTTCCAGCTTCTCAATACTTTTACGTCATGTTCCACCATTTCTTTGTGTTGTCATTGTAGGTATAAGATCATGGCTATGCATCCTATCACCAAGCCACAAGTTCCAACCTCTTCAATGTTCCTCTTTATTGTAAAAAGTTTAGAGTTATAAAAATTCCATTGCATTTGAGTAGCTTGACAATTTTAAATTTTCTACCCAATCAAGTAAGAAAATAATTATAAGGAAATAATTTTCATGCATTTAAGCTCTTAACATTAAGAATACATTACATTCACTTTATAATGCATTCTCAGAAGACATACATTTTGAATGAATGCAACAAAATAGATCTTAAAATAATATTTTTTTTCAAAGTTGTAAGATAAATGCACAAGAAATTTTGATTGCATATCATAGATACTTAGTTATGTTTTCCATTGTGAAAGTATAAATAAACTATTAAAAAATAATTTGGATAAATTGAGGGAATCTAAATGGAGACAAATTGTTAATATTTCATGATTGATTGTTAGATTGTCAAGGGAGGCAAATTGAAATTATAATGAAGCCAAAGTGGATATGGAATAGATGGCTTAGACTATTAATTAATGATATGACCCTGAAAATTCCTCTAGTCAAAGCACGAATCTTGATGCCGAAAGAAAGCTGATCAGAAATTGAAACTGGTCGAGATCAAGCACTTAAAATATCATTGGAAACTTTGAGACATCAGTTAAATTCCTAAAAGGCTCTCAAATATAGAGTGTTTATAGTCAAATCGAGCGTCTTGACGAGCCGGTTCCAACAAGCCAAAGATCTTACAATTCTGACTTCATTTGAGGATTCAAATACACAAAATACATCATATGATCAAGGGAATTTTCATGAGCCGTCTGATGGAGAGGAGTGGTTTGGATTTTGCATGTATTTACAGAGACGCCACTCCTTCAATCTATAAATAGCCCCTCATTCCTCATATGAGGGGGCCCAAGAAAGAGAGAGGAGAGAGCTCTAAAGATCCTCCAAGCACAATCCGCCACTGACGGCCGCCAACTGCACCACCGGGCCGCCACGCCACGCTATTCTCGCGCCTGCGTTTCCATCATCACCGACCACTATCTTGGCCATCATGCCAACATCATCATATCATCACAACATCATCGCCAACATCGCCGAACATCATCGCCAACATCATCCAACATCGCTGCCAACATCGTTGCAAATATCCGTCTACATCATCCAACATCGTATTATTCTAGAATCATTCCCTTTCATATATAATTGTAATCCGACGGAAGATCTTGTACTCAAACAGACATAGTGGAAGCTTTTCTGGCTAGCCTCGTGGTTTTCCCTCTTTTGAGGTTTTTCACGAAAAATTCTAGAGTTTTATTGTTCACTTTTATACCTGTGTGTGTCTGGATTTCACAACGTCGTAAAACTTTTACTCTACGAACGGTTCTCTAGCAGCAGCTTGACCATCTGGAAACAACCCTTCAATCATATTTCCTGTGAACACCCTCGTTATGGCCAATAGGCTCAATACTCATAACAACGGAGCCTCCCTCTAACTCCCGTCACTCTCAAAACCAATCCTTGAACCAAGGATGCCAACCTTCTGCCTCACTTCCCTCTGATAGGCGCGACCCTATCGGTGAAGGCGCGGCAAAAATCTCTTTAGAAGATCATGTGCACCGAATGGAAGAGTCTCAAAATGAGATGATCCGACTTTTGCGAGGAACACAACAGCCACAACCGCGGAAAATACATCTCCCCCAAGATCAATCGTTAGCCGGGGGAGGTCAAAATGCTAATTTCCTTGACGTTGAAGTTCCTCCACGTAGAGATCGTGATGCTGATCTCCTTGACACCGCTAGTTCTACTCATCCATCACGTGCAGCTCAACCGACTGCTAATCCACCAATTACCGGTATTTGACACATTCTCGCCCTGTAACCACACTGCCATGTTATAATGCGAATTATGATGCTTAATGCAAGACAAATTTCACCTCCAAGATAGAAATCATCTTCCCTCACCCGCTATGAGGAATCTCACCTTGAAGCTATTCTTCAACATCCTATTCCCGTGGGTTTCAAGCTTCTGAACATTGATTCCTATGATGGGGCGACTGACCACATGAACACATCAACCATTACAGACTATCATGCATATCCAACGAAGCTCGATTGCTTTGTCGTCTTTCCTTCAAGGGACAAGCTCGCACTTCTACTCCCTTGGGAATCCATCCATACCTTTGACCTAACTCACCAAGATTTTGTAGAACAGCTTCATTGCAAACCGGAGGATCATTAAAGATTCCTCCCATCTCTCCGATTCAAAATGAGGGCAAATCACTTAAGGAATACTTCCGAGGTTCTCCTTAGAAGCTCGCCAAATACCGAGTAGTAACTATTAAGAGGAGTTTTCCTTGAGGACTCATCCAGACCTTTTACTCGCCACTAATGAGACACGGCCCGCTTCATATGCCAACTTGGTTCATCGTGGAAGCACAAATCTCGCCGATGAGGCTATTAACGCCCATCGCAAACAATTTGAGCAATCAGTGAAAACATAAAAGCACCCTGTGGAATGAGGTACCCTATCAAAAGAAGCAACAAGGCCGTGATCTCCTCCATGACCCCATATCAATCGAACCCACGCCCAAAAAAGGAATACACGCCGATGAACACATCTCTCGTGTTAACCTCCTAATGGCTATTCGAGATGAAAAAATATCAAGTGGCCGCATCCATCAAAACCAAATTCGTGAAATGAGTAATATTCTCACTTCCATCAAAGTCGGGACATACTACCAGGCATGCAAACAACTCAAAGAAGAAATTAAGAGGCTCATTCAAAGGATATCTACGCCGATTTGTGAAGAATCAATCGACTCAAACAAACATACCTCCAACCGGGGGCAACCAGACAATCATCACGTAAATAATAAAATAATCATCAAACATTGGAGAAATTGAAACAATCGTAGAGGACCAATACTATCTAATCAAGTTCTCATTACCATCTCTCAAGAAGAGTTAAAGAAGTCTCGCGATCATTTCCATCACTTTTAATGACTTAGAAGGAGTACATGTTCCTCATCAAGATCCACTTGTCATCACAGTGGATCGGTGACCCATGCTATAATGTGTTAAGAGAATTGATTGACAATGAGAGTTACATTTGATGTCTTATTTTACTACATTTCTTAACATGGGCCTAGTTAGAGAAAAGCTCCAACCCGCTGCAAGACCATTGTACGGTTTGATAATCACTGCAATGCGGTAGAGGGGACAATCACCCTTCTGTTGTGGTAAATTTCTCTACAAATGGCACATTTAATCCAATTCATGGTGGTCAAGTCGATTCAACATATAACTATCTTTGGAAGGCCCCTCAATCAATTTTGATGCGATCACTTGACATCTCATCTTAAGATGAAATTTCCAACCCGTTGGAGTTTGAGTGTGCAGAAATCAACAGATAACAATCATGTTATCTCGGACAAGCTCAACCCCTTGTGACCTTGACATCAAAGATTTTTAATTTTGAGATGAAGAAGTACCCAAAGCTGTAGAAGATTTGCTCTTTGTTGCATTATCGAGATGACCAACCATTACGAGCGGTCAAGTTGGATCTCTCTCGATGAACAAAGGGAAAAATTCATAGACTTCTTGCGAAATCAAGACATCTTGGCTTGGAGTCCAGGACATCGGGAGTTGACCCCAATGTGATCATGCACTCTCAGATCGATCCGACATTCAAACCGATTATCGAAGAAGCGAAGTTTTGCACCTGATCGCCTCCAAGCTGAGCAAGAAGTTAACAAGCTTCTAGAAGGGATTCATACTGAGACATTACCCTACATGGCTAGCGAATGTTGTCATGGTTAAGAAAATAAATGGAACATGGAGAATGTGTATTGATTACATTGACCTTATGAGGCTTGCGAAAGATAATTTTCTCTTCCTTCGAATGATTAGTTGGTTTGATCTTTCGACATCAAATGCTCGATTTTTGGATGCTTACTCACGGTTACAACCAAATAAAATGAACCCAACGGATGAAGAAGCTACAATATTTCAAACATATAAAGATTTATCTTTACCAAGTTATGCCATTTGGATTAAAAAATCTTTGGTGCTACTATCAGCATACTTATGAATAAGGTCTTTAAAGACTACTTGCTGATGGAAGTATATGTGGATGACATGTTAGTGAAAAGCTTGGAAGAATCACAACATATCTGACCTAGAAATATGCTTTAACCTTCTTCGACGTTATAACATGCGATTCAACCCGACCAAATGTGCTTTTGGGATTACGTCAGGAAAATTTCTTGGATTTATGGTAACCCACCGTGGGATAGAGGCCAACCCCGAAAAAATCAAAGCTCTCAAAAATATGACTCCTCCAAAGAATATTAAGGAAGTTCAACATTTGAATGGGTCTTTGCGTTATCCGCTTTCTAGCTCGTTTGGGGATAGATACTTGCCATTCTTTAAAATATTAAAGAGCAAAAATAATAATTTTCAATGGGATGAATGTCGGTCTTCTTTTAAGCAACTAAGGGATTTAGTATCTCCACCCTTACTATCCAAGCCTATTCAAGGAGAGATCTTATATCTGTGATCTCTTCCACGTGATAAGCTCGGTTTTAGTAGAAAATGGGATACAACGCAATTTATTATGTGTCAAAATTCTCTCGATATAGAAAGTCGTTATCCACCTGTTGATAAGGTGGCTCTGGCTTTAGTTTTCTCAGCGAAAATTGCATACTTCCAAGCTCACACTATCGGTGTTTACACTCATTTACCATTAAGGGCCATCCTACAAAACTCAGCATCGGGAGGTTAATCAGTGGTGCATAGGGGGAGTTTGATATAAATTTTCTACCTCACGCTATAAAGTCTCAAGTACTCAGACTTTATAGTGGAATCTGCCCAACTCAGGAGCTATCGCTACGTGCCTTTGTCCCTCAATGGACTCTATGTTGATGGAGCTTGAAATCTTGGTCTTGGTGAATCTTACTTATTTCCCCATACCACAGAGTATGGACTTCGCCTAAAATTTCCTACAACTAATAATATGGCTGAATATGAGGCTCTTATAGCAGGGTTGAGACTCGCCATTGACTGTGAAGCTCAAGACTTAGTGATACACACTGACTCTCAACTTATTGCCTCCCAAGTTGAGGGAAACTTTAATGCTCATAATCCCGGTAGCCTACCTCCACTTGGTGAAGTCTCTTCTTGCCCATTTCAAGACACATCAAATCATTCACATCTTTGAGAAGAATACTCGGTGACGCTCTTCTAAGCTTGCTTCATCACTCTTGGGGATCTATTTAGAGAAGGCATGTTGAAGAAATACATTTTTTGAGTATCCAAGGGTCATGGGTAATTCAAGCAATTGATGAGATAAAGGAATATTGTGGATGGACCCCATATCTTTTCTACAAGAAGGAACTCTTCACGAAGACCCAACTTAGCAATTCATCTCAAGATAAGCTTCAAACTTTACTTTATCAGGTGAACTATACAAATGAGCTTTCTCATGTACCTGTCTCTCACCTTGAGGGTGCATTAAGAGGTCCACTCAGGGATATGTGGAGAACACAGGAGGAAGGGTGCTAGCCCTTAAAATTATAAGGTAATGGTTCTATTGGAAATAAGATGCCTTGGAGTTCACAAAAAAATGTGCAAGTTATCAGTTGCACTCTAACATCCCTCACATCTCACATCTGAGCTCTCATCCATTCAAAGCCGCCTTTGCTTGCTCAATGGGGATTGATATCATGGGACCTTTTAGATAGCATCAGGCGAGTTCATCATTTTAGCCACTACTTCACTAAATGGGTGGAAGCGAACCACTTGCTAAAATTATGAGGTAAATGCTAAACAATTTATTTGGAAAAATATAGTATGTCGATTAGGTCTTCTGCAAAGATCATCATGACAGCGGAATTCTTGGAAAAGTCTTTCGTCCTTTTTTTACAAAGATCTTCACATTCTTGCATGTAGCACATCCTCAAACGGATAGGCTGAAATACTCAAGGACTCAAAACACGCTCGAGGGGGCAATGGTTGATGAGCTTTCTAATGTTCTTTGGGCTTACCGCACGCCACGCCCGTGGTGAGACACCATATAACTTGTGTTTAGGAACATTATACCAGTAGATATGTCGGGTTCCAAGTCCAAGAGTTCATTATTATTCGATGAAGAAAAACTCCAGAACACGGACTACTCCCACTGTGACATGGCCCGGTTGCTTCTATCACCAAGGGTAGCTCATCACTTCAACGAAGAGTAAAACCTCATCCCATATTGGTGACTTGGTCCTCTGAAGTCTCAGGCTGCAGCAAAGGCCCTGCATGATAAACTCTCACCTCTTTGGGATGGCCCATATGTGGTTATAGCTATGGTGAAGCCAGGAACTTTCAAGCTCAAGGATTCAGAGGGAAAAACTTTACCTTGAACTTGGAACATTGAGAATCTCTAAAAATATTATCAATAATTCATACTGTATAATTATCGTAGCTTTTATTTTGTCTCGTTTATCATTTCCTCTTCGTGTAGCCAACCCACTTAGTGGGATAAAGACTTGTTGTTGTTGTTTGTTGTTGTCATTTTCTTAAACTCATATCCGTGTTAAAATTGTCTTATGATTATATCATTGAACTTATCAGAGTAATAAATTTATAGCTTTCTTCTTACAAACTTGTTTCTTCTTCATTTAGTTCTCCCACTTGAGAAATATATAACTCACGTTATATCTCAATCGGAGCATGATCAATCCTAAGGGGACTTTCCACGACCTCTTCCACACAGGTTAATGTCATCGAGCGAAGACTCTAACAAATAACCTAAGATAGGTCAAAAGGTCCTTGGTGGATTTCTCACAGCCTCTTCCACACAGGTTAATGTCATCGAGCGAAGAGTTTGACAAACAACCTCGGATAGGTCAAAAGGTCCTTGGTGGACTTCTCACAGCCTCTTCCACAGTGTTAATGTCATCGAAGACTCGACAAACAACCTCGGATAGGTCAAAATCAGTGGATTCAATTCAACCTCATCCGCATAAAGTTAGCCGTCGAATAATATTTCACCAATTACCCGGATAAAAACAAAATAAGAGCGCATCATCTAAAAAAAAATTTGATAACATTAACATGATGATATAAGAAAGAATTAAGATTCTGATACACACTAATAACAATACATAAAAAATAAAAAAATAAAAAATGCATCCTCAAGTGATGCTACATCATATCAGTTGGTGATATCAACGTCCTCCTCACCACTAGGAGATACTCCCTTGGACTCACTCTCAGCTCCTTCATCTCCTGAATCGGACGAAGAGTCTTCGGATACTTGGGAGACATCCCCAATACTAGCTCCATTCTTGCGATGCGGATTCCCTTTAGAACCCTGATGAAGCCCTCCTCTAAACATTGGTGATCTAAGTCCTTCACTTCAACATCAAGTATATGATTACGAAGCTTCCGAACATGGTCTTCGAGTGTACCAGATAAGCTGGGAGTTCTTAAAGTCTTCCACCGCCTTCAAGGAGATTTTATACGCTCGACATTATATGCTCCTTCTAAAGACGATCTGTGATACTTTTTTTCTCCAGCCGAGAGCTCTCTCTCCGCAAGTGCCTTAAGTCTTTTCTCTTTCTGATGAGTCTCTATTCTCACCTCAATCAGCTGATCACGAGTGCGCTCCACCTCCTGACACCGAAGAGAAAGAGAAGTCGACATGTTTGCTAGCTCGCCTGCACTGGCCACCGATCCTCCAAAGTCGCCACTTCTTTGGCTTTAATACTCATCTTTCCTCATACTCTCAGATATTTTATCTTCACAAATTTATTCCACTCATCTAAAGCAAAACCCAAATGAGCCATCTGCCCTAATGTTTGAGTTACCTATAAAAAAATCGTCACAAATATTACACAAAAGAAAAGAAGAAGAAAAGAAGAAAAAAGGGAAGACAAAGTACCAATTCATCTGCTCGTTGACGCCCAGTACATATGTGATTTAACACCTCTTCAGGAATGCGGCTTCGAGAAACGAACTCTCCCATCATGAGTTAAAATAGCTAAACTCTCAGAGGCCAACTGGGGGCGAACATCTTCTTCGCAGATATCTAACGTAGTCACTTCAGCGCATGTCTTCTTTTTCTTTAGGGAAGAAACATTGTCACCACCCTGATTTCATGACGGGCTTCTTGAAAGAACCCTATGAATATGAGGAGACCTTTCATCACCTTTACTTGACCTCTTTAGTGGAAAAGAATGAAATCTCCCTGCCTGGATAGAAAGGCCAACCTTGAACATTCTATCTTCAACTATATATTTGCCAATGTGACGTAACTCATGCTGCAAGCTTCTTACATCAGAGATATTAAGAGTTGCCAGGATCTCATTCTCCGACATCAGCAATGGATCTGGAAGCTCATTCAATCTTCCCCATCTCGTGAAGGCCCCACTCATTTTTCACAAAAAAAGAATCCATTAGACCAATTTTTAGACGGATCCCGTGCTAAAAATTCTATCCAATTCTTTATAGCCCGATAAGAAACACGTCCTTGAGCATCACATGTGAATCTACACATTCGACACAAGTATGTGATGTTCAAAGTAACACCACGCTCTCTGAAGAAGACAATTAAACCGACGATGATCACTAAAGCCCAAATGAAAATGACAAAGCTACACCACATGTTTTGAAGATCTCAATCGGAGCTAAAGGGAATCGCATTAAAGAAGAATCATCTCAGAAATAGTGAAGTATCCTGACGGAGGTGAACGAGCTCGATCAGACCTTTTGGCAACAATATCCACCAAATCATTAGGGAAAGGAAATTTCTTATGGAACACCATTAAATTATCTGATGTGACTAGGGATGGTATATCATCTGTAGCTGTCGCGCTATGGGTTATCCTCCGGCCATCACCTTGTGAAAATACATAATGAATAAGTAAAGAGGGGGAGAAATGACAAAATCTGAAAAATTTGAAAATTTTGTGAAGCTACTCACTCACCCCAATACTTGGGCATACCCTTTTCTAACTCTGCCGCTCATGGATAGCTTGGGCTAGGAATTTTTCCTACGATCTAACTAAAAAAGGACATGCATACATATGAGATCAAAAAGAAAAGGGGGAAAGAGACAGAGAAACTATTCCTCCCTAATGATGCTCTAAAATTACCTGCCAAACTTTCTGAGTCGTTCAAATGATGGCTTCTAATCACCGCTTCCTCGCCATCTTGGCAATTATCAGCCATTGAACCATCCATCGAAGTTTGAAGAAATCTAATTTCTCACTACGGGTCTTGATTGCCTCCAAACTCCTCTCTCGACGAGGTCGTTGACACCACTTTCGAGGGAAAACCGAGCTCAGATGAACTGGGTCTTGATCTCCAAACCCGCTCGTCCGACGATTGACACCTTTTCAAGGGAAAACTGGAGCACCGTATGAACTCGTCTTGATCGCCCAAACCCGGCCGGTCCAACGAGGTCACTGACACCTCTTTCGAGGGAAAACTGAGCCTTGCGATGAACTACGCCTTGATCCTCCAACCGGTCGGTCCGACGAGGTCGACACCTCTTAAAAAATTGAGCCTCACGTATGAACTACGGGTCTTGATCGCCTCCAAACCCGGTTGGTTTGACGAGGTCAGTTGACACCTCTTTCGAGGGAAAACTGGAGCCTTGCCGTATGAACTACGGGCCTTGATCACCTCCGAACGACCCTCACTCAAGAAGAAGAGAAACACTAGAGTGTTGAAGAAGTGTGCCTTCTCCCTTGGCCCTGGTGTTTTATAGACCCCTTATAGAGGCAAAAGGGTAAAAAATCATTAAAAACTGCCCAAAACCATCAAAATCTTATTTGGCCAGGTTGGCTTTCATACTGCCATGCCACGCGGCTCAGGCGCCTGCATGGCGTGCCAACTGCACCTGCCATGTCGCTCGCCCATGTTGCCGGACTCAGAGACTGACCACTGGCCATGGCTGTTTTATGACACTGAGCACGTCGCGACCCCGCTACCGCCCGTACGACTCACCTGAGACCACCACACCATGGTGCATGAAGGCCTGTCGTTGACATGGGTCCGAACTCGGCCGACATACCTATGCATATTTCAGTTGCATCCGCTTAGTCATAATCTTGTACTTACATGAAGATCGTTTCTAAAAATGTTAATGGACCCAGATTTCATTGAAGAATTTGCTATTTTATTGACACATATATTTTGATGATTGAGATAATATCATCCAAAAAATAGAACGATATGCTAAAAAATTCTTCTAATGGCACGAATCTTGATGCCAAAAGCAAGTCGTTTAAATTGAAACCGGTCGAGATCACTTAAAATATCATTAAACTTTGAGACATCGCTAAATTCCTAAAAGCTCTCAAATATGGAGTATTTATATAAATCGAGTGTCTCGATGGCCAACAAGCCAAAGATCTTACAATTCCAACTTCATTTGAGCATTCAAATACACAAAATACATCATATGATCAAGGAATCATCATGAGCCGTCCGATGGAGAGGAGTGGTTTGATTTTGCATGTATTTACGAGACGCCACCTCCAATCTATAAATAAATTCCCTCATATGAGGGGCCCAAGAGAGAGAGCTCTAAAGATCCTCCAAGCAATCAATCGAAGCCACTGACGGCCAACCACCGTTACCGCCGGCCGCCAATTACCGATCGACCATCGTTCGGTTATCATCACCGACCACTATCGTTTGCCATCATCATCATCATCGCAACATCATCATCAACATCGTCCAACATCGCCATTAATATCATCCAACATCGTTGCCAACATCGCCGTCAACATCGCTATTACTAAGAATTGTCCTTTCATATACATAATCCCAGATCGGAAGATCTTGTACTCAAAACAGATACATAGGAAGCTTTTACCTGCATGGTTTTTCCCTCTTTTTGAAGTTTTTTGCGTAAAAATTCTGGAGTTTTATTGTTCGCACTTTTTATACCTGTGTGTGTGTGTTGGATTTCACAACGAAGTTAAGGCGAAAACTTTTACTCTACCGCAACTGGTTTTCTAGCACGCAACAATTAATATTATGGAAGTCTTAGGATAGTCTACAAATAGATCAACCATGAATAAGAATAATTGATGGTACAATGAAGACTCACAAAATAATTATAAAAAATGTGTATTTAAGGAATAAAAAAAATTAAATGCTATTAATACTTTAAAATGATGTCAAGAAAGTTAAGTTTTGTTAAAATTAATGAATATAACAAATATTATTCATTGTGCTTTGTATTTATATAATAATCTAGGTATTAAGAATAGAAAAATGAGATTTAAAAATATTTGTAACAAGAAAAAAAGATCTAGAAATTTTAATCAAATTTAAGTTATTATAATAGGATCTTAGTTAGAGTAGAACACATCGAAAAGGATGAAATCATACTTTGGGAAAATATAAAAGAGAGTTTCTAGTATTGATCTTTTCAATGAACAAAACAATAAGGTGTATAGATTATTCCAAAATAGAAAAGGTAAAGATGAAGATGGTACATAAAAAAAACTTATGTTCCAAATATGATATTGATTAGGATTTGAAAATTTTTGAGTGATATTGGAGGGATTTAGGTAACAAAACTTTTTACTATGAGGAGAATATTCATTTCATTAAATAGAGAAGAAGTATTTAATTACAATAAGACATGAACAAAATATGTTCAAGGTTGTGGTAAATATAGAGCATTCAAATAAATGGATTCAAGAAAATTGTAGGAGAGATAACATAGACTAAAATTTTATAATTGTTGCGTGCCAGAAAACTTGTAACGGTAGAATAAACCTTCACGCCTTAGCTTTATATGAAAATCTAACATGCACATCGATAGTTGAAAAGAGAATAAGAAACTCCAAAAATTTTACGTGGGAAAACCCCATAAATAGGGAGAAAAAATCACGGAGCCTAGCCCAGTAAAAATGCTTCACTATATATTTGCTTTGAAGTACAGAGTTTAAATCTTCATGAGATTACAAAGTTGTATGAGAAATCGACAATGGAAATCTAATCACAAGAAATTTGCGCAAGAAGTTGGGTAATTGCGACAAATGACGCAATGGATCGACATAATGATAGTGATGACAAACTTTGAACTTCTAGCTCTCTCCCATCTTTCTTCTAAGTTCACTTCTAGCTCCTTCTCCCCCTTCATGACAAGAATGGGGTCCTATTTATAGGATTTTAAGAGGGGGCATTTTGGTCATTATAGCCAAAATCTCAAAACTCCAGCGGATGGTGTATATTGTTTCATTTGATCATAGATAGTTTTTTGGTGATTTGACGGTCCAAATGATCTTCGATTTGAGTGATCTTAGGCTCATTTTCATCTTATCATCGAACCGCTTCAATTCGAGATGATTGATTTAATTAATGCTAATTTCAATGAAATTTAGAATCCAAAAATCCGATCCGTATAAGATTTAATATAATTCAAACTAATCCAATCCAAAAAAAAATTTGGATTTTCTGTTCGGTTTTAAAAAAACCAAAAATAATAAAAATGAAATACCATATAAATATTCTTTGCACTCCATATTATTTCTACTAATTATCCTAGCACAAAAAAATCATTCAACACAATAGATCTTTCTAACAAGAAATAAAATTGATTTCTCTGATGCTAACATGACTTTTTAAAGTTTTATTTTACATTGAATCATAACTTCGTTATGTTATGCATAAATTTATAATCAGCATAATCCTAATACCTCCTTTAATTTAAAAACAGCACTAAGTATATTTTTCTTATTCTTTAAGATTTCACTAAAAAATTATTAAGCTACTAGCCTATCTCCAACTTTCCAAAATTCAAAATATCTATATATAAAGAATACCTAAATATGAATATGAATACAACGCTAAAAAATGACATCTTATGAAAAAATACAAAAGTTCATACCAAGATAATTCCACTTTTCAAATGAAAGATAAGCCATGAAGGGTTACTTTCTTAAGAGCTCATGAAACATGACAAAGAATATACTGGAAGAGATATATACGCGAAAGCATCATTGTTATCCTCATTAGCCCTAAACAACATAAAAAATAACAGAAAGTTAGAACAAATCAGCCAGCATAACAAAATAATTCATTACTCCATTCAGATTTCAGCCGATAAGCAATACTATAGACAGAAACTACAAAACCTGCCTCAATAGAAACAACTCAACTCAAGTCTCCACAAAAAACACTAAACAACATAAAAGAATCCATGAGAATCGAGACAAAACATGCTGCACAATGCTGTCGATGAACAGTCGCTAATCCTGAGAACTGAATCGAGACCGGACAGGACAGAGAAAAACTCGAGAACTGGAGAAGTGCCTTTACAGCTTTAGACCACGAGGCGAAGGGAGGCCGAGAAGAGAACAGATGAACATAATAAAAACAACGACAACTACAACGAAGAGTATGGTGTTGAGGAAGTAAGTCAAGAGAGAACTAGAGAGAACCGCCATGGGATTGCCTTTCGGCTTGCCCTTTCTCCTCCCTAATCGCTTTTGGGTTTGGCTAGCCAGGATTTGTAATATCCCATTTTGCACCGCATCGCTGGACGACGGGTCACGGAGTCTCAGAGACTGGACTAATTAACCAAAAGCTAAATTTGATTTTCTTTATTTGGATTATAAATTTTTAAATCCGATCCATATTCCAAAAACCGAATTTAGCTAAAAATAATCCGAAATCCAAAATAAAATTAAAAAATCGATCCAATTTCAAAATACGGTTCGGTTTTAATCAGATTTTCGGTTTAAACCAAATTATGCACAACCCTAGATTTGACTATAAGACGTTAAATTTGTGTTTTCGATCATCTTTGAGTGTCTCAAAATTTCATGTGACTTTTGATTAATTCTCATTGATTCGATTGACCATTCTAAGATATTGACTAATTTTATGCTGAATTTGATATATATGATTTAACTTAAAATCTATGATTTATAAATTTTATATATCATTTCATCCTATTTTTGGATTGAAAAATTCATTTCATTCAAAAATATATAAAATCACTTTAACTAAAAATTATTAGGATGATATACATATTACGTGTATTAAATTTATTTATTTATTTATTTTTTTATAAGTACAAAATAATCATATATACATTATTTTATCATATATATATATATATATATATATATATATATATATATATATATATATATATATATATATATATATATATATATATATATATATACATATATATACATATATATATATATTATGGCTATTTGATTTGGAGAGGGCCCAATTTTCTTCTTGTTTTTTCTTTTGACGTGACTGACTTAGAGAGAGAGAGAGAGAGAGAGAGGTAAAAGATTTTTTTTATGAAGAATATAAAGAGTTTTTTATTAGTAATGTGAAGAGTTTTTTTTCTCTTTTAATGAGTTATATGAAGAGGTTTTTTATTTAAATGAGGAATACAAAGAGTTTTTTTTTTAATTTAAAATATTAATAATTTTCTCTTCTCTCTTTAAGAAGATGAAAAGTTTTTTTTAATGAGAAATGTTAAGAGTTTTTTTATTTAAAATATGAATAACTTTCTCTTCTTCTTTTTTAGGAAGTTGAAAAGTTTTTTATTTTTATTTTTTAATGAGATATATGAAGAGTTTTCTTCTTCTTTTTTATTTTTATTTTTTAAAAGAATTTGAAGTGTCATTTTTTTCTAGTATAAATACCTCCAAAAGGGTAAAGGAAAACTCACACCGATCGGGTTTGGAGGCGATCAAGAGTAGTCATACTGGGCTTTTCCTCGAAGATCAAACCGCCCTCACACCAACCTGTTGAGGTGATCAGTAGTCATTCTGAGCTTTTTCCTCGAAAGAGGCATCAACCGTCTAATCGGACCGTTTGAGGTGATCAAGACCGTCATATGGCGAGTCGTTTTTCTCGAGAGGCGCCAACCGCCCTTGTCGACCAACGTTTAGCAGCGTGTAGTTAATACTGGCTCCATTTTCCTCGAAAGAGGCATCAACTCCTCATCGGACACCGGCCGGAGGCGATCAAGACTTAATTCATATGGCGAGGCTCCGCTTTTCCTCGAGAGGCCAACCGCCCTTATCGCCAATCGGGTTGAGGCATCAAGGCCCGTAGTTCATACTGCGAGGCTCCGATTTTCTCTCGAAAGAGGCGTCGACTATCCTCATCAGATCAACCGAGTTTGGAGGCGATCAAGGCCCGTAGTTCATACGGTGAGGCTCCGATTTTCCCTCAAAAGAGGCGTCAACTATCCTCGTCAGACCGACTGAGTTTAAAGGTGATCAAGGCCCGTAGTTTATAAAAAATTACTTTTCTTGAAACTCCAATATATGGTTCAAGAGTTGACAACAAGAGACTACGAGATCCGATGATGTAATGCCAACTATCAACAATGATACTTTGATAATATTCTAGAAGAAATTTCATTTTCTAAATGATTTGGTGGCTATTCCTCATAAAAGATCAAACAAGTTTATCCTCCTCCGCTGTTTGCATTTCTAAGCTTTTGCCTTCGAGATTGTGATATACCTATACTTTAAGGCTTTTCTAAAGTTTTGATGTACCATCTTGAGGCTTTCTCCTACAGAGATTTTTGATGTACATGTACCTTTTGATGCTTTTATCTTCTAAGATTTTTGATGTACAGACCTTACGGCTTTCGCTATTGAGATTTTGATATACATCTTCGAGGCTTTCCGAGATTTTGATGAGTGGAGACTCTGTCAACCACTTGCTCTCTTAGAGTCTTTCTAGTGAGAACCTTATCCACTACTAGCTTCCCATCGAGGCTTCCTCAGGGACGTGCCTTCCAGGGGTTATCAGTGGAGACTTTATCTACCACTTGCCTTCTTGAGGTCTTTCTAGTGAGTACCTTATCCAATATCAGCTTCCTATATAGGCCACCTCATGGGTATGTCTTTTAAGGGATTTTATTGAATGCAACAAAGGAAGATTTCATTGATAATAAAAACTTATTTTGGAAATTAAAATCTTATAAACTTTTCAATAGAGTAAAGAAGAAACTTAACTTTCTTTAGCCACTTGTCTTAGTGAGATCTTTCCTTAGATAAGTATTTGTGATATTTCTTACTCAATAACTCCAACGATTTCTTTACCATGATTCTTCTGATCTTCTTTTGATGATCGTTGTTCTAATAAGTAGCGCCCCGATGTCCTCATATTAAACGCTCAATTTCTTCCATTAGATGAACGCAACTTTCGAATGCCATTCAAGCGTGAAAGTGACAATATTGTGATTGATTTCCACCATTTGGATTTCTCAATGGGTTTGGCCATTTGAGATATTCAGAATTCCGAATCTCCATTATGATATAAGTCCTAGACGTGTTTAGTGGAGTATATTTAGAAGTGTCGTAATGTCGTCGATCTTTTGAATATTTTTCTTTTTTATTTTGAGATGCTGTTGTAAGATCTTGACATGCACTTACACTAGAGTTATTCTCAAATTGTCTTCTATGGCGTAATATCTTCATCGAGTAAGCCACGCATGAATAAGATTAGTGTAAGATGACCGCATATCTCATTAATGAAGAGAGTAGCGGCTCAAGACCTCCAAGGAAGACGCCTGAGTAGATCTACTCTGAATTTGACGAGCTTTTGAAGAGAATCTTCGAAAGTATTCTTTGAGGGTTTCTCCTTCTTTTTGGTGAATTCCAAAAAGATGAGAAGAGTCTTTAATGATTCTTTGATTTGAGATAAATTGTTTGACAAAGAGCTTAGCCAAATGCGCAAAGTTGAGAATGGTCCCTTGGGGGAGGGATTAAAACTATGTACGAGCTTTTCCTTTAAGAGTGATAAGAAAATTTGGCAGAGCAAAGCATCAGGGGCTTGTTGAATATGCATAATAGTTCTGTAATGATCGATATGCTCATAAGGATTAGAGGTTCCATCATAAGGTTCAATGTAGTTTAAACCCCACCGTAATCAGTTGTTGAAGAACCATATCATGCAAAGGAGAAGATTCTTGAATCCTATGATGAGGGATGAACTATCTCTTAACAAAATTCATCTCAACAAGGCATTATATTTCATTTCAATAACAATGATTGTTTCCATGAAACGATTCAATCCCATCAAAGAGGTAGGGGATTCAAAGTTGATCGAGCAATACGAGTAGGGTGAGTCGAGCTGAGAGTATAGTCATGGTCCATATTAGGATGATGTACGGGAGGAATTTCCATATGATCATGAGGGGGTTCTTCATTAACTCTATCATGTTATTGATAGGGTCTATTTCCTCCAGTTTGTGGTGGCATTCTCGATTGTTCAGCTCCTAGTAAGAGCTGAAGGATCTGAGCTTAATATTCCTCCATTCTCTACATACGCTCCTCAAAAGTATGAAGTGCTCCACCTGGCTGGTGGTTTTGATCTTGTTGAGAAACTTGGTTGTCTGACATGATAATGTAATGGAAATCTCTTCCCATGCTCAAAGCTATGCGTAAAACTTATAACGAGAATAAGCCTTCACGCCTGCTTTGTATGGAAATCTAACATTAATGATAGTTGAAAAGAGAATAAAAAACTCCAAAATTTTTACGTGAAAAGATCCCAAATGGGAGAAAATCACGGCCCAAACCAAGAAAAATGTTTCACTATATATTTGCTTTGGAGTATAGAGTTTAAATCTTCCCGAAAGCAGGATTACAAGGTTGTATATGAGAAATCCTGATAATGGAAATTCTGGAATCAGTTTATAGTAGCTATGCAAAATAGTTGAGGTACGATTTTGGTGACAATGACGATAATAATAGTGACAAATGACAATACAATATGACAAACTTCGAACTTCTAGCTCTCTCCCAGCTTTCTTCTAAGTTCACTTCTAGCTCCTCCCCCCTCCCTTCATGACAAGAATGGGGTCCTATTTATAGGATTCTGAGAGGGGCATTTTGGTCATTATAGCCAAAATCTCAAAACACTCCTGTGAACGGTGTATATTGATTCATTTGATCATAGATAGTTTTTTGGTGATTTAATGGTCCAAACGATCTTCGATTTGAGTAATCTTAGACTCATTGGATTCATCTCATCGAACTGCTCGATTTGACTATAAGCATGTAAAATTTGAAGTCATTTGATCATCCAGTCAGTGTCTCAAAATTTCATATGTGACTTTTGAGCTTGATTTGAGCTCATTTGGGCTCGATTTGACCCATTCTATATATTGGACTTATTGAGTTGAATTTGATGGGATATATACTTTAACTTGAAATCTATGCTTGATTTATAAACTTTAGAGGGATATATCAATAATGATATCACAAGCTCAATTCAATTTATGTTGGTAAGATCCACTATGAATATAATTTTTTATGATAATGCAATAATAGAGTGAAAAGAAGGATCTTCATATAATTTTTTTGAACTTAAGAAATCATAAAATTGAGGCTATGAGAATTGATTTAGTATGCATTAAAAATATGTCAAATGTATGCTAAAGAAATGAAAGAAATGTATGATAGAGTGTTCAATAAAATAAAATTAATTATGGGATAACCAAATGATTTACAATGATTGTAAGTTTAGCCCAAAAATTAACATCAAGTATGTATAATTTTTTATTGTTTATATAGATACTTTAAGAAGATATTCAAAGAGAGATTTTATATACTTCTAACATTAAATCAACACAAAACTAATAAACAAATAGTATATAAAAATTAATTATGTATTAATCAGATTTTAAAATTTTAGTTGAGTGACATTGCACTCATTACATATTTTCTATTGCGTGCTAGAAAACCAATTGTGCTAGAGTGAAAGTTTACACCTTAGCCTTTTTGTGAAATCCAGCACACACACAGGTATTTAAAGAGTGAACAAGAAAACTCTAGAATTTTTAAATGGAAAACCTCAAAAGAGGGAAAATCACGCATAGCCCAAGAAAATCTTCCACTATGTATTTGTTTTACAAGTTTTCCGATAACGGATTACGTAATTGTATATAAGAAGGCCAGACAATGTGAATCCCAAAATCAGGCAACAACAACCATATAGTAATAGTGAACAACCGGGATCAACGACGGTAAGGATCAACGGTGGCCGACGCCGAAGTATGGTTGACAACCAACGTGGTACACCGCCAAGTGGTGGCATGATTATGCTTGGAGGATTTTCAAGCTTTAGAGCTCTCTCCTCTCTCTTGCTTGGGCTCCCCTCATATGAAGAATGAGGGACTATTTATAGATTGGAGGAGTGGTGTCTCTATAAATACATGCAAAATCCGAACCACTCCTCACTATCGGACGGCTTAAAATGATTCATTTCATCATTTGATATATTTTAAGCATTTGAATGATCAAATGAAGTTAGAATTATGAGATCTTAGGCTTGTTAGATCCGTCTCATCGAGATGCTCAATTTGAATATAAATAATCCATGTTTGAAAGCTATTTAGGGATTTAACTGATATCCCAAAGTTTCCAATGATATTTTAAGTGCTTGATCTCACCGCTTCAACTGACGCTTACTTTTAACATCAAGATTTGTGCTTCAACTAGTAGTATTTTAAGTGTCATATCATTTGCCCCCTATTTTTGGATGACATTATCTCAATCGTCCAAAAATATATACGCCAAATACTTGAAAATAACAAATTTTTCAATGAAATTTGTGGGTCCATTAATCAAACATTTTGAAAAAATAGTTCTTCATGGGAGCACAAGATTATGATCATAGAAGTTGGTGCAAGGCCGCGGATGTGTGCAAGTACACGCTCAAGATTTTGGGGTTATAGACCCATTCAGACATTCACGGGCCAGAAGGCCTGTTTATGCATGCACGGGTGCACGAACGACGGTCGGTATGGCTCGGCCATACCGGCGACGTCCTGCTGGGTAAAGGAAGGCGGTGCAGGGCCAGTCGACGAATGGAGAAAATGGACGCGCTGGGGGCGAGCGATCATGGCACATGCGACGGACGAGCGCCCATGAGGGTTTTTTTGTCCATTTTTGCCCGTTTTCACCCGTTTTCACCCGTTTTGGGCAGTTTTCAATGGTTTTTACGGTTTTTCTTTGATTTTTTAACTTTTTGTCCCTATAGGGGGTCTATAAAAACCCCCTAGGGCCAAGGGAGAAGACACACTCCTCATATGCTTTAGTGTTCCTCTTCTTCTTAGAGGAGGTCGTTCGGAGGCGATCAAGGCCCGTAGTTCATATGGCGAGGCTTCGGTTTTCCCTCGAAAGAGGTGTCAACTGCTCTTGTCGGACCAACCGGGTTCGGAGGCAATCAAGGCCCGTAGTTCATACGACGAGGCTCTGATTTTCCCTCGAAAGAGGTGTCAAGCTCTCTCTCGACACCAGTTTAAGCGATGATCGCGATGATAACGGTGATGATAACGGCGGTGGCGGCGTTGATAGTTAGAGGATGACCGGCAATGATGGTGGTGACCGGAGATGGCCGAGGTGACCAGAATAGTGATGCACCGGTGGTGTGCAGCGATGGTTGTGGCCGGGTGGTTAGCAGCGATGCATGATAGTCAACGGTGGCAACTGACATCGATATCGGCGGATGACCCGGACGATGAGAATTTTGACCTATCCAGGTTGTTTGTCAAAGTGTGACTCAAATGGCGTTAACGTATGAAGGTTGAATTGAATCCGTTGAGAATTTTTAACCTATCCGAGGTTGTTTGTCAGAGTGTGACTCGATGACATTAACCTATATGGAAGAGGTAGAATTGAATCCATTGAGGATTTTTGACCTATCCGAGGTTGTTTGTCAGAGTGTTACCCGATGACGTTAACCTGTATGGAAGAGGTCGCGAGATGTCAACCAAGAACCTTTTAACCTATCCTAGGTATCAGCCAAAGTGTTACTTGACTTCTTACCTGTATGGAAGAGGTCCGATCAAGTCCCCTTGGGATTGATCATGCTCGATTGAGATACAACATGAGTTGTATATTTCTCAAGTGGAAGGATCAAATGAAGAAGAAACAATCTTGTAAGAAAAAGCCATAAACTCATTACTTTGATAATGTTAGTGATACAATATTATCACAAGATAACTTAACAAAAGGGATGAAATATATTTTTAGAGAGAGTTAACAAAAGACAAGAGGTGGAGAGGAAAAGATAAATGGGGTAAATTAAAGACTACAATATTTATGCACCAAGGATTACATATAACACTTTTCAGAGACCCTCCATATTCCAAGTTTTAGGGAAGATTTTTTCCTCTGGATCTTTAGTCATAGCTTGACGGTTGGTCATTTGATAATGAAGTGGGGAGCAAGTCTTTTATAGGCAAAACCCTTTGAGGTATTTCTTTATCTTGAAGATTAAAATTCTCGATGTTGAAGGTCACCGAAGGGCGTGGTTGAGCTTATCTGAGGTAACATGATTGTACTATTTGTTAGTTTCCACTCCAACCCCAATGGAGTTTGAAATTTCATCTTAAGATGAGGTACCAGTGAGTGAAGATTGATTGGAGGGGTCTTCCAAAGATAGCGTGATATGCTGCATTTTACTTGACTACTATGAATTGAATTGAGTGAGTGACTTATTGAGGAAATTCTTCTAGAACAATGAGAATGGTGATTGTCCCCTCCACTCGCACGGGGCGATTATCAAACCCATATAATGGTCCTACAGCGGGTTGAAATTTTTCCTTAACCAGGCCCATGCTAAGAAAGGTGGAGTAAAATAAAATATCAACGGAACTCCCATTATCAATAAAAATTCTTTTAACAACATAATAGGGGTCACAAATTCCCGCACTGATGACAAGAGAATCTTGATGCAAAACTTGGACTCCTTCCAAGTCTGAGTCATTAAAAGTGATGGGATGATTAATACAAGATTTTTTTAACTCTGACTCTTCAAAGGTGACGATGAAGACTTGGTTAGATAGTAGTGACCCACTTGCAATCGTTTCAATTTCTCCAAATATTTGATGGCTATTATGTTGTTTCTGTGATGATTGTCCCGGTTGCCCCCCAGTTGGAGTTATGTTTGCTTGAGCTGGTTGGTTTTGCACAAATTGATGTAGATATCCCTGTTGAATGAGCCTCTCAATTTCTTCTTTAAGTTATTTACATGCCTCAGTAGTATGTCCCCGACTTCGATGGAAGTGACAATATTGCTCCTGATTTCCTGAATTTGGTTTTAGTGGATGTGGCCACTTGATGGTCTCTTCATCTCAAATAGCCAACAAGACGTTAAAACGAGATGTGTTTAGCGCCGTGTATTCCAGTCGTGGTTCGCATCATTGATGCGGGGGTCGTGGAGGGAGATCATGACTACCTTGTTGCTTCTTCTGATGGGATTGTTGATATGTGTTTTCTAGAGTACTCTTACATTTTCTTGTGGATTATTCAAATTATTTTCGATGGGCATTAATAGCCTCATCAGCAGAAATTTGTGCTTCCACATGGTGAACCAAGTAGGCATGTGAGCAGACCGTATCTCACATTAGTGGCAGTAGAAAGGCCGTGCGAGCCATCCAAGAAAAACTCCTCTCGAATTGTCTACACAGGTATTTGGAGCTTTGAGGAGAATCTCGAAGTATTCTTTAAGTGATTCACCCTCATTTTTGAATGTCAGAGATGGGAGGAATCTTTAATGATCCTCCGGTTTATAATGAACTGTTATACAAAAATCTTGGCGAGTTCGTCAAAGGTATGGATGGATTCCCTTGGGAGGGAGTAGAACCAAGTGCGAGCTTGCCCCTTGAGAGGGTAACGGAAGACTTGACAAAGCGGTGTCGAGCTCGTTGGATATGCATGATGGTCCTGTAATGGTCGATATGTTCATATGGGTCAGTTGCCCCATCATAGGAATCAATGCTCGGAAGCTTGAAACCTACGTGAATAGGATGTTGAAGAATAGCTTCATCTAAATGTGAGGACTCCTTATATCCACGGTGAGGGGAGGATGATTTCTATCTTCAAGGTGAAATTTATCTTGCATTAAGCGTCGTAATTCTGCATGTATAACATGTCGAGTGGAGTCAACAGGATGAGAATGTGTCAAGTAATATGGACAATGGGTGAGCTACACGTGATGGATGAGTAACTAGAAAGGTCGGAGATCACATCACATCTCTACGCGAGGAACTGTCAAGGAGATTAGCATTTTGATCTCCCACACAACGATCGATCTTGGGGAGATGTGTTTGCCGCAGATGGGTCGCTGTGTTCCTCGCAAAAGTCGGATCATCTCATTTTGAGACTCTTCCATTCGGCGCACACAATCTTCTAAAGAGATTCCTGTCGCGCTTCACCGACATGGTCACGCCTATCAGGGGGAAGTGAGGCAGAAGCTTGGCATCGTTGGTTCAAGGATTGGTTTCGAGAGTGGCGGAGTTGAGCGAGGCTCACGAGTATTGCCTATTGGCCATGATGCGGTGTTCACGAAATTATGATTGAGGGGTTCTTTTCCACGACAACGCCAAACCGTATGCGTTAGAAACCAGGATAGAGTGAAAGTTTACGCCAGCCTTGTTGTGAAATCTAGCACACAGGTATTTAAAGAGTGAACAAGAAAACTCAATTTTTACGAAAAATCGAAAAGAGGGAAAAGTCACTGCCCAGTAAGAAAATCTTCCACTATGTATTTATCTTGGAGTACAAGTTTTCCGATATGGGATTACAGAATTGTATATGAGAAGGGATGACAATGTGAATCCCAAAATCGGCAACAATACCATATAGTAATGGTGATGATCAACGACGCAGCGATCAGCGGCAATCTGCATGCACTACGGGCGGATTGACAACCAACGGGGTGGTGGACCGCCAGTGGTGGCACGATTATTCTTGGAGGATCTTTGAGCTCTCTCTCCTCTCTTGTCCGGCTCCCTCATATGAAGAATGAGAGACTATTTATAGATTGGAGGAGTGCGTCTCGTAAATACATGCAAACCAACCACTCCTCTCTATCGACTCTCAAAATGATTCTTTGATCATTTGATGTATTTTAAGCATTTGAATGCTCAAATGAAGTCGAATTATGAGATCTTGGGCTTGTTAGATCCTCGTCGAGACACTCGACTATAAACACTCCATATTTGAAACTATTTAGGGATTTAACCGATATCCAAAGTTTTAATGATATTTTGTGTGATCTCACCGCCAACTGACTTACTTTTAACATCAAGATTTGTGCTTCGACTAGTAATATTTTAAGTGTCATATCATTTTCTTTATTTTATATCATTATAATATTTTTTAATAATTCAAATTAATATTGAAATTGAATATGAAAGTAGATAGAACTATCTAAATTGAAAGTTTTAAGATCAAATTGAAATCTATTCCTAAAACTTTGTATAATGTACTAAACATTTGAATTTAGCTCTATCTCGATATATCCTCGCTAGATTCCTTCTCTAAAATGATGTATTGTTTCCTCAAAATCTTTGGCATATGTAACTTCTAAATTTTATCTTTTTTAAGTTACTCTAATAAAAAATTAATTAGTGAATTATAAATATCTCATATGTAATATTAATCTTAAAAAAAAATGAAGTGATTTTAATCAAAATTTTCTGATAATTTATTTCTATCCTAGCAGTCCCTTTCGTGCCACTAAGTCCTTCACATGAAAGCGACGTAGAAAGTAGAAACGTGAAGCCAACTCATCTCACATATATATATTTTAACACAATGAAAACGTGACTATATTAGAAGAAATCCAAACATCGAAGCAACGTAACAATTTCCTCTTCAATTAATTCTCGTCACGCATACATACCATTCGTCAGCTCGAATCAATCCTCAAAACTAAAAGTCGAAACCTTCCTTGATCCTTCCCAAAATAGAAACCACCATTCTTAATTATTTTCTTGCTGAGAAGGTGAAATTAATCTCCCACGTGAAAGCCTCACGTCCTTGCACGTGCAATTGCCTGCTCACCTTTCCCACGTGCCGCATTTCAGTGGCTGCGATTCAAATCTATCTATAATGCTCGTGCTCAAAACCATGCATGCACGTGCTGGATGCTTATGGCCAACGGCCTCGCACGTACGGTCACATCAGACCTAATAGTTAGGCATTGCATTTGTTCCGGCCATGGAAATAGGCAAGGCAAAGGAAAGCTATGATTGTGTTCTCCTCATTCAGTTATTTGGAGTTAATTAAGATTTACTGATCTGTATTTGTGGGGAGACCAGCATATATGCTCGCACGTGCGTCTGTTTATTGACTGCTATGGCATGACAGCTGTGCATTTCTTGCTGTTGTCTTCTTCACTGGAACAGGTGTTGAAGGATGAAGAGGCAGCTATTGGTTTCTGCTAGTTAATGGAGTTAGAAATATGCTACAGTCATATATTTTTTTTGAAAATTATGATTAAATATTAGTTTTAGTTAATTTTTTGTAATTATAGCTTAAAGCAACTCTAGTATTTGCCTTTTTTTATTCTGTAAACATATTTATTGATGAAGTCTGAGTGCGCCATTATTATTTTTCGTAAAAATATGATCAGATAGATATATGTTTAGTTATGTGCATACTTTTAATAACACAAATGATGGCCAGCTCACAATTTAAAATACCGTGATTAAAAATAAATATTAAGATATTAATAAATGTTGTTTTTGTTGCAATGGAAATAGGATCATAATGAACAAATAGATTATTTAAATTATATTGTGGTTTTATTTAATCAATCCAACAATGGGACTAAAAGTATAATATTGAATCACATTATTTTAGGATATGATCGTAATTCAAATTCTAGTAGTTATACTTCATAGTAACCCTAAACCCTAAACCAAGGAGAAGCTATATTAATTAGTCTCTATGTATAATTTGAAATTTTATTCTTAAATTTTTTTGTAATCATATATATCACAAATAAAAATATTTTTAAGATGAAAGGTTGTAAGAGAAAAAATAAACTTACACTTAAAGAACACAAATAAAAATATTTTTAAGAGCAAGCTACAAGAAATTAAAGTTTGGGATGTTAAAAGCTAACGTTATGTGGGAAAAAGTATCAAGTGCTATTAAACAAGTTGCTAAAGATGTGGCGAATCAAAAGGAAAAGCTTCTTTTAATAAGAATAGTTGGTGGTGGAGTCGAGTGTGCAAGAAAAGATAAGAAAAGAAGCATTGTTATAAAACTTGGTTTAGATGTAAAACTTCAGAATTGGGAAAGATATAAAATGGCTGTAGAGATTCTAAGCAATATATGATGCAAAAAATTTAGCTTTTAGTGATTTATACAATAGATTAGATACCAAAGAAGGTGAAAGATGTATGTATAAGTTAGCCAACCAAAGAGATAGAGAGAAGTAAAGACATAGTTCAAGTGAGTATTAAGGATGAAAATAATAAAGTATTTTTCTTAGAAAAGATATTGAAAATGGATGAGGTATTTTAATAAACTTTTCAATGAAGGATCGAAAGATTGATTTTAGCAACCTTAATACCTAAACAAAATAGAGAATTTCATTTTATCATCGATTAGTAAATCTGAAGTTAGTGAAGCTTTAAAGAAAATGAAATGTGGAAAAGCGATAGGGCGGATAATATTCCAATAGAAGTGTGAAATGTTTAGGAGATCAAGGAATTTCTTACAAATCTTTTTAATGTTATTTTAAAGACTAAAAAGATGCCAGATGAGTGGAGAAAGAGTTTGTTGGTTCCTATATTTAAGAATAAAGGTGATGCACAAGATTGTGCAAATTATAGAGGAATTAAGTTAATGTGCCATACATTAAAATTATGGGAGAGAGTAATTGAGCATAGGTTACGATGTGATACAGAAGTTTCTCACAATCAGTTTGGTTTCATGCCAGGTAGATCTACTATGGATGCTATACATTTGTTAAGAGGTTTGATGGAGAAGCATAGAAAATAAGAAGGATCTACATATGATATTTATTGATTTAGAAAGCTTATGATAAAGTCTCAAGAGATGTTCTTTGGAGAGTTCTAGAGCGAAAGAAGTTAATATTGGTTATATTCAAGTCATTAAGGATATGTATACTAGAGTCACTTGTGTCCAAACATAGGAGGATTGACAAAATATTTTCCTAGGTTGGATTACATCAAGGATCAACATTAAGCCCTTATCTTTTTACTTTAGTTATGGATGTTCTTATGAGGCATTTACAAGAAGATGTACCTTGGTGTATGCTTTTCTTGATGACATTCTTCTTGTTGATAAGACTAGAGAGTCCAACGAAACTTGAATTATGGAGGTCAACTTTAGAGTCAAGGTTTTCGTTTAAGTAGATCTAAGCGAATATATGGAGTGTAATTTTAGTTGTAGAAGTTTTAGTAGTAGTGTTGTGACTTTAGGTGATCAAGTCATTAATAAAGAGTAAGCGATCTGATATTTAGGCTATTGTTCAAAATGATGGTGAAATAGATGGAGATATTATTAGTAGAATTCAAGTTGGATGGTTGAAGTGGAGGAATGCATCCGCCTATTATGTGATAGAAAAGTTCCACTTAAACTTAAGGAAAAATTTTATAAGATGGTGGTAAGACCCAATGACTTATGGAAATGTTGGCCAAATAAAAGAGAAACATAAGACTAAGTTATGTGAGATGAGGATGCTCGTAGATGAGTGGCTTTACCCTTAGAGATAGAATGCAAAATGAGTATGTTCGGGAAAAAGTTGGAGTAGCTCCATGGTAGATATGATTAGGGAGAGTCATGATGGTTTGGCCACATAAAGCGTCCAGTCCATGATGACAGAGAGTAGATGCATTAGATTTTCCTTATGTTAAGAAAGGTAGAGGTAGACCTAAAAAGACTTGGTTAAGATGTATAAAAATGATCTTAGTATACTGAATTAAAATGAGAATTTGACACATAATAGGACACAATGGAGACGAAGGATTCATGTAGCCGACCCCACCTAGTGGGATTAAGGCTTATTGTTGTTGTTGTTGTTGTATATATATCACAAAAACTTTATCTTCTCTAAATACTTGGTATGCTTGTTGTATTTCTACATTCACGATTTGCTAATCCATAAAGAGATAAGCGTATCAGCACAATCAAAAACATTTGACACATGAGCTATCAATGAAGTATGGATCTTTTTCCCTTTCTCTTTCAAGAATTTTATTATTACATATGTTGTGCTTAAGATAATTAAATCACAACGATGGTGAAGAGACTATATTTGATTTTGCTTCCAAAAAAATATCCACACACAAAAAGCACTACTGTTTTCTATATGAAAAATCAGAGAAAAAAAATATCGATTTAAAAATCTTCATTAGTGAAATATTGTGTTATAAGGAGTGCCTCTCCATAAAGTCTAGGAAGGTGTTTATACAATGTAAAAGTCCCAAACTAGATAAGACTATCTTTGATGTAGAAATGAATATAAAAAGTATGACAAAATGTTTGTGATTAGTTGATTGAGAGGCAAAGAATGTTGATAGATGACGATGGACTATCAAGTGATGGCTAACATTATGCAATAGTAGGCATTAAATGCTAATCAATGGTGATTACAAGCACGAGAAAATTGTACATGTCAAATGTTAGTCATTGACACCAATTAATTCAGTTGATAAAAATATAGAAAATTGTAATCAATATCTTGATGTTGAATCTCACCCATAACAAGTCTCACCTTACAGACTTGAATAAAATTAAAAAAATGTGTCATACAATTATGGTTGTCAAATTATGTTGGATGTTAAATGATAGGAGTTGAAAATTTTGCAATGATAATTGTTAGATTATAGTGTAGCTAACATTAGCTGACATAAGGCATTGAATTTTTTCTGACTTTAAAATTTTGAAGCTAAGCATCATCTAATCGTAAGTGTTGAATTATAGCTTTCATAAAATAATCAAAATTGGATCTTAGGTGATGATGAGTGTTAGATTTTGGTAATGTCGAATGTAATTAAGTGACAATATTTGTTAGATGATGGATGAAAAATATTATAACTAAAGAGATGGTGGACATTAGATGATGGTGAACATCAAATAATAAGCATTGGTTATTAACATTCATCAAACAACAATTATATGTAGATTCCATATATCAACCATTAAAAGAAGTTAGGCTTTAGTAGCAAGAGAATATTATTAAGTGTCAAATATTGATTGTCGATAAATTTTAAACATCGATCAGTGGTAGACGTTAAATATTGATACATGACAGACATCAAACAACTATTATCTATGAAAATTTTGACATCAATCTTCATTGGATGTTAGATTCTTAAATGGATGTCAAATGTCAATGGGCATTGAATGTTGGTGGCTAGCAGCGTTATGCGTTAGTTATTGAGAGACATAATCATTCATAAGTAGATGTGGGTGCCTGACATACATATTAATGGATGTTGAACTTTGGTTATTAGCAGATGCTTGAAAATGGACATTGGTGGACATCAAACATTAGTCAATGGAGAATGTTAGTTGTTGGTGAGTATTGCACATCAATCATTTATGGATGACAGAAAATGGTGGGACAACGAATATTAGGCGAAGGAGAATCCATTAGAATATGATAAATTTGGTTTTACCATAAGGTGGTTAATAGAAGTTGATGCTATGAGAAAGTTCAAGCTAAGGAAGATAAAATATTTGATCTAGACTTACAAGATATTAAAGCTTCAGAATTTTGTAAAATTTTAGAATTTAAAGAGTTCAAAATATGAAAAATAGGACTATAAAAGGCTATTTATAGTTTGTGAGAGGAATGGAAGGGTATTCAAGTCCTTAATAAGATTGAATCAAAATATATATTTTTTTGTTCTTATTAACATTGAGAGCACTAAATTTCTCACCCCCCAACCCAGAGTGTCTAGATTATCCCACAATTAGGCTATTCTAAAAGACTTTTCTATACCATGTCTCAATTGGGTGATTTGATGTGATTGATAACATAAATTTTTTTAGTCTTTGATTAGAATATTTCAAAATTCTCAATACCACATGTGCAACATAATTAAAAAATAAAAATAAAAAATCTTACAACTAGATCTTTCTAAACATTTAATGGATGCATTTTGAATCAAAAAATTAGCTAGGTACAATAATATATTACTATCAAGCTATTCTTTCATCGAGAGAAATTAAAGATTATCAAAGGTCACAATCAAAGTTCTAGTAAGTATATAATTTGAATATATATATATATATATATATATATATATATATATATATATATATATAGCGATAAAATATTTTAAGTGAAATGTTCATCTTCCTTCGAGCAATATGTTGAGACAAATAAATTGTAAAACATATTTATAGGTTTATTTAGATATAGGTTTTACTTCTTATAGTTGCAAGTTTCTATAGTTAATTTCCACTCTTATCGCAGTAAGAGAGAACTCTCGATTAAGGTTGGAAATAGAAATATCTTTTTGATATGCATTAGTGTCTAAGAGAGAACTCTCGAATGATGATGGGTTGATAAACAAGGATGAGTTCCACTTTTAAGACTAACAAAAGGAGAGCTTGTTTCGATCGTGTTCAACGTGTTCAATACAAAGCACAATGGCATTCTAAGATTTGAAGAATTTGCTCATGCTCTATGTTTTCCATCCTAATGCTCCTATAGATGATAATATTGAATTCTCTTTCAAGCTTTATGATATCAAGCAACAAGGATTCATAGAGAGACGAGACATTTGAGGAAGCTAATACAAAAGGAGGAGTGGCGCAGTCTTGTGTTACGACATCCCTCGCTACTGAAGAGCATGCCCCTTCAATATCTCAACTCGATGAAAAGGATTTGGCTGAGATTGTTGTGAAGAAGCATCCAGGCCATTAATCATGATGAATGAGCTCATATTTTGATGACGAGAAGGCAGTTGGTTATCTGTTTGAGAGAGCATTATCTTGATCCAACAAGTATCTCAAATGAGTATCTCAATAGGGCTTCGTTTCTTCCAAACAAAGCCACCTCTTGGTCTGAATCCACCAGACATTAGCTCTGGTGAGGTATAATTCTTAAACGCTTAGAAAGCCCTAGGGATCTCATGTTTGATGTGTTGAATGCGAGCGTCATTAAGATCCAACCTTTAGAGCCCGTGCACTTTACTTTTTAATCTTTTTGGTGAGAGTTTAGACAAAATCAAGACGATTTATTTTGTGTTTAAAATGAATTATTTTTATTAGGTTGAATGGCGTAGTGATTTGATTTCACCTATCAAGCCACGGTTAACTCGTGGGTTATTTGATTTTTGATTGAATGATCACGATTAATTTAATATTTTATTTATAATTAAATTCAATAAAATCTTTTAAAAATGGAGTTAATCAATCTTTAGAATTTAAAAACAAGAGATAATATGTGACCAAACAAAATTAAAAAAATAAAGTACAAATTTAATTAACATAAAATCTAAGTAAAATTTAGTAAAAAAAATAACTAAACCAATAATATTATAAATATTATAATCGAATATAAAAAGTTGTTTGAACATAATTTATGAAAGTCAATTATAAAATCAATTTAATCCCTAATAATTATATGTTGATTCTAAAATCAAAAAGAAAATTTAGTTATGTGACATATTCTTAATTATAATTAATTTAACTATTCCAATTGGCTAAGCTTTATTTGATTAGTTATTCATATAAAATTTTGGAGGAATTCATAACTAATTCAAATCACGTTTTAAAACTATATATATATATATATATATATATATATATATATATATATATATATATATATATATATATATATATATATATATATAAACTCAAATATTTTAGATAATTGAAGTCAAGAAAAATTATGAGTAAACTTGTATAATTCATATTCTAAATATCATAATCAAATCAAATAAACATAAAATTAAATATAAACTCTAAAGTTATTAAATCATATCCAATTACTCTTAATTTCAAACAATATCAAAATAAGTCAAAAAAAAAAAAAAAAAACCAAAACTTAAACAAATAACCTAAATCAAATTAAATTAAATGAAGAAAGACTCTCATCAATTTAATAAATAGTCAAATTAAATCTAATTCAAACAACTTAAATATGATAAACTAATTTAACATTAAAATGTGTAAAATCAAAAGATAAACTAAAATCTAATAAACATGGTAAATGGATGAAATTAAAATGAATTTCTAATCATAAATAATCAAACTCAATTAAAATCAAAGAAAACTTTCAATTCATTTTATCCAATTGAACTATAAATAAACAAATCATAATCAAATTAAATAAACTCAAAATAAAATCTAAACTCAAAGTCATCAAACCGACCCAAATTACAAATAATATCAAAACAAGTTAAACCCAAATAAAACTCAAATAAAATAAACCAATTGAATTAAGATAAGATATTAATCATCAAACTGAAGAGATAATCTATACATAAACTAAATGGCTAAATTCAATAAGTTAAACCCTTAATTGAAATTCAAATAAAAGAATACATTAAACTTCAAATAAATCATAAGTAAATTAAAATACATTCACCAATCTAAACCAAATTTAAATAGTATAATGAAATCAATGAATTTAAACAACATCAAAATGATATTAATCATATGAAATTAAGGAATTAAATAAAAATCCAAGGGAAAGAAACTAGAGATTGAATTAAAGGATATTGAATTATCAAAATTTAATTAAATCAACACATTTAATCTAAAATGAATCAGTCAAATACATGAAGATTAAACAAGCTCAAATTCTAAAATCTAAATCAAACCAAATAAATCAAATCAAATAAATTGCACAAATTTAAATGGGCTAATTAAGATACTTAAGAACCTTAGTTAGTCTCTTTAGGAGTTAGGATGTAGAATAGAGTGAGTCCCATCTACAAATGAAATTCATTATACTCTTCAATCTTGAAAACTTAAACATCACTTTAACAAAATAAAAGTGAAATAAAATAAAAAATAAATCATTAAATCATTTAAATTGAAATCACCCAATGTTAAAATTTAAACAAAACTTCCAATTGAAACTTAAAGAAGCCTAGTAAAGTCTTACTACACAAGCCTTTTTTTCATACACTAGAATACTAGGTCACCATAGAATTAGCGAAGGTATTGATTGTATATATATTGTTGTATTTTATTTTGTGATGTAATATTTTAGACAAAGTTAGGTGTGTATGCCTCAGAGTGGATGTTATTAGCCTAATCATATTTTATGTGAGGTTGTGCTTAAGAGAATAAAAAAATTTAAATGCTTTACATGTTGCTTAACCCCTGAGCATAACCCATGTTAGGATAGGTGGGATTGGTTACCCATGTGAGGGGTGCTAAGTCCAAATTATTCATATAATTGCTTGGGTTGTATGGTGTGTTTAACTAACATTTATTTTGCAGGTGTAGCTAGATTTACTTTTATAATTTTTAATGTAATTTTTGCATTAGGAATTAAGATTAGCATTATGGGGGATTAGGATGAGCAGTGGCTAGAAGGCTTAGTCCCTGAGGTGCCCTGTGATGCCTTTGGAGCAAATCAAATCAAAAGGAAGAGAAGGAAGAAATCTAGAAAAGAAGGCCCCCATAGCATGTATTATTTTTGTAATTCGGGTTGTATAAGAGCAAAGTTCAGCTACCCATCTTTTTTTCTCTTTTTAGAGAGTACAGAGGAACCCAACCACACAAGCCTTTTATTCTTTTATAGTCTATAAAATTATTTGATGTTGTGTTTAGATTGCACACTAGAATTGCATGCTTTTCTTAGTTTCTTCATGATTGATGTTTGAATGTGTGGCTTGGATGTGATAGGCTCTTAGGATAAAATTAGTTTTTCTACCCCAATTAATAACTCATAATTAAAATTTAAAATAACTCATAACCTCACTATAAAGCCTAAGAATTAAATCAAGATAATAAAAAATATTTAACAACCCCTTAGTTGGACGAATGAATGTATAATATCATGTATGTCATATTCTTCCACTCTTGCTAAGAGGGGACTTCCATCTGTGCCAGAGAATAAAGGCTTAACATGTGTGAGCCTTTGATGGAAGAACACCCGTTTCTCTCTTGATTTGGCCCATAATCAAGTTCTCATACATTTAGGCATACAAAATCCCATAGCCTGTGTCAAAACAAAGAGTCCAAAAGAATTAAATAAATTTGATAAAATTTGCATTAGATTAAGTCATGAATTTATACCACTCATGCTCTAGTCTCTTAGGGAGTGAGTTTAAGGACTTAGTCTCTCTTGATTTGGCCCATAAGCAAAGTCTCATGCATTTAGGAATACAAAATCCCATAGCCTGTGTCAAAACAAAGAGTCCAAAAGAATCAAATAAATTTGATAAAATTTGCATTAGATTAAGTCATGAATTCATACCACTCATGCTCTAGTCTCTTAGGGAGTGAGTTTAAGGACTTAGTCTCTTTCTAAATAAACAATAGCCTAGCTATCTTACAAAACATAAGACTTGCCTACATGGATTTAAAGTGTAAGAGGTGTAGTTGTCGGCCGCTCCAGGCGATTGTAAGTCCAATAGTCGGACGGTCTATCCTGTCTTATGGAGGTAGACCATTATGTCCACCTTTCGCTTAGATTTAGGACGTGCTTATGGTTTGTTTCAAAGCTCCCTAGCTAAGGATTCAATGTAGCTATTTCCTTCAGGCTACATGCATAAATCTTCACCTCTTAGGCATTTTCACAATCTTAAGTTATGGGATTATAAGTCTTAGTATTTTAATAAAATGTCAACTCAAATAATTAACTCTCTTCAATTTCAAAATATAAAGCCCAACCATATGATAGATTGGATTGCTTACTAGGCTTCCTAGTATCATGAGCATTCCCTACTCTTCTCCATTGGCTTCCAAAATAAGTCTCTTCTTTTGATCTATCCCATTTGATTTTTTGACATAGCCAATCCTTTGATAGTCTTGCCTTGAAATGTTTGGAAATCATGGTTGTCTACTTTAATCGAGAGTGTTCTTAAGGAATCCCATTCCTCAGAATGTAATTAACTTTGGGGGCTTGCCTCCATAAGGAACTTAACAAACCCGACTTAAAATAAACCCTACTTTACTTTTTCCTATAAAGTAGGAAAAATATCTCTCGTACATTCGAAGACCCATCATGCCTTAGGAGTCCTTATTAGGTGATTAGGTCCATTGTAGGGTGATAATTTCTATCTTTCGATATAGTATATCATTCCTTAATATCATACTCGATCACTTCAATAAGTACCCCCTAAGATCTGTGTGGTGTCCCACATCTGAAAAATAAATATCATAGTTGTCCATCATCTTCCTATGCAAGCTACCATTATCCTGATCTGTTGGAGGAGTGCTCTTAGGATGATCTAAGGCATGTGCTAACTCAGGATGATCTACCTCTATTGGTATATGCTATGGGACTGAGGTCTAATTTTGAAGTGCATGGAGGGATGCTAACAAGTCTTCCATCCTCTTCTCCATTTAGTTGATTTGATCATCCTTTTATTTGAGCTGTTGGCAGAGGTGTTGGGTTGAATGGATGGCATCATCTTCCTCAACCATAACACCTTCCTGACTATGCTAATCTCTCTGAAGGGAGCTCCTAGTGTCGACCATATGAACTTCGGCCAAATCCTCGAGAAGGTCATCTTCGAGATAAAATGCTACCCACTCATCCTTAGAATATGTGTGATCATTGCCTAAGAGTTTTCTCTTCTTGGCAAAGTAATCAGCTATGTTCTCATCCAATGAATGATCTAAATTTGCCAGCATAAATACTCGGGGCTGACCAATGGAGGGACTGTGATCACTGACTGAAATAAACCTAACACTGCCTGTCACTGGAGTGCTTGCTCTAGGAGGGTCATGCTCACTGGAAGGGATATGCTCATGATTGCTGGTCGGTGGAGTGGTGTCCTTGCGGAGATCTATTGCCATGGAACTATAAAATTGCCACCTTCCCCCTATGCAACTACTACCGCCATTGGCATTGGTGAATACACGACACCGCAGGTCACCACTCTTATCAACAAAGAGGTGAGGTCGGGAGTTGATCTCACCTTAACAGGTGGAGTGGAGGGAGCGGGATCCTTTGGGTGTAGTTGGATCACCAAATGGGCTGGTTTTTCCCTGGATGGAAGCTTCTAGATCTTGGCGGGAGTGGTGGATGCTGGGAGTTACACGAGTGATGGTATGACGAGGGAGCAGTGTGAAGGTAACACTGCCTACTCCTAGATGGGAGATCTCTACCTACGGTGGGTAGCACCAGTAAGAACAATCTTGTCTAAATGATCGGCCCTAACTGGGGGATGATCAGGAAAATCCATCAGAGCGGATGCTGTTGACTATATGGTGTATCTCCGTCACTCTCTCTTATCTGCATTAGTAGATGCTTGAGCCTCCGCGGCTCTATCCCTATGGATTTGACCCCTAACACTCCTAGGGATCAATGATCACAAATCAAATAAGGTGCTAGACTCTGAGCATCCATGTGCTCTGTCAACTTGGCATAAGACAGTCCTAAGTCCAGCATAGGCCTCCTGTGCTCCCTATTCGGTGTCTCATAGTATACTGCTGGTGGAGGAGAAGTAGCAATCCTCCTGTAATCTTACTCTTCGTCTGATGCTGAGAGGGGATGGAACTTGTTGCAGGTTGGAAGTGGAGAGATTTCTCGGGGGAACCCTCCTCGGCCATATGTGATGCAGCCTTAAGCTCTCTTTGGCTGCTCGCTCGTGCTCTTGCTTAACCTTGCAATTTTTTATTGTGGCATTGAATATGAGTGAACAAGGCTGAGCGGGAGCTAGTACCTGCCTCATAAGTGGAGGATATTGTATCATAAGCTAAGATAGTCTTCCTCTTTGAGGTAACCAAAAAGGAGTTAGTAGCTCTTGCTAGAGCAACAATATGGACAATTGGATGGACAGATGCTGAAACTATCTCAGGATGGGGTGTGTGAACCACGACAGCTTTCCTCTTCAGTGGAGGGTACTCAAAATAGGAAGGCATATCGATGAGGATGATTGGATTTTGCCCAGCCACCTCATCCCTACTTACGGTAGTGAGGGTCACCCCCGCACACCTTTGAATCCGTGATCGAAGAAAACCAAGTTGGTGGAGTTAGTCTTGGGGAGGCTGGCCTGATCCAAGGCCAAACCTATCCCGAAGGGAAAAGTTAAAACAAACTTATGTGAAGCCATGGATACGACAAAGATGCATCGACCGATCCAGTTGTATCTCTACATATGTTGAAATGTAACTGAAATGACGCTAATTTTCATCCCAAGGGTAATATAGATTTTGGATCCTAAACCCACACTCAATGATTTAGATATGTTAAGTGGGGTTCAGTGGAGAGATTTCCCACACTCAACGATTCAGATATATTAAGTGGGGTTCAATGGAGAGATTTTGAAATGGAGGAGTGTCTTTGCCATTTAATTTTTAATTTGAAACCCATACTCAACCAAATTAGGTAGGTTGGATGGGGTTCAAAAATTTGAAGAGAGATTTTCTTGGGGATATTTTTATCTTTGTGTATCTTGTTTGAAAATATTTGATGATTTGAAAGAGCCTCTACTTAGCAAATTTGAGTATGCAAAGAAGAGGTTGTGATTGTTGTGTGTTTAAAATTTTGTTTGTAGAATGTCTTTGCTTGTGATGTCTGAAATGTTGATTTTGAAGATGAGGTTCTCACTTAACAAATTTGATATGTTAAGTATAGGCCACATGTGTTTGAATTATATTTGAAAATGGGACTTTCACTTAACAAATTTGACATGTTAAATGAAAGCTAAATGTGATTAATTTAAGTTTTGATTTTCTTTTGAAAATGGGACTCTCATTTAACAAATTTGGTATGTTAAATGAAAGCCCAAATGTGATGGATTTATGTTTTGGTTTTCTTTTGAAGATGAGACTCTCACTTAACAAATTTGGCATGTTAAGTGAAAGTCCAAATGTGATGGATTTATATTTTGATTTTCTTTGAAAATGGGACTCTCACTTAAAAAATTTGGTATGTTAAGTGAAAAGTCCAAATGCATGTTTTGAAAAATGAGGCCCTCACTTAACAAATTGAATATGTTAAGTGAAAGTCAAATTTATGTTTTGAAAATGAGACCCTCACTTAACAAATTAAATATGTTAAGTGGAGGTCAAATTTATGTTTTGAAATGAGACCCCAATTAAAAAATTGAATATGTTAAGTGAAAGTATAATTTATGTTTTAAAATGAGACCCTCATTTAAAAAATTGAATATGTTAAGTGAAAGCCAAATTTGTATGTTGTGGAAATGAGCTCTCACTTAAAAAATAGAATATGTTAAGTGAAAATCAAATTTGTATTTTGGAAATGAGACTCTCACTTAACAAATTGAGTGTGTTAAGTGGAAGTCAAATTTATGTTTTGAAATAAGACTCTCACTTGACAAATTGAGTATGTTAAGTGAAAATAAAATTTATATGTTGAAAGTGAGACTCTCACTTAACAAATGGGATATGTTAAGTGAAAATCAAAATGCATGTTGAAAATGAGACCCTCACTTAGCAAATGGAATATGTTAAGTGAAAGTCAAAATTACATGTTGAAAATGAAACTCTCTCTTAAGAAATGGAGTATGTTAAGTGAGAGTCAAGTTTATATTTATTTTTGAAAGAAAGAAAATCTATTTAACAATTGCATGTATGTTAAATAAAGTTCAATGATATGTCTTGCTTTCATGTATGATTGAGAGAGAAACCTTAACTTTAACATATATAGAATATATATTAAGTGAAGTTTTGATCTCATGTTATGGTTTTATTTGAAAGTAGACTCCTCATTCAACAACTTTGAACATGTTGGATGAATATGGCCATTTTCAAAAAAAAAAATGTGCTTTTAGAAAATATGATTTTTAAAAGAACCTACATGTAACAATCATGGGGATTGTTTGATGGGGGTTGGTTATATGAATTTTGCGCTTTTTGAAAATTTTGTGCAAAATTATTTGTCATGTGAATTTTGAAAGAGTGTTTTTGGAAAGTGTTATTTTATGAAAGAATTTATTTTCTTAAATTTTATGATGAACCTTGCCTCACTAAGCTAGTGGTAAGGAGGTTCTAAAATTTTATTTTCTCTCCTTTTATTGATAAATTTTGTTTTTCAAATATTGGGAAGCCCAATAGGGGTTTCAAGACATAAATAGAGTGAGGTCTTAAAACCTAAAGGATGTTAGCTAACTTTGCTTAAGAATGAAATAAGCTAAGTGCCAATGAAAGGAAAGATAGTCTCAGACTCACATAAAAATGCAAGTCTACCATCGATGCTTGGAGATAACAATCATCTACTAGAGATGTACAGAGGAAATATGTGTGGTATTTATTTTTATATTCATTTCGTTGAGGGGGGACACCACATAGATCTGAGGGTGTACTTGTTGAGGTGATTGGGTATGATATTGAGGAATAGTGTATTATCTCAAAAGATAAAAGTCATTACCCTACAATGGACCTAATCACCTAATAAGGACTCCTAAGGCATGATTGGTCTTCGAATATACTAAAATTTTCCCTACTTTACATGGATAAATAAAGTAGGGTTTATTTAAACCGGGTAATAAATTTCCCTAAGGGGGCAATCCCCCATAGTTAATTACATTTTAAGGAAAATGAATCCCCTAAGAATACTCTCGATTAAAGTTGGCGATTGTTGTCTCCAAAGAATTCAAAGATATGACTATCAATAAATTGGTTATATTTTAGAAAATTAAGTGGAAAAGATCAAAAGGTGAGAGTTATCATCGATGCCAAAGGAGATAAGTAGGGAGTGCTCATGATACTAGGAAGCTTAGTGAGCACTCAATCTATCTTATGGTTGGGCTTTATATGTTTGAAATTGAGAAGATTTATTTAATTGAGTTGAAGTTTGATTAGAAATCTAGGACTTATAATTCCACAATACAAGATTATGAAAATGCCTAAGAGGTGAGGATTTATGCCTGTAGGCCAAAGGGAATCGACAACCTCAGATCCTAAATTTAGGGAGCTTTGGCGAGTGCCAAAGCACAACCTAAATCTAAGGTAAAAGTAGGTATATTATTTACCTCCACAAGAAAGAGTAAACCTCCAGGCTGCTAGACTTATAACTGCATGGAGTGGTAGCCAACTAACTCCTCATACGTTATAAATCCATGCAAGCAAGTCTTATATTTTTGCAAGATGGCTAGGTTGTTATTGTTTAGAAAAAAACTAAGTCCTTAAACCCACTCCCTTTGAGACTAGAGCATGAGGGGTATGAATAATGACTTAAATCTAATACAAATTTTTATCAAATTTCATTCAATTTAGGACTTTTGATTTTGACAGAGGTTATGAGATTTTGTATGCCTAAATGCATGAGAAGTTAATTATGGGCCAAATTAAGAGGGAAAGAGGTGTTCTTCCATCATAGACTCTCAAAGGTTAAGCCCATTTTATCTGGCAAAAATGGAAGCCCTCTCTAATCAGGAGTGAAACAAGATGATATGCATGCTATTAAACATACAACATTCAGCTAAGGGGTTGATAAATATTTTTATTATCTTTATTTAATGCCTAAGTTTTAAGTGAGGTTATGAGTTATTTTAAAAGTTTAGTTATGAGTTTGTTAGTAGAATAAAAAATTTATTTTTATCCTAAGAGCCTAATCTCATCTAGGCCATACAACAATCACCAATCATAAATAAACTATAAAGAGGCATGATTTTTCTAATGTACAAGCTAAACAAAACATCAAACAATTTTATAAAGCTATCGTAAAATAATAAAAGGGTGATGCGCATACTTCGCAACTAAAAGAAATGTGAGAATTTCACCCTTATACAACCCGGATTATAAGAAGAATAATTATAATTGATGAATATTATGGGGGTCTTCATTCTTCATTTCTTCACTTTGTTTACTTCATTTGATTTGCTCCATTTCTTTCTTCCTTTTGGCTTGATTTGAATATGATTATTCTAATATTGACCTAACATCTAGACTACGCATATACACCCTAACATCTAGTCTAAAATAATACATCTCAAAATAAGCATATATCAAACCATGCACTACCCTAACATAAAGCTAGAAATGATGACTTAGTCTAATGTATACATTAAAGCTTGTGTGGCATGTCATAACTAGGCTTTAGAGTTGTAATTAACTAAGTGTGAGGTATTTAGTTTATAAAGGGTTGATTTCTCTTTAAGTAATTTAATTGATTTGAAGTTTTTTTACTTAATGTTTTCTTTTTGTTTCGTAGGGCCTACACTTAACAATCTAAGTGTTATAAAGAGAAGAAAGAGAGGGAACCTCCCTTTCATCCATATCCTTAAGTCATTTCTAAACAAAGTTAATTAATTAATTCCCTTTAGTGAATGGCTTATTAAATGTTTTAGTTAATGCTAAGTTTATGTTCACTCTAAATGACCATATTCAATAAGAAAGACATCTTAAGACTAATTAAAATGAATTACTATTACATAACACATATTTATTCGTTTCTTTCCATCATTTATATCATGCATATGAGTAAATCCTAAGCATACCTATACATTCCATTTATGTTTTTAGCATACTTGGATGATGAATGCAAAGAAGTGTATTTGGAATTCAAGTATTTCATTTAATTGAATTATGAGTGCATGCCTTTTTTATAGAAAAGAGAGATTTTTCATCCATTAGCTAGATACAAATTCACATGTATAAAAATTTTAAGTGAGTACGTCACCATTATTTTTTACAGCAGGGGCGTAAGGTACAAGACCTACTTAGGGATACTTAAAGCCTCACAGCCCCGAGATGTCCAGACTAATATACCACTTTTCTTAGATATATGTAAATGTATAAACAACTATAAGGATAGGAAATCCCATGCAAAAGTTGTGTTTGATTTATGATTCTTATTCATTGGCGACATCATACATGCACATGTATAAGAGTTTTAAGTGAGTACGATGCCATTATTTTCTACACCAGGGGCTTAAGGTACAAGATCTACTTAAGGCCGCTTAAAGTCTCGCAGCCTCGGGATGTCTAGACTAATATACCACTTTTCTCAGATACATATAAATGTACAAAAAAGAACCACAAGAATAGGAAACATGCAAGAAATTATGTTTGATTTGAGTATATAATTTATGATTCTTATTCATTGGCCACCTCACACAAACATATGTATAAGAGTTTTAAGTGAGTATGGTACCATTATTTTCTACACTAGGGTGTCAGGTATAAGATTTACTTAGGGCTACTTAAAGCTTCACAGCCCCAGGGTGTCTAGACTAGTATACCACTTTTCTCAAATATATATGATTGTACAAAAAGAACCACAAGAATAAGAAGTCATGCAAGAAGTTATATTTGATTTAATTATATGATTTACATATGTGATATGAAATTTTTCCTAAGTCTTAGCATGGAAATACATAGGATTAGATTTAAGCAAATATTGCATTCTTTTCAAATGAACTATACATTTGTGAATCCTATATGAATCCATGTAAGGTGAGGAAAGAGAACTTCATATTGAATATCTTATGTTATCAACACATGCAAACTTATAGATATTAATATCACTTTATTTTTAATAATTGATTTATAGGCTTTTGAAAATAACATTTGATTTAGTAGTGATAATAGCCACACCTATTTATTTTAAATCAACATGCAATTTGACATAAATAAACCATTTCATTTAATTAATTTTAAAATAAATGAATGCATGATTACATATGGCAAGATATATTTAATATGGATGGAAAGAAATAAAGGAAAATAAGCATATGATCTCATTCATTCCAATTAATTCCTAAGGACAATCATACTAAATAAAACCACTTAAAATAAATCAAAGTTCTTTAATATTATTTGATCTTTATGTTTGATTTGAGATAAGGGAAGTGAAAGAAATTTGCTGGTCCTAATCCCATTCCTCATGTGTGAGTTAATTTTGGTTCAAGGAAGAAATAATTAAGTTGATTTTGTGGTTGTTGATCTCATTTTTAGGATGAGCTCTTAACCCCTCCATCTTAGATATAAGGCTTCTCTTAGACTTTAGGAGTTCCTTAGTCTTAAAACACATCTAGTGATTAGGTGGACACTCAACCTAGCCTTAGAGACTTAGAAGAGTTAGCCATAGGAATAGGTCATGCCTTAGGGGTGTTAGAAAAATTTTCCTACCCTATAGCTTGAACCACATTCCTCACTTCCTTCATTCAAGTCACACTCCAAATCAATCCTAATTGATTTTCTCAAACTCCAAATCAATCTTATTTGATTTTCTCCAAACTCAAATCAATTCTACATGATTGAAATCCATGATTGAAACTTATGATTGAAACCCATGAGTGAAATTCCAAGTTTAAAATATTTCCTAAGTCCTTTGATCCCCTCTTATGGACTTAGCCTAAATCAAATCAAATCAATTCAAACTCATAAAATTTTCTCACAACTCATTTATATTATCATTTATATTCACATATATAAATGAAATATAAATTCAAATCAATCAAACTAAATCCAACAATCAAATCCAAATTCCAAAATGTTTCATAAGTCCTTTAATTCCCTCTTAAGGAATTAGCTCAAATCAACTTCAAATCACTTCAAATTCATAAAATTTTCTCATAACCCATTTATATTCTCATTTATATTCATATATATAAATGAAATATAAATTCAAACAACCAAGACCAACTCCAAAAATCAAACTCAAATTCAACCTAAATCAAACCTAAGCCTTTCAAGTCAAAATCTTGAACTTAGCCAAATCAATTTCAAATCAAGCCAAACCCTTGATTTTTCTTCATGATTCAATCAATCCTTCAATCATGAATCCAAATATAAATACAAACTTTAATTGCTTAACCAAAACTCAATTAAAAAATCAAGCCCAAATCAAACTCATGTTCACCCTTTGAACTTGAAATTGTCAAATGAATCAAAACTCATTTGACTTCAAACCACTTGCAGATATGTGAGTTCAATCAAACTCAAATTAAGCTTTGACCAAGCCATTTGACCTACTTAGGCTCATTTGACTCAAAATGATATGAAGTACACTTACGAGTTAAATTATAATCCTAACCAAATTGGATTGAACTAAGCCCATATATGCCTCTCATCATGATCAACAATCATCATGAGATGATCAATCACTCAAATTGGGTCAAACTAAGTCAAACCTAAGGGTTGGCTAAGTCAACACTTAGCCAAAATGAAACCTAACATAGCCAAAAATAAACCATAGGACAAATTGATTGATGATCTAAGTTCATTCAGGACCAATGTTTGAACTTGACCAAGTCAACATTTGAGCCTAACCTAGCCCAATTAGCCACTTGACCCAAGTTGACCCAAGTTGACAAAGTCAATGTGTCAAAACTTGATCTAAGCCAAATTTATTGAAACCAATGGGTCAAGTTCATTCCAAATCACTTGTTGAACTTGACCAAAGCCTTAATTGGCCAACTAGACCTAACTTAGCCCAATTGACCATGAACCCAACTTGACCTAAATGGTCAAATTGAGTCAAATTCAAACTTAACCAAAATTGAATAAAAAAAAGGACACCAATCCCTTTCACATGACCAAACGAACTTAAACCTACCCATGACCTAGCTCAAATAGGTCAAATGGGTCAAATTTGTCAACTTGACTCATTTGACCTAAATGAAATCAAATGAACCAAATTCAAACCTAAACCAAATTGAACCAAACCAAAGCCACCAAAACATTTCAAATGGTCATATGAACTTGACCCAATCCTTGGTTTGACCCAATTTGACCATTTGGTCAACTTGACCCAAGTTGATCCATTTTGACCTAAATGGGTCAACATGAGCAAACCAACTCCAAATTAAATGAAACTTGGCCAAACCTATTTTCTCATCATATCAAACATGCCCAAACTGAAATCAATGTCAAATGATCATTTTACCCCTAGGCCATAGGGAAAATTTTGGCCAATTCCACTTGGAATTTGGTCAAATCCTCTTCATAACCACTTAACACTCTCTCAGTGGATCAAGCGAACACTAGGGAATGTGGTGCTCCCAAACCAATGGGTTTGGGTCTACCCAACCTAGCCTAATGGCCAAACTGACCACATGCCTTGAAATAGAGCACATGGAATCCTCCTTCCACTCAATTCAAGCACATGGGAAGTTCACCATTCCACTCCTTTGGCCAAACCGAACTCAAGGACACCCTAAATGGCCTAATAAACTCATGGCATGAGCTCAATTGGATCAAAATGGCATAATCCTTCTCTGCCGTCTGATTGCTCAAGGGGGAGATATACTCCCCCTAATTCAATTCAATATTCACTCTCCCTCAGTCAATTGAAGCATAGGAACTCAAACTAAGCCCTAGTAACTCTTCCCAAGCTTCCTGGAGAGAGTTTGAACTTCCCATTTCTCGATTTCTCAAGCTAAAATAGGGGAAAACCAAAATTGAATCTCACTCCGCACTTAAAACTAGCCTAATTCCCTTTGCAAGCTCCCTCAAGGACACCAATTGAACTTGTTCAAGCTCTTTCCTAAGCTTCAAAGGCAAGAGGGGTGCTACTTCGATCAAGGCCACAAGAAGTTCAAGGTGGAGTTGGCCTCTAGAAGCAACCACTCAATCTCAAGACCTCAAACTCTCAGCAAAGCTTCGTCTCTACTAGACAAAGCTTCTCCAAGGGAATCGAGCATTGGTGATCACCTCCTACAAGATTAGCCATTTTTTTGAGCTTAAATTCAATGTGGTGTGGAACTTTGTGAAAGAAAGTTTATTCCCATGAGATTTTAGCCATTAGATGTGATCTAGGTTGCATGTTGATGGTGTGGGTTGATTTTGGATCCAATCCGAGCTCAATTGAGCTCGGATCATGTCCTTGAAGATGGACGGATCTCCTCTCCCATAAGGAATTACAGGGTTGAATCTCTGACCATCCATCCGTGCATTTTGGATGGACGGCAAAGATTAAAACAAGTAGCACTCATGGATTCCCCCTTTTGATCTGCGTCTTTAATCTCAGCCGTCCGATCCTTGATCGAACGATTGAGGAGAAGGCACGTAGCGCCGCCGCTAACATAGTGCTATATGTGACAAGTTAAAGACCCAATCTCATCGTGCCACATGAAAAGCGCATGCCATGTCAGCGACCACATGGCGTCGATGGGATTAAACATTTAATCAGGCTTATTTAATTACTAATTAATCAAGGAAACTTCAAATATTCATATCTAAGCCTAGAAAAATTAGAAAAATATGAAATAAATTGCATTAAAGAGAATTAAACATTGAATATTCTAAAATTAATTTTAATTGATTTTGAATAGTTCTTTTCTCTAAATTTAGGTTTTATTGGGAATGCTAATTTACTAATTACCCTCTAATTATACCACTAGTTAATTCTAAACTTCTTGAGCATGATTATTGGGATGACTTCTAGCTCCCCTAATTTTCTTGGGATTTATTGGTGGTTTAATTAGAGGAATTGCTTGATTAATTCCTAACTACCCCCTTTATGTAATTAGGCTTAATTAAGGGTATAATTAGTGATTTAACCCTCTGATTGAGTCAATTAAGTTTTGATTTAGTGAATATGAGGTCTAGGGAATAATTTTGGGATACTTTCCTTAAGATATTACCTAAACCACCTTTTCTTTCCTTAATCCATCCTTAATTAAGGGTTAATTCACTAATTACCTCTTAATTAACTTCATAAAATTCTAAAACTTTCTAGAACTCAGTTAATCTATCTTGGGTAGATGCTTAGGTGTTGAAGAGCCTAAGTATAATTAAGGAAATCAAAATCCAACTCATATATGTGAGAGGGGTTTTGAAAGTACTTAAGCATATACCCCTTAGTTTAATTAATCATTAATCATGAGCCAAATTGCATTAGGCTTCTTTCTTCCTAGGAGCATTACAAATTTAAATTTCTTGTGAGATTATATGTCATCTCATTGGCTCATAATTATTTTATTAGTTATACTGAGGTGGTATAGGTAAGGGGTAATAAACACACTTAATGTTCACCTTAACCTAATCAATGCATAAAATAAATCTGATCATTTAAAATTGAACTTAAATATCAAACATATGTGGGGATGGATTAGGAACAACAAACTCATTTCACATCTCTCAAATTTAATCAAACTCAAAATAAAAATAAAATCACATTAAACACAACTTGATTTGCTTTAAGCTTTCTTATTCCATAAGATTGTATTTATGAATTAATTACGGTGAATGTGTTTACATACTTTCATCACTTTAGTTCTTTCCTAGAATTCTAAATGTGTATGTCATATAAATTTCATTCATTCATGCTTTTCAAAAATCAAAATTAAAATGAAATATTTTTTTATGTCAAATTGCATGTTTTGGCTAAAATAGAAATATGAGTGGCTATTATCACTATTAAATTCAAATTATTTTCAAAATATATGAATCAATTATCAAAACTGAAAGTGTGCTACTTATAGTTTATTTATAAGTTTGCATGTGAATATAAAAATGTGTTTTATGTTTTCTTCCTTCCTTTCCTCTTAACATGGACTTGGATAAGATTTGTAGAGTGTATAGTTCTTTTAAAAGAACATAACACTTGCTTAAATCTACTATTATCCCCTTCTGTGTTATGACTTAAGAAAGATCCTTACATTTATACATATAAATTGCATAAACAAATCCAAAAGTACAAATACAAACTTTTTTCCTTCCTTTCTTTTCCATTCATTTCTTTTGTACATATGTTTGTATTTAAGGAAAGTGGTATATGTGTGTGGACAACCTCAGGGTTGCGAGGCTTTAAGTTGCCCTAAGTAGGTCTTGTACCTTACACCCTGGTGCTAACAATGACGCCATACTCACTTATGCCTTTCATACATTCATGTGTGTATGTGAAAATTGGATAAGAAACTCCTTTTCTACTTATTGAAAATCATGCATCAAAAGTATTCAAATTTTCTTAAATAACTCACTTAGCATTCATCATAAAGTATGCTAAACATTTTCATTTGTATGTATAGATATTCTTAGGATTCATTCATATGCATGTTATACATGTTAGGAAAGAAATGAAGTGATGTGTGTTATGTGAATTTAATTCACTTTACTTAATCTTAAGATGCCTTTTTTGAATAAGTTTGTTTAGAGTTCATCTAAACTCAGGATTAATTAAAACACATAATAAGACATTCACTAAACAAAACTAAAACATGAATCCACTTTAGAAATTACTTAAGGTAGGGAAGGAAAGAGAAGTTTTCTTCTCTTTCCCTCTCTTTACAATTTAGCAATTAATTGTAGGATCCACTTGAACCTAATCAAAACACAAAATAAAATCAACCCAAAATAACTAAACAACTTAAACGAAATCCTCATCTAAGTTGAACACTCTTCACACTTAGAAAACTCTAACTTAAAGCCATAGCTAAGCATACCACGCAAACCTCTAAAGCACACACATTAGACTAAGTCACCACTTCTAGCTTTAGGATAGGGCAGTGCATGGTTTGACGTTTGCTTTTATTTTGTGATGTAATAATTTAGACTGGATGTTAGGGTGTATGTGCATAGACAGAATGGTAGGACAATCTTAGTCTAACCATTATCTTATGTAAGAGATTGTGCTTAAGGGGCACCGTAGTAAATAAAAATATAAATGCTTTTGCTGTGCAGGTGCTTATACCCCGAAGTATAATCCAATAGGCCAAGTGGACTTAGTCACCCATGTGTGGGGTGTTAAGTCCAATATACATGCTTAGGATTTGTATGATTTGCTTTAGCTAATCTCTATTTTGTAGGTGTTTGTTAGATTTCCATTTTCCATTTTCATGTAATTTTTATAATTAGAATTTTGGAATGATTGTTATGGGGATTAGAATGAGCATTGAATATAAGGCCTTGCCTTATATACCATGTGAAGCCTTTGGAGCATCCACCTTCCAACCATCCAAAAGAAGGAACCAAAGAAGAAAGAAGAAAAGAAAGAAGAAAAAAGAAAGAAGAAAAGAAAGAAGAAAGAAGAAAATAAGAATGAAGAAATGAAGCTTGAAGACCCCCATAACTATGAATTCATTACTTAATTATATTTAATTCATTTGTAATCCGAGTTGTATAAGGGTAGAGCTCAGCTACCCAATTTATTTTTGGGTTTGTGCGATGGTTCCCGACCACAAACAACCTCTTATTCTTTTGCATTAGATTTATAAATTGATTGATGATTTGTTTAGCTTGTGCATTAAGATGATGTCCTTTTCCTAGTTTTTTCCTTGCTAGATGTATGGCATGAATGACGATTATGCTCTTAGAAAAAAAATAAATCTTTTGCCAAATTAATCAACTCAAAATTGAAAATAAATAAATCATAACCTCACTTAAAGCTTAAGTTAAAAATCAAGATAAAAGAATTAGTAAACCCTTAGATGGATGAGTATTTCTTTTACAACATCATGCACAAAAGCATCTTATTTTACTCTTGATTGGAGGGCTTCGACCTTTGCCAGGGAAACTTAGCTTGACCTTTGAAAGCCATGGTGGAAAACACCTCCTCCCTTCTTGCTAATTTTGGCCAATAATCTTACTTCTCATGCATTAGGCATATGAATCTTATAAGCTTGAATCAAAATGATTGTCCAAAAATGAAGATAAAATGTAATATGAATTGCATTAGATCTAGGTCATTACTCATGTTCGTATATGTTCTAGTCTCTTAGGGAGTTAGTTTAAGGACTTAGTCTCTTTCTAAATAAATAACATCCTAGTTATCTTGCATAAAGCATATGACTTGCCTACATGAATTTAAAATCACAGGAGAAGTTAGTCAGCGGCCACCCCCAGGAGATTGTAAATCCAAGCAGTCGGGTAATTTATCCTCTCTTGTGGAGGCAAACCAAATACCCATTTTTTCTTAGAATTAGGTCATGCTTTTGGCCCTCGCCAAAGTTCTCTAGATTTATATTTTGAGGTTGCTTCTCCCCTTTGTGGTCCATAAGTATAAATCCTCACCTCCTAGGCATTTCCATAATCTTGTGTTGTGGAATCATAAGCACTAAAATTTTAATGAAAAATTCAACTCAAATAAATGAAATCAATTTCAAAAAATGTAAAGCCTAACCATAGGATATTTTAAGATGCTCACTAGATTTCCTAGCATCGTGAGCATCTCCTACTTATCTTTATTTGGCTTCGATAATAACTCTCTCTCTTTGATCAATCCCATTTGATCTTCCAAAATAAACTAATTGATTGATAATCTTACTTATTGAAATCTTTGGAGACAATGATCATTTACCTTAATTCAGTGTATCCTTAAGAAATCCCCTTCCTTAGGATGTAATTAACTATGGGGGCTTGCCCCTGTAGGGAACTTAACGAACCCAGTTTAAAATAAACCCTGATTTACTTTTCTATGTGAAGTAGGGGAAGAATCTCTGGTACACATGCAGACCCATTATCCTTAGGAGTCCTTATTCAGGTGATTATGTCCATTGCAGGTAGTGAGTTCTATCTTTTGAGATAGTACAGTTCTCCTCAATGTTGTACCCGATCACCTTAATAAGAATATCTGTGTATCTACATGGTGTCCAAATGCATATAAAAAAAAAGGAGAAAGTCTATTTCTATCATTATTTTATTCTATATAGAGTGAAGATGGAAGTGTACCGTTTTCTTTTAAGTGAAATGAAAATTTTTCACCACAGATTTTTCTGGAGACTCCACTGGGGATGGTCCCTATCTCCATCTTTGGTAAATGATCATTGTCTCTAAGTATCGATAGTGAGTTTGTACCTTTGTTTGAATCAAGACTATCTTTTCATTTGGCACTTAGCTTATTTCATCCTTAAGTTTAGCCAACATCTTTAAGTTTTAGGACCTCACGTCATGTTTGGTCTTAAAACCCCCTGTTTTGCAATGGGTATAAAAATCTAATAAAAAAATGAAAATATTTACAGACTTCCTCCTTATCATTTTTATGATAAGGAAAGGTTCATTCTAAAATAATAAAGTCAAAATAAATCTTTTATAAAAATCTTGCTTTTCAAAAATCACTCTTCCAAAATGCACATAATAAAATATTTTTCACAAAAACTTTCCTAAATCACCGTCATCTAACAATCTTCATGATTGTTATATGTAGGATCATCTTTACAAAAAGAAAATTCCAACAATTACATTTGCTAAAAAGCACAAATGAGTTCCTTCATTTAATTCATTTTGGGTGAAGATTTCATTTTCAAAAATAAGATTCCAACAATCACATTTCCTAAAAAGCACAAATGAGCTTCTACACTCAATTCATTTTGGTGAAGACCTCATTTTCAAAAATAAAATTTTAACAATCATGTTTTAAAAAGCACAAAATTTGAAGATAAGTTTACCCATTCATTACATTCAAATATGTTGAATGGATGTTACATCTCCAAACAAAAAAAATTTGAAGATAAGTTTACCCATCTCTAAATAGACCTATTCAATGAGAAATGCATCTTAGGAGTAGTTAAGGTGAATTACTATTACATAACACACAACCATTTATTTCTTTCCACCATGTATAACATGCATATGAATAATCCTAAGCATATCTATACATGCAATGCAAATTTAGCACACTTTAATGATGAATGCTAAGAGATATGATTTGGAAATTTGGAAGTTCCATTGATGCATATTTTCATTATGTAGAAAAGAGGGATTCTTTATCCATTAACATAATGCACATTCACATAAATAAAAGACATAAGTGAGTACGGTGCCATTATTTTCTTCTACACGTGTACAAGACCTACTTAGGGCTACTTAAAACCTCACCACCTGGATATCTAATATACCACTTTTCTTAAATACATGTGAATGTACAAAAAGGAACAAATGGATGAAGAATCATGCAAATTTTTTTTTCTAGATTTGGTTGTAAAATTTACATGTGTAAATTTGAGGATCCTTCTTAAGCCACAACATATAAATACATAAGAATATAGTTAAGCAAGTGTTGTGTTCTTTTCAAATAAACAACACACTTTGCAAATCCTATTCAAATCCATGTTATGGGAAGAAAAGAAAATAACATAAAACACATCTTATGCTATAATCATATGTAAGCTTATAAGTACTTATAAGTAACATCACTTCATTCATAATCTTTAATTTATAGGTTTTGGAAATAACTTTTGGTTTAATAATGCTAATATCCACTCATATTCTTAACTTTAGCCAAAACATGCAATTTGGACATAAAAGGAGATATTTTATTTAATTAATTTTTCAAAAGATATGAATACATGATTTCATATGGCAAACAATAGTTATCATGATTAGAAAGAAATAAAGTGATGTAAGCATATGACTTCATTCACCCTAATTAATTTCTAAGGACAATCTTTTGAAATAAGATCATTTAAAGTGAATCAAAATTCTTTAAGGAGATTTTTAGTTTTGGACTTGATTTGACTTTGGAAATGTGAAGAGGTTTGCTGGTCCTATCCCATTTCCCATATGTGTGAATTGATTTAGTTTAATTTTGGAATAATTATGTTGATTTTGTGTTAAGGTATAAGTTAAATCCATTAATTACCCCTTAACTACACTACTTTAACATAATTAAACAAGTAATACTGAGCCAACATATGATATGCAACCATATAGAATTTAAACCAGCAATGCACCTTAGAAGTAAAGGGGCCTAATGCAATTGGCTCATAATTATTGATTAATTAAGCTAAAGGGTTTAATTAAGTACTTTCATAACCATCCTATACATGTAGTTTGATTATAATTTCCTTTGAAGTTTCTTAAATTATTGAACACCTAAGAATCTACCCAACAATTAAGTGATTAAGTTCTGGAATGACTTGGTTTTGAGTTTAGTTAATTAAGCCATTTAATAAAGTGATTCAATCATTAATCAATTTGCAAATTAATTAAGTCTTTATCCAAATGAAATAAACTTAGGGGAAAATATTTGAAAATGAAATCCTAATCCCATTCCCTATTCCATTCACTATTTCATGATAATCAACAAACTCAATTAATTAATTTATCACTATTTAATAGATTAATTAATCATTTATTTAGTTAAGAGAGGGATTAAGGATGAAATGAGCAATTCCCTTAATTAACCCAATGATAAATTCCAAGAAAATCATGGGAGGTAGAGGTCATCCCACTAATTAACCTTACAAAATTTGGAATTAATTATTGAAGTAATTAAAGAGTAATTAGCCTAATTACATTTCTAATAAAACCCAAATTAAGTGAAAGTCATAGTTCAAAATCAATTGATTTTAATTTTATATTATTCCTCACTGAATTATTTAAAATGAACTTGAGTTTATTTTTTGTTAGATTTTTCTACAATTAGTTATGAATTTTAGAAGTTTCAGCATTAAAAATGAATTAATTAGAGCTAATTAACCCCCTAATCCTATCAGGCCACGTTGCGGTTGATCACGCTTTCCACATGGGCGATAGGTTATTTAAATTATCACATCCGGTTCGTCGGTTGGCTAACGACTTTCTCTATGGCTATCTGATTAGACTGCCATGATTAATCCCATGGTTTAGTCTTAAATTAGAAAGGGATATATCATGATTTAATCATAATCGTCTATTCTAATCACGTGAAATGAATGATGTGTGATCTATCTCCTCCCAAAAGGTGAGAGAAGGATGCTGTCCATCGATCATCTCGAGCTCACCCGAGCTCGGATGGAGTTCAAACTCACCCCACACCTTCGGGGAGGCACAAGCAAGGTATCCAACGGTCAAGATCTATTGAGATTATAATTTCCATCACAAAGGACCAAACAATTTTTATCCTAAGATCATTTTAAGCAATACCTCGCCGGAGGCTATCACCGGCACTCCCAATGGAGAAGGTAGCTCCTTTTAGTAGAGACAAAGCCCTGTTAAAGGTATCAAATCTTGATTTGCAGTGGATGGCTCGGTTGACCAAGCTCCCTTTCAATGGAAATTAGTTTTGATCAAAGTCCTTCTCGTGGCTTGGTGACTTGGGAAACAACTTGATTGGGCTCGACAAGGTCCCTTGATGGTGCTTACAATATTAATTTGGGTTTAGTGGAGAATTGGATGGGTTGGATCTTCACTTCACCTCCCCTATTTTTGGCCTTAAGTAAATTTGAGAAGGAGAAATTAAGGAAGCTTGGAAATGGCCTTGGGAAGCTTAGGAATGCTTGGTTTCAATTCCTAGAGCTCAGTCAAATTCAGCGCTTCTGATTTGAGTGGGAATGAGGGGGAGTATATCTCCTTCTCCTTGGATCAAACGGAGAAGAGAACTTTTCCATTTTTGATCAATGGAGGAGATTGGTTGATCAGTTTGGGCAGTTTAGCATCCCATGTGATTCATTTTAGGTAGTGGAGGGAAGGAGGATGAGTGCCCATGTGCTAAGTGAGTGCATTGGGTGATCCAAGTGCTCAATTCCCATTGAAGGGGTCAATTTGGCCTTGGGTTGGGTCATGATTGACCCAAGCCCATTGGGTCATATTCACCACCTCCCTTGGTGCCCATGTGGACCACTAGGAGGATGCCAAGTGGCCTTGAGAAAGAATTCGCCAAATTCCAAGTGAATTTGGCCGTAGGATACCCTTTGACCTAGGGGTAAAATGGTCATTTGGCCTTGATTTTGATTTGGACATATTTGAAATGATTCAAAAATGGGTTGGGCCAAATTTCAAGTGAATTAGAGTTCATTTAGTTTGAACTGGTTGATTTGACCTATTTAGGTCAAGTTGGGTCAATTTGGGTTAAGTTGACCAATTGGTCAAATTGGGTCAAACCATGTGTTAGGTCAAGTTCAAATGATCATTTGGAGCCTATGGGTATCATTGGTTTGGTTCAATTTAATTTAGGTTTGGTTTTGGTTTATTTAGGTTCATTTAGGTCAAATGGGTCAAGTTAACCAATTTGACCCATTTGACCCAATTGGGTCAGGACATGGGTTGGTTTAGGCTTGGTTGATCATTTGAAATGTAATGCAAGCTTTGGTTTCAATCAATTTTGGTTTGGTTTAATTTCAAGTTGATTTGATCAAGTTGGTTAAATGATTAATTTGGGCTAGTCAGTTGGTCAATTGAAGCTTTGGTCAAGTTCAATAAGTGATTTAGAATGAATTTGACCAATTGGTTGCAATCAATTTGTCTTAGATCAATATTTGACCCATTTTGACTTTTTAGGTCAATTTAGGCCAGCTTAGGTCAAGTGGCCAATTAGGCTTGGTTTGACTCAATTGATGGCTTGGTCAAGTTCAATCATGGATTGTGGATTGGTTTAGATTAATGGTTTCAATCAATTTGGCATATAGTAAATTTTGGCTAGTTTGGATTTCATTTGGGTTAAGTGTTGACTTAGTCAAAGGCTAAGTTTGACTTGGTTTGACCTAATTTGAGTGATTGATCATCCGAGGATGATTTTTGCTCACAATGTAAGGCTTTGATGGGCTTAGTTCAATCCAATTTGGGTTGGATTAGAATTTGGCTCAAAAAGATGCTTTAGGTCACTTTCGGTAAAGTGATCCTAAATAGGTCAATTGGCTTGATCAAGGCTTGATTCAAGTTTGGTTGAACTCACATATAGACTTATGATTGAAATATAAATCCAATTGCAAGCAATTTGGAGTCAAATGGGTTTTGGTTCATTTGATAATTTCAAGTTCAAAGGATGAACATGGGTTTGACTTGAAAGAGTATAAGTTGGATTTTGGTTAGACTTGGATTTTAGTTTTGAATTTAGTTTTGGTTATTTGAATTTATATTTCATTTATATTTGTGAATATAAATGAGAATATAAATGGGTTATGAGAAAATCTTTTGAATTTGGAGTGATTTGAATTTAGTTTGGTTAAGTTCAAGAATTTGACTTGAAAGGGTATAGGAAAGATTTTGGATTTGGAATTGATCATGGCTTTCAATTATTTGGAATTGATTTAAGATTTTTTTGAGCTATGTCCATGAGATGGAATCGAAAGGGCTTAGGAAAGATTTTGGATTTGGAATTGATCATGGGTTTCAATCATTTGGAATTGATTCATTATTTGGTTTTAAAGTTTGGTTTGAAAGAAGGAAGCAAGGATTGGGTTCAAGCTATGGGATAGGAAAGTCCTCCTAATACCTCTAAGGCATAACCTATTCCTATGACTAACTCTTCTTAGTCTCTAAGGTTAAGTTAAGTGTTCACCTAATCATTAGTAGTGTCTTAAGACTAAAGAACTCTCAGTGTCTAGAGGAGTCCTATGTCTAAGATGAAGAAGTTGAAAGCTCACTCCAAAAGTGAGGTCAACAACACCCAAAGAGCTACCCAAGATTAGATTTAGAGAAATAGATTCAATTGAATTATTTAAGTTCATTAATTAGGTAATTGAACCTTAATTAAACTTTAGCCAACCAAAATGAGATGGGCTTAAAGAAAGTGACAAATAAAAGCCTAAGTCTCAATCCCAAATCCTTTCAATTAGTTAATTAAAGTTCACATATGATTTAGATTTTGATCTTGTTAAATTAAGGAGTGTTAATTAATTATTCATTTAAGGGGGATTAGAGAATATTTAAAGAAAAAACTAGAAGGGGGAGTCCCAATCCATTTTCTTAGACTTCATCACCATTAACAGAGGTTAATAAATATAATTGATTGATTAATTTACTATTCATTTGCTTAATTGTTACTAATTATATTAAAGAAGTGATTAAAGTTTAATCCATTGATTCTCCTAATTAAGCAATTAATAAATCCCAGAAAAATTGGGGAAGGCAGAGGTCATCCCCCTGAACATGCTCATAAAGTTTGAGATTGATTGGATGGTTAATTAGGGAGTAATTAGGTTAATTACATCTCCTATTAAACCTTAATTAAGCTAAATCCTCTATTCATAATTGATTAATGATAATTTTTTTAGATTCTACTCTATAATATCTTTAAAATGAGCCTAAGTTTGTACTTTTTTTGGATTTTTCTATAATTAATTATGAATTTAGAAAGTTTCAGGATTAAAAACTAATTAATTAACCCTAAAGCCTTAATCCCATTGATTCATTTTGGTTATCACATCCGTCTTCGGATGGCGTTTCTCCATAGACCATCTTGATCTCGGATGGACATTATTGTTAAATAGACTGGCATGATTTGATCGACCGCTCATCCCGTGGGATGGATGGTCCATGATCTATCTCCTCTGCGATGAGGGATGGCCCTCAATGGCCTCGATTGAGCTCTCACCGAGCTGGATGGATAAAATGATTCAACACCTTCGGGGAAGCATGACAATCAAATCCAATGGTGAAAAATGCATGACATGAAAATTTCTTTCACAAAAGGCCAACCTATTTTCATTCAAGGATCGGTTTCAATGGCATACCTCATCAGAGCTTATGATCGGTGGTTTTAATGATTGAGAAAGCTTCATTTGGTAGAAATGAAGCTCTGTTGAGCCGTACAAACTTTGATTTGTTGTGGTTTGCTTGGAAGACCAGTGTGCTAGACGAAGGTGGTCGGGCTTGATCGAACTCTACCCTCTGATTGTCGGGATGCTTGTAAAATGATTCATTCTTGCTCGATTGGCTCTAAGGAAGATGTGTGCAAAGTTAAATGCCCTTTGGTGAAGAAATGAGGAAATGAGAATCACTAGTTTGCTCCCTTATTTCACTTTTTCGTAAATCCAAAAATAGGGATTTTGGGGAGGTTTGGGAAGCTTGAAAATGGCTCAAGGATTCCTCTCCGTAGCTGTTAGGGTTCAATTGAAGGTGAGTTTGTGTGTTTGAGTGAGAATGAGGGGGGTATACCCCCTCATTCCTTGGATCAGATGATCATGGATGATTTGGATTCTTTATTCAAGGGGTCACCATGGGAGCTCAATTTGAGCAGGGAATCATATGAGTTGACTTCCTTTGAGTGGAGGAGGATGTGAGAGTGGGTGCCAAGGGAGTAGTGGGTGTCCTATAACTTTCTAAGTATTCCAATGGGGATGGGTAGGTGATTTCACCTCCCCATGGATCATGGCAACCACATGGTCCAGTTATAGGTGGACCTATGGGTGGCAAGTGGTTGAGAGGAGAAAATGACACAATGTGCATGTGTCTTATCTCATGGGAAGTCCTAAACCAAGGGAAAAAAATGATCATTTGGGCTATGGTTTGATTTGGGCAGATTTGAAATGGGTTAAAAGTGGGATAACTTAAAATTTAAGTGGTTTGGAGGTTATTTGATTTGATTTGGCTTGATTTGACCTATTTAGGTCAAATTGGGTTAGGTTGGGCCAAATTGACAATTTGGTGAAATTGGGTCAAACTAAGGGTTGGGTGAAGTTCACATGACCAATTGGAGTGTATTGGTGTCATTGGATTGATTCAATTTGCTTTGAATTTGATTATGGTTCATTTGGGTTCATATAAGTCAAATGGGTCAAGTTGACCAATTTGACCAAATTGACCAAATTGGGTCAGGTTAGGTGTTGAGTCAAGTTCAATTAGCTAATTGAAAATGATTGTAGGCTTTGGTTTGATTTAATTTTGATTCAATTTGGACTTTGGATAATTTGACCCTTTAGGTCAAATTGGGCTAAGTTGGGTCAAATTGACCAATTGGTCAACTTGGGCTGAATTATGACTTTGGTCAAGTTCAACAAGTGATTTGGAATGAACTTAAGCTGTTGTTTGCAATCAATTTGGGTTAGATTATGATTTGACCTATTTTTGCTCTTTAGGTCAATTGGATCAACTTGGGTCAAATGGTCAATTAGGCTTGGTTTGGCTCAAGTGAAGGTTTGGTCATGTTTCATCATTGATTATGAATGTGTTCCAATCATTGGTTTTAATTAATTTGGCCTATGTAAATTTTGGCTAGTTTGGATTTCATTTGGGCTAAGTGTTGACTTGTTCAACAGGCTAGGTTGACCTGGTTTGACCCAATTTAAGATAATTGATCAACCTAAGAAGATTTTTTATCATGTTGTGAGGTTTGGATGGGCTTAATTCTATCCAATTTGAGTTGGATTAGAACTTGACTCAAAAGGGCCTTTTAGGTCACTTTGGGTCAAGTGGACCTAAATGGGTTGATTGGCTTGATCATGACTTGATTCAAGTTTTAGTTATATTGATAAATGGGTTTGAGATGAAAATATAAATCCAATTGCAAGTGATTTGGATCTATATATAGATTTTGGTTCATATTACAATTTCAAGTCAAAAAAGGGCTAACTTGGGTTTGATTTGGGTTAGTTTGGATTTGATTTGATAATTGCGGTTTGTGTTTTTATTTGGGGCAATGATTGAAGGAATGACTAAATCATGAAGAAATCCATGAGTTTTGAATTGATTTGAGTAACATTTTGGCTAAAAATGAGCTAAAATTGGGACTTTGATTTGGGTTTCAATCATTTGGAATTTGGAATTGATTTATGATTTAGAATTTGATTTGAGGTTGAATTTGATAATTGCAAAAGTCAATTGGATTGGTTTGAATTTTGTTAAGACTAAGTCCATAAGATAGAATCAAAGGGCTTAGGAAGAGATTTGGAATTTGAATTTGATTATGGGTTTCAATCATTGAATTATTGGATTTGATTTTGGATTTGGAATTTTGATTTGAATTTGAGGTTTGGTTTCAAAGAAAGAAGCAAGGATTGGGATTTGGCTATAGGGTATGGAAGTCCTCTTAATTCCATAAGGCACAACCTATTCTTACGACTAACTCTTCTAAGTCTCTAGGGTTAGGTTAAGTGTTCACCTAATCACTAGAAGTGTTTAAGACTAAGGAAACCTTAGTGTTTATAAGAGTCCTAAATCTATGGCAAGGAAGTTGAGAGCTCACTCCAAAAGTGACGTCAACAATGAACCAATCATTCCTTCTATCATTTAGCCAAATATAAACTTAAACTATAATTATCAAACCAAAATCAAGTCAAGCCCAAGTTAGCCTCTTTGACTTGAAAACTTCAAATGAGCCAAAATCTATTAGAATCCAAATTGATTGTAGTTGGATTTATTTTTTAATCCTAGGCTCATGTGTGAGTTCAACTAAACTTATATCAAGCCAAAACCAAACTAATTAATCAATTTAAGTCCACTTGATCCAAAGTGACCTAAAGGATCATTTTGAGCCAAGTTCTAATTCAACCCAACCCATCCCAACCTCATATCATGATCAACAATCATCCTAGGGTGATCAACTACTTTGAATTGGGTCAAACCAAGTCAACTTGGTCCTTTGACCAAGTCAACTTTTAGCCCAAGTGAAACCTAAACTAGCCAAAAACCACTATATGCCAAATTGATTGAAACCATTGATTCAAACCAATTCATAATCAATGATTGAACATGATCAAACCCTCAATTGATCCGAACCAAGTCCAATTGACTATTTGACTTAAGTTGACCCAAATTGGCCTAAAAAGTCAAAATGGGTCAAATTATGATTTAACCCAAATTGATTGTAACCAATGACTAAAGTTCATTCCAAATCATTTATTGAGCTTGACCAAAGCCACAATCAAGTCCAATTTGACCAATTAGTCAACTTGACCCAACCTAGCCCAAATTGAGCTAAAGGGGTCAAAATAGTCAAAATTCAAATTAAACCCAAATCAATTCAAACCAAAGCCTATAATCATTTTTAATTAACCAATTGAACATGAACCAACACCTAACGCAACCCAATTTGGTAAAATTAGTCAACTTAGCCCATTTGACCTATTTAAATCCAAATGAGCCAAAATCAAACTTATGCCAAATTGATGGAAACCACTTGAACTAAAACTCCCAAAATCATCATTTGAACCTAACCCAAGCCTTGGTTTAACCCAATTTAACCAATTGGTCAACCCAACCCAACATGAACCCATATGAACCCATTTGGCCAAATGAACCCAAAGCACCTAAAAGTAACCCATGTGACCCTAGTGGTTGACCAAACCTAAACCAAATCAACCCTAAGTCAGTCCAAAATCTATCCAAAAGTAAAGTGGGCCCCACCCAAGGGGATTAGCCATTGGACAAACCTCTCCATATTGGGTTCCTTCTCTATTTGGCAAAGTCCACTATCCCATCACATGGGCAGCCATCCAATTACCAAATGGGGTATGCCTAGCCTTCCTAGCCCACCCTAACCTCTCTAGGATCAACCATGGACCAAACGGAACCAGATATCCTCCACCTCACTTGGAATTAAGCACCCAATGGACAAAGGAAACCAAATCTCCCCATATCAGACCTTGAGCCACCTCCTAAGCCTCCCCCCACTCCTGGAGAGCCACGTGGACTAGATGGAGACAAGTCAAACGGTCTGATGGCAGCTGGCTGGTAAGAAATTGAGATTAAATCCTGTCCTTCCACCTCAATAATTAAGGGGATATACCCCCTCAATTCAAATAATAAATGAGGCATTCAACTTTGTTTGAGCTAAAGAGAGCGAAGGAGAATCTCCCATAGCCATTCCCTAAGATCCCAAGCACCCATGCTCCCCAATTTTCTCCTTTCTTGGTTTTACCTCAAACCGAAATAGGGGAGGGTGCTTTCAATCCAAAATCTTCAATTTCTCCATCAAACTTCAATTAAACTTGCACACACCATCCTCATGTGTCGTCAAAGCCATTGAATCCATTTCTTAAGCTCCAAATTCACTCCAAGCACAAGTTTGATCACGTTCGATCACCTACAGCTCGTGTCTTGGTCATCCGAGCAAACCACCTAAAATCAAAGCTCGTGTAGCTCAATAGGGCTTTGTGTCTATCAGACGAAGCTTCCTCAATTGTTGGAACCACTGGTCACAAGCTCCAATGAGGTATGCCATTAAAATCGATCCTTATATGAAAATGGTTTGGTCCTTCCTGAAGGAAAGTTTCATGTCATAAGATTTCCTCCATTAGATCTCCTTGTTTTGCTTCCTTGAATGTGTGGGATTGATTTGATCTCCATTTGAGCTCAGATGAGCTCGAATCCAGCAATGAACGATGGATGGTCTCCATCTCTTGTTGGTCGGGAGGAGATATATCACGAGCTGTCCATTCTGTGTGATTGGAATGGACAGTCCTAATCTAATCATGCTTAGATCCCATTTATTTTCTCGTTAACAACAGGATTTAATCATGGCCATTTGATCTTAGATAAGATGGTCCATGGGAAAGCGCGTCCGTCGCCGGCTGACTAAGCCGGGTGGATGTGGCAACTTAAATAACCTATCCTGTCGTGCTATATGAAAAGCAAGCCTCATCAGCAACCATGTGGCACTGATGGGATTAGGGCTTAATTAGGGCAATTTAATTAATTTTTAAAGTTGAAACTTCCAAAATTCATAACTAAATGTAAAAAAATCTAAAAAAAATACAAATGAGGGCTCATTTTAAAGGTGTTTTAGAGGAGAATCTAATAAAATTCTTATTAATTAACTTTGAATAATAAATTTTGCTTAATTAAGGTTTAATTAAAAATTAAATTAACCTAATTACTCTTTAATTAATCATCTGATTAATTTCAAACTTTCCAGAGATGTTTAGGGGGATGACTTCCACCTCCTCCATTTTCTTAGAATTTATTAGCTTACTAATTGTGGTAATTAATTGATTAAGCCTTAATTACTCTCTTAGCTTAGTTTGAAGCACATGGAAGGTTACCAAACCACTAGAGACCTTAAACCAACCATGTGCAAAGATCTAACAGCCTAAACCACCCTTTCCATATAATCAATTGGTTCAAAATGGCAACTCAAGGTTTGGCCGTCCGATTGCCATAGTGGGAGATATACTCCCCCTAATTCAATTTGAACTCAGCATCCTCACATTCGATTAAGCACTTGAGAGAGTTAGGAGCCATCAGAGAGCATTCCCAAGCTTTTTAAGAGAGATTTGAATCTCACCTTTCTTGAAAATAGGGGAGCTCATCTCAATTCCAAACTCCTTCCATACTCAAATCCACTTCAATTCCTTTTGCACACTCCCTCAAGGGATCAAGTCAAGTGCACCTAAGCATTCTCTCAAGTTCCCAATGCAAGGAAGAGTTGAATTGGATCAAAGCCGCAAAGGGGAGCAAGTGGTGTTGATCCATAGAGAGATATACTCAACCCCAAGGCTTGAAACTTTCAACAAGGCTTCGTCTCCACTCAATGAAGCTACCTCATCGAGCTCAAGCATTGGTGATCACCTTCGTTGAGGTATGGAATTTTTTGACCACTTAGCTTAGGAGGTGTTGGTCCTTTCTAAAAGAAATGTTTATGGCATGTGAAATCCATTGTTGGATAGGTTTGTAATTGTGTTTAGATGGTGTGGGTACAATCTTATTCCAATCCGAGCTCAATCGATCTCAGATCTCCCCTTAGATCATGGACGGTCTCCATTGATCCTCAGGGAAGAACTAGGAGAATCCTGGCCATCCATCCTCACATTTTGGATGGAACTTCATTTAGCATACTCAAATTTGTTAAGTAAAGTCTCCAAATTCAGAACAAAAAATTTTCAAACACATTTTGGAACCTCATCTGGCATACTTAAATTTTCTAAGTAAAGTTTCCAAATCCAAAACCAAAAATTTCCAAACACATTTTGGAAACTTCATTTAGCATACTCAAATTTGCTAAGTGAAGTCTCCAAATTCAAAATCAAAAATTTTCCAAACACATTTGGAACCTCATTTAGCATACTCAAATTTGCTAAGTGAAGTTTCCAAATTCAAAACAAAAAATTTTCAAACACATTTTGTAACCTCATCTAGCATACTTAAATTTGTTATGTGAAGTTTCCAAATCCAAAACTAAAAATTTTCAAACACATTTGGAACTTCATTTAGCATAATCAAATTTGTTAAATGAACCTCCAAATTCAAAATCAAAAAGTTTTCAAACACATTTGGAACTTCATTCTAGCATACTCCTTTTGCTAAAATGAAGTTTCAACTTTTCAAAAAAGAAAATTTCAAACACATTTGGAACTTCATTTAGCATACTCAAATTTGTTAAGTAAAGTCTCCAAATTCAAAATGAAAAATTTTCAAACACATTTTGGATCCTCATCTAGCATACTTAAATGTGGTAATTGAAGTTTCCAAATCCAAAACCAAAAATTTCCAAACACATTTTGGAAACTTCATTTAGCATACTCAAATTTGCTAAGTGAAGTCTTCAAAATCAAAATAAAGAATTTTCCAAACACATTTGGAACCTCATTTAGCATACTCAAATTTGCTAAGTGAAGTTTCTAAACTCAAAACCAAAAATTTTCAAGCACCTTTGGAACTTTGTTCTTTAGCACACCAAATTTGCTAAAGAGAAGTTTCCATTTAAAAAAAAAAACCAAAACACAAAAATTTTGAACACATCATTTGGAATTTCATTTAGCATACTCAAATTTGCTAAGTGAAATTTCCATTTCACAAACTAAGTGGGATTTCATCTTTAACATACCATATTTGCTAAAGTAAAGTCTTTACTTTCAAAGAAACCAAAACAAAAATGAAACACATTAGAATTTCCTTAGCATATCCAAATTTGCTAAGGATCCCACTTTTTCAAAAATCAAACATCCAAAAATAAATGAAACACCTTAGGAACTTCTTAGCATACTCAAATTTGCTAAGAATCCTATTTAAAAAAAATCAAAAAAAGCACACTTGGGTTCTTTACTTAGCATACCTAAATTTGCTAAGTGGGAATTCCAAATTTCCAAAAATGAAAACAATACTTCACAAAAAGAAACAATTGTTTTCAAACACTCACTTAGCATACCCAAATTTGCTAAGTGAGTGGATTTACAAAACACCAAAACCAAAATAAAATCAATTGACCCTTACTTTAACATACCCAAATTTGTTAAAGGAATGAGTCTTCAAATCAAAAGAAAATCTAAATTCAAACAAACATGAACCTATGAAAGTATCCTTCTCAAAATATTTGAATCCACTTTTCAACATACCCAAATTTGTTAAAGTTGGATTCATATTTAAAATATTCCTCTTTCAATCAAATTCTCAAATCCATTTGAACCCCACTTAACACTTCCAAGTTGTTGGATGTGGTCAATTCAAATTCAAAAATCAATAAAGATAAAAATCTGATCAAAGTTCATTTCTTATTGCAGATTCTTACAGTCAGTTACAGTACATCGATAGTTTAGTTTTTTAATATTTACAGTTGATCTGAGATGGCAGGCTCACAGAAATTTATTTTCACTTTCCCTCATGGTATGGATTTGGCTTTGGACTAAACCAACTTCTCCCGATTGGATCATACACATCTTATCCACTTCGGTAAGGGATTTGAGGGAGCAAGGATTACATGTGAGGGCACTCCCCTCACGATAGTTAGTAGGACCATGATGACTGAGCAAAAGTTGACCATCCAGATTGATCTACCCTCTGATTCTGATGTCTTTTCATTGAAGAGGAAAGTAGTGACAGTCCCACCAGCTTCAACAATTACAGTGCCAGTAATGCCAGCCTCGGTTTCAGTGCACCCCATGGTTTCTCATCCTGTCCCATTAAGGGCTAGCACCCTCTCATCGGTACCCTATAAGGGTAAGGCTCCCCTGATCTCAGGACTTGCCTCCCCTACCTTTGAGTACGGGCCTAGCTCTCACTCCTCCCTTCCTACCATAACACAACATAGGAACAAAAACTACATGATTAAGCGGTACCACACTAGGATTGCTAGGGAGATGGAGGCAGCCGCTTGTTCAGCTGTCGAGGAGTTTCCTATTTTTACTTCACCACTGGATACAATAAACTAGTTTCATCCCTCGGGTCGAGAGAGGATGTAGGGATTCACATCACCTCCACCAGTGGTACAACATCAGTCAGCAGTCACCAAGAGCAGGAGGTCGTACACTGGCCTCAGATCAGTCTTGCGCTAGGTAGGTGGAGCTTACGAACATTCAAATTTTGGAGCTCAAATTGATCTGAGATCCATTATCCTCTACAGTGTGGGTAAACATATCTATCAGGAGAGGACTAGAGAGGCCCATACTACTCACATTACTAGTAGGGAAAGGCGGAGGTTCAGTTGCCAGTCAGCAGCTTTCACACTTATTGATTTTCCACTGGCCACCCGCTACCGACTTACGACAACATCATACTATCTCTAGTCATCAGGGAGGACAACCCCTATGCTTAAAGAGTCGGTGGTGTCTCCACCACACTACTCTACCCCCGTCCTCCATCACCAGTCTAGATCACAGCATCTCCAGTTCCATTAAAGGCTATGAAGGCCATATCCGGGGATAAGCGCACCTCGTTAGTGATCCGGCTATGGCCGAGGGATCCTACCCCATCTACACCGCCTATTGTGGCAAGGATGAGCTCTCCGCTAAGCTTCTACCCTAGTAGTGGTGCGGAAGGAGTGGCGATCCCAAAGCATCCTGGTCATCCCTTCACCAACTTTGCTAGTTTAGCAGGACGTGGAGATGGTAATAGTTATTTCAGAGGTGGCAGATGATAATCCAGCTGCACTAAGAATAGTGGAACATCCTAGGAATGTCACACCTTTCATACCTAGTGGCAGTCAAAATTTGAAGAAGAGATTCATTCAACAATTGATAAACTTAAAGAAATCAACCTCGGGATAGAAGAAAATCCACACCCGATATACATCAGTTCATTGCTGAATGAAGAGGAAACCAATGACTTAGTTAGGCTATTAACTGAGTTTAAAGACTGCTTCATATGGAGTTATGAAGAAATGTTCAGATTATCTCATAGTATAGCAGTCCACAAGCTAGCAATAAATCTTAGCATTACCTCTATTAAGAAAGCTCCTAGATGCATACGATTAGAAATTGAACAACCGGTCATTTCTGAAGTCAAGAAATTGATCGTTGCTGGTTTCATCAGGGAAGAAAAATACCCTACCTGGTTAGCCAGTGTCATCCTAATTAAGAAGAAGAATGGCCAAATTCACATATGCATTGATTTTAGGGACTTAAACTAGGCATGTCCTAAGGATGAGTTTCCTCTTCCTATACTAGAATTAATGGTGGACATCACCTCCTCTCATGCAGTGTTCTCTTTCATGGATGAGTCATCTGGCTATAACTAAATCAAGATGTCTCCTGAAGATGAAAGAAACACTGCTTTCTAAACCCCAATCAGAATCTTCTGTTATAGGGTCATGCCTTTCGGCCTTTAAAATGCTGGTGCTACATACCAATGGGCCATGACTCAGATCTTCAATGAACTTATCCACTATCAGGTTGAGTGCTATGTTGATGATCTAATAGTCAAGAGCAAAGAAAAGGAAGACCACCTTTTTGACTTGAGAGTAGTTTTCGAATGGTTAAGCCAACATAACCTCAAAATGAATCCCCTAAAGTGTGCATTTGGAGTAGCTTCAGGAAAATTCCTTGGGTTTGTTGTTTGACACCGAGAAATAGAAATAGATCCTGAAAATATTAAAGCTATCTTAGAAATGCCACCTCCTAAGAGTTTAACTCAACTCAAATCCTTTCAAGGATGGCTGGCGTATCTAAGACGCTTTATCTCTAACCTATCGGGGAGATGCAAGCCATTCTCAGCATTTGTCAAAAAGGACACTAAGTTCAAGTGGGATGATAAGTGTTAGCATGCTTTCAAGAATATCAAACAGTATTTGGTGAAGCCATTAATTCTCGTTGCCCCTATCCCGGGCAGGCCACTCATCCTTTACACTGTTGCATTGGATGAATCTCTCAGCGGTCTGTTGGCCCAAGCCAATAATGAAGGGAAGGAGATCGCTCTCTACTACCTCAGCCATCTCTAATCCCTGCTAAAGAAAACTATCCACCTATCGAGAAACATTGCCTTGCTTTGATCTTTGCCTCCCAAAAGCTATGACATTATATGCTTTCTCATAAGGTGAACTTAATTTCTAGGACAAATCTATTATAGTATCTTATGACACAGCCAATGCTATCTGAATGTTTGGCACGCTGATCCATGATACTTTTATAGTTTGAGATTACATTCATAGCCCCTCCTTGCGGTAAAAGGATAAGCACTAGTAGGTTTCTTAACAGCACACCCACTTCCTTCTAATTCTCCACTTAGTGACGATCTCCCTGATGAATAAATCATAAACTTGGCGGAGGCTGACAACCACCGATAGAAGATATATTTTGATAGTGCAGCTTCTTTTCATAAAAGGGAAGCACCACAATCTATTATCCCAAGAAAGGAAGGGGTATGAATAGATCTTCTAACTCTATATCATGATGTGATGAGATTCTCATACTATCTTTCCAACCCCTGCACTAATAATGAAGCTGAGTATGAGGCTTTGATTGCTGGTCTAGAGTTAGTCATCATTATTTGTGTCAAGAGCATCAACATGTACGAGGATTCTCAGTTGGTTATCAATCAAATTTCCAGGTCTTACAAGGTTCTTAAACCTAAGCTTCATCATTACAATGAGTATACCATAAAGCTGTTGGCTCAGATTCTCGAAGTCACCATCTACAAGGTTCTCTGAGCAGAGAACGCAGTAGTAGATGCTTTGGCCAAACTTGCCAAAGAATTGGCATGTCCGAAAGATGAGACCATTCTAATAAAGTCTAAAATAGACAAGTTTTATCCCTTATTGATGTTGAACTCATCGAGAGACTTTCTCTTGAAGGAGAGGTTGATGTTACCAAAAAGGACGAGGAGCTGGATTGGAGGCAACCGTTCATAAACTATTTGAACATTGTTAAACTACCTCAAAAAAAGTCACAAGCCCATCAGGTAAAATATAGAGCTCTCTTCTACACTCTTGTTGATGGCACCCTGTACCTCTAGTCCTTTGACCAAATATGGTTACGTTGTTTAGAAAAACATGAAGCCTGTGGTATTATAACTGAGGTACATGTAGATCTATGAGGAGAACATCAGTCTGGTCTGAAGATGAATACAAAGATCAAGAGAGAAGGATACTACTAGCCTTTGATGATCACATATTGCATGGATGTAGCTTGAAGATGCCATCAGTGATAGGTACACGGTGATTTCCTCCACCAACCACCCAACATTCTACACCCTATATTGGCCTCATGGCCATTTGAGTGTTGGGATACCGACATTGTGGGTCCAATTGATCCTTCTTCTTCCAAGGGTCACCGGTTCATTCTAGCTACCACCGACTACTTTTCCAAGTGGGTGGAAGCCATCCCACTTAGAGAGGTCCTAGCTCAGCATGTGCTTCAATTTTTTAGGAACCATATTGTATATAGGTTCGGGGTGTCTCGATGAATTATATCTGATAATAATACTGCATTCAAAAGCACGAAGATCAACAGCTTCGCTAGAAGACACAGTATAGATCGGAGATACTCTACTATCTACTACCCTATAAAAAATAGCTTAGCAGAAGCATTCAATATATGTCTCATCCAGATATTGAAGAAAACTCTTGATGATAATAAATGACAATGACATGAGCAGTTGGTTGAAGCCATGTGGGCCTACCACATCACATACCAGACTCCAACTCAGTCAACTCCATTTTCCTTAGTGTATGAGTTTGAAGCAGTTCTACTTTTAGAAGTTCAACTCCCATCACTATGGATAGCATTGGGTAGCAAGATCACTTTAGAGCAGAATACAAAGTTGTGGTTAGAAGAGCTCGAAGGTTTGGAGGAAAGTCACACGGGCATGCTAGAATCTCAAGTTGTACAAAGCCAAAATGATTCAAGCTCACAACAAGCTGGTCCACCCTAGATCTTTTAAAGTAGGAGAATTTGTGTTAGTTCTAAGGAGACCAATCGTTGGCCATTGAAAGATGGGAGGCAAGTTTGAACCCACTTGGGAAAGTTCCTATGTCATAGAGAAGGCTTACCAAGGAGGATCTTATCAGCTTATTGATTGTAAAGGGGAACACATGATGCTTCCAATTAATGGGCTCTATCTAAGGAAATATTATCCATGAAATAAATCAAGTTTGAAAATAACTGTTAATAAAGAAAACAAAAAAACTCTGATTCCATTCATCAAATCTTCTCTTCTTTCAAAGCGTTATATGTTTATCTTGCGAATCCACCATGATGTGTTTAGGGTAGGTGTAAGAGTCCCCTAGCAGCATCCTATCCCTCTTTCTCATCACAAACTCAACCTCTTGGTGCTATTAGAATAGGTGTGAGAGAACCCAAGAGGCATCCTATTTTGATTAGCATAACTAAGTTAGGTGTAAGAGAACCTGAGTGACATCATTTCTTAGTGGAAATCCTTGTTACCATCCGTGGCACCAGTCCATCAAACTCCTGAGTGTGTTTAGGATAGGTGTGAGAGGACCCAAGAGGCATCCTATTCCTGTTAACACATGCATAGAAACAAACACAAATCTTTTATCTCAGGCTACTTTGATGTGGGAGCAAGCCCCCTATGGCACTCACCCATTAGCTGCTCTTGGTCGGGTCTACATGCTATCTTGTTAGTATGTTACCCCAATGATCATTTGTTGGAGGATGTGAGTCCCCGTGATTTTTTCCTAACTTGATCATTGCAAACCAATGAGTGCCTTGTTACTATGGTAAGATTCTCTGCCCAGCCACTGAGCTACCTCATATTGACTTTGCTTAAGAAGATGTGAGTCCACATGCTTTCTTCTTGAATGAGCCATCATGCACTAACTAAGTTGAGTATATTTGAAGTTTAGGCTAAGTCCCCCAGAGGCTTCTTTCCTCTTGGCTATGTTTGAGTCGATTATAAGCCCCCTAGTGGCATTCACTCAGTAGTCGTCCTAGGCCGGATGGCACCTATCGAGCCGAAGACAAACAGTCCTAGTAGTGAGTTCAGCTATAGAAGGAAGTGAGTCCCTGAGCTTTCTTCCTAGGCTGATTGTTGTAAACTAATGGGCATGTTAGGTTGGTTGATGTTCACTGTGCTGACAGTGACTCACTTGGTGAGTACACCACTCTTAGCAGATGTGAGTCTCTACACTTTCTCTTTGAATTGGACATTGAATACCAATTGGATATATGACTAGCCATGTCATCTTCTCCAGGGTGTTGGATTAAGCCCTTTAGCTGCCCCATCCCTTGTGGGCACTCTATTTGGATCACATCCTTTGCGACCCCATTTAGACACTACCCAGGTTATTCTTAGATTGGGCAGTCCCCCTTTCCTCATAGCCACCCTTGTGGTTGGAGAGTTTGTTCAGTGGATATGCAGATTCTCCCTTGGTTAGATAAATCTGAGATAGGTCTAGGCTGATATAAGCTCCTTCTCAGTTTGATCCCTCGCAAACCAACATGGGCCATATTAAAATAAACTAATAAAAATAAATAAAATTATTTCGCTTGTGGATTAGAAATTCAAGCCCCTAAAGGGCCCCTTTCCCAAGCGTATATCCTATCTTTAAGGGCAAGAGCAAGAATCCCTATAGGAATTGCTTGACTACCTGAGTTGAGATAAATCCCTAAGTCGGTACTCACTCCATAGTCACCTTTAGGTCAGGTTCAATATGTTTTTCTACAAGCAGGTTACCCCAACAATCATTTTGCTTTGGAAGATATAAGACTATGATGCATTCTTTCTAGCATGATTATCACAAATCGATGGGCAGCCCTCGATCGGGCTTGATTTACTGCCCAACAACTGATCATCCCAGTGATCTTTTGTAGTGGATGATGTGAGTCCCCGAGCTTTCTTGCCTTAAATTGATCTTTGCAATCCAAAAGGAACTCCTTTGGTTGGATAGCTCTCCCATCGATCGGGAAGCTATCCCTTTAGTTCAGTAAATTTGAGATAGGTCTAGGTTGATATGAGCTCCTTCTTAGTTTGACCATCGCAAACTAACGAAATCCATCAAAATAAATCTAAAAATAAAATTAATATTTGGCTATCCTTGAGTTGATTTATGTCCCCCAATGACATTCACTCAATAGTCAGTCTTAGGTCAGGTTTGATTTGTTGCCCAAAGCAACCGATCACCTCAATGGTTCCTTATTTCTAGAAGATGTGAGTCCCCGTGCTTTCTTCTTAAGACTTGACCATTACAAACTGAAAGGCACCACTTCTAGTTGGATAGTCCTATCATGTGGTTGGTAGACTACTCTCTTTAGATTGGTAAATTTGAGTTAGGACTAGGCCACCAAGGCCCCTACTTAGTATAGTTCATCACAAATCGATGAGATCCATCATAATCAAAACAAAAATCTAAAAAATGAAATTAATCTTTGGCTATCCTTGAGTTGATTTAAGTCCCCAAGCAGTATTCACTCAATAGTCAGCCCTAGGTTGGGTTCAATAAGTTTCCCAATGCAATCGATCACCCTAGTGGTTCCTTGTTTCTAGAAGATGTGAGTCCTCGTGCATTCTTCTTAAGATTTGACCATTATAAACTAAAAGGCACCCCTTCTGGTTAGATATTACTAACTTGTGGTTGGTAGACTACTCCCTTTGGATTGATAAATCTGAGTTAGTTCTAGGCCACCATGGTCCCCACTCAGTACAGTTCATCATAAACTGATGGAATCCATCATAATCAAAACAAAAAAAAAATATAACAAATGAAATTAATCTTTAGCTATCCTTGAGTTGATTTAAGTCCCCCAACGACATTCACTCAATAGTCAGTCATAGGTTGGGTTTGATTTGTTGCCCAAAGAAACCAATCACCCCAGTGGTTCCTTATTTCTAGAAGATGTGACTCCCCGCACATTCTTCTGAAGCCTTGACCATTGCAAACTGAAAGGCACCCCTTCTGGTTGGATAGTCCTACCTTATGGTTGGTAGACTACTCCCATTGGATTGATAAATCTGAGTTAAATCTAGGCCACCATGGCCTCTACTCAGTACAGTTCATCGAAACCAATGGGATCCATCATAATCAAAATAATCTAAAAAAATGAAACTAATATTTGACTATCCTTGAGTTGATTTAAGTCCCCAAGCGACATTCACTCAATAGTCAGCCTTAGGTTGGGTTCAATTTATTGCCCAAAGCAATCGATCACCCTAGTGGTTCCTTATTTCTAGAAGATGTGAGTCCCCATACTTTCTTCTTAAGACTTGATCATTGCAAACTGAAAGGCACCCCTTTGGTTGGATAGTCTTACCTTGTGGTTGGTAGACTACTCCCTTTGGATTGGTAAATATGAGTTAAGCCTAGGCCTCCATGGCCCATACTCAGTGCAGTTCATCGCAAACTGATGAGATCCATCATAGTCAAATTAAATCTAAAAATGAAAACTATCTTTGACTATCTTTGAGTTGATTTAACTCCCCCAACAACATTCACTCAATAGTCAGCCTTAGGTTGGGTTCAATCTGTTGCCTTACCAATAGATTACCCCAGCAACTAGTCCCTACTTTGGAGGATGTAAGTCTACTACGCTTTCTTCCTAGTACAGCTGCTGCATACCGAAAGACATCCCTTTGGTTTGCTAATCCTACTATGTGTTTAGTAGACTACCCTTTTGGATTGGAAAATTTGAGTTACGTTTAGGCCTCCATGGCTCTTACTCAGTGCGATCCATCGCAAACCAACAGGGCCCATCTCCAAATCCAAAATCTAAAAATCTGAAATAAACAAATCCAATTAAAAAAACCAATAATCAACCAATGCAAATCAATTCTTTTTGCTTCTCCTCAGTGAGATGCAAATCTTTTTAGTCCCCCAGCAGATCTAGAATTCTAATCCCTCAGTGGATTTCACAACCCCTCCCTTGTGGATGACTTGGACTTGCCTCCCTAGTGGAGAGTTCACCGTTTTATACCCCATGGAGTCAAAATAAATCAAATTAATCAAACAACAAAATAAAACAAATTCAACTCTCTTCCCTAACGAAACATAAATAAAACCTCTCATCCCCTTGTGGATGATTTGAACCTGCTTCCCTAGTGGATGGTTCACCTACTCTATCCCTTAATAGATTCCTACCTCTCTCTTATATCTTGGACATAGGTAGAGCCACCTTACACTAAGCTCTGGATTCCTTCTACACTTTGGGTTAAGGGTAGACTGTTTCTGTTAGTGCTTGTGAATGTTTCAGTCAACACCAATACATGTAGTGTACCTTGTCAGTCATACCACACCTATTGGGTGCCTTTTGTTGACCTCATTTTTAGGATAGCTCTCAACCCCTCCATCTTAGACATAAGATTCCTCTTAGAATTTAAGAGTTCCTTAGTCTTAAGACACATCTACTAATTAGGTGGACACTCAACCTAACCTTAGAGACTTAGAAGGGTTAGCCATAGGAATAGGTCATGCCTTAAGGGTGTTAGGAAAACTTGCCTACCCTTAGCTTAAACCATTCCTTACATTCTTTCAAGTCAAACTCCAAATCAATCTTATTTGATTTTCTCCAAATTCAAATCAACTCCATGTGATTGAAATCCATGATTGAAATTCATAATTGAAATACATGATTAAAATATGTGAATGAAATTCCTAAGTCCAAATCCTTCTTAAGTCCTTAATTTCCCTCTTAAGGATTTATCTAAAATCATGATCAAACCAAATTAAATCCTTGAGATTTTCTCATAATTCATTTATATTCTCATTTACATTCACATATATAAATGAAATATAAATTCAAACCAATAAAACTAAATTCAAAATTAATTCATGAAATTTCCTAAGTCATTTAAATTTTCCTTCAAAGGACTTATCCAAAATCATGATCAAATCAATTCAAATTTATGAGATTTTCTCATAACTCATTTATATTCTCATTTATATTCACATATATAAATAAAATATAAATATAAATCAATCAAACCAAATTCAAAAATTCAAGCTTCAAACTCCAAAATTTTCTTAAGTCCTTTAAATTCTCTTTAATGGACTTAGCCTAAATCATGATCAAATCACTCCAAATCCTTGAAATTTTCTCATGATCCATTTATATTCTCATTTATATTCACAAATATAAATAAAATATAAATTCAAACAATCAAAACCAATTCCAAAATCAAACTCATATCTACTCAAAATCCAACCTAAGTCTTTCAACTCAAAATCTTGAACTTAGCCAAACCAATTTCAAATCAAGCCAAACTCTCGATTTTCCTTCATGATTCAATCAACCCTACAATCATGAATCCAAATATAAATACAAACTTCAATCACCAAATCAAAAAAATCAATCCAAAAATCAAACCCCAAATACTTTCATATTCTTCTTTTGAAAAATGAAATTGTCAAATGAATCAAAACACATTTGACTTCAAACCACTTGCAAATGGATTTATATTTCAATCATAAGTCCATATACAAGTTCAATCAAACTCAAATCAAGCTTTGACCAAGCCATTTGATCCACTTAGGCTCACTTGACCCAAAGTCACCTAAGTACCCTTATGAGCCAAATTCTAATCTTAACCAAATTGGATTGAATCAAACTCACCTATGCCTCTCATCATGATCAACAATCATCATGGGATGATCAATCAATCAAATTGGGTCAAACCAAGTCAAACCTAAGGGTTGACCAAGTCAACACCTAACCAAAAATGAAGCCTAACATAGCCAAAATTTACCATAGGCAAAATTAATTGAAATCATTGATCTAAGTTCATTCATGACCTATGTTTGAACTTGACCAAGTCAACATTTGAGCCTAACCTAGCCTAATTGGCCACTTGACCCAGGTTGACCCAACTTGACCTAAAAAGTCAAAATGTATCAAAACTTGATCTAAGCCAAATTGATTGAAACCAATGGGTCAAGTTCTTTCTAAATTACTTGATGAACTTGACCAAAGCCTCAATTGGCTAACTAGACCTAACTTATCCCAATTGACCTTGAACCCAACTTGACCTAAAGGGGTCATGTTGAGCCAAATTCAAACTTAATCAAAATTGATTGGAAACAAAGATACCAATCCACTTCATATGACTAACCAAACCTAAGCCTACCCATGACCTAACTCAAATAGGTCAAATGGGTCAAATTGGTCAACTTGACCCATTTGACCTAAATGAAGTCATATGGGCCAAATTCAAAACTAAACCAAATTGAATCAAACCAAAGCCACCAAAACATTTCAAATGGTCATATGAACTTAACCCAACCTTGGTTTGACCCAATTTGACCAATTGGTCAACTTGACCCATTTTGACCTAAATGGGTCAACATGAGCCAAACCATACCAAATGAACTCCAAATCCAATGAAACTTGGACAAACCTATTTTCTCAACATACCCAACATATCCAAATTGAAAAATCAACCAAATAACCATTTTACCCCAAGGCCATAGAACAAATTTTCATCTAATACATGGGTAATTTGGTCAAGCCCTCTTCATATCAACTTGATACCTTCCTAATAGCTCAAGTGAACCTAATGGAGAGTGGTGCACCGAACCCAATGGGTTTGAGCCAGCCCAAATGGACCCAAGGCCAAACCCGACCCCCTAGCTCAAATTGGCTAATTCAAAATCCTCCTTCCACTCAATTTGAAGAACATGGGAGGATACCAATCCACTCAAGACCTCAAATTGACCATGTGCAAAGATTTAACAGCCTGAACCATCCTTTCCATATGGTCATTTGGATCAAAATGGCAACTCATGGTTCGACCGTCCGATTTCCATAGGGGAGATATACTCCCCCTTATTCAATTTGAATTCATCATCCTCACATTCGATTGAGCACTAGAGAGAGTTAGGAGCCATCAAAGAGCATTCTCAAGCTTTCTATAAGGGATTTGTATCTTTCCTTTCTCAGTTTTCTTCCTTAGAAAATAAGGGAGCTCATCTCAATTCCCAACTCCTTCCATACTCAAATCCACTTCAATTCCCTTTGCACACTCCCTCAGGGGATCAAGTCGAGTGCACTTAAGCATTCTCTCAAGTTCCCAAAGCAAGGAAGAGTTGAATTGGATCAAAGCCATAAAGGGGAGCAAGTGGTGTTGGTCCATAAAAAGATATACTCAACCCTAAGGCTTGAAACTTTCAATTGGGCTTCATCTCCACTAGACGAAGCTACCTCATCAAGCTTGAGCATCGGTGATCACCTACGGTGAGGTATGGAATTTTTTGACCACTTAGCTTAGGAGGTGTTGGTCCTTTGTGAAAGAAATATTCATGGCATGTGAAATCCACCATTGGATAGGTTTATAATTGTGCTTAGATGGTGTGGGTACAATCTGTTCCAATCGCTCATCGAAGATCTCCCCTTAGATCATGGATGGTCTCCATTGATCCTTAGGGAAGAACTGGGAAAATCCTGGCCATCCATCCGTGTGTTTTGGATGGACGGCCGAGATTAAATGCACATTTTATAAATGATTTATCCTTTTAGAAACCATGGGATGATCCCTGGCCGTTCGATCCTTGATCAAATGGCAGGGATCAAATCACGTCCCACCGACGCACTGCCTTTGTGATGTGACATTTAAGTGATCCTCTCATGGCGCGATGCATCTAAAGCGCGCTGATCGCCGTCGTCACATATCGCGCTATGAACTAAAGGGATTTGTTTGGGATTTAATTAATTTTAATTAATCTTTGTACCTTCAAAAATTCTCATCTCTCTCAATAAAATTCAAAAAAATATAAGGTAAATTGTTGTGGAATGATAATTCAACCTAAAATATTTTAAAAATAATTTGAATGGATTTTAAATTATACTATTCTCTGATTTTGGATTTTAATGGAAATATTATTTAGCTAATTACTTTTTAATTAATCCTCTGATTATTCCCAAACTTCATAGGTATGTTTTAGGGGATGACCTCTACCTCCCATAATTTTATTTATATTTATTTAAGGCTTAATTGGGGGAATTGCAAATGTATTTACTATTTACTCCCTTAATGTTATTCAGGATAATTAAGGTTGGATTAGTGTTTTAATCCATTATTATGATTGATTAAGGTTAGATCCAGTGAATAGGAGGTCTATGGAATAATTTTGGGGTATTTCGCTTAATTTATACCCTAAAACCCATTTTTCTTTCCTTAATCCTCTCCTAATTAAGGGTTAATTCATTAATTATCTCCTTAATTAATTTCTAAAAATTATAAAACCTTCCAGAACTTAATTAATCTACTTTGGGTAGAAACTTAGGTGTTTAAGAGCCTAAGTTTAATTAAGAAAATCAAAACCCAATTCATATGTGTGAAGGGTTGTTTTAAAATTACTTAAGTTAAACCCCTTAGCTTAATTAACCATTAATCATGAGCCAAATTGCATTAGACCCATTTCTTCCTAGGTGCATTCCAAGTTTAAATTCCTTGTGAGTTATTTTTATGTCATCTCATTAGATCATAATTACTTGATTAACTATGCTAAGGTGGTGTATGTAAGGGTTAATCAACATGCTTAATTCATACCTTAACCTAATCAAAATCTAAAATGAATCTAATAATTTAAAAATTAAACAAAAATGTTAAACACATGTGAGAATGGATTAGGAACAACAAACTCAACTCACATTTTAAAGATTAAATAAAACTCAAAATCAAACAAAAATCACGCTAAATGAACTTTGGTTGACTTTAAGCTTTCTTATTTCATAAGATTGTCTTTAGGATTTAATTAAAGTGAATGTGTTTAGATGCTTTCATTGCTTTAATTCTTCCCCAACATGCTAAATATGTGTGTCATGTGGTTTCATGCATTCATACATTTCAAAATTCAAATTTAAAATGAAAATGTTTGCCTTATGTCAAATTTGCATATGTTAGCTAAAGTAGAAATATGAGTGGCTATTATCACTACTAAATTCAAATTATTTCAAAAATATATGAATAAATTATCAAAAATGAAAGTGTGCTACTTACATTTTAATTATAAACTTGCATGTGAGTAAGATATAAGGATGTGCTTAGTATAGGTTTTCTTTCTCTTCTCTTTTAGTATTGTTTTGAATAGGATTTAGTAAGATGTGTGGTTCATTTGAAAATGACCTAACACTTGCCTAATTCTATATTCTATGCATTCCTATACTATCACTTAAGAAGGGTACCTATGCTTGCACATATAAATTGCATAAATAAAATAAATCAACTAATACAAATTTTTGCATCCTTTCTTTTCTATTCATTTCTTTTGTACACATGTTTGCATTTAAGGAAAGTGGTATATTAGTTTGGACAACCCCAAGATTGCGAGGCTTTAAGTAGCCATAAGTAGATTTTATACCTTATACCTCTGGTTAACAATGGCGTTGTACATACTTGTGCCTTTCTTACTTTCATGTGTGCATGTGAAAATTGGATAAGAAATCCCTTTTCTACTTAATGAAAATCATGCATCATAAACTTTCAAATTTCCTTGAATGAATCAATTAGCATGCATCATTAAGTGTGTTAAATATTTTTATTTGTGTGTATAGATGTGCTTAGGATTCATTCATATACAAGTTATACATGTTGGGAAAGAAATGAAGTGATGCATGTTATGTGAATTTGGTTCATTTTATTTAATATTAAAATGTCTTTCTTTTTGAATAGGTTTGTTTAGAGTTCATCTAAACTTAGGATTAATTAAAACACTTAATCAAAACATTCACTAAACAAAACTAAAACATGAATCCATTTTAGAAATTACTTAGGTTAGGGAAGGAAAGAGAAGTTCTCTTCTCTTTCCCTCTCTTTTTAACTTAGTGATTAATTGTAAGATTCACTTGAAACTAATGAAAACACAATAAAATCAACCCAAAACTTCTAAACAACTTAAATAGAACCCTCTTCTAAGTTGAACATCCTTCATACTTAGAAAATTCTAACTTAAAGCCATAGCTAAACATACCACACAAACCTTTCAAAGCACATACATTAGGCTAAGTTACCACTTCTATCTTTAGGTTAGGACAGTGCATGGTTTGATGCTTACTTTTATTTTGTTATATATATTTTATACTAGATGTTAGGATGCATGCTCATAGAATGAATGGTAGGACGATCTTAGTCTAACCATTATTTTCTGTAAGGGATTATGCTTTAGTGGCACTATAATAAAAATATAAATGCTTTTTCTTGCAGGTGCTTATACCCCTAAGCGTAATCCAATAGGCTAGGTGGACTTAGTCACCCATGTGTGGGGTGATAAGTCCAATATACATGCTTGGTATTTGGTGGTTTGTTTAACTAACCTTTGTTTTACAGGAGTTAGCTAGATTTACTTTTTCTTTTCATCTAAATTTTTCAATTAGGATTTTAGAGTGATTATTATGGGGATTAAGATGAGCATTGGTCATAATATTTCATCTTATGTACCATGTGAAGCCTTTGGAGCATCCACCTTCCAACCATCCAAAAGAAAGAACCAAAGAAGAAAGAAGAAAAAAAGAATGAAGAAATAAAGCTTGAAGACCCCCATAATAATGAGTTCATCGCTTAATTATATTTAATTCATTTGTAATCTGGGTTGTATAAGGGTAGAGCTCAGATACCCAATTTGTTTTTTGGGCTTGTGTAGTGGTGCACGACCATAATCGGCCTCTTATTCTTTTGTGTTTAGCTTTATAAATTGATTGATGATTCATTTAGCTTGTGCATTAAGTGACATCCTTTTTCTAGTTTATTCCTTGCTTTATGTATGGTCTAGATGATGATTAGGCTCTTAGGAAAAAATAGAAATCTTCTACCAAATTTAACAATTCAAAACTAAAAATAAAAAACTCATAACATCACCTAAAGCATAGGCTAAAATCAAGATAAAAGAATTAGCAACCCCTTAGCCAGATGAGCATTTATTTTATAACATCATGCACAAATGCATCTTGTTTCACTCTTGATTAGAGAGCTTCCACCTTTGCTAGAGAAACTTGGCTTGACCTGTGAGAACCATGGTGAAAATACACCTCCTCCCTTCTCGTTGACTTTGGCCCATAATCTTATTTCTCATGCATTAGGCATATGAATCCTATTAGCCTGAGTTAAAAATGATTGTCCAAAAATGAAAATAAAATGAAATTTGAATTGCATTATATTTAGGTCATTTGAAGCATGCCTTTAACATGATATAGTCTCCTTAAGGAGTGAGTTTAAGGACTTAGTCTCTTTCTAAATAAATAACAGCCTAGGTATATTGCATAAAGCATATAACTTGTCTACATGAATTTAAAATCGTAGCAGGAGTTAGTTGGTGGCCACCCCGTGGTGATTGTATGTCCAAGCAGTCGAGTGGTTTGTCCTCTCTGATGGAGACAAATCAAAAACTCATTTTTGCCTTAAATTTAGGTTGTTCTTTTAGCTCTCACCAAAGCTCCCTAGATTTAGGTTCTGAGATTGCTTCTCCCCTTTTTTGTGGGCTCTAAGCATAAATCCTCATCTCTTAGGCATTTCCATAACCTTGTATTATGGAATTATACGCCTTAAATTTCTAATGATAAATTCAACTCAAATAAATTAAATCAATTTAAAAAATGTAAAGCCCAATCATAGGATAGTTTGAGATGCTTGCTAGGTTTCCTAGCATCGTGAGCATCTCCTACTTATTTCCATTTGGCTTCGATAATAAATCTCTCTTTGATCAATCCCATTTGATCTTAAAAAATGAACTAATCGATTAATAGTCCTTTTCCTATTAAAATCTTTAGAGACAATGATCATTTACCATAGTTAAGAGTTTTTTTAAGGAATCCTCATTCCTTAAGATGTAATTAACTATGGGGCTTACCCTTGTAGGGAACTTAACAAACCTAGTTTAAAATAAACCCTGCTTTAGTTTTTCATGTAAAGTAGGGGAAGAATCTTTGGTACACCTCGAAGATCCAACGTCCTTAGAAGTCCTTATTTTGGTGATTAGGTCTATTGTAGGGTGGTGAATTCTATCTTTTGAGATAGTACACCTCTCCTCAATGTCACCACCCTAATAAATACATCTCTGAATCTGCGTATCAAGGAAATTTTATATTCCTGCGTTCTTCTCTTTCATTTATTTCTTTCTTTCCACCTCAAAAAGGAAAGGAAGAAAATAGATGATGATGAAGATGACATCGTAGGGAATGTTAAAAATTTCCACCACAACAGGTAGTGCGCCAATCAGGAAAATCAATGAGTGTAGAAATTTGACTCCTCCTCTCTGGTGATATGAATTGAGGTATGGGCCTCCTTGGCTCTCTCCTATTGAATTTGCTTCCCCATGCTATGAGGGATAATAGATCTCAAATCAAATTTATCCCCAGACTTAGATCGTCCGTAGGCTCCACAAACCTGGCGTAGAACTGAACAGAGGCCGACATATGACCTCCTACTCTAATTAACTAGTGGTTGAAATTGAACTACTGGTGGAGATGAAGCAGAGATCCTCCTGGCATCCTCTCTGTCAGACCTAGAGAGAGGATGGAATGGGTTCGATGTAACCAACTGGGAAACCAAAATAGAAAACTCCTCAATAATTGACTGCCTGACTGCCTCCATCTCCCTAGCAATACAAGTATGGTACCACTTTATCATGCAATTCTTATTCCTCCTTTGGGTCTTGGTAGGGTGAGCAGAGTAAGAGATAGACCTAACCTCAAAAGTAGGGAAGACAATCCCTGGGATCAGGGGAGCCTTCCCCTTGGAAGGTGCTAGTGAGTGGATCCTAGCCTTAACTAGGGCAGCATGGGGAATCACGGGGCACATAGGCACTCATACTGACACTACTGCTATGGGAACTGCCATAGCCTTCCTCTTCAATGAGAGAATCTCAAAATCTGATGTCATGTCAACCTGAATGATTGGGTCCTGCCTGACCAATATGCTCCTATTAATAGTCATGAGGGGAGTGCCCTCACATGTAATCCGGGCCCCCTCAAAACCTCATCCAAAGTGAATGAGGTGGATGTAGTCAGAGTGGGGAAGGTTGTCCTGATCTAGGGCTAGATCTACCCATGGGGAAAGGTAAACACATATCTCTGTGTAACCATTACTATTAACTGAAACTGAAACTGACGTTGAACGAAAGTCTGCAATGTTGAAAATAAACTTGAATCAGATTCCTGTTGATTTTGAATTTTGGATTTAGAATTTGAACCCATACTCAACATCTTGAAAGTGTTAAGTCAGACTCAAATTATTTAAAATTTATTTTGGGATTTGATTGGAAAGAGGAATTTTTGGATGTAGAATCCACTTTCAACAAATTTGGATATGTTGAAAATGAGTTCAAATATTTTTGAAGAGACGCTTCCATAGGTTCATATTTGAATTTCAATTTTGATTTTGAAGACTCTTTGTTTAACAAATTTGGGTATGTTAAAATAAAGGGTCAATTTGATTTGATTTGATTTTTTTTTATTTGAGCTTTTTGGAATTTACTCACTTAGCAAAATTAAGTATGCTAGGTGAGGTGTTTGAAAATAATTTCTTCTTTTTCTTTGTTTGCTTTATTTTGTGAATCATTTATGATTTGAAAAATGAATTTCTCATTTAACAAATTTGGGTATGCTAAATGAGGAAATCCAAGTTTGTTTTATTTTTGAATTTTTTTTTTGAAAATATGATTCTTAGCAAATATGAGTATGCTAAGAAAATCCTAATGTGTTTCTTTTATTTTTAGAGATTTTGATTTTGAAAAATAGGATCCTTAGCAAATTTGGGTATGCTAAGGAAATCCTAATGTGTTTCTTTTGTTATGGATTTTGATTGAAATTGGAGACTTCACTTTAAAAGATGGTATGCTAAAATGAAGTTCTAATGTGTTTTTGAATTTATAAAATGGACACTTCACTTAGCAAATTTGAGTATGCAAAATGAAATTCCAAAAATGTGTTTCAAATTTTGTTTTAGATTTTGTTTTGAAAATGGAGACTTTACTTTAGCAAAAATGGTATGCCAAAATGAAGCTCTAATGTGTTTTGAAATTTTGTGAAATGGGCACTTCACTTAGCAAATTTGAGGATGCTAAATGAAATTCCAAAAAAATGTGTTTCAAATTTTGTTTTGAAAATGGAGACTTCACTTTAGCAAATGTGGTATGCCAAAATGAAGTTCCAATGTGTTTTAAAATTTTGTGAAATGGACACTTCACTTAGCAAATTTAAGTATGCTAAATGAAATTCCAAAAAATGTGTTTCAAATTTTTGTGTTGAAAAGGGAGACTTCACTTTAGCAAATGGGGTATGCTAGAATGAAGTTCCAAATGTGTTTTGAAAATTTTTAATTTTGTTGATTTTGAAAAGGGAGATTTCCATTTAACAAATTTGGGTATGTAAGATGAAAATCAATTATGTTTCATTCTTCAAAGATGTATTTTCATGTGTGATTATTGCTTTTTGGAAAAAGGAAATTTTAACCTAACCATACATGGAATATGTTAAGTGGGATTTCAAAATAGTGTCATTTTATTTGAAAATGAAATCTTCATCAATAAACTTGGGTATATTGAATAGAGATGTTCATATGCACTTTTTGAAAGTTTATTTTTGATTTTTATTAGGAATGAAACCTCAATTTAATAAATATGGGTATATTAAAAGGGGAGATTTCATATGTGCTTTTTGAAAATTTATTTTTGATTTTGATTGGACCATTAATAAATCCCAAGAAAATCAGGGGAGGTAGAAGTCATCCCACTAAATACACATGAGAAGTTTTAGATTAATTAATGAAATGATCAGAGGGTAATTAGCCTAATTACATTTCCAATAAAATCCAAATTCAGAAAATAACACTGTTCAAAATCCATCAAAACTAGTTTTATAATATTCTACATTCAATTATCTTTCTTATGCAATTTATTTCATATTTTTTATTTTTCTACACTTAGATATTAATATTTGAAGATTTTATGATTAATTAGGTAATTAATCACTTAATTAAATAGCTAATCTCATCGGTGCCACATGGAGGCTGTCGCATGGTGCGTGCTTTCCACGTGGCGTGATGGGAGAGGCTATTAAAGTTGTCACATTGTAGTGCCGCATCAGTGGTGGCACTATGCGCTTTCTTCTAGTTCATCCGATCAAGGATCATACGGTTGAGATCAAGCCTGCGGTTCTTAAGTGCTAAAATGACAGATCTATGTGTCTTAATCATGGTCGTCCATCCAAAATGCATGGATGGATAGCCCATGATCTATCCCTGATCTTCCCTACAGAAGATGGACATCATCCATCTTTTAGGGGAAGATCCGAGCTCAATTGAGCATAGATTGAATCCAAATTCAACCCACACCATCACCATGCAAGGGAGATTACATCTAATGGATAACTTCTCATGGGATGAGACTTCACTTCACAAAGGACCACACTATGGCTAATTTAAGCTCAGTTTAATGACATACCTCATCGAGGCTATCACGGGCACTCGATTCCCATAAAGTAGCTTCGTCTAGTGGAGACGAAGCCTTGTTGAAGTTTTGAGGCCTTGAGATTGAATGGATCTTACTATAGGCCAAGTCACCCTTCAATTGAGCATGATCTTGATCAAAAAAACTCTTCCCTTGCTCGGAGAACTTGTATGAAGCTTGGGGTGAGTTTGGTTTGATCCTCTGAGGGTGCTCGAAGGAGGAATTAGACTGGTTTTGAGTATTGGATGAGATGAAATTTGAGTGGGGCTCCCCTATTTTTAGTCCAAGAAAATCAAGAAATGGGAAATTCTAACTCGCTCTAGGAAGCTTGGGGACACTTAGAAATGGCTACTCTGGCTTCCCTAAGTTCAATCAAATTGGAGAGTGTTGAATTAAAATGAAATCAGGAGGAGTATATCTTCCCTTAAAGAAATCGGATGGTTGTGAGTGCTTGTGACACTTTGATCAAATTCACCGCATTGAGTGGGTTGTTTTTGGCTGTTTAGAAGGGCATGGCATTCAGTTTTGGCTAGAGAAGGAGTGGAGGAGCTTGCCATGTGAAAAATAAGGTGGTGGAAGGAATCTCATGTGCTCATTTCCATGGGGGTGGTCGATTTTGACCTTGGGTTGAGTTTGGCTAACCCAAACCCATTAGGTCATGTGCACCATGTCCATTTGTGACCATTTGGTCCACTATGAGGATGTCAATTATCCATGAAAAGGAATTGACCAAATTCCAATTGATTTTGATTTTGGGTTATCTTATGGCCTAGGGGTAAAATGGTCATTTGACCTAGATTTCAATTTGAATATGTTTATTATGATTGAAAAATGGGTTAGGCCGAGTTTTATTGAATTTGGAGTTGGTTTGATATGATTTGGCTCATGTTGACCCATTTAGGTCAAAATGGGTCAACTTAGGTCAAGTTGACTAATTGGTCAAATTGGGCCAAACCAAGGGTTGGGTCAAGTTGATATGACCATTTGAAATATGTCAGCATCATTGGTTTGGTTTAATTTGATTTAGATTTGAATTTGGTTCATTTGATTTCATTTATGTCAAATCGGTCAAGTTGACTAATTTGACCCATTTGACCTATTTGGGTTAGCTCATGGGTTGGTTTATGTTTAGTTGGTCATTTGAAATGGATTGGTATCTTTGTTTCCAATCAATTTGATTTAAATTTGAGTTTGACTCAATTTAACCTTTTAATTGGGTTCATGGTCAATAAGGCTAAGTTGGGTCTAGTTGACCAATTATGACTTTGGTCAAGTTCAACAATCATTTTGGAATGAACATGACCTATTGGTTTCAATTAATTTGGCTTAGATCAAGTTTTAACATATTTTGAATTTTCAGGTCAAGTTGAGTCAAGTTGGGTCAAGTGGCCAATTGGGCTAGGTTAGGCTTAAATGATGACTTGGTCAAGTTTAAACATTGGTCATGAATGAGTTTTGCTCAATGGTTTCAATCAATTTGGCCTATGGTGGATTTTGGCTATGTTGGGTTTCATTTTGGCTAAGTATTGACTTGACTTGGTTTGACCTAATTTGAGTGATTGATCATCTCATGATGATTATTGATCATGATGAGAGGCTTAGGTGGGCTTAGTTCAACCCAATTTGGGTAGGATTAGAATTTGGCTCATAAGGGATACTTTAGGTCACTTTGGGTTAAGTGAGCTTAAGTGGTCAAATGGCTTAATCAAAGCCTAATTTGAGTTTGATTGAACTCACATATGGACTTATGATTGAAATATAAATCCATTTGTAAGTGATTTGAAGTCAAATGGGTTTTGTTCCACTTGGCAATTTCAAGTTCAAAGGGTGAACATGATTTGACTTGGGTTTGATTTTTGAATTTAGTTTTGGTTTGGTGATTGAAGTTTATATTTATATTTGGATTCATCATTGTAGGATTGATTGAATCATGAAGAAATATCAAGAGTTTGGCTTGATTTGAATTGGATTTGGCTAAGTTCAAGAGTTTGACTTGAAATGCTTAGGTTGAATTTTGTTTGAATTTGGACTTGAGTTTTGAATTTATTTCTGGTTATTTAAATTTATATTTCATTTATATATGTGAATATAAATGAGAATATAAAAAGGTTATGAGAAAATTTCATGAATTTGAAGTGATTTGGATTTGATTTGAGCTAAGTCCATGAGAGGGAATCAAAGAACTTAGGAAAAGATTTTTAACTTGGAATTTGATTTTGAGATTAGTCTTGACTAATTTGAATTTATATTTCATTTATATATGTGAATATAAATGAGAATATAAATGGGTTATGAGAAAATTTCTTGAGTTTGAATTGATTTAGATTAGATTTGAGCTAAGTCCAAAAGAGGGAATCAAAGAACTAAGGAGATATTTTGAACTTGAAATTTCAATCATGAGCTTCAATCATTAGTTTCAATCATAAGTTTCAATCATGTGGAATTGATTTGGGTTTGGAGGAAATCAATTAAGTTGGAATTGATTTAAGCTTTGATGTTGATTTGATTTGGAGTTTGACTTGAAGGAAGGAAGTGAGGAATGTTTCAAGCTATAGGATAGGCAAATTTTCCTAACACCCCTAAGACATGACCTATTCCTATGGCTAACTCTTCTAAGTCTCTAGGGCTAGGTTGAGTATTCACCTAATCACTAGATGTGTCTTAAAACTAAGGATATCTTAAATTCTAAGAGAAGTCATATGTCTAAAATGGATGGGTTGAGAGCTTGTCCTAAAAATGAGGTCAACAAAGTGCGTCCAATAGGTGTGGTGTGACTGACAAGGAACACCTCATGTATTGGTGTTGACCAAAATGATCAACAACATCGAGCGATCACAAGCACTAACATAAATAATCTACTCCTAACCCAAGGTGTAGAAAGAATCCAGAGCTTAGTGCAATGTGACTCTACTCATGTTAAGGACATAAGAGACGGAAGGGGGAATCCACTAGGGATAGAGTATGTGAACCTTCCACTAGGGAAGCAGGTTCAAATCATCCACAAGGAGATGAGAAGTTTGGTTTAATTCTCACTGGGGAGAGAAATCCATCTGATTTAATTTGTTGTTTGTTTGATTGTGTTTGTGTTGACTCCACCGGGATAGAAAAGTGAACCCTCCACTAGGAAGGCAAGTTCAAGTCATCCACAAGGGAGGAAAGGTTATGAAATCCACTAAGGGATTAGAATTTTGGATCCGCTGGGGAGCTAAAAAAATTTGCATCTCACAGAGCAGAAGCAAAAGATTTTGATTTAGGTTGATTGATTATTTTGTGTTATTTGTTTTACACCATTGAGGGAGGAGGGTTGAATTTGTTTCAAATTTTTAGATTTTGGATTTCGAGATGGGCCCTATTGGTTTAGATGGATCGTACTGAGTAGGAGCCATGGAGGCCTAGACCTAACTTAGATTTACCGATCCAAAGGGGTAGTCTACTAACCACATGGTAGGACTAGCCAACCAAAGGGATTCCTTTCGATGTGCAGCAGCTATACTAGGAAAAAAGCGTAATAGACTTACTTCCTCCAAAGTAGGGACCAGTTGCTAGGGTGATCCATTAGTAAGGTAATGAATTGAACCCAACCTAGGTCTAACTATTGAGTGAATGCCTCTGGGGGACTTAGATTAACTCAAAGATAGTAAAAATTAATTTTATTTTTAATTTATTTATTTTGATGGATTCCATTGGTTTACAATAGATCACACTGAGAAGGAGCTTAAATTAGCCTAGACCTATCTCAGATTTACTGAACCAAAGGGAGTAGCTTCCCTACCAATGGGAGAGCTATCTGACTAAGAGAGTGCCTTTTGGTTTGAAATGATCAATTCAAGGGAAGAAAGCTCGGGGACTCACATCTTTCATTACAAAAGACCACTGGGGTAATCAGTTGCTTTGGGCAATAAATCGATCTTGACCTAGGGCTGCCCGTCAGTTTGTGACAGTCAAGCTAGAAAGAATGTGTCATAGTCTTACATCTTCCAAAGTGGAATGACTCCCGGGGTAACTTGCTTGTGGCAAAAATTGAACGACAGACAGTGAACTGACAGATTGAGTAGCAAAGATTTATCTCAATTCAAGTAGTCAGGCAATTCCTATAGGGAGTTCTGCTGGCATTGCCCTAAAAATAGGATGTCTACTTGGGAAAAAGGGGCCCTTTGGGGGCTTGAATTCCTAATCCACAAGCAAATATTTTATTTATTTCTTTAGTTTATTTTAACATGGACCCTGTTGGTTTGCGAGTGATCAAACTAAAAAAGATCTTATATCAGCCTTGACCTATCTCAGATTTACTGAACCAAGGGAGAATCTATGCATCCGCTGAACAAATTCTACAATCACAGGGGTGTCTACTAGGAAAGGGGGACTGTCCAATCCAAGAGTAACCTGGGTAGTGTCTAAATGGGGTTGCAAATGATGTGATCTAAATAGAATGCCCACAGGGAGAGGTGATCCAAAACCCTGGAGAAGATGGTATGGTTAATCATATATCAAATACGTATTTGGTGACCAACTCAAGGAGAAAGCACGGGGACTCACATCTATCAAGAGTGGTGTATCCACCGAGTGAGTCATTGTCAGCATAGCAAACATCAACCAACCTAAGGTGTCTATCGATTTACAATAATCAGTATAGGAAGAAAGCTCGAGGACTCACATCCTTCTATAGCAGAACTGATTGCTAGGATAGTCTGTCTTTGGCTCGACAAGTGCCATCCGACCTAGGGAGACTACTGAGCCAATGTCATTGGAAGACTTATATCGACTCAAATGTAGTCAAGAGGAAAGATGCCTCTATGGGACTTATCCTAAACCTCAAATTTACTAGGCCCAGTTAGAGTATGATGATTAGTTCAAGAAGAAAGCTTGGGGACTCACATCCTCTTAAACAAAATCAACATGAGGTAGCTTACTGGCTGGGTGGTGAAGCCTACCAGACTAACAAGGTGCTCGTTGGTTTGCAATTGTCAAGTTAGGAAGAAAGCACAGGGACTCACATCTTCCAAACAAGTGACCACTGGGGTGACATACTAGCTAGGTAGCATGTAGACCTAATCTAGAGCAGCTAATGAGTGAGTTCCATAGAGGGCTTGTTGCCATATCAAAAATAGCTCGAGATAAAAGATATGTGTTTGTGCTTGTGCTCGTGTTAAAGGGAATATGATCGCTTAGGTTCTCTTACACCTACCTTAAACACGTTGGGGATTTTATGAAATGGTGCCACAGATGGAAACCGGGATTACCTAATAGAAAGGATGTCACTTGTGTTCTCTTATACCTAACTTAGTTGTGCTAATTGAAATAAGATGCCTCTTGGGTTCTCTCACACTTATTCTAATAGCGTCGGGAGATTGTGTTTGATTGGGTTTATGTTGTGAAAGAGAGATAGGATGCATTGGGGACTCTTACACCTACCCTAAACACGTCATGGAGGATTCGTAAGATAAGAAAACAATGCTTCAAAAGAAAAGAAGATTTTGATGAAATGGAATCAAATTTTTGTTCTTTTATTGATAATTGTTTTCAAACATTATGGGTAATATTTCTTCAAATAATGCCCATTAATTGGAAGCATCAGGTGTTCCCCTTTATAATTAATGAGCTGATAAGATCCTCCTTGCCATGCCTTCTCTATGACATAGGGGCCTTTCCAAGTGGGTTCAAACTTACCTCCCATCTTTCGACAGGAAATAATTGGTCTCCTTAGGACTAATAAAAGTTTTTCTACTTGGAAAGACCTAGGGCGAACTAGCTTGTTGTGAGCTGGAATCATTTTGGCCTTGTAGAACTCGAGGTTCTGGCATGCCCATGGACGACTCTCCTCCAAACCTTCAAGCTCTTATAACCATAACTTTGCATTCTTCTCTGTAGTGACCTTGTTACCCAATGCTATCCTTAGTGAAGGGAGTTGAACTTCTAAAGGTAGGATGGCTTTGGACCCATACACTAGAAAATGGGATAGGAGTTAGAGTTGATATGTGGTGCGGTAGGCCCACTGCTTTCTCATTCGCATGTTGTCATCAAGAGTCTTCTTTAGTATTTGGATGAGAGTTTTATTGAATGCTTCTGCTAAGCCATTTACTCTGGGGTAATAGATGGTGGAGTATCTTCAATCTATATCATATCTTCTGTGAAGCCGTTGATCTTAGTGCTTTTGAATGTAGTTTCATTATCGGATATAATTCATCGAAGCACCCCAAACATATATATGATATGGTTCCTGAAAAACTGAAGCACATGCTGAGTTGTCAGCTCTCTAAGTGGGATTGCCTTCGCCCATTTGGAGTCGGTGGCAACTAAGATGAATCGATGACCCTTGAAAGAAGGAGGATCGATAGGACCCACAATGTCGGTACCCCAACACTCGAATGGCCATGAGGCTAGTGTAGGGTGTAGAATATTGGTTGGTTGATGTAGGACCACATCGTGTACCTGACACTGATAGCATCTCCTAGCTACATCCATGCAGTCTGTAATCATCGAAGCCTAGTAGTATCCTAGTCTCTTGATCTTCGTCTTCATCTTCGGACTGGATTGATGTGCTTTGCATAGACCTAAATGTACCTTGGTTACAATGCCATGGGCTTCATGTTTGTCTAAATAATGTAATCATATTTGATCAAAGGATCATCGGTACAGAGTGCCAACAACGAGAGCATAGGAGAGAGCGCTCTGTTTCACATGATGGGCTTGTGATTTTTCTTGAGGTAGTTTGCCGGTGTTCAAATAGTCTATGAATGGTTGCCTCCAATCTAGCTCCTTGTCCTTATAGGCAATGACAACCTCCCCTTTAAGAGAAAGTCTCTTGATGAGTTCAACATCAATAAGGGACATGACTTGTCTATTTTGGACCCTTATTGAAATGGACTCATCTTTTGACATGCCAATTCTTTGGCAAGTTTTAAATCTGCCTCCATTCTCTACTCGGGGAACCTTATAGATGGTGACTTGAGGGGAAACTTCATGGTATACTCATGGTAGTAATGCTTGGGTTTGGGAACCTTGTAGGATCCGGTGATCTGGTTAATGACCAACTGAGAATTCCCATAGATGTTGATGCTCTTGACACAAACTGTAATGGCCAACTCTAGACTGGTAGTCAAAGCCTCACACTCAACTTTGTTGTTGGTGCATGGATTGGAAAGATAGTCTGAGAATCTCATCACATCATAATCTGGAGTTAGGAGAACTATTCCTACCCCTGCCTTTCTTGGAAGAGTAGATCATGGTGCTTCACCCTTTATGAAAAGAAGCTGCACCATCAAAATACATCTCACATCGTTGTTGGTGCAGGGATTGGAAAGATAGTCTGAAAATCTCATCACATCGCAATCTGGAGTTAGGAGAACTATTCTTACCCCTGCCTTTCTAGGAAGAGTAGATCATAGTGCTTCAACCTTTATGAAGAGAAGCTGCACCATCAAAATACATCTCACATCGGTGATTGTCAATCTCCCCTAAGTTCATGATTTGTTCATCAGGGAGATCGTCACTAAGTGGAGAATCAACAAGAAGTGGGTGTGCTGCTAAGAAATCAATAGGAAGTGGGTGTGATACTAAGAAATCAGCAAGATGTGGGTGAGCTTTTATCGCACAGAGGGGTACGAATTTGATATCAAACTGCAAGAGAATCATGGACCATCATGCCAAACGTCCGGATAGCGTTGGTCATGTCATAAGATACTGCAGTGGATTGGTTATGGAAATAAAGTTCACCTTTTGAGAAAGCATATAGTGTCGTAACTTTTGGGAGGCAAAGATCAAAGCTAGGCAATGTTTCTCAAAAGGTGGATAGTTTGCTTCAGCAAGAATCAGACAATGGGTGAGGTAGAAGGGAGCACTCTCTTTCCCTTCATCATTGGGCCAACTAAGCATCCAGAGAGTCATCCAATGCAATAATGTAAAGGATGAGTGGCCTGCTTGGGATAGGGGTTGCTAGAACTGGCGGCTTCACCGAATACTACTTGATATCTTGAAAGGCATGCTGACACTTATCATCCCACTTGAACTTGGCATCCTTTTTAACAAGTGTTGAGAATGGCTTGCATTTTCCCGATAAATTGGAAATAAAGCATCTTAGATATGCCAACCATCTTTGGAAAGATCTGAGTTGAGTTAAACTCTTAGGAGGTGGCATTTCTAAGATAGCTTTGATCTTTTCTGGATCTATTTCTATTCCCCAGTGTCAGACAACAAACCCAAGCAATTTTCTCAAAGCTACTCTGAATGCACACTTCGGGGGATTCATTTTGAGGTTATATTGTCTTAACCGTTCGATAATTACTCTTAAGTCAAAGAGATGGTCTTTCTTTTCTCTGCTTTTGACTACTAGATCATCGACATAACACTCAATGTAGTGATAGATGAGTTCATTGAAGATCTGAGTCATGGCCCATTTGTATGTAGCATCAACATTTTTAAGGCCGAAAGGCATGACCCTATAACAATTGATTTCTATTGGGGTTCGAAAAGCAGTATTTCTTTCATCCTTGGGGACCATCTTGATTTGGTTATAGCCAGATGACCCATCCATGAATGAGAAAATTGCATGAGATGAGGTGATGTTCACCATTAATTCTAGTATAGGAAGAGGAAACTCATCCTTAGGACATGCCTTATTTAAGTCCCTGAAATCGACACATATGCAAATCTGGAAATTCTTCTTCTTAACTAGGATGACACTGGCTAACCAGGTAGGGTATTTTTCTTCTCTGATGAAACCAGCATCGATCAATTTCTTGACTTCAGAAATAGACTATTGTTTGATTTCTAATCGCATGCATCTAGGAGCTTGCTTGATAGAGTTAATGCTAAGATTTATTGCTAGTTTGTGGACTGCTATGTTAGGAGATAATCCAGGCATCTCTTTAGAACTCCATGCAAACCAGTCCTTAAACTCAGTCAATAGCCTAACTAAGTCATTGGTTTCTTTTTCATTCAGTAACGAACTGTTGTATGTCAGGCGTGGATTTTCTTTTATCCCGAGGTTGATTTCGTTAAGCTTGTCAATTATTGAATGAATCTCCTCTTCAAATTCTAGCAGTGCATCTTTGATTTGGAGATCATCTGAGATTTTTAAACACACTTCCTCATAAGAGTTGATTTGGTATGAAAAGAACCTATCATACTCCATATGGTTGCTGATAATTAAGCAGTAATCATCATCATCGACTGGATCCATTATACCAAATCCTAGTCCTGATCTTGATCGTGCATCCCTGTTTGTGTTGTTCCATAGCTTTTCGAAGTACTCTAACCTAGTCTTAGACCATGAATAAAAAATCAAACCCTTCTTTGCAAGATTAATAACACAACGAGAGTACCAATTAAAAGGTAATTCCATTAATTCTTTATATGAATTCTCCTCAAGTTCTACATCAACTTCAGGACTTGAGGAGGATGATCCCAAAAAGAATCTCTTGACTTTTATATCCTGGAAGACTTAGGGGCTTCCTTAACTACTAAATCTTCAACTTTTTGAGATGAAAGTGAGGTTAGAGCTAAGGTTCCTGCGATAGTTTACATATATGATTTGAATACTTTGCTTTATCGGAGGCGGTCTTCATCAGCGCTCGAGTCCACCTCAATGAAACTTCGAGAGGGGTTGGTTTGCTAATTACATTAGACTTATCCTCCGAGCTGAATTCCAAGTCTATGTGAATAGTAGGGGTACTCTTATGAATTGGAACATAGCCCTTATTGGTGACCAACCACCTCACCTCTGCCTCCTCTCTCACTCTGGTGGAGGTCAAGTCATCCTACCCACATGTCCATATATAGAATGAAGTGTGGGTGGAATGTGATATGCGGCTCTATTTCTTCTTCAATTTTCCTTTCTTGTTCACTTGGATTTTCATTTTTCTTTTCTCTTTCTTTTACTTTTTTTTTGAATTTGAGTTTTGTCTAAGTTCACGAGAAAGAGTGTTTTGAGGAAGATAGTAGGTCGCATCCTCATATATCCCAACATCTCTCTCTAATTGAAAATATCTTTTCATCTCCTTTGACACAGTACTCAATCTCATCCTTCCTAAACTTGATGCACTGATGGAGGGAGGATGGAATCATTTTTTTCTGGTATATCCAAGGCCTACCGAGGAAAGTGGTGAATGAAGTATTCAAATAAATGATATAAAACTTGGCTTCAGTCTTCCAGTCACCTCTCTCCAAAGGTAACACTTGGAACCTAAAGCCCGCTCGCCTTGTTCATTGAATCCTCTCAACATCATCTGATTTCCTCGGAGTTTGGAGATGTCGATCCTCAAATAGACAAGGGTCTTTAGACTCATAATGTTCATTGATGCACCTAGATCAATGAGAACTCTGGCAAGTCTGAATCTTTCCATGTACACTATAATATAGAGAGAATGATTGTGCTCCATGTCCCCTAGAAGAAGGTCTTCATTTGTAAAAGTGATCTCCTTAGCTTCTCTGGAATAATGTGCCTCCTCAATAGCAGGCAGTTGAGCTAAACATATCTCAGGATCAAGGAGAGCCTTGATTAGTGATTCCCTCACCTCTTTGGATAAGATAAGGTCATCGTATATGCTTAGTTTAGATGACAACTTCCTTAGGTGAGAGAAGACGTTGTAGTCCACTTTGGGTTGATCCACCACAAGCATATCTAAGGGTGGAGCACCCTATGGAGGGGCTTCTCAATCCTCTGAACCAATGACTATTTCCCTCTATCTTGAGATGCTGCCCTAGGAGGTAGAACCCCTCTGAGAGGTTGACTTGATGATCTCTTGTAGGGTAAAAGATTCTACATGTTCACTATCTCTATGGGACCCTAAGAATAGGATGATTCCAAGTCAATCTTAAGAGGTGAAAATATTCAGATGAAAATCCAACTCAGATCGAAGAAAGATCAATTGTTATATTGTTTAGACTTGAAGAGTTATTAGGAATAGATTGAACCCATGAAGTGATACAAATATAATTCAAGCTAGCTTTATTCTTTAATTTCTTGGATTTTAATAAGAATAGAAATCAAGTAAAGTAAGAGGGGTGAGGATTTGATGCCCTCATCGTCAAGATGTCTACTATAAGAAGAACTAAAAGTAGTGGTAGTGTGATGTGGTCTAATTGGGGGCGGTTGGACTCGGTGTGGTTTTTGCTAGGCTATCCAGGCACATGCTATTTTGAGCTCCCCTTTGCTGAGTTGGTTCTGCGCAAACCTTCCTTGATGTTGGATGCTTGGTGACGAGGAAATTCTTGATCTTGATACAATTTTTTTTAGAGGTTTTGGATAAGGAGATATCCCAACCTTCTTTTGGTTTTATAAGGATGTAAGTATCCCCAAGGATTACCTAATAATATTGGATGGTTGTTCCATAAAGGTATTGGGATGACTATAGATGTGATATTTCATATTCAAGTCACTTAAATGTGAAGCAATCTTCCAAACATGACCTAGCATATGGTGGTAGGGCAAAGTTAGGATCATGGTTTTGCCCACCAGTCTCTAGGTTAGTGCGAAAATCGGCTTCTTTAGAGATTCTTAAAGATCTTCCACGATTACCTCCCTCTTAAATGAATAAGGCTTATTAAGTTTATCCAAAGAGTAGGTGGACCATAGCATGGCGGTATGTGTGCTGATGATGATGGTGAGAGAAGCGGTGTAGGCCATGGAGGTTCTATGGCGGGTAGTTCGGTGGTGGTAGAAGGTGGAAGAGAGGCGATTGTGGAGCAGAGTCTCTCCGCTCTCGGTGTTTCCCTTATCCACTGCTATCACTACCCCGAGTTTTTTCTCATATACCTTCTATAACTTTGGCTTTGTTGGTAGATCTGGAGAAGGCAATTGTTTGGCTTATCCTTGCAAGCTAGCTGCCTTGCTGATTAATTTCTCAAAGGTTTTGATGGTGAAACCTTTGAGCATGAAGGTGACCGGGCCATGGATATTCTTAAGGAGAATCTCAATGGCATGCTATTCAGATAGTTGTGGTTCATATTTCATACTCAAATTATGCCATCGAGAATGTAATCAATGAGAGAGACTCACGTTTTTTGAGCCACTGAGAGATGCAGTGACCCTTTCTTTGAGCTCAAAAACCTCTTGATAAAGAGTTGCTCCAACTCAGCAAAAGTCTTCACTGAACTATTGGGAAATTTGGCATGCCAGTTAAATTTTATACTCGCTAAGCTACTGACAAAGAGGCAGAATAGTAAAGCATTACTACCACCGTTGTTGCAATAATTGGCCCTGAAATGTGCAATGTGCTTCCCCGGGTTCCCACTGCCATCAAAACTCTTGAAAGAAGGTGGCATGAAACTCTTAGGATATTGGATTTCATCAAATTCCTCCGGGTAAGGTCTACCCTTTGGGCGATGATCCTCCTCGGGCTTGAGCCAACGCTTCTTTCACCTGCTGCTCAACCATGATCTTGATATCTTTTTCTTGTATGTAGGTACTATCCACTACCTTCGAATACATGTTGGTGCTACCTTGCTCTACAGGAGGTAAAGTCTTGGCTAGGTCCAAGACATGCACCAACTCAGTTATGGTCTTATAGTAGGATGTTGTGGGCTTAGTACGTGCTTATAGCTAAGATCTTGAGCCTCTTCTCCATCATCTATTTTTCATCTTCTTTATCTATTGAAGGAGGTGTTGGGTCAAGTGGCGTGTCTTCCTTCTCACCTTCCATGTCTATGCTCTAGGAGGGATCCTTTGGTGTCTACCATGCAAACCCTACTGAGTCTCCCAACAAATCATCTTTGTTGGGATCAAGCTAATCTTCTTCTCATCATTCATATCCTCCATTTCTTCTTCCATAAAATAATGGGCTAGAGAATGATCATCGAGCGGCACAAATGACTTTTGGGGTGGTGGGATCACTATCATATGCTTGTGAGGCACCCCTCCCTGTGAGAGTTAATCACCTGAGGCTATACTCAGAGATATGCTCATCCTTGTATGGGGTGACACTCCCATCATCATAGGTGGTTGTCACCTTCTCCCTCGGCAACTACTACAATCATCTCTATGTCCTGTTGTGGTGGTGGTAGTGAAGGGATGACCACTATGATTTGAGGTCACTCCTTCTTCCATACCTGGGTGAAGGTTGAGTGGAGAGCTTGGCGGTGTAGATAGGATGGGATCTCTTCTGGGATCACCAGCAGGGGTCCTCTCTCTCTCTCGATGACCTTCATGGTGGAGATCTGGAACATGGATCTGATGGTGAGATGGAGGTAGAGCGGTGTGGTGGAGACCGACTCTCTCTGAATAGGCTCTCCTATGATGGGTAGTCCCATAAGCAAGAATATCGGTATGATCGTGGAGCTCGATTGGGAAAATGTGAAGAGCATTGGTATTACCCTCTCCCGGCTAGTGATATGAATTGAGGTATGGGCTCCATGGCCCTCTCCTGTTGAATATGCTTCCCCACACTGCTGGGGATAAAAAATCTCAAATCAAACTGAGCCTCAGATCATAGGCTCACCAACTAGCATCGGAGGAGGCGGCATATGACCTCATACTGATTGGCCGGTGCCGCTAGTGGTGGAGGTGAGAGATCCTCAGCATCTCTGTTAGACCCAAAGAAAGGATGGAATGGGTTCATTGTAACTAGCAGGGAAATCAAAGTGGGCAACTCCTCAACAACCAACTGTGTGGCTACCTCCATCTCCCTAGTAATACGAGTGTGGTACCACTTTATCATGTTGTTCTTATTCTCCGGTCTTGGTGAGCAGTAGAGTAGACCCAACCAAAAGTAGGGAGACAATCTCGGATCAGGAGCCTTCCCTTGGAAGGTGTTAATGAGTGGGTGTTAGCCCTTTAGGGCAGCATGAGGACAGCTGACCTTCCTCTTCATCAGGAGATCTCAGAATCTATGGCATGTCACGAATATGGCTCGCCCGACCATGCTCTATAAGTGATGAGGGACTCACATGTAAGGGCCCCTTAAAACCTCATCCAAAGTGAATGAGATGGGTGTAGTCAGAGTGGGGAAGGTTGGCCTGATCTAGGGCCAGATCCATCCCATGGGGAAAGGTAAACACATATCTCTTGCCATTTCAAGCGAAACTAAAATTGAGCGAACTAAAAGCGATGCGAATGAGTAATGTTGAAAATAAACTTGAATCATTCTTTGATTTTTTAAATTTGAATTTAGAATTTGAACCCATACTCAACATCTTGAAAGTGTTAAGTTAGGCTCAAATGATTTAGAATAGATTTTGAGATTTGATTGGAAGAGGAATTTTTTGGATGCAGAATCCACTTTCAATAAATTTGAATATGTTGAAAATGAGTTCAAATATTTTTAAAGACATGCTTTTATAGGTTCATATTTGAATTTTGATTTTGATTTTGAAGACCCTTTATTTAACAAATTTGGGTATGTTAAAATAAAGGGTCAATTTGATTTGATTTTTTTTTTGAGTTGAGATTTTTGGAATTTACTCACTTAGCAAATTTAAGTATGCTAGGTGAGGTGTTTGAAAACAATTTCTTCTTTTTCTTTGTTTGCTTATTTTGTGAATCATTTGTTATTTGAAAAATGGAGTTCTCATTTAGCAAATTTGGGTATGCTAAAAGGAAATCAAGTGTGTTTTATTTTGAAATTTTTTGAAAATAGGATTCTTAGCAAATTTGGGTATGCTAAGAAAATCCTAATGTGTTTCTTTTGTTTTAGAGATTTTGATTTTGAAAAATAGGATCCTTAGCAAATTTGGGTATGCTAAGGAAATCCTAATGTGTTTCTTTTATTTTGGATTTTGATTGAAAATGGAGACTTCACTTTAGAAAATATGGTATGCTAAAATGAAGTTTCAATGTGATTTTAAATTTTGTGAAATGAACACTATACTTAGCAAATTTGAGTATGCTAAATGAAATTCAAAAAATGTGTTTCAAATTTTATTTTGGATTTTGTTTTGAAAATGGAGACTTCACTTTATCAAATATGGTATGCCAAAATGAAGCTCCAATGTGTTTTAAATTTTTTTGAAATGGACACTTCACTTAGCAAATTTGAGTATGCTAAATGAAATTCCAAAAAAATGTGTTTCAAATTTTATTTTGGATTTTGTTTTGAAAATGGAGACTTCACTTTAGCAAATGTGGTATGCCAAAATGAAGCTCCAATGTGTTTTGAAATTTTGTGAAGTGGACACTTCACTTAGCAAATTTGAGTATGCTAAATGAAATTCCGAAAAATGTCTTTCAAATTTTTGTGTTGAAAAGAAAGACTTCACGTTAGCAAATGGGTTATGCTAGAATGAAGTTCCAAATGTGTTTTAAAAAATTTTATTTGGATTTTGAAAAGGGAGATTTCCATTTAACAAATTTGGGCATGTAAGATGAAAATCAATTATGTTTTTTTTCAAAGATGTATTTTTGTGTGTGATTATTACTTTTTGAAAAAAGGAAATTCCAACCTAACCATACATGGAATATGTTAAGTGGGATTTCAAAATAGTGTCATTTTATTTGGAAATGAAATCTTCATTCAATAAACTTGGGTATATTGAATGGAGATGTTCATATGTGTTTTTTAAAGTTTATTTTTGATTTCGATTGGGAATGAAACCTCCATTCAATAAATATTGGTATATTGAATGGGGAGGTTTCATATGTGCTTTTTAAAAATTTATTTTAGATTTTAATTGGAAATGAACCCTCCATTCAATAATGTGGGTATATTGAATGGAGAGGTTTCATATGTACTTTTTTTTGAAAAGGTGAAAATTCTAGCCTAACACATGAAATGTATTATGTAGAATTTTAAAGTTATGATTTTTCCTTGAAGATGTAACATCCATCCAACACATTTGGATGTGTTGAATAATTATTTTTGAAAATGAAGTCTTCATCAAAATGAATTGAGTGAAGAAGCTCATTTGTGCTTTTAGAAAATTATGAGTGTTGGTTTTATTCTTGAAATATTTCTCCATGTAACAATTATGGAAAATTGTTAGATGGAGTAAAAATATTTTATTCAGTGTATTTTGAAAAATGTGCTTTTGAAAAGCAAGACTTTTATGAAGGATTTATTTTATCTTTATTTTTAGATTGAACCTTTTCTTACCATAAAGATGGTAAGGAGGAAGTCTTTGATCATTTTCTTTTTATTCAATTTTTATTTTCACCCATTGGAGAACTAACAGAGGTTTTAAGACCAACACGGAGTGAGGTCCTAAAACCTAAAGATGTTTTCTAGCTTTACTTAAGGATGAAATCAGCCAAGTGCCAAGGGAAAGAAAGATAGTCTTGGATTTACACAAAAGTATATACCCACTATCGATACTTGGAGACAATGATCATTTACCAAAGATAGAGAGAGGAACCATCCCCATCGTAGTCGCCAGAAAAATATGTGGTGAAAATTATTTTATATCTTCTTGCCTTCATCTATCCCCTTCCCTTTCATAAAAAGAAGGATAAATGATAATAGAAATATATAAAATATGCCTTATAAGGATGCCACGTAGATTCGTAGATGTTCTTATTAGGGTGATCAGATATGACATTGAGGAGAGGTGTACTGTCTCGAAAGATAAAAGTCACCATCATACAATGGACCTAATCACCTCAATAAGGACTCCTAAGGACTATGGGTCTTGAAATGTACCAGAGATTCTTCCCCTACTTTACGTAAAAAAGTAAAGTAGGGTTTATTTTAAACCAGGTTTGTTAAGTTCCCATAGTTAATTATATCCTAAGGAACAAGATTCCTTAGGAATACTCTCGATTAAGGTAAATGATCGTTATCTTTAAAGATTTCAAAAAGGTAGGACTATCAATCGATTGGTTTATTTTTAGAAAGTCATGTGGGATTGATCAAGAGGAGGAACTTCTTATCAAAGCCAAATGAAAATAAGTAGGGGATGTTTAAGATACTATGAATCCTAATAAGCATCATAAACTACCCTATGGTTGGGCTTTACATTTTTGAAATTGAATTAATATGTTTGAGTTGAATTTTTATTAGAATGCTAGGGCTTATGATTCCATGACACAAGATCATGAAAATGCCTAAGAGGTGAGGATTTATGATCGTAGCCCATAAAGGGAAGTAGCAACCTCTGAACCTAAATCTAGGGAGCTTTGGCGAGGGCCAAAAGCATGACCTAAATCAAAGGCAAAATGGGTATTGGTTTACCTCCACAAGAAAGGATAAATCACCCATTTGGACTTACAACGCTGAGGTGGCCCAACTAACTCCTCCTATGGTTTTAAAATATGTAGGCAAGTCATATGTTTATGCAAGATAGCAATGTTCTTATTTATTTAGAAAGAGACTTAGTCCTTAAACACACTCCTTAAAGAGACTAGGTCATGTAGGGCATAAATTCATTACTTAAATCTAATGCAAAATTTTCATATGTTTTATTTTCATTTGGACAATCATTTGACTCAAGCTACAAGATTCTTTATGCCTAATGCATGAGAAATTATATTATGAGCCAAAATCAACAAGATAAGGAGGTGTGTTTCCATCATGTCTCTCAAAGTTCAAGCCAAGTTCTCTGGAAAAGGTGGAAACCCTCCAATCAATATGCTTTTATTCATGATGTTAAAAAAGAAAGTGCACATCCATCTAAGGGATTATTAACTCTTTTATCTTGATTTTAACTTAGGATTTAGATGAGGTTATGAGTTGTTTACTTTTAATTTTGAGTTAATTAATTTAGTATTAGATTTTTTTTCTAAGAGCATAATCGTCATCCAAGTCATACATCAAGCAAGGAAGAAAATAGAAAAAGGATGACATTTCTCATACACAAGTTAAACAAAATATCAAATATTTTATAAAGCTAACTATTGGTTGAAAAATTTTGTATAAGAGTCACCTTTCAAATATGTGGTGAGAAAAGAAAGAGGAGACCTATATAAATTTGTCTTTTTAGGATGCCACACAGATCCGTAGATATACTTATTCAGGTGATCGAGTACGTCATCAAAGAATAGTGTAATATCTCGAAAGATAGAAGTCACTACCCTTTAGTTGACCTAATCACCTCAATAAGGACTCCTAAGAAAGTTGGGTCTTCAAAGTGTACCAGAGATTCTTCCCATACTTTACATGGAAAAGTAAAGCAAGATTTATTTTAAACGGGTTCGTTACATTCTAAGGAATGGGGATTCCTTAGAAAAACTCTCAATTAAGGAAAATGATCATTGTCTCTAAAGATTTCAATAGGAAAGAACTATCAATATATTGGTTTATTTTTGAAGATCAAATGGCATTGATCAATGAGGAATTTATTATCGAAGCCAAAATTGGAATAAGTAGGATATGCTCACAATGCTATGAAACCTAGCGAGCATCTCAAACTATCCTATGATTGGGCCTTACATTTTTGAAATTGATTTAGTTTGTTTGAGTTGAATTTTTTATTAGAAATTTAGGACTTATGATTCCTTAACATAAGATTAAAGAAATGTCTAAGAGGTGAAGAATTATGCTTAAGGCCCATAAAAGGGAAAAGTAATCTTAGAACCTAAATCTTGGGAGCTTTGGTGAGGGCCGAAAGCCTAATCTAAATCTAAGGCAAAAAAATGGGTAATTGGGTTGCCTCCACAAGAGAGGATAAACCACCCGGCTGCTTGGACTTACAACCACCTAGGGGTGGCTGCCAACTAACTCTTCCTATAATTTTATACACATGTAGGCAAATCTTTATGCTTATGCAAGATAGCTAGGCTATTTTTATTTAGAAAGAGACTAAGTCCTTAAACTCACTCTCTAAAGAGACTAGATCATGTAAAGGTATGCTTTAAATGACCTAAATCTAATGCAATTCAAATTTTATTTTATTTTTATTTTTGGATAATTATTTTGACTCGAGCTAATAGCAATCATATGCCAAATGCATGAGAAATGACATTATGGGTCAAAATCAATGAGAAGGGAGGCAGTGAGTTTCCACCATGGCTCTCACAGGTCAAGCCAAGTTTTTTTGGCAAAGATAGAAGCCCTCCAATCAAGAGAAATAAGATGCAGTTGTGCATGATATTATAAAAGAAATGCTCATCCAGCTAAAGGGTTGCTAAATCTTTTATCTTGATTTTAAACCAAGCTTTAGGTGAGGTTATGAATTATTTATTTTTAATTTGAGTTGTTAAGTTATGTAAAAGTTTTATTTTTTTTTTCCTAAAGAGCCTAATCCACATCCAGGCCATACATAAAGCAAGAAAGAAACTAGAAAAAGCATGCCACTTAATGCACAAGCTAAACAAATCATCAATCAATTTATAAAGCTAAGTGCAAAAAGAATAAAAGGTCGTTGTGGTCGGGCACCACCACACAAACCTAAAAAATATCAAATTGGGTAGCTAAGCTCTACCCTTATACAACCCGGTTTACAAATGAATTAAATTATAATTAAGTAAAGGAATTCATTGTTATGGGGGTCTTCAAGCTTTCTTTCTTCTTTCTTCTTTTCTTCTTTCATCTTCTTTTCTTCTTTCTTCTTTTGGTTCTTTCTTTTGGATCCTTCTTTTGGATGGTTGGAAGGTAGATGCTCCAAGGCTTCACATGGTGCATAAGATAGGATTTTATGACCAATGTTCATCCTAATCCCTATAAAAATCATTCCAAAATCCTAATTGCATAAATTTACATGAAAAGGAAAAGGTAAATCTAGCTAACACTTGCAAAATAAAGGTTAGCTAAAATAAACCACACAAATTTGATGCATGTATATTGGACTTATCACCCCACACATGGGTGACTAAGTCCACTTAGCCTATGGATTATGCTTAGGAGTGTAAAGCACCTGCAAGCAAAAGCATTTTTATATTTTTATTTATGATGGCACCCCTTAAGCACAATTCCCTGCAGAAAGGAATAGTTAGACTAAGAGCATCCTACCATTCATTTGTATGAGCATACACTAACATCTAGTCTAAATATATATCATAAAACAAATCAAAGCATTAAGCCATGCACCTACCTAACCTAAAGCTAGAAGTGGTGACTTAGGCTAATGTGTGTGCTTTGAATGTTTATGTGGTATGCTTAGCTATGGATTTAGGTTAGAGTTTTCTAAATATGAAAATATGTTCAACTTAGAGAAGGGTTTCATTTAAGTTGTTTAGAAGTTTTGGATTGATTTTATTTCATGTTTTCATTTAGTTCAAGTGAATCTTAGAATTAATTACTAAGTTATGAAGTGAGGGAATGAGAAGAAGACTTCTCTTTCCTTCCCTAACTTAAGTAATTTTCTAAAGTAGATTCACATTTTAGTTTCATTTAAGTGAATGTTCTGATTACATCTTTTAATTAATCCTAAGTTTAGATAAACTCTAAACAGACCTATTCAAAAAGAAAGGCATTTTAAGATTAAATAAAATGAATCAAAATTCACATAACACACATTACTTCATTTCTTTCCCAACATGTATAACATTCATATGGATGGACCCTAAGCATATATATATACATACAAATGCGATTATTTAACACACTTTATGATGCATGCTAAGTATTCCATTTAAGGAAATTTGGAAAATTAGTATGCATGATTTTCTTAAGTAGAAAAGGGTTTCTTTATCCAAATTTTCACATACACACATGAAAGTATGAAAGGCATAAATGAGTATAGTGCCATTGTTAACTAGAGGTGTAAGGTATAAAACCTACTTAAGGATACTTAAAGCCTCGCACCCTCAGGGTTGTCCAGACTAATATACCACTTTTCTTAAATACAAACATGTGTATAAAAGAAATAAAATGAAAAAGAAGAATGAAAAAGTTGCATTAATGGATTTGTTTTTGTTTATGCAATTTATGTATGCAAGTATAGGTGACCCTTCCTAAGTGATGGAATAGGGATGAATAGAGTATGGAGTTAGGTAAGTGTTGGGTTCTTTTCAAATGAACCCTACATCTTATCAACTCATATTCAAAACTATACCAACATAAGAAAGAAAGGAAGCCTATACTAAGCATACCTTTATAATCTATCACATGCAAACTAATAGTTAAAGTATAAGTAGCACACTTTTAGATTTTGTATTTGGTTTGTATGTTTTAAAAATAATTTGGATTTAGTAGTGATAATAGCCACTCATATTTCTACTTTAGCCAACACATACAAATTTGACATAAAGTAAACAATTTCATTTTAAAATTTGAGAAATGAAATTATCAATGCATGAAATCACATGGCATGCAACTTAACATGTTGGGGAAAGATTCAAAGCAATGAAATCATGTAAACAAACTCACTTCACTTAAATCCTAAAGACATTCTTATGGAATAAGAAAGTTTAAAATAAATCAAAGTGAATTCAAAATGATTTTTTTTAGTTTGAAGTTTGAATTAATTTTGAACATGTGAGATAAGTTTGCTGTTCCTAGCCCATTCCCACATGGGATTGGGATTTTTTTTAAATTTTTAGATAATTAGATCCATTTTTAAGCATTGATTAGGTTAATGTATGAATTAAGTAACTTAATTAACCCTTACCTACACCACCTTAGAAGAATTAACTAATTAATTATGAGCCAATGAGATGACATAAAACCTATAAGGAATTTAAATTTGTAATACACCTAATAAGGAAAAGTCCTAATACAATTTGGCTCACAATTAAAAGTTAATTAAGCTAAGGGGTTTAGCTTAAGTAATTGCAAAACACCCTTTCACACATGTGAATTGGGTTTTAATTTTTTTTATTGAACTTAGGCTATTAAATATCTAAGCATCTACCCAAGGTAGATTAATTAATTTCTAGAACTTTTTAGAATTTTTAGAAATTGATTAAGGGGATGCTTAATAAATTACCCCTTAATTAAGAGGAGATTAAGGAGAGAAGAGGGGGTTTAGGGAATAGCTTAGAGGAAATGCTCCAAAAATATTTCATAAACCTCCTACTTACTACATCTAACCTTAATCAACCCTAATCATAGGTTAAAACCACTAATCATACCCTAATTATGCTTAATTACATAAGAAGGGTAATTAAGGAAAGCATATGTAATTATTCTAATCACGCCTTCAATAAAACCCAAGAAAATTAGGAGAGGCATAGGTCATCCTCTAAAACTTACCCAAGAAATTTCAGATTAATTAGAGGCCTAATTAAAAAGTAATTAGTAAAATATGCTTTCCAATAAAACCCAAATTCAGAGAAGAGCATAATTCAAAACTCATCAAAATTAATTTTAAAATGTTCTAGGTTTAATTTTCTATCCATAGGATTTTATTTCATATTTTTATAAATTTTTTTAGAAAGAGTTATGCATTTTAGAAGATCTTTGGATTAATTAGAAATTAATTAAGCATTTTTAACTAATCCTAATTAATCCCTAGCTCACGGCATGACACATGGTGACGGCGGTCAGCGTGCTTTACACACATCGCACCGTGAAGGGTTCACTTAAGTTATCACTTCACGGGTGGTTGCAGCAGCGTACATGCTTTAATCCTCTACTGTCTGATCAAATATCGAACGACTAAGGATCTCCCCACATTTTAAATCAGATAAATGAATATCTAAATGTGCAGAATAATCTCAATCGTCCATCTAAAATACACAGATGAATGGTTGAGATGATCCAAGTTCTTTTCCTTGATCAACAGAGACTATCCATGATCAAGAGGAATATCCAAGCTCCATCTAGCATGAAATCAAACCAAATTCAACCCACACCATCTAAAGACAGAGAGCGGCAAATCCAACGGTCAAAAATCAGTGAAGTGAAAATTTCTTTCACAAAGCTCCACACAACATTGATTTTAGTGATCAAAAAATCCCATACCTCGTTGGAGGTGATCACCAGCGCTCGATTCCCTTGAAGAAGCTTCGTCTGGTTGAGATGAAGCCTTGCTAGGAGTATGAGCACTTGAGATGAAGTTGGTCAATGTATGGACTAACTCATCCTTACTTGAGCTTTGACTTTGATTGAATTAGATATTTCTTTGCTGTGGGAACTCCAATAGAAGCTTAGGTGCACTCGACTTAGCTCCTAGATGAAGTGTGCAAGAGAAATTGGAAGGAAATCAAGTGTGGGAGAAGTTGGCAATTCACTCTACCTCCTGTGTTTTTCTTACTGTTCAAAAGATGAGAAAAGGAAAATGGGAAAAGTTTTAGGAGGCTTAGGATCAATCTCCAATGGCTCCTTTGGCTTCCTATCCTTCAATCAACCTTCAATGAATGATAACAAGTGAATTAGGGGAGTATATCTCCCCCTTAAAGGATCAGATGGCTGGCAATGGGCATGCCATTTTGATCCAATTGATCATAGGCTGAGAGCTGTTTAATCAGTCAGAAGTGTGCACATGGTCGGTTTGATCCAAGGAGTGGATTTCCAACCTCCCATGTGCTTGAATTTGAGCTTAAGAGGGAGTTTGAATATTCAATTTTAAGCTAGGGGTCAGGTTTGTTCTAGGGACCAAATGGGCTTACTCAAACTCATTGGGTTGGGTGCACCACTCATCACTAAGTCTCCTTGAGCTTTTAGGAAAGCCTCAAGTGATAATGAAGAGGACTTACCAAATTACCCATGGATTAGGCCAAAATTTGTTCTATGTCCTAGGGGTAGAATGGTCATTTTTCTATTTTTCCACTTTGGACATGTTAGGTTTATGGAGAAATTAGGTTTGGCCAAGTTTCATTTGATTTGGAATCCATTTGATAGGGTTTGGCTCATGTTGACCCATTTAGGTCAAAATGGGTCAACTTAGGTCAAGTTGACCAATTGGTCAAATTAGGTCAAACCAAGGGTTGGTTCAAGTTCATATGACCATTTGAAATATTTTGGTGGCTTTGGCTTGGTTCAATTTGGTTTAGTTTTCAATTTGGCTCATATGACTTCAATTAGGTCAAATGGGTCATGTTGACCCATTTGACCCATTTGACCTATTTGAGGTAGGTCAAGGGTAGGTTTGGGTTAGGTTAGTCATATGGAGAGGATTGGTATCTTTGTTTCCAATCAATTTGGATCGAGTTCAATTTTGGCTCAACATGACCCCTTTAGGTCATGTTGGGTCTAAGGTCAATTGGGCTAGGTTAGGTCTAGTTGGCCAATTGAGGCTTTGGTCAAGTTCCACAAGTGATTTGGAATGAACTTGACCTAATGATTGTAGTCAATTTGGCTTAGATCAAGTTTTGACCCACTTTGACTTTTTAGGTCAAGTTGGGTCAACTTGGGTCAAGTGAGCCAATTGGGTTAGATTAGGCTCAAATGTTGGCTTGGTCAAGTTCAAACATAAGTCATGAGTGAACTTAGATCAATGGTTTCAATCAATGTTGTCTATGGCGGATTTTGGCTATGTAAGGTTTCATTTTTGGTTAAGTGTTGACTTGGTCAACCCTTAAGTTTGACTTAGTTTGACCCAATTTGATTGATTGATCATCTCATGATGATTGTTGATCATGATGAGAGGTATATAAGAGTTTGGTTCAATCCAGTTTGGTTAGGATGAAAATTTGGCTCATAAGAGTACTTTAGGTCACTTTGGGTCAAGTGAGCCTAAGTGAGTCAAATGGCTTGGTCAAAGCTTGATTTGAAGTTGGTTGATCTTGTATATGGACTCATGATTGAAATATAAATCCATTTATAAGCGCTTTGAAGTCAAATGGGTTTAGATCCATTTGAAAAATCTCATATTCTAAGGAAGAATATGGAAGGGTTTTGGTTTCGATTTTTGACTTAGGTTTTGATTGTGTGATTGAAGTTTGGATTTATATATGAGCTCATAATTATAGGGTTGATTGAATCATGAGAGAAAATCAAGAGTTTGGCTTGATTTGAAGTTGATTAGCTAAGTTTAAGACTTGAAAGGCTTAGATTGGATTTTTGATGAGTTTGATTTTTGGAATAGGTTTTGATTGTTTGAATTTATATTTCATTTATATATGTGAATATAAATGAGAATATAAATGGATCATGAGAAAATTTTAAGGATTTGAAGTGATTTAATCATGATTTAGGTTAAATCCATTAAAAGGGAATTTAAAGGATTTAAGAAAATTTTTAAATTGAAATTTCATTTTTGAATTTGATTTGATTGATTTATATTTATATTTCATATATATATGAGAATATAAATGTGAATATAAATAAGTTTTGAGAAAATCCCATGAGTTTGAATAGGTTTGATCAAGGTTTTGGATAAATCCATTAAAGAGAATTTAAAGGATTTAAGGGAATTTTTAAATTGGAATTTAATTTTTGAGTTATTTTTGATTAATTTATATTTATATTTGATTTATATATGAGAATATAAAAGTTAATATAAATGATTTTTGAGAAAATCCCATGACTTTGAAATAGTTTGATCATGATTTAGGTTAAATCCATTAAAGGAAATTTAAAGGATTTAAGAAAGATTTTGAATTGGAATTTAATTTTTGGATTTGATTTTATGGGTTTAATTTTTATTTTATTTATATATGTGAATATAAAAGAGAATATAAATGAGTTATGAAAATCTCAAAGGTTTGAATAGGTTTGAATAGGTTTTGATCATGATTTTGGTTAAGTCCTTAAGGGAGGATCAATGACTTAGGCAAAATTTGGACTTAGGAATTTTTGATGAATTTTGATCATGAGTTTCAATCATAGATTTCAATCATGGATTTGATTTAGATGGAGTTGATTTGATTTGGAGAAAATCAATTAAGATTGATTTGGAGTTTGACTTGAAGGAAGGAATGTGAGGAGAGATTCAAGCTAAGGGTGGGCAAATTTCCTAACACCCCTAAGGCATGACCTAATCCTATGGATAACCTCTCTAAGTATCTAGACTAGGTTGAGTGTCCACCTAATTACTAGATGTGTCCTAAGACTAAGAACTCTTAAAGCCAAAGAGGAGTCTTATGTCTTAGATGGAACTATTGAGAGCTCATTCTAAAAATGAGGTCAACACTAACACAAAAGAATAAAAGGCCATTTGTGATTAGGCACCACCGCACAAGCCCGAAAACAAATTGGGTAGCCGAGCTCTACTCTTATACAACCTCGATTACAAATGAATTAATTACAATTAAGCAAGGAATTCATATTATGGGGGTCTTCATTTCTTCTTTCTTTCTTTGGTTCTTTCTTTTGGATGGTTGGAATGTGGTTGCTCCAAAGGATTCACATGGTACATAAGATGAAATCTTATGGCCAATTCTCATCCTAATCCTCCATAATAATCATTCCAAAATCCTAATTGTAAAAGTACATGAAAAGGAAAAGTAAATCTAACTAATACCTGCAAAATAGAGATTAGCTAAACAAACCATACAAATCCCAAGCATGTATATTAGACTTAGCACCCCATGGGTAAAGTCCACACAGCCTATTGGATTATGCTTAGGGGCATAAGCATCTGCATAATAAAAGCATTTATATTTTTATTTATTACAGCGCCCCTTAAGCATAATCCCTTGCAGAAGATAATGATTAGACTAAATCATCCTACCATTCAGTCTACACATATACACCCTAACATTCAGACTAAAATAAAATATCACAAAATAAGAGCAAACATCAAACCATGCACCGCCCTAACCTAAAGCTAGAAGTGGTAACTTAGCCAAATGTGTGTGCTTTAAAAGGTTTCTGTGGTATGCTTAGCTATGGCATTAAGGTTTAGATTTTCTAAGTATGAAAATGTTCAACTTAGAGGATGGTTTCAATTTAAGTTGTTTAGTTATTTAGGAGTTAATTTTATTTTGTATTTTTGATTTGGTTTGGGTGAATCCTATAATTAATTACTAAGTTGTAAAGAGAGGGAAAAGGGAAGAGAACTTCTCTTTTCTTCCCTACCCTAAGTAACTTCTAAAGTAGATTCATGTTTGATTTTATTTAGAGAATGTCTTATTATGTGTTTTAGTTAATCCTAACTTTATATTTTTCCTAAATAAACTTATTCAAAAAGAAAGACATTTTAAGATTAAGTAAGGTGAATTAATGTCACAAAACACACATCACTTCATTTCTTTCCCAACATATAACATGTGCATATAAATGAATCTAAGCATACTATTTACATGAATGCACTTTATGATGAAAAATAAAAATGTTTTATGATGCATGATTTTCATTAAGTAGAAAAGGGTTAGTATGTTATCCTTTATTCATATGCACATGTGTATGTATGAAAGGCACAAGTGAGTACGTCGCCATTGTTAGCACCAAAGGTGTAAGGTACAAGACCTACTTAGGGCTACTTAAAACCTCGCAACCCCTGGGTTGTCCAGACTAATATACCACTTTCCTTAAATATATATGCATGTACAAAAGAGATAAATGAAAAAAAAAAAGATGCAAAGTTTATGTTTATTTAACTCTTGGTTTGTTTCTACAATTTATGTGTGTAAATGTAAGGATCCTTCTTAATTTGTAACATGGAAGAGGATAAGAGTAGATTTTAAGCAAGTGTTATATTCTTTTAAAAGAACTATACACTTTGCAAATCTTATTCAAATTCATGTTAAGAGGAAAGAAAGGAAGCAAACATAAGACACATTTTTATATTCACATGCAAGCTTATAAATAAAGTATGAATATTTCAATTTTGATATTTTATTTATAAGTTTTCAAAATAATTTTAGATTTAATAGTGATAATAGTCATTCATATCTTTACTTTAGCCAACCCATGCAATTTGACATAAAGCAAATATTCCATTTTTAGTTTGATTTTTAAAAGGGATGGATGCATGATTTTCATATGACATACACATTTAGCATGCTAGGATAGAAATTAAGTGATGAAAGCAATGTAAACTCATCCACCCTAATTAATTCCTAAAGACAATCCTATGAAATAAGAAAGTTCAAAGTTTGTTTAATGTGATTTTTATTTTGAATTTGTTTTATGCTTTATTTAGGAAATATGAAAGAATGTTTTCTGGTCCTAACCCATTTTTCCCATATGTGAGTTAATTTAGTTTGTTCTTAGGATCATTAGGTGATTTTTATATTTTGTTTAGGTTAAGGTGTGAATTAAGTGTGTTAATTACCCCTTACCTACACCATCTTAGCATATTTAACCAAATAATTATGTGCAAATGGATGGCATAAAACCACACAAGGAATTTAAATTGGCAATGCACCTAAGAAAGAAAGAGGCCTAATGTAATTGGCTCATGATTAATGATTAATTAAGCTAAAGGGTTTGATTTAAGTACTTTCATAACCCCTCTCACACATGGGAGTTGGATTTTGATTTCCTCAATGTACTTAGGTTATTGAACACCTAAGCACCTACCCAAGATGAATTAGTTAAGTTCTGAAAGGTTTTAGAATTTTATCAAATTAATTAGGTAGGTAATTAATGGATGAATCCTTAATTAAATTTAGATTAATGAGGAAAGAGGAGGTTTAAGGAATAGCTTAAGAAAAATATCCCAAATTTATTCTCTAAACCTTCTGTTCATTTAAAAAAACCTTAATTAACTCAATCAAGGGATTAAACAACTGATTACACACTTAATTAAGCTTAATTACATTAGGAGAGTAATTAGGAATGAATCTAGCAATTACCCTAATTGAACTATTAATAAATCCCAAGAAAATTAGGAGAGACAGAAGTCATCCCACTAAATACACATGAGAAGTTTGAGATTAATTAATGGAATAATTAGAGGGTAATTAGCCTAATTATATTCCCAATAAAATCCAAATTCAAAAATCAATACTATTAAAATCAATCAAATTAATTTTATAATATTCTACATTCAATTATCTTTCATATGCAATTTATTTCATATTTTTTTGAATTTTCTACACTTAGATATGAATATTTGAAGATTTCATGATTAATTAGGTAATTAATCCCTTAATTAAATAGCTAATCCCGTCGGCACCAAGTGGAGGCTGACGTGGTGTGCGCTTTCCACGTGGCAGGATGAGAGAGGCTATTAAAGTTATCATATTGTAGCGCCACGTTAGCGGCGGCACTATGCACTTTCTCCCGGTCCGTCCGATCAAGGATTGGACGGTTGAGATCAAGCCAGCGGTTCTTAAGGATGATAACGATGGATCTACATGTCTTAATCATGGCCGCCCATCTAAAATATGTGGATGGATGGTCCATGATCTATCCCTGATCTTCCCTATGGGAGATGGCCATCGTCCATCTTCTAGGGGAAGATCCGAGCTTGATTGAGCTTAGACTAAATCCAAATTCAACCCACACCATCACCGTGCAAGAGAGATCACATCTAACAGCTAACTTCTCATGGTATGAGACTTCACTTCATGAAGGATCACACCATGGCTAATTTAAGCTCGGTTTAATGGCATACCTCATCGGAGGCTATCACCGGTGCTCGATTCCCCTAAAGTACCTTCGTCTAGTGGAGACAATGCCTTGTTGAAGTTTTGAGGCCTTGAGATTGAATGGATCTTCCTATAGGCCAAGTCACCCTTCAATTGAGCCCAATCTTGATCAAAAGCACTCTTCCCTTGCTTGGAGAACTTGTATGAAGCTTGGGGTGAGTTTGATTTCATCCTCTAAGGGTACTCGAAGGAGGAATTAGACTAGTTTTGAGTATTGGATGAGATGGAATTCAAGTGAGCTCTAATTTCATTCTAAGAAAATTGAGAAATGGAAAATATTAACTCACTCTAGAAAGCTTGGGGATACTTGGAAATTGTTCCTCTGGCTTCCCTAAGCTCAATCGAATTAGAGAGTGCTAAATTGAAATGAAATTAGGGGAGTATATCTTCCCCTAGAGTAATCAGACGGCCATGAGTGCTTGTGCCATTTTGATCAAATTCACCACATTGAGTGGGTTATTTTGGCTGTTTAGAAAGGCATGGCATTTGGTTTTGGCCAGAGAAGGAGTGGAGGAGCTTGCCATGTGCAAAACAAGGTGGAGGAAGGAATCTCATGTGCTTATTTCCATAAGGGTGGTCAGTTTTGACCTTGGGTTGGGTTTGGTTGACCCAAACCCATTGGGTCATGTGCACCATGTCTATTAGTGACTATTAGGTCCACTAAGAGGATGTCAAGTGTCCATGAAAAGGAATTGACCAAATTCCAAGTGGTTTTTATTTTGGGTTACCCTATGGCCTAGGGGTAAAATGGTCATTTGACCTAGATTTCAATTTGAATATGTTTTGCATGATTGAAAAATGGATTAGCCAAGCTTCATTGAATTTGGAGTTGGTTTGATATGATTTGGCTCATGTTGACCCATTTAGGTCAAAATGGATCAACTTGGGTCAAGTTGACCAATTAGTCAAATTAGCTCAAACCAAGGGTTGGGTCAAGTTGATATGACCATTAAAAATATGTTGGCATCATTGGTTTGGTTCAATTTGATTTAGATTTGAATTTGGTTTATTTGATTTCATTAGGTCAAATGGGTCAAGTTGACCGATTAGACCCATTTGACCTATTTAGGTTAGGTCATGGGTTAGTTTATGTTTGGTTGGTCATTTAAAATGGATTGGTATCTTTGTTTCCAGTCAATTTGGTTTATATTTGAGTTTGGCTCAATTTGACCTTTTAGGTCAAGTTGGGTTCAGGGTCAATTGGGCTAGGTTGGGTCAAGTTGACTAATTGGGGCTTTGTTCAAGTTCAACAATCATTTTGGAATGAACTTGACCCATTAGTTTCAATTAATTTAGCTTAGATCAAGTTTTGACACATTTTGACTTTTTGGTCAAGTTGGGTCAACTTGGGTCAAGTGGCCAATTGGGCTAGGTTAGGCTCAAATGATGACTTGGTCCAGTTCAAACATTGGCCATGAATGAGTTTTGATCAATGATTTCAATCAATTTGACCTATGGTAGATTTTGGCTATGTTGGGTTTCATTTTGGCTAAGTGTTGACTTGGTCAACCCTTATATTTGACTTGGTTTGACCCAATTTGAGTGATTGATCATCTCATGATGATTGTTGATCATGATGAGAGGCTTAGGTGGGCTTAGTTCAATCTAATTTGGGTAGGATTAGAATTTGGCTCATAAGGGATATTTTAGGTCACTTTGGGTCAAGTGAGCCTAAGTGGGTCAAATGGCTTGTTCAAAGCTTGATTTGAGTTTGATTGAACTCACATATGGACTTATGATTGAAATATAAATCCATTTGTAAGTAATTTAAAGTCAAATGAGTTTTGATCAAGTTGACAATTTCAAGTTCAAAGGGTGAACATGAGTTTAACTTGGGTTTGATTTTTGAATTTAGTTTTGGTTTGGTGATTGAAGTTTATATTTATATTTGGATTCATGATTGTAGGATTGATTGAATCATGAAGAAAAATCAAGAGTTTGGCTTGATTTGAATTGGATTTGGCTAAGTTCAAGAGTTTGACTTGAAAGGCTTAGGTTGAATTTTGATCGAATTTAGACTTGAGTTTTGAATTTATTTCTTGTTATTTGAATTTATATTTCATTAATATATGTGAATATAAATGAGAATATAAATGGGTTATGAGAAAATTTCATGAATTTGAAGTGATTTGGATTTGATTTGAGCTAAGTCCATGTGAGGGAATCAAAGGACTTAGGAAAAGATTTTGAACTTGGAATTTGATTTTGGGTTTAGTCTTGACTGATTTGAATTTATATTTCATTTATATATATGAATAGAAATGATAATATAAATGGGTTGTGAAGAAATTTCTTGAGTTTGAATTGATTTAGATTAGATTTGAGCTAAGTCCATAAGAGGGAATAAAATGACTTAAGAAATATTTTGAACTTAGAATTTCAATCATGAGCATCAATCATTAGTTTCAATCATGGGTTTCAATCATGTGGAATTGATTTGGGTTTGGAGGAAATCAATTAAGTTGGAATTGATTTAAGCTTTGATGTTGATTTGATTTAGAGTTTGACTTGAAGGAAGAAAGTGAGGAATGTTTCAAGCTAAAGGGTAGGCAAATTTTCTTATCACCCCTAAGGCATAACCTATTCCTATGGCTAACTCTTCTAAGTCTCTAAGGATAGGTTGAGTGTCCACCTAATCACTAGATGTGTCTTAAGACTAAGGATTTCTTAAAGTATTAGAGAATTCCTATGTCTAAGATGGAGGGGTTGACAGCTCATCCTAAAAATGAGGTCAACACCAATGCAATCGAGAAAATAATGATCACTGACCTTGCCTTGCTAAAATAGAGAAAAGATGAGTCAGTGACAAAATTTGTAACTCGTTGGCATAACCTAAGCATGAAATGTGAACAACAATTGGAGGAAGAACATTCGATCCAATTGTTAATGGACAATATGGATGATAAATAGCATCATTTTTATGTATGGCATCAATTACAACATTCGAGTACTTTCTTGATAGGGTGGCCAAATTTGAAAAGTTAAATCACCCTAAATCTAAAATTTATACAAATAAATCAAAGAAAAATAAGCTTTTAGACTCAAGAAGAAATGAAACTCATGCCACTTCCTATAGCTCAAGTGGTGAAAAATGAGTAATATATAATATAGATAAAGGAAAATAGCCAATGTACAATGATGATAAAGAAAAGAAGCTTGTTCATCCTAATCCTCAACCAAAATTGGTATTGGGAGGCAATGATAAATCTCATCTTCTAGGTGGTGGAGAGCATTTAAAATAAGCAATAAAAGATGATGAGAGAATACCTCCATCTCTTAAGAAAAAGATGAACAAAGAATATTCTTTTAGAAGGGACTATGTGGCTAATTATTTCAGCAAGCAGTCAAAGCTAGTCTACAATTACGAGAAAGTAAAAGGCTTGAAGAAGCTAGTCAAGTTAATAATCCAAATTACTGTCCCTATCATCGGGTGATTAGTCATCCTATTAAAGATTGTTATGTCTTCAAAATTGGCTAGAAAATAAGTATCAATGAGGTAAATTTACATTATCCGATAGTGTTCTAGTCAACCCGAAAAGAGAGTCTACAAGGATGATTACATCCTCTTTTGTATAATCCATTAAAGATAAAAAAGAAAGAAGAATCAATTCAGATTGAAGAATGAGAAATAGTAGTCTCTGAGAAGACCGTGCAAATGTTGAAGCAGCTAAAAGATGTCCCTAATGTTAAGTGAAAATCTCCACTTGAACCTATATTGGACTTAAAAGAAATGCATAAACCAAGCATTTTATCTTCTCAACAGCATTTTGGTAGGCTACTTCATTACATCACGAGGAGCAGTCTACTAAACGTAGGCCTCATCACGAGGAGCAGTCTACTAAACATAGGCCTCATAAGTCAAACAAGCCTGCTAAGAAAAGAAGATCAAGAAGAGAACTATAACTTAGAATATTATTAATAACTTAGAGGAGTATCACCAGCTGACAAGATAACCATTTAAGCTTGTAGACTTCATGTCTAAACTCCATATTTTAGAGTTGGACGAAAAAGATAATGGTGAATTTTTCCCAGTAGAGACATGCTGAATCATTTATGTGACGTCAGACGTTCTTCAGCATCAGTTACTCAAAAATGACTATGGTAGTGAGACAGACGACCAACCCATCCAAATTATTCTCAGAAAAGAAAGAAAAGCCTGAGAAGTTAACATCTGAATTTTGTTTAATGACTCAACAAAAGGATAATAGTTTAGATGAAGATTTATGTTTTCCAGATGGAGAAGAGTCAGACTCATCAACAACATCACATATGAAATGTATGAAGTTGAAAAGTGAGTTTAACTCTTTTGGTCAATCCTCCAGAATAAAAAGTGAATTTGAAGAAACTACCTCTTTAGAAGATCTGAGCACGACAAGGTGATTTAAGTTCAATTGAAAAGTGGTAAAGTCTTACGACCATCATCAAAGAAGGGGAATTCAAATAAAGACAAAGGCAAATAGATTGAAATCAATGAAGATATCATTCTCAAAGATCCTGAAAAGAAATAGAGATCAAGATAGATTATAATATTCTATCACATCTAAGAAAGTCCCTGTATAATTAAGTGTGTATGAGGCTCTCCTATTATCAAAAGACTTCTGAGAAAACTTTGATACATGCTCTCAAAGATTCAAAGAGTTATGAAACTTACTTTGCTGAAAAATGTATGACTGAATCATTGCAAACTCAATATCTCCCAGTAATCACATTTTCTGAAGAAGACCTTATGTTGGAAACAACAGATCACAACCATCCTCTATATGTTACCACAGAGAGTGATGGAATCTTGATCAATCGAATACTGATTGATCTAGGTTATTCTATAAATCTTATGAGTCTAAAAGCATTATGAGGATTATCACTTGATATCCAACATCTTGAGAGGGATAAGTTGATGGTTCATGGTTTCAATGAGAAAGGGCAGAAAACCTTGGGTTCTTTTATTCTCTCACTCAAGTTTCAAGATTTGTATACAGAAGCCAAGTTTAATGTAATCGATGATGATACATCATTTAGAGCTCTCTTGGTTCGGCCATGGCTACATGAGTATGACATAGTCCCATCAACTATGCATTAGTGTATGAAGTACCTATGAGATGGAGAAGAGTTCAGAATTCCTAGCAACCTACAACCATTCTCCATCCAAGAAGCAAATATTTATGAAGATGCAAAATATTTTATCCCTAAAGAGCCTAAGCTAACAAAGCCTCTTGAGGCAGTAGCATCTACTTCAAGAACTAAAAGCAACTTCATAAGGTGAAAGATCAAAAGCAAAAAGAAAGAAAGGCAATGGTGACTCTCTCTAAAGCACTTGACTCTACACTTAAATTAAGAAGATCAGTTCCTCATTTGGGAAGTGACACACAAGAAGAAGAAATATTTTGTCAAACCTAAGGGAACTTATATGCTTTCAAAAAAAGGCAAAGTATAAAATAAGTGATTCTGATTCAAACTATGACTTTGAATCTACTTATTAAAATAGGGCTCAAAGGGTTGCATCAAGAATGATAGCTCACTTGGTAGTGTCAGATGACTCCTTCAAAATTATACCCATCTCTCAGCAGTACTTCAAAGAAATCACTCCACTAGAGGTCCATGACTCGTTGAGTGAGAGTGGCAGAATGGGACTTTACTTTACAAATCTTAAGAGTCTCAGCCTCATAATTTTGATCAGCCTACTCAACATAAAAATTCTGATAAGATAGTGCCAACAAGAATACCAATATACTATCCACCGAAATTGTGAAGAATGATGCATAAGCTTAGAATTCATATTAGAATTACTAAACATAGAGCTCAAATCTTTAACAGGATGTGGAGCCAAAGAAGTCATCAAGCATCACTAAGAAGTGATAAGTTTGTCACTAAAGGTCTTGGGTTCATCCATAAATTTTATCAAAATAAAGTTTATTATAATATAATAGAAGCTGAGGTTGAAACTAATAGTGATGAAGAAGATGATCTCTATGAAATTCTTCTTACAAATGATGAAGAAGTAGAAGCCATGCCTGTACCTGAAGAACTCAAAGATGGTGGACAAATAGCTACTATGGTTGAACTCAAAGAAATCAACTTAGGAGGTGAGGATGATCCCATCCAATTTTTGTCACTGCCCTTTTACCTGATGAGAAAGTTGAAGAGCTAAAAGTGCTACTTTATGAATTCAGGTATTTCTTTGCCTAGACTTATGTTGAAATGTCAGGCTTGTCCCCTGATGTGATAGTTCATAAATTAACTGATGTAGAACATCATGAGGATCAACAAATTAGAGCTCAAGGCCTATTTACAAGATCTCAAGCTAAAGCCCAAGAAAATTCAAGAAAGAAGAAGACTTAGCCCATTACCTAAGGCCCATTTTATGATTTCATCTTTTTTTATTTATGTAATTTTTAATTTTCTTCTAGAAACTCCATGTTTGAAATTTTGCATTTAAAAATTCAAAGTATGACATGTGAGGTGATTGAATCCACATAAAATAATAGCATGTGAAATGGGTGGATGGCATAAAATAATGAGGCAATTTAATGCTTCACATTAATGTGGTCACCCACCTTTCCCTCCATGTTTTGAATTATTTTCTTTTGAAAGATGCTTGTAATGGCTATAAATAGCCCCTCTTATTAGAATGAAGGAGATCTTTTGGCAATTACAAAATTTTGAGTTATTCTTGTGGTTTGAGAGCTTAGTGGCCAAACCTTGGAAATCCTTGGTGGGAGCGCTAGTTATCCATCATATCTTCTTCCTTCAACTCCAATATCCACGTTCTCTCAATCTCATCAAAAGAAAGAATGCCCACCTCCATCATTAACAATCAAGCCAGAGACAACACCTGTTAAACAAGCTTTGTGGCGAATGAGATTATAAAGTGAAGAACATGTGATCATTGAAACTAAAAAGTTACTTGAAGCATGATTCATATGTGAAGAAAAGTATCCTGATTCGATAGTATAGTGTCCGTGAAGAAGAAAAATGGTCAGATTCATATATGTATCGACTTCTGAAATCTTAATAAAGCTTGCCCAAAAGATGACTTCCGCTTCCTATATCAGAATTATTAGTTGATAATACATTCAGCTATGATATGTTTTCTTTTATGGATGGATCATCAAGATATAATAAAATCAAGATGACACCTGAAGATGAAAGACATACATCATTCATAACACCTATTGGCATCTATTGCTATATAATCATGTCTTTTGGTTTGAAGAATGCTGGAGCTACATACCAAAGAGCCATGATGCATATTTTGATGAGTGGATTCACTAGAAGGTGGAATGTTATGTTGATGAATTGTTGGTGAAGAGCATAAATCATGAAAATCACTTTGAAGACTTGAGAATTGTATTGGAGAGAATCATAAAATATGATCTCAAGATGAATCCTCTAAAATATGCATTCGTGTTATCCTCTGCAAAATTTCTTGGGTACATTGTACGTCATAGGGGAATTGAGATCGATCCTGCTAAAATCAAGGAAATTATGGAGATGCCTTCGCCGAAGAGTTGGCATCAGCTCCGTTCTTTACAAGAACAACTTGCATTCATTCGATGATTTATATTAAACCTATCAGGGTGTTGTCAACCATTTACAAAGTTGATAAAAAAGAATGTTCCATTCAATTAAGATAAGGAGTGCCAAGAAGCCTTCAATAGCATTAAAAGTTACCTACTAAATTCACCAATCCTTGCAGCGCCTACTCCTCGAAGTCCCTCATTTTATACACAGATGCATTTGAAGAGTCCCTCAGAGCATTATTGGCACAACACAATGAAGAAAGTAAAGAGAATGCTCTTTATTATATCAATCGGAGGTTGATAGGAGCATAAATGAGATACTCTCTAATAGAGAAGCATTATTTGGCATTGATCTTTGTAGTCCAAAAGCTCTATTATTATATGTTATCTCATAAAATTACTCTCATCTCATGGATTGATCTGTTGTAGTACTTGATGACAAGATCAGCGTTGACAGGTCGCTTAGCATGATATCACATACGTTCCATAAAAAGTAATAAAGAGCAAATCTTAATAGATTTTCTTGATGCACATCTCATCCCTACGAACTCTTCTCTTAATGATGATTTGCCTGATAAACAAATTATACTCATTAATGAAAGAGAAAAATAACAAATTTGGAAACTATACTTTGATGGAGCCTCATCGATCAAATAAGTCCAACCTCTAAATTTCTTAAGGGCAAGAGCAGGAATCGGCATCGTCTTCATAACAACACAGGAAGGAATAATGAGATGATCATATGAGTTGACTGAGCCAAGAACTAATAATAAAGTTGAGTATGAAGCATTAGCATTCAAAACTTACATATTTTTGGTGATTCTCAACTTATTATAAATCAAGTACTTGTCATATATAAAATCAACAAGATTGAGTTAGCTTTCGATCACAAAAGATTTTTTGAACTTATGAAGCAAATACCAAATGTCAAATTAATACGGGTCTCTTGATCCGAGAATAGCAAAGCAAATTGCTTAAAAAAATAAGCTAAGGAGATGACAAGTATGAATGGCGATTATGTCATGATTGAGATATTTACTTGGCAAGTTCTAAAGCCAACAAAGTATCAATCCCTACAAGTAGAGGGGTTATCAAATTCAACCCAGTAGGATGCGACTCAGGTTGCTCCTCATCTTCCCCAAAATAAACAAGGAGCTATACTAAGAAAATCTAAGCATGACATTGCTTAGATTCTCAACTTATTATAAATCAAGTACTTGTCATATATAAAATCAACAAGATTGAGTTAGCTTTCGATCACAAGAGATTTTTTGAACTTATGAAGCAAATACCAAATGTCAAATTAATACGGGTCTCTCGATCCGAGAATAGCAAAGCAAATTGCTTAAAAAAATAAGCTAAGGAGATGACAAGTATGAATGGCGATTATGTCGTGATCGAGATATTTACTTGGCGAGTTCTAAAGCCAACAAAGTATCAATCCCTACAAGTAGAGGGGTTATCAACTTCAACCCAGCAGGATGCGACTCAGGTTGCTCCTCATCCTCCCCAAAATAAACAAGGAGCTATACTAAGAAAATCTAAGCATGACATTGCTTCAGAAAAGCAATGTGAAGCCTTTATAGTAGAAGAGCCACATGATTGGAGGCAACCCTTCATCCATTACTTTAAAGAAGATAAATTACTAAATAATAAATCATTAGCATCTCAAATTAAGAAGAGAATGTTGCAATATGCTTTCGTCAACAACACTTTATATCATAGATCCTTTTAACAAATGTGGCTACGATGCCTAAATACAGATGAATCTAGCAAAGTGATGGTTGAAGTTCATGAATGACTTTGTGATGCACATTAGTCAGGTCTCAATATGGCAGTAAAGATCAAAAGGACGGGCTATTATTTTGACCATACGGTGCGGCCTCGAACATTTCAAAAAGGGGAATTGGTCTTGGTGTTGAAAAGATCAATTATTCCTAATCAAAAATTTGGTGGTAAGTTTAAGCCTAATTGGGAGGGCCCTTTTGTCATTGAGAAGGTGTATCAAGGAGTGGCATTCTAACTCATTGACCTAAATGATGAAAGATCAATGCCACCAATTAATGGTAGATACCTAAAAATGTATTATACATGATGAATACATCCTCGAGGAATAATAGAAATTCTCCTAAAATATATGGGACATTTTTATGTATATTTATTTAAGTTGACATTATGCTTCACGCTGAGATCCCTAAATAAATATATAAAATCAAGACAATAAAAAAATTCTAAAGCACTGTGAAAATACCCCTGTTAAACAAGGGGCGTTTTGTTTAGATTTTATATATATATGAAATCAATATTATGTGTTAAGGCCTCTTAAAAGCAAATATATCAACTTAAATATTGATGTATTTGCTTAATTTCATCTTAAAATTCTTTCAAATGTGTTTTAGAATTCCCTATGTAAGACAGGGGGCGTTTCTTTATTTTCATAAGGGTTGACATCGTGCCATAAGATGAGATCCTTGAATATATTTTGATTCGGGTAAGCATCGTGCTTTAAGCCAAGATCCCCATTTGATTGCTCTATTATCCTAATATTAAAGGTACTATTTTTTATCATGAATAGTAAAGATGTATCTTTAAAAAAGTTGCACATAAGATGATTTTGCAATTGAAAGACTCATCTTTTATGCTTGAAATAATCCAAAAAGTCAAATGAGAGGATTTTGAATTTGTAAACTTTGATATTGTTAAGTTGGGGAAGCACAAGTCTGTTCATAGCTCAAGTCTAGGACATAAGCGGGTCTGACCATCGGACTCAATAAGCCCAAATGTGGTCGAGTCACTGACTGCTCTTCTCACTCAACAAGCCGTAAGAAAAGGCCATAGTGGTAGAGCCTCCGCTTGCTAGTTTGATGACAGCAGCTATTCTGCCTAAAGCTGACTTGACTTGGCATGCCCATTTAGAATCGAAAGTTCTCTTAACTGACTAATGGACTCTAAACAAAATTATAAAAGATGATTTATCCTTAAAACAATATTTGTGTAAAATATTTCAAAATATGCAAAGATGAAGATACAAAATCTCAAGGGCAGTACAAAAAAAGAGGAAAAGAGGAAAGACTATCTCTTCTTCAGCAAGTTTGATGAAGCACAAAGCGTGGAGATTGAAGAAGCAATCCTGAAGTTGGTATAAATCTTGTGAGCGAACTAAAGGAATTTTGTGGTTATCCACTATGTTAAAAGCACTTATTTTTGGATTGATAACTCAAGATTTTAGATCTAATATAAGCTACGATTCTAGGTCATCTATATTCACCCTTCAAGAAATCTGTCAAAGCAAGCTCAGGACTGAAGACATACATGTACTTCCTGATAAATCAATATGGACTAATCAAGCCTCATCAAATCTCTCAAGCTTAAAGCCAAGACAGAAGAAATTTCATAACTCAAAATAAACAATTCAATTCCTCCATCCAACCCGGTCGAGCATGAAGTTAGGGTCGGAGGAAATTCAAATCCATAAAGATACAAAAGAAAGAGCTCTTTAGTAAACCTGTTGAAGCTGAAGTAATTTGAAATTCATGATCTACACAAAAGGTCAACCAGTTTTCAATAAATATGACTCTCTTCATGCACAAATCACATTTGTTAGAGGGCATTTGTTATCCCTCACTCGCATTCCTACTCTCATCTCCCTGACGCGCTCTTTTTCAAACTCACTCTGCCTAAATCAGCTCGACTCTTCCTCAACCGCAAACGCTGCCTCATCCTCTCATAAAGGAACCCTCTCTCATTCACTCTCCTTTCAAAGCATTAAGTTGCAAGCTCAGCATTCTCCCTTTGTCACGCTCCTGTCTCCCTAAAAATCGTAAGTCTCTCGCAGATCCGAGGATTCCCTCTCTTCCATTTTTTTATTCACTCTCCATGCTCGTCGATTCCTTCAAGCAGAATGCTCTCAGTTCGTCCTCCAAAAGCTGCAAGCTCTCATTCATGCCCCGTTGTCTTCAAGCCCCGCAAGAATCTACTTTATTCCTCTCAATCGCAAGCGATCCACACAAAAGCCCTCCTCTCTCCTTCGTTCGCCCAATTTTCTTCATCTTGTAAGCTCTCATTCTCCCCCCATCTTCCTTTGAGCTTCAAACCACAAGCTAATCTAAAGCCCTCCCTCTCTCAGTTCGTCTCCCATCAATAATCCCGTATCCACCAACCACAAGCGAATTGCAAGCCGTAAGCCTCAACCCATTGATCTCCCTCAAATCGTAAGCTTAGTCCTCTCTGATTTCCCTTGCTATTTCCTCATCCGGATCCTTCTTCTGTTCTGTCCAACAAAACCACGAGCTCAAAATGTGATCCTTCCCATCGCCATAGTCGAGAAAGAACTCCATCATCAGACGGATTCCTCTCTGTCTCTGCCATTTTCCCATTTTTTTTCTTTCCCCTCTGCAATAACTCTCGCAATCCAGTAGTTAGGCCTTTCATTTCATCTCTAACGCCACTCCCAATAGCCCAATGTTATCTTCTAAATCTAGTTTATACTAGATCCCTAATTAATCTTATAGGCTCGTCTCAACTTTCAAATCGGATAATCTAAATGAAGTTTATTCATTGCTGATTATCACCTATTCAATCCAAATAATCCTTCCTATTCAATTCCTTCTAGCCAAATTCATACAAAATTATTAGTATTGTTGATTGTAGGTTTATAAAAATATGTAAAGAATATATGTATATGCTTATGCCTTTTTATGCAGGTTTGAAGATCTCATCACACTCATCAAGGCGTGACAAGATGAAAATCAGCCGAGGTGTTTCAAAACATCGACCATCATGCTCATCAGGGCGTGACAGGTATGACGAAATGCTGCCAGAAATTTGACTAAACTTTGGACTTAAAAAAAAAAGTTGAGGGGGAAGGGGAGGGGAAATCAAGATTCATTTAAAAAGAAATCAATCACATCAAAAATAAACAATTTAAAATAAAATTTGAATGTGTAGAAATTACATATATATTTACTTTTATGCAGGTGATTGAATGTCTCATTATACTCATCAAGATATAACGGAATTGAAATTTGGCTGAGTTGCTTCAAAACATCAACTGCCACGCTCATCAGGGCATGACAGACGGACCAAAATAGTTTTGATGTACCCCTTACGCAGGGATGACACCGGAATACTGTCAAAATACTACCGAAATTTTATCAAAATTTTGGGACTTAACAAAAAAATATAAAATATAAAGTCCTAAAGAAATGAATTGAAAATTAAATATAAATAAACTTGAAATGAATTTGAAAGAGACTTGATTACAAATAAAATTGAAAATCATAATTCAAATAATAAAATAGAGATCAAACTCAAATGAACCTATAAAATTTGAAATAAACTTGAATTCCTTTGATATACATGAACCAAATCTCACAAAATTTTGCTTAAAATAATCCAAAAGGAGAATCCTAGTGAATCATTGAAGACTTCTAGTGGTTCAAGTGAGACTTACATAGGACTTATATTAAGCCAAATAACTCACCATTGGATATAAAGAAGTCATCCTAATGAATACTAAACTCTACCATGACTCATTTCAAATGATTCGGAGGAGAGGAAAAGTTTTGTAGGAGGCTTGAAATGAATTTAAAGGGCTTGTTAACAAGCATAAAAGAGAATCATCACTGATCATTGTGATTACTTTATAATTCACTTTGTGATAAATAAAAAGATTTTATATGAGTACATAGTTTAGCCATCTGAAGTTTATAAGAAGCTTAAATGTGCATTCACAAATTAAGGAGGTTGATTAAATGGTTCATCAATGAGCACAAATCATAAGTGTTGCTTCCTAATAAATGGTTGAGCAATTTCATACATTGAGTGAATTGGAATGAACCTAGTTGAATCCATGATTGAACTATACAGATGCTTACAATAGCCTCAATGACCCATTATTAACGGCAACAAGTTCTCTAGTGAATAATAGACTTTCTCTAGTTAAGAGAAGTCAAAGAATTCATTAGAAGTATGCGATAAATTTAAAGGCTTATTAATAAGCATAAGAAATAGATATGAATCTCTCAAGCTCAACTACTAAAGAAGAAAATATGAATAATGACATGCTATTCTAAATTGCAATATAAGTTTAAAACATCTTTTATGCCATCGGATTTACAATTCTTCGTACAAGTAGACAGAAGGAGATGCTAAATTAAATTGTCTATGAATTATGGAGCTTCTTTCAATCCAAAAATTAAAAAATTTCATTCTAATTATGATTTTTAAAGTCAAATACTTCATTAATTAAATGAAATTATCTAAGCTATGCATATCTGCATGTGCTCGGACATAGAGATTGAAAGTACAAATTTTAATGTCTGAAAAGGCTGCACGGGCTAAGTTGAGATTAAATAAATATGAAATTACTCTCATAATTTAGAAATAAAATTACCTAAATTACTAAATACCCGCAAGGGTCCTAACACTACACTGAATGCTTAAACTTAGTGTCTGAGAATGTTGCGCGGATTGCTTCCCAGTTTGGTCTTAGAATCGGGTCCGGGTTAACAAAACCTAAAAATTCAATTATTATAAGAATTTTAACTTATTAAAATATTTGAGAAGCTAATTCTTTCACATGACTGTATATCTAATTCTCTATCATTAAACTAATAGAGTTGACAGGATCTGAAATAATAAATTAAATGTTCAAGCAAACTCATAAACCCCAATGATGGTTGTGATGAATGAAGATTTCAACTAGAGGGAATACTTTCATCGAAATGTAATTACAATTTTAAATCAAATTAATGTAAATTAAATTTCAATCCAAATGCAAAATCTAATATGTCATTAAGTGTTAAATGCTTAAATGAAATTCAATCTTTAAAGAACTTAAAAGTTAAAACTCAATCCACCTTCTACAATAGTTTATTGAATGTGGCAAATTAAGAAAACTCTAGCTCACAAAAGAGTCAATGTCAAATCAAATATAGTTATATATTCACTCTCAATCAATCTCATGCTGACAAGGATGTGGTATGTGTCCTCTGTGTACGTGGTTTGGCCAGTAGGCTCCACATATGATGCAATTATGACCAGAGTTCTGTGATCGGGTAACTGCCGCCAAATGACACCATTATATTATGATCACAATTGTAGCCCGTATGCTCTCCAGTGGCTCTGCACCTTGAGATGTGAATCATAGGGTACACCTGATAGGGCAAAAAATCATTTGTCAGCTAAGGTAGACTTATGCATGTCTCCTTAGATAAACACCACACCAGGTCTACAATAATTACTTAGACGACGCAACACATGGCTGCTGACAGGAATCCTTCGATCATGTTGGGTCAACTACCTCCTCTAACTAAGTAGACTAGGGACAACGACAGCTCGGGATGACAAAACCATAGGATCTAGATCGGGCACGTCATCATTCCCCAAGTCATCCGCTTTAAGCTAATAATGATGAATTTCTTAAATCTAAATTTCAAAACTCACTCATTGTTACTATACGCTACGCATTTAGCGATCTAACGACTAGCCTTAATCGAAAGTTCTCTCTCAGCATTGAGAGAGGTAATTAACTATAGGTGCTTGCGCCTATAGGAAACCTGGAACTAGGTCTAAAGTCCTCACAAAATGAAGATGAAATCTCTAGGTAGTACCTTATCTACTATTTCATCTACCTTCTGAAAATTTTATTGACGCATAAATCATATTCTCTTCAATGTGAGAGGTCGGAGGTAAATTTTCGGAGCCTACAAATATTAATTTTATTCTTTAAAAATATATTTTTTACCATTTCCAACTAAAAACTATTAACCCTGCGAAAAAAAAGACATTTTAAGCAAAAAAAAAAACTTATAACACAAGACATGCATTAAAAAAAATTTATATCAAACACCTTTAAATATCTTATAATTTAATTATTCTCCAATGCAACAGATTATGCAACAAAATACTTCATCATGCTATCTACTTAAGATAAATTTTAATTTTTTTCTCCACAAGATCAAGTCATTTTTAGTTTTCCGCCTATGTTGCAATGAGCAAAAGAGCTTCTTTTCTACGAACAGCAAGTCCAAAAACTTCACCCATATCTATATCTTCTAGTTTGCCCTTCGTTGGCTTCCAGTCAAAGAGGTACACTGATATGTCCTAATTTTCTGATTTGAGTCTGGTACGGTGGGGATTGGGTCTGATCCGGCTGGTTGAGCTTAGGGCAGTGAGTTAACTCACTGAGTGTTGGAACCCTACTGAGGGAGTAATCTCAATGGGCAAGGGTCTTTGTCGAGCCCGTTGGATATGCCTTTTACCCTTAGCCGTTGGATGCTTGCTTTTCAGTTGCTTTACGCTCTTTGGGGCGTTGGATCTTGATGTTTCTTGAGTGGAATCCACGCGTCTGTTGGTTGTGGGCTGGATCTGTCTGCCTTGATCTTTGTATCCTGGAATGAAATCTCATCATAGTTTGCCTTTTGTCTTGGCCGTCGATTAGTTACGGGATAAGCCTTTAACCTATTTTCTGTTTGTTTTCTGTTTGTTTCTTTCGACTGTTCGAGTCACCGAAGCACTCTAGAGAAGAACAGGGAGAGCGGTTGGGATCGGAGGAGAAACTGAGGTTCTCTGAGGGAATGTGGTGTTTTCCGGTGAGGAAAACCTAGAAGAAGGATATGCAGGAGGAAGAGAAGAAAAGGGAGACTGAGGAGATAAGTTCTTTCTTAAACTCTTGATCATCCCCTCTATTTGGCTTTTGATCTCTATTTATACTTTCTGTTTTCCTTTCTTAGGCTTGGATCTAAGCTATCTATGCAAGCTTAACTACTTTCTGTTACAAAATAACTGATTTTTGTTAGGTATGATCGTTTTACTTCTGTTGTTTACTTCTGTCTTTATGAAATATAATTTGGTTGAGATGTCGAGCTTCTTGATTTCTTTATATCTTCAGTTCTGCCTCCATTCTGTTACAACAATAACAGAAAATGGTTATTGTTGCTTTCTGATTTCTTGATTCATGGGTTCTGATCTTCATTCTGTTATGGATAACTGCTGCAGGGTTTTCTTGAATAATCTGGAATATATCACGTATTGTGCTATCCTTCATGGTGTACTTTGGGGTTTTGTCTTTGTGCATTTATTTATTACTCTGGCTAGTTTTTTGGTTCTATTGCTACTCTGGACCTATTGTATTTATATTCTGTAATATTTGTAGTTGTTTTATGCTCTGATTTAGTAATCTTGTAATATTTTTTCTTCTATCATCATGATTGGTCTCGTATATTGAGTTTTTAGTCGGTTGTGGTCGTCTTTGGTCTTCCTTCACATGTGAGTCTATTATCCTTGTAATTCTTATTGTTGTATGTTCTAATTTGGCAATTAGAGGATATGGGATCATATCATTACTCCCCTCCTCACACTGACCTTGTCCTCAAGGTCAAAATTGAACATCTGCCTTCTCTGTTTCTTCGATTCATTTCTCAAAAGCTTCTGTTAATACTTTCCCTCCCATGACTACATAGCAATTTGATTGTTTGTTGGAAATAGTATTCATTTGTCCCTTGTTGTAAACTTGTTTTACTCAGATGCTCATGATCAGAATGGATTACCTCGTATCTTTGGATTACCAATAATAATTACCTCTAGTGGATATTGTAGTTACAGCTCTGGGAATTTACCTAAACTGGACTCATCTATTGGATAGGGTTGTATGTAATGAACTGCTGGTTGCAGTTATACTCTATATTAGGGAATAGCTTATTGGTAATTCTGTGCTAGAGTAGGCTATGTAAGGGTGTGTTATCTGAAAACACTAAGCTATATAGGATATAGATGGCTAATAATTATGTATATTTGATAGATAGGCTTTCTTAGCCTGGATTAAATGGTTGATACATGAAGCTTGTTGCTAATGTTTCTTCTTGTACCCATTGGTTGTCGGGTTGATTATCATGTTGCAGTTAATGTTGCTGGTCATCATTTACTGTTATTAATGTAAATAGCTTGGACTTACAGATATACCCTTTATGGTACTTCTCATCACAATTGAAGCATAAGCCTTTCTTTTTCTTCTTCTATTTGAGTTGTAAATTGATATTTCTTTGTTGATGTTGACTTTGTTGAGTGGCATTTGTGGGAGGTCGAAAGGTAGTTGGAGCACTTTGATGTTCGTTACGGAGTGTGCTAATTTCGCTATTTCTATGCATTTCTATTACATCAGACAATCTGTCTTTCATTAGCTTTGCTAATTGAAATGCTTGTAAGGAAGAAGGTAGGGCTCTTACTTCTCTTTTAATTTCTGGTTTAAGCCCTGATTCAAAGTAGCTTTGTAGAAATTCATGTGGAATGTCTGAAATTTGGTTAGTTAAGTCTTCAATTTCATTATAAAAATGTTGCACTGTGGTTTGTTGTTGAAGCTTAGCTAGTTCTCCTCTTAAATCTCTGTAGAGGGAAGGGTCAAATCTTTGCATAATTTGTTCTTTGAGCGGCCAAGAATGCAATTGTTTATTTACTTGCATCCATTGATACACCAAAGCGGTCCATCCATCTATATTGAGGATATTAAAATTTCTAATCCGAGGAGTTATATCTTGAAAAGCTTCTTTTAAAGAGCCATCCTGGTCTTCTCCATTAAATGAGCATATCTATTTTAAGGTATGGACATTGTGTGTGTGTATTCCGTTTGGAGAATAGGATTAATGGGATGCATACACGGATTTGAGGTTGTTTTTCCAATCTGCTTTCTATGGCGTCAATCTTTTTGATATTTCAGTCAATACTATAGTCACTGAGGTCATTTGCTCTTCTGTTTTGTTTAATCTGGTAACACATTCTTCAAGTATTTTTGATGTGTTTCTTGTTCCTTCTGCCATTTTCTGAGTGTTGTAGTCAACGAGAGCACCAATGATATGTCCTAATTTTCTGATTTGAGTGCAGTGATTGGGATTATCCTGGTTGAGCTTAGGGCAGTGAGTTAACTCACTGAGTGTTGGAACCCGGCTGAGGGAGTAATCTCAATGGCAAGGGTGTCCGAGCCGTTGGATATGCTTTTACCCTTACCGTTGTTGCTAGCACTCTTGTGCTTTCGCTTTTGAATTGTTGGATCTTGATGTTTCTTGAGTGGAATCCACGCGTCGCTGTGGGCCGGATCTGCTTGATCTTTGTATCTGAATGAAATCTCACCGTAGTTTGCCTGCTCGTCTTGGCCGCCCTGATTAGTCTTGGGATAAGCCTTTAACCTATTTTTTTTTTTGTTTGTTTTGTTTTCTTCACTGAGAAGCACTCTAGAGAAGAACAGGGAGAGCGGTTGGGATCGGAGGAGAAACTGAGGTTCTCCGAGGGAATGCGGTGTTTTCCGGCGAGGAAAACCTAGAAGAAGGATATGCAGGAGGAAGAGAAGAAAAGGGAGACTGAGGAGATAAGTTCTTTCTTAAACTCTTGATCATCCCCTCTGTTTGGTTTTTGATCTCTATTTATACTTTCTGTTTTCCTTTCTTAGGCTTGGATCTAAGCTATCTATGCAAGCTTAACTACTTTCTGTTACAAAATAACTGATTTCTGTTAGGTAGGATTGTTTTACTTCTGTTGTTTACTTCTGTCTTTATGAAATATAATTTGGTTGAGATGTCGAGCTTCTTGATTTCTATATATCTTCAGTTCTGCCTCCATTCTGTTACAACAATAACGAAAATGGTTTGCTTCGATTTCTTGATTCATGGGTTTTGATCTTCATTCTGTTATGGATAACTGCTGCAGGGTTTTCTTGAATAATCTAGAATATCTGTATCCATGCTTATCCTTGTGGTACTTTGGGGTTTTGTCTTACAAGTTATTACTCTGGTTTTTTGGTTCTATTTGCTCGGACTGTTGTATTTATATTCGTAATATTTGTAATTGTTTTATGCTCGATTTAGTAATCTTGTAATATTTTCTTCTCTCATTATCATGGGTCTCGTATATTGAGTTTCGAATCAATTGGGTCGTCTTTGGTCTTCCTTCTGCATGCAGTCTGTTATCCTTGTAATTTTTATTGTTGTATGTTCTAATTTGGCAATTAGAGGATATGGGATCATATCATACACCATATTAGCTATAGCAAGCTCGATTAAAGTCACAGAGAATTGAATTCCTGGAGAAGATCCTCTTCCTGCACCGAACGCTAAGAGCTGGAATCCATGGCACTTAAAATTCAGGTCTCTAGCTTCTCCATTTATGAACCTTTCCGGCCGGAACTCCTCCGGAAAATCCCAAACCTTTGGGTCCCTTCCTATAGCCCAAGCATTGATGAGGACCATTGTTCCTTTAGGAATTCTGTAGCCTCTGATACCTGTGTCTTCTGAAAGTTGGTGAGGCGGTATTATAGCACTTGGAGGATGAAGCCTGAGAGCCTCTTTTATTACTGCTTTGAGATAGCTCATCTCTGCCAATATTTCTTCTTAGACGATTTCGTTGTCAGGGCCTACTATTTTGGTTATTTCTTCTCTCAGCTTTGTCATGGCGGTTGGGTGGCGAAGGACCTCAACCATAGTCTACTTCATGGAAATGAATATTGGGTCTGTTCGAGCACCGAACATGTCCCCATCATTAGTAGAATATTAAAATAAATGAGAAAGTTTAGATCAACATATTATTATCTAATTTTGATTAGAATAATTTTTTTCTGGCCATTACATTTATTTATTTTAAAATAAATATGATATATGACTAACAATTACTTTTTGTATATTTTATACTCATATTAACGTTAATGCATTTATTTAAAAATTAAGTTATTGAGATATTTTTTTCTTAAGAAATGAGGCATAAGATAAAAAGATATTGTCTACAGCAATTTATTATTTGAAATAAAATTGATTTTGATACATAGAATGGTTTTTCTCAATGAGTAATTTTGGGTTCAAGATATTCTCTTGTTTAATGTAGCGCAGGGCTTGAGATCATGGCTTAGCAGGGGCGGAACCAGCTTTTATTTTCAGGGTGGGCAAAAAGTAATTTAAAAAAAAGGTGAATTTAACAATGAATATACCAAAAGATGAATTGTATTACATTATCATCAATCTAATAAAAAAATGTTTACAAACTTCTTAATCTATTTTGCATTGTCTGATAATATTGCATGATAGATTCATTTGGAATCGATTCAAATACTTTTTTCTCAATATAAGGCATAAGTCAATCATTGAGTCAATCATCACTCATTCTACTACATGTCGATGTTTAACAATCTTCATCAGAAAATGCTCTCTCCATCAGTGTAAAGTAACCGGTAAAGTTAGTGCCAAAATAATAAGTCTATAAATTAAAGGATACACACCATCCTTCTTTGTCTTAACAAGCTGTTTGGCAAGATCAGCAATACCATTTAAAGATGAGAAATCATCACTACTACGTACATCGATAATATAAGTGGAAAGTTGATGTTCAAGGGCCACAAGCTCAACGAAAAATCAGGATATAACTCGCAAGTCAGTTTTTCTTATCAAAAGCAAAGAATGAATCACTTGGGTTTAAGCATGCCACACAAGTAACTCTTGCTTAAAAGCGATCATTCAGTTCTTGAAGTTGCATATCAATTATAGTGTAATAACTCAACGCAATAGTGATGCAAGTTTATCATTTCTTCACCTCCCGTATAGCTCGTGAAGTTTTAAAGGTAGAACTCATATCCGGAATATCAATCTCAAAAAACATTAAAAAAGAGACACTTCATGTAATAAGGAATCCCATCCACGATTCTCATTATCTCGTAATCGTTGCTTGGATATCTGCACTAATTTCATTGCATTTTCAATGTCTTGGTCTTTTTTTTGCATAGATTGTGATAATTCATTTGTGATACCTAAAATATCAATCATCAAATGCATAGTAAATACAAAATCAAAAGACTCCATTGCACTAATTAAAACACCGGCTTCAACTGATTGATGATCATGTACTCCATCCTCTTTTACTATCTCAAGCACTGAGCAGATGCATACATCTTCATAAGACTAATTAAACTATGAAAATGTGAACTCCAACGAGTGTCGCCAGCTCGTTGTAGGTTAATTTCTTGATTCAAACCACCCACTAAATCCCTTGTTTGGAGATGTAAAATAACCTTTTCATGTTGAATAGTTTTTAAAATGTCACTTCTCTTACAAGAACTTCCAATTGTGTTTAAAATTCTTGAAGTGATCTCAAAAAGATGCTTCACTTGCCAATGTTTTTTTTGCTGACCACTAAACATAATTGCAGCTGATGGGCAAAACAATGAACATAAAATGCTTGAGGATTATCATTAAGAATGAGTGCCTTCAAACCATTAAATTCACCTCGCATATTGGATGCCCCATCATAGCCTTGACCTCGATCTATGCAAGCTTAATGGATGCTTAGCCAAGATAGTGTTGTCTTGAGTGCAATTGCACTTGTTGAAGAAACATATTTAATGCTAATAAATCTTTCAATAACTTGACCTTTTTTATCAACATATCTCACAGCGATAGCTAGTTGTTCCTTTGTTGATACATCACGAGCTTCATCTACAATAATAGAAAAGTAAGAATCACATATCTTTGATGATAGAAGTTAAAGTCTGATGATGCCGCTTGATAAAGTCGTTTTGTACCTTTGGTGAAGTCAATTGTAATTTTGTACTAGCATTTTCAAATGTAACTTTTTTAATTTCTTCATTATGATCTGCAAGAAAATGGAATAATTCTAAATAATTTCCTTGGTTAATTGAATTAAAAGATTCATCGTGACCACGAAATGGTAATCCTTGTCGCAAAAGAAATCTAACACAATCAACTGCCGCTGTCAACATTATCCTATATTCTTTTTGTTTCTCTCATCTTTAGTCAACCACATAGTAGAGATACTTTGTGTTTGAGGCTTCATTAGATCTTCACACTTTTGTCTTATGAGCACTATTGTATTCACCAACGCGCTAAGAACTTTTCTTTTCTTTTCCAATTTTAAATCCTTCTCGATAAATGAATCTCCACCTCCTTGATTTATAGTAACTTGTTCTTGAGGCTTAAATAAATAGCAATATAAACAATATGCATCTTCGTATGCTATATTCTAACCAATATGGATATTCCTCAAACCACTTTGAATTAAATCTGCGCAACATTATCTATCATTGTTTGAGGAAAATTATGACTTTTAGGTTGATGTGGCCCTTTTACCAAATATGCTCTACGTATTATATCTCTGTCATTAACATCATAACTCCAAATCGGCGGACGAAGCCCAGGATCAGCCGGAAGATTATCGATATCAGATCAACTGCTCTTTTTTCTCTTTAAATAACGATCCATTTAGAAAATCCTAAATATGATAGTAATGCAAATAAAAATAAATCAATAAATAATGACACACTTTCAACCTTTTCAAAACAAATTCATAATATCTCAAGAATAACGCACACCTTCGCCTTTTAAAATAAAATTAAACCAACAATATTTAAAAAAAGGCACACCTTCTTTTAAAATAAAATTAAACCAACAATATTTAAAAAAAGACACCTTCGGCCTTTTAAAATAAAATTAAACCAATAATATCTTAAAAAAAGGCACACCTTCGGCCTGTTTAAAATTAAAAATGCTATTCACATACCTTAAATGATTGAGAAGAATGTTGCACTATAAAATTAAACGTATTTCATTAAAAGACCTAGGGTACATAGTCAAACTTGTTATTAAAATTCACTAAAAAACAAATGCTAATCTACTTGTTAATGAAAGAACATAACTTCGTTTTGAATGTGACGTTGGATTAATAATCGAGGTTGAGATTAAAGCAATCGCTTTATAATTTGTAGAGTTAATTAAGAATGAAAATAAAGTATTAAAACTTTACCACGCTCATAAAATTCTTGAAGACTTAGCATCCAGAAGTTTGGAGGCGGTTCGAGCTCAAAACAAATACAAATATAAATGAAGAACTTGTCTCTAAAGATTGCTTATAAGTAGAATAGAGTTCTAGCATTAGCTAAGCTCAGGTATATTATTGATTGTCAAAAAAACATTTGGCTCACATTGAGTTCAATTCGATTTAAATTTATATTTTTTCATAAACCGACTACTTTTATTTAAGTTTAAAGTTAAAATATCATAAAACTAAATAAAATCAGATTTAATCTTAAATCAATGACCTTATCCTCTTTTTCCTTCACCGGCTTTGTCCTTCTCGCCTTCCGCTTCAGCTTCTCCAACTTCGGGTAAGGTCCGGAATGGCGGACGGCGTCGATGATTGAAAATGAGGGAGAATATTGGTGCATCACCTATGTTATCACCAGAATCTTGGTGATTGTTACATTCCACATAAAAGATGTAGATAATTTGGTAGATCAAGCAAGAATTAACAAAACATAAGGTAATAATGCATTAAAATAGGCGATTAGTATAATTCCTTTTGAGAACTTAACAGATACCCAAAATTTATCCAACCTCAAGTAGACTAACCTATCTAAAATGATAACGATTGATAAAATTTTCAATAAGCGACTAGATTACCTAGAACTTTCGTGGCACCTAAAGAGCTCCAACTTTTCTTGAATGAGAAAACAGACAAGCATGCATGGATAAATTAAAGAAAACAAACGACTAAACACGAGCATACAACGATAATTATGAACCGACTACTTTTATTTAAGTTTAAAGTTAAAATATCATAAAACTAAATAAAATCAGATTTAATCTTAAATCAATGACCTTATCCTCTTTTTCCTTCTCTGCTTCGGCTTTGTCCTTCTCCGCCTTCCGCTTCATCTTCTCCAACTTCTCGGGTAAGGGCGGTCCGACGGGATGGCGGGACGGCATCGACGATTGAAAATGAGGGAGAATATCCGCTCTTGAGGGTTGGGCAAAGTGTGAGTGCGAGAGAGCCAGAGAGGGGAGATCGGATACCGGCTTCGAAGAGGCAATCGCCGGCCGAGGGTTTATTTTGGGGGAGGAGAGTTTAAAATAAATACATTAAAAGTCTAAAATATCCTCTCAATTTTTTTTTTTTTTCAGGGTGGGCAATTGCCCACCCTCGGGTAAGGGCAGGTCCGCCCCTGTGGCTTAGTATATGTATATTTTGTTAGATTTATTTGGGATATATTGAAGTGTCAACTAAATAATGACTTCTATAATAAAATAAAAAATATATAATTGTTATTGTGGAATAAATACAGTTTATAACTTTATAAAAGAACTTGGAATTTAAAGAATTGAATTTTATCAAGATAATTTTAGCTTAGGATAATCTCATTAAAAATTTTTTTGAAAATAGAAAATTTTTTATTAGATAAATACTAAAGTATGATATTTTTAATTATTAAATGAGTGAAGTGTGCTATACATAAACGAGACAATAATTGAAATAAAAAATAATAAAATTAATTATCTTAATGATGGCCTTAATACTCTCACCCTCAAAAACAATGCCTTCACATTTCAACTCCTCCTCAAGAGTCAACATAATATCTAAGAAGCACTCATTAGCCGCATTAACATCTCCCCCTTCCTCCTTCCTCTTTTCTATCACCCTCCTATGCTCCTTTAATAGTCCTTCCGAATACTTATCCGACCTCTCAAATGCCTTTCTCACTCTCCCCTCAAACCCACTCACAACCCCAATTACCTTCTCCAACCATGGTATATTATCACCAATATAGAAACCAATATATATATAATGTGTTTTTCAAATTCTTATGACTAGAAATTAGATATTTTTCAGTAACTTTTATATATTAACTTTTAAAATATATATGAAAAATAATTTTTGCTAGGAATAACTTGTATGTATGTACATAGGCGGGTAAGTTACATGAATTTACTCTTTGTCTATTAACTTTGTCTATTAACTAAATAGAAGTAGTCAAAATTTTTAAATTAAGCATCTTTTAAATCATAATTAGCGAAATAGGCTTAAAAAAAATTTGAAAATAGTGCTAACATGGATGCATGCAGTAAATGTCATCTGCTAAAAAAAATAATTTTTTTTAAAAAAAGTAGAAATTACATACATATCACACAATTCTTATGTATTTACATAAGTAACATCACAGCGTAAAATATTTTTTTTAAAAAAAAAGGAATTTACATACATATCACACACATTCTTATGTATTTACATATCTAACATCTAAAGTTAGATATTTACTTATGTAAAATATTTTCACTTAAACTTATCTAATTCTTTAAAATTTTTAAAAAATGACAGTTCAATATCAAAAAAAAATATATCTGATACTTTGCTGAAAAAATACAATTCACCTAAACTGGAAATATGTAACATAGATAAACGGTGTGCTGATATATAGTGTACATAGAAAATATAAAATAATGACAGAGTAGTGTACATCAAGCTATCTGATGATCCAACTGATGACAACTAAGGACAACTAAGGACATCTAACGACGGCTGCTCGGGTGGAAGATCACTCCACCGGAGTGTACTGCGTGAGGTGCCGAGGATGGTCTCGCAGATGGTGCTGCTGATGCCGCACTTTATCTCCAGCATGGTCAGTGGCCTCCTCTGTATCATCGAGGGGTGTAACATCGGCTATCTCCTGTGATGGTCCTGCATGAAAGGGGACAAGGTACACGGTACATGTAGACTGGGTGAGGATACGTGAAGAGTCTGCCTACCATGACTGAAATGGATTGCACATGGCTTCCTAATAATGGTACGGAGTAGGTGTGCCATATGGGTAACTGTATGGACCGACATTTGGTATAGACAATGGACCTGCGTCAAATCCTACAGTATGTGGCTGGGAAGACGAAGGTGCTGGAAAAGAACTGATGGCATCATCTGAATCTCTATATCTGCTATCTGATATATGCAAGTCCCTTTGTAGTTTATTGCATATCTTCTCATAGGAATTGATTGAATGCTGAAAAACGGTATCCATATCTCTCCCAAAATAAGGTTGGAAAATATCTTGTGTGTCCAAGATATGCTCCCGCTGTTGAAGCAATTATATAATTTAGTTTGCATAACATATCAAAATTTGAATAACTTACAATTTTTCAAGACTACCATCGCTCTCTCAGAACTTGAGGATAGTAGGTGGTAGCGGAATGGTGACAGCATGTACAAGGAGGCTGACCGATACCACTCATGTACCACTAATCGTCGGGTCAACTCTAGGTGGAACCGATCTCAGTACAACTGCTGTATCGCCCCACTGGGTTATGTAACCACTCAACCCGCCAACGCCGCCTTCCCCGACCATCGACTCGCTGAAATGTAGGATCTATAGGCTTGACATCGACCCTCGGTGACAGAACAAACTGTCTAAGGACACGATCGGGGAGGTGCCACTCAATTCTCTTCCAGCAAACGAGTGGCACACGAGCGAGCAAAATTTCATGCCCAGTCAAACAGATATCTGCCACTCTGGTGTGTATTTGCTGCCCGTAAGGCTCCCATATCACCTGCAACATTATATTAAGAAGGTGTCATATTAAGAATAGAGCAATAACAAAATGATTCAAATGTGCACTCACTCATATCTGACTCTGTATCAACCTATCAAGCTCATCTCTGTATACTCTAACATGAGCAGGTGTCATCTCCCTCAAGTAACCCTCATTCCACCTGCAACCAATGCTCAGACCCTCCAACTCTGATGGAAAGGGTACCTTTAATGTGGGTCAGCCAACATGCATATGCTCCACCCACTGCACTGAGTAGATGCAGATATCCCGCCATGTTCGCTTTGGCCTAGTAGCCTAATTCAACTCTCTCAGATAGATGTCCTAACACAAATGCTAATGGAGTATCTGCTAAACATGCTCAAATCATCTAGCAGTGGTAAGTACTGTAAATGTATCTCCGACCTAGAAGTATTTGGCATGAGGAAGCAACCAATAGTGAACAATATGTGCGTTCTAATGTGCATCAGAAAGTCGGCATCTGGTAGATCCAAATATGAATCCCTATAAAATGTCCATCGCAACCAACGTAGCAAAGGTCCCGGCGCCCATGTGGAATGTCGATGTAATATGTGGTTGTCTAGGATCATGGTATACCACATCTGGATCTAGATATCTCCAGATGAGCTCATCGCAACAATCAGCCCAAGATAGTCATCGTCTTCCCCCCCCAATCACTGGTGGTCCTATAATAGGTGGTCCGTCAATCAACACCGAATCATAGAACGCCGTAACGTAACTATCATCTCAGAATCGCCAAATGAAATGTCGTCATGACCTCAACCAAGGCTATGAGCAAGTGGTGATCAAGTTTGAGATACTGCAGCTGTGAAACACAGTCTAACCCAGCATCTCGTAGTCCATCCATAAACCATGGGCAATTTACCGGCCAATCTCTGAACATAAGTAGATGTGACACAGCCTCGGGAATGGTAGTCTGTATAAAACAAATTATTATTTCATCAAAATGACGTCTGAGGTTTAAACATTACAAAAAATAGTAAAAACATACCATATCAGGATGTGCGCCGTAATGCAATACGGCCACGATCTTTGGGTGGACCTCTAGTGGGACATAATCGATAGGTGGCTCATCTGTGCAGTGTCTACACCGACGTCTACCTGCTCCTCCTTCCACCGTCATCATCTCACATGTATAGTAAACAACGTTATGGAGTGGATGTCAGTACATGTGGCATTACAAATTCATAAGTGTCTTAAAAATAGATAGAATATATATATTGCATTGAATTAGAAAAGTATCTACGATAGTACTAATTGTTATCTTTTTTAATTAATATTTATTTTAATAAAAAGGGAAAATAATCCTACATACATGATCATATCAACACAGGACATATATTGATAAAGGAACACTAACGAGCGGAAAACATTTCAAGTACAAAAGTCTGAGAGAAACTAATAGCCAGAATACATTTCAACTACAAAAGATAGAATACATTTCAACTACAAAAGCCTGAATACATTTCAACTATAAAATCCAGAATACATTTCAACTACGAAAGTATACAAGAAACCAACAACATAATGAAACAACATTAATGTCGCCTTTGTGGACAGGTTATCCTATTATGCCCCGAATTTTTGTATAGTCCACATATTATGTTTGTGTGTTGTACGTTCTCATACATTGTATTGGTAAATTGTCATCTCCTAGGCTTGCCCGTGCGCCTTTTAACATTTGGTGGTGTGAGTTCAATCGTAGCATGACCCGATAAATGCATTGGCCAGTCAGTGCGATCGGGAATGACATGAAACTGAGCTTTATACGTATTGTGGTACATCCTTAGAGTATAGTATGGGGAAACATATTCTGAATGATTTATATGACGTTGCCCCATCAGAGCAATGACATGCGATAAGGAATGTGCAGTAACTAGGGCTGCCTGTAAGTACAAGTGCAATGAGTTTGTTCTTGCAATTCAACCTTGAATGACATGGAGGACATCGTGAAAACCTGGAATTCAGTTACATTTATTCTAGTAGGATCTGAACATCTTCTAGCTTCACGTTCATTTTGTTGCAGTTGAGCTTTGACGCGTGGACCGAATATCGAATCATTCACTTGGATAAGTTGAGAAGCTTCCTCTAGTCATTTGTTGAAGACGACAACAAGATTATAGAAAATTGATTTAATTAAAGCCTGAATCGGCAATCCACAAGCCCTCTTCAGCACACCGTTGAAACACTCTGATGCGTTAGTGGTCATTGTGTCATAACGGTACCCGCCATCATGACACAATGCCTACTTCGCCACATCCCTTGCTAGTAGCCACTCAACAACCTATGGTTTAATATTCCTTATGTCTGTAATGTAATGTGTAAATATGTGGATGTCAGTTGTATTACCTGACACATACATTTTCTGGCACACAAACTCAGTATCAGGAATTCTCATCATTTTGCATGCCTTCTTGTAGTTTTCTCTGAGATAGCACAAACAATGGCAATATTTTGCCCAAGGTAAAATTTCACGGCATCCATGTACTAATCCGGAATGACGGTCAGATATAATGCATAAGTCAGGTCGGGTGCATATAAATGGAACCAAGTCCCGCAATGTCATGATAAACCAAATCCAGGACTCATTGCATTCTGCTTCAACAATTGCAAATGCCAAAGGGAACAAACCATTATTAGCCAATATACAACAAGCAGTAGGTCTATGTACTTTCCCAAGAGGAAAGTACCATCAAGACTAAGGACCGATCTACAGAATTGCCAACCTGTTATAGATGGTCCAAATGCCCAGAAAATGCGTTGAAATGGCCAGAATTGCTTAACTGGATGTGATACACAATGTCAGGCATAACTGAGCGTACAACAACCATGAACTGATTCAGTACACGATGGGATTCCTCCCAGCTACCAAATATAACTTGTATAGCCTTTCTACGTGCATCTCATGCTTTCATGTAGGACACTTTAATGTTAAACTTCAATTCCATGTGACCGATAATTTCCTGGATTTCAAATCCAACTGACATCTAATAATAGGCTGGATGTAGTAGCTAATAAATTGCGAGGTGCACTGCCTATGTCCACTGCTCAATATTGAATGAGAACATGTGTGTGGTCCTGACATACTGGAAATCACCCAGGCACCACCAAGCCTCTTGCTCGCACGAGCATGTAGATGCCACAAACATGGCCTACTAGAATGAGTGCTATGAATGCAAAGTATCGTGAACCTCATTTTATTAGAATCACTTGTCACATATTGCACATTGTTTGTTATTGACCAACCCTTGATAGTAAATTTAAGGTGCCTCTTGTCATGGAAACATATTCCTTCATTTAGGTCTGTTGGAATGAAATTATCTTCTAGGAAAATAAAATTTATTGGGAGGCCAACAAAGTTTAATTCTTCATCCCATTTTTGGGTTGACTGACAAGCTTGAATGTAGTCATTATTATTGAACATGTTTTCTTCAACGGTCACTGTTTTGTTGGAGTAATCTCTCAGTATCTGACTGGTTCCAGCGTTTGGACAGTGTTGTTCTCTCATATCACCTTCGCTATCATCTGTGTCTGAACTCGTTACGCTGGGCATTATTTTGTAGCCCTCATCCCCGGTTTCTGGAGGAGCAACCTGATCACAATGGTGCTCACCCATAGTTGCAGAAGTTGAGGCCATATGATGAGCATGAATAGGAGATGAAGATACGTGTACATCATCAGTGCTGCACATTTGAATGTAGTATATAAGGTTAAGATTAAAATATGTACTCGTGCGGTTCAAACAACTTACCAATGATATGGTTCCTGGCGGTATATGGTGTTGGAAAGTTTTATGAAATTCATCTTGATAATTATAGCTTCATCATCTTCAATTTCAACATATCGACAAGTTGTACACTTGCTGCGTTGATGACCGACTCACAAACTCCGTCATCATTTAATGGCGTAGCAATGAAACTGGTATCAACTGGAAACCTACATATCAGATTAATCTTGAACCGTATCGAATCAACTTTTAGTGACCGCATGATTTGATTTTGTATGCTGCTAAAATCAGCCATATGCAAAATTAATATGGAACGATTCTTTCCGCCACTAACACTAAGCTGACCGCCATAATACAGCACCAAACATACTGTGTCTAAACTCATATTCAAGACAAATATGTATGTAGGTGAATCGAAGAGCAGATATGTTTAAATTAGCTAAATTAATCTTCATCTTACAAACATAAAAAATAAAAAAAACTCAAAAATCTGACTAACAAAATGATTGAAAAATTATGCTTCTTAAAGATGACCCCAAACAGTTAAGTTAAGTCTAATGATTGAAAAATTATGCTTCTCCCATACTTATCTCAAAATACAAAGATAAACAAAACTCCCTGCATTCTATTTAAAATGTGCCTTTTTAGGTTCTACACAAGCTTCACATAATTAATTCGATTTCCAATTATATATTTTAAACATAAGAAATCACAACAAAAAAATATATATTTTAAACTTGCAATACATTCTACAAATCCAGAGTTTAGCACACATAGCTACTCATTTGGGAAAGAGAGAACATCAATAATTTATAAATATAGAATATTAAGAATAATCAAGACTATAAATCAAGAGTTTAGCACACATAGCCACGATTTTTTTTTTTTCATATTTGAATCTCCCTATTTGATACACTTTCTCCATTCTCCATAGTAAATAACATAATGGCTCCAAATTTACTACACACAAACACTATATCCAAAGAAAAGCCTAAAGTATATTTGGTTGTCAGCTGATTTAAACAATAAAGATTATTTGGTTGTCAAACTCAGTATGTTAATCATTGTAAACTATTTGTGTTATTACTTGGAAGTTGAGGGATCATCGTATTTAAGGAACACAATTGGGTTTAAATTAAACAACTAATTTGCTTAAGTAGTAGTTAACTATTACAATCTTGACTAACTAGTGATTGATGGAGAATCATGTGTTAATTAAAGATTACTTAGATAAATTTGAATTAATCAATTGACTTCTTAGGCATATTTGGTGAGTTTTGACTAATAACACCAATTCGATTTCATATTATTTTTATATAACAAAGGCATACTAAAGCCTTGTCATTCTACTAACTCTATTTCCAAAAAAAGGAGGGTGAGGTGGCCTAGAATTAGAGTGTTGAGTCATTCCTCTTGTATTTGTGCCTACGCATATATATACAAACTTGATATCTTTTACTATACTATTAATACCTGCATATAAACAGATAAAAAAGAAGATAAAGTAGCATAAAATTAACTAGAATATCCTTAATCAGTTAGATATATTATAGATTAAAGACAAAATTTTGAATTATTGCCAATTTCTAATATGATAAATTTCTTAAAACAGTCCCCTTAAGCTAGAACATATATATATCATAAAGATCCAATTTGTTGTAAAGATTAGATAAATGAAGTAGCCTTGAAACTTCTGGTTTTGAGACTTTAGGAGTATCAATGAAAAATCCCTTTTGACATGGATTTGCCTCTCATATTCTACCAATAATCCATCACCCCTAAAGAAAAGGCCACAAACATCAAAAAATACAACAAATGCATGTCACATTCACATTTTACTCATTTGTTTGGAAAAAATAAAAAAACGGCAAAATATACCTTATTTCCGCAATCTGGTGTCGGATCGGTGGCCAGTAGGGGCAGGCGGCGTGAGTGCCGGCACAAAGGATCGGCTAAGGTGGCCGTCGAGTAGTGGCGGCGGTCTTTGTCTAGGGAGAGAAGAAAAGCAGAGATCGGGATCATGTTTCCGATCTCAGTTCGCGGTTTTAAAAAAAATTATTTTTAGCTAGTCGCGTTAGGCAGGCTATATTAAATTTTTGTAAGTCTATTTCACTAATTACGATTTAAAAGATGCTTAGTTTAAAAATTTTGCCATAAAAGTAATACAACATTTCATATGACAATATTCATCAGATAAAATTTTATTTTATTTTCACTATGCTATTCAATCCTTTTTATTAAACTATCTGTGTAGCATTGACCAAAAGAGGCTGTCTTCTATGAGTAGATAGTCCATAATCTTTGCCGACATCTATTGTTTGATAAATTAATCTAAAATTATTAAGAATTCTAACAATCTCTAACATTCAAAACACCAATTAAAGCTTTTTAACCTTTTCTGAAGTGAAAATGGTATGCCTCTTTATATAAATTCACAAGAAATGCTTTTTATTTTGCTCTTTACTGCACAAATAAATTATTTCATAAACTAGAAAATTTAGGATGGTAAGTCCATGATATAGAAATTGATTTGCAGTAGGTTTATGGAGAATGTGCATGGTTCATTCTCTATTAGGAGCCACTTGTTTTCATAGGTCCCATTGCTTTCATAATATATAAAACCTCATAGATATACGACATTGAAAATGATATAGAATCTTATCTCTATGGTTGATCTCTAAGCTTCCCAAGAAATATTATAAGATTTCAACATTCAATAAATGTGATAGTTTAGTTTCTGCTTTCTCATAATGATTATATCATCATTGAGGTCCTATTTTAATAATGAAATGGTTTAAAAATCTCTACATAGTTTATTTAAGATAAATATTATTTTTAAATTTTAAAATAAATTCAATGAGTATTAACTTCTCCTCACCAAATATTAGTAAAGTTAAAAAAATAGGACAACATCAAAGAGCATTAATTTTTGATTAAAATATTTTTATAAAAAAAAGAATTAATTTTCTTACAAAATGATTTATATTTTTATAAACCGATTATTTGATTAAGTGAGATTTTAATATCATATTGTGTTATTAAATATATATATATGTGTGTGTGTGTGTGTTTTTTCTAATTTGTTGAGATATTTAAATAATAAATTTAAAAAAGATTGATATGACACAATTGACTAACATCTTTAAATATTTAAACTTCTCAATAATTCTCTGTTTACAATCTAAAAAAAATAAGTAACATCTTTAAATATAAAAACACTAAGTCAAATAAAGAGAATTTAACGATAACATGAATATCTAATAACATGTGGGCTCCAAAAATTTGTCACCAACCTCTCACATTGAAAAGAGTATGATTTAAGTGTCGGTAAGGCAGATGGAATAGTAGATAAGATACTACCTAGAGATTTCGCCCTCATTTTGACTTTAGATGCGGTTAGATTTCCATGAGCAAGCTATAGTTAATTACCCCTCCCAATGTTGAGAGAGAACTTTCGATTAAGGCTAGTATTTAGATTGTTAAATGCGTAGCATATAGTAACAACATGTGGAGTTTTGAAATCTATATTTATGAAATTCATCATTAGCTTAAAGCAGATGGTTGGGAGTATGATGATGCGCCTGATCTAGATCCCATGGTTCCATTATCCCGAGCTGTCGTGGTCCCTAATCTACTAAGTCAAAGGAGGTAGTGGGCCCAACCTGACAAAAGGATCCCTGTCAACAGTCATGGGTTGCATCGTCCAAAAAATCCTTGTAAACTTGGAGTTGTGTTTATCTAAGGAGATAGGCTTAAGTCTACCTTCTTTTTGCCTTATCAGATATACCCAATGATTCACATCTCTCAGTGAGCCATTGGGAGCATCAGCTACATGTGATAAATAATATAATGGTGTCATTTGGCGGCAACCACCCGAAAGGACTGGTTTGTCATCATAGGTGGAACTATTAAACCACACCAAAGACAGCCACGTCATTGTTGGAATGAGATTGATTAAGAGTGAATATAGAAATACATTTAATTTGACATTGGCTTCTTTGAGCTAGAGTTTTCTTAATTCATCACCTTTAACAAACATTTGAGGAAGGTGGATTGAATAGAGTTTGCTTTAAGTATTTAAGGATTGAAATTCATTTAACCATTAATAGCTTAGTAATATATTAGATTTCACATCTGGATTGATACTCAATTTAAGTTAATTTAATCTAAAATTAAAATCACATTTTTGATGGAGCCCCTCCGGTTGAAATCTCCATTCAAACTATTACGAGTTTGTTTGATCATTTAATTTATTGTTTTAGATCCCGTCGACTATTAGTTTAATAATAGATAATTAGATCTACTATCATATGATAGAATTAGCTTCTAAGATATTTTAATAAGTTGAAATTCTAATAATAATTAGATTTTTAAGTTTTGTTAACCCGGACCCGATCCTAAAATCCAACCGGGAAGCAACCCGCGCAGCGTCCTCAGACACTAAGTTTAAACATTCAACGTAGTGTCGGGGCCCATGTGGGTTGCTTTAAGAATGCTTGCATAATTTTAAGGCATTAAATTTGAGTTTTAATCATACTTCATAATATGTGCAAGAGTTTAATTGAAGATTTAATTAACGTTTTTTGTTCACTTGTACGATGTGTTGTGAATCCGGTGGTGTATTGTGGAGTAGAATTAGGTTTAAATTTGCACTTAAGATGTTGTATCTTTGTTTGCATTAAACTTATTTATTGAATCTCTAAACTTAAATAGTTGATCCATGCTCATTAATGAGCAATCAAATTTTTGTGAGATTCACTTAAGCTGCTTTAACTATCTTTAACTTGTTCAACACAAGTCAAACATAACTCATTCTTTCGTTGAGAACCCCTTCTTATGTTGGTTAACAAGCTTTTAAATATTTATCAAATTGACATATTTTATTTGAATTTCATTCTTAAGCCAAGCACTCAATAAATCCAATATGCTTTGGTTTCGTGTCCATTTATAGCCTTCTTTAATTCATTTTAAAATAAATATTGCAATAAGAATTAAATAAGAAGGCTTTATTCTTTGTGAATTTTATTCTAGAGCTTGATTTTGAGTTTTATCTCATTAAAAAAAAAACCTTCTATCTTCATGTAACCTTCTCATGAGTATGACATGAATTCAAAAGTTATATTTGCATTTGGCTTATTTTCTTTCAACCATTTCAGGTATTATATAATATGACCTAAAAGGTTCAATTAATTCATATTAGCCAATGAATCATTATATCTTGCCATAGCTTTTAAGTGTAGCTCTTTCACATTTTTCATATGACATATAAATAAGGCCAAGAGAGGGCCTTATATTTCATGTCATTTGCTTGAAAATGTTTTGTAGTCTTTTGGTATTTTGAAGCAAGGAAGGAAATTTGATTGCATTTGAAGTAAGTGTTTTATTCTTTAAAAGTTTTCCTTAAGTGCTCTCCCTCTATTTATCTTTGATTTAATATTTATCTTCATATTTATTATGCATCTTTTATTTAATTTAAGTTTAGATGATTTTCATTTAAATCCGTTTAAGTCCTGAATTTCAGTCCAAATTTTGGCATTATTTGACGTAGTCTTCCTAACAGTTTGACATCCGATGAAACGTGGCCGGTCGGTGTTTTAACACTCAGTAGATTTTATCTCACAAGACCTTCAAATCTGCATAAAGAAACACACACATATATATATATATACAATTTTCACACATTTTTTTATACATCTATAACCAACCACACGATTGATTCGTAACTCAACAACATTATTTAAATCAAAACTTTCTTTTATACTAAAGAACTAGACTAGGAAGAAAACCAATTAGACGTTCGACCTGCTATATTAGGAAGAAAACCAAGTAGAGGTTCGGCCTGCTACAGGTACAAGAAGAATTTAGATTTCAAGTTTGCCGCAATCTGATTTCAGATTTCTGATTTGCTGAAATTTCGATTTCAGATTTCAAGTTTACTGAAATCGATTGGATTTCGGGTGGGATTAGCAGGCAAGAAAAGGTCTTGAATGCAGGGAAAGATTGGAGGCTTGCATTTTTGCTAGGCAGAACAAAAAAGAAAGAACAATCCGAATAAAAAAAAGAAGAAGAGTGGAAGCCGAGAGTAATCCACCTGAAGGTGGAAATGCCTCTCGGCTGCCCTCCTTTACGCAAAGGGAAGGCCAACGAAGTGTATAGGGCTTACAATTTGACTCGGTCGGCGATGTGAGGAGGGGTGCTCGTGGCTTGAAGGGAGATGGGAGAGAACGAGTGAAAGCTGAGAGAGGAGGGGCTTTCATTTGGCTTGCCCTAGTGACTGAGAGAGAAAGATGGGAGCGCATTCGTTGTGGTTCCCTTGCGATACTTGCGATTGAAGGAGAAGGGATAAAATGAGCGAGAGCTGAGAGAGGAGAGGCTTTCCTTTGGCTTGCCGTAGTGACCGAGAGAGAGGGAGATGGGAGAGCGTTCACTGCGGTTCCCTTACAATCCTTGCGGTTGAGGGAGAAGGGATAGAACTAGCGATTAGGGGAAGATCATGCTGGTGAGAAGGGGATGCTTGCCGTTCGTTTCCATTCGCTTCTTGCGGTTTGAAGGGAGATAGAATGAAGAGGGGAAAGAGATGAATCGGGAGTCAGATGGAGCAACCGAACCCCACAATGGATCGACCCATCGAATGAGAGCCGTGAACAGGGGTTTTCGGCTTGAGGGAATACCGGGGTCCTTGGGGTTAGCCATTAATAGTAATTTATATAGATTTTTTTATTTAAGTGATTAAATCAATTTCTAATTTGAAATTTTCTATGATGACATAATTATATGATTAATATGTATATCAATTTTAGGTTATTTTTATGTTCCAAATGCAACGACATAGTCCGTTTCACGATCGGAGGTCATTTGGTTCAAGTCATATCGAATCGAGCCAATTTCAGTTTAAAAATACGTATTATCACTTCAGATCACTCAACATTTGTGTAGACATGTCTGAATCGATCACGATAGACTCATTTGATAGATTTTGATATTTCAAAGTTAACGACGTAATCAATTTTGCGAATAGAGATCGTTTGAACATCATCGTAGCCTCCTGACTATGATATGCACGTTGACACATTAATGGCTCGATCTCTTGATCAGTTGACAGTTAGATTGTGGAATATGTATAATCAGGTCAATTTTGATGTTCTGAATGTGACGGTGAAGTCTGTCATCGATCAAAGGTCGTTTCAACTGATTTCGATGATGTCTAGTGCATTTCAGTTATGATTTGCACTCTAAAGCATTTGTTCATCTTATAGGCTCGATTCGACTCATGTAGCATATGTGAAGGTCAACAAATGGACCCCAACAAATGTGATTCATGTATGATGCAAATCGTATTTGTTATGAGTTGATTGACCTCATTGATTTTTCTTTTATTACTGCTTCCTAGTGTAGCTCGTTATTTTCTTCCTGCTTATGTTTTGTTATGCCATCACTTGTGTTCTTATATGTATTTTCTTAGAACATTTGACAGGAGGATGTTTAGCTGGAGGAGACCCGCTGACTTGTCATCTACTGAGCTTAGCAGAGGCTATTTGGTTGGAGATTGACAGACACGATCCTTGTGGAGATGTTGATATATGGGATAAGATTGAAGCAACAATATGTTGAGAGAACGTGACCTTTACCAGGGTTTCTTTACACGATACTCCATACTTCCAAACTGTACTTCAGGCTCTTTTATTTTTGAGGATCCAGATTGGGTGAGTACTATTAAGCTAAAATGCCGGGACTACAATCCTCTAAATAGCAGTAGCTCAGGTCAGTTCTAGATATAGTGATATTTTGTAGCCAAGATATAGAGACTCGAGTTAGTGTGACATTTGGTATTTTCTTCATAAGCTCAAGAACTCTCTTGTGATAGAAAGTTGACTCAAGCTTGTTGATTTTATAAATGCCTAGTACTTGATTTATAATAAGCTAGGAATCATCGAAAATATGCAAGTTTTGAGTGCCTATGAACATAGCTTCTTCAAGACCTACTACCAATGCTTCATACTCAGCTTCATTATTAGTTCCTGGCTCGGTTAACCCATATGATCATCTCATTATTCTTCCCTCTAGTGTTATGAAGATGATGTCTATTCCTGCTCTTACCTTGGAAAATTTAGAGGTTAGACTTGTTTGATTAATGAGGCTCCATCAAAGTACATTTCCCAAATTTGTGATTTTTATCTTTCATGAATGAGCATAATTTGCTCATTAAGCAAATCGTCATTAAAAGAAGAGTCCGCAGGGATGGGATGTGTAGTAAGAAAATCTGTTAAGATTTGCTCCTTTACTGTTTTCTGTAGAACGCAGGTGATATCAAATTGTAAAAGCAATACTACCCATCTTGCCAAGTGACCTGTCAACGTAGGCCTTATCATTAAGTAATTCAACATCGATCCTTCAGATGAGGGTAATTTTGTAAGATAACATATAATGATGAAGCTTTTGGACTACAAAAATTAATGCCAAATAGTGCTTCTTTATCGGAGAGTATATCATTTCTGCTCCTATCAACCTCCGACTGATATAATAAAGAGCATTCTCTTTATTTATTTCATTGTGTTGTGCCAATAATGCTCCAAGGGACTCTTCTAATACGGTTATGTATAGAATGACGGGCTTCCTAGGAGTAGGCGCTGTAAAGATCGATGGATTCAACAAGTAGCTTTTAATGCTTTCAAAGGCTTCTTGGCATTCCTTGTCCCATTTGAATGGAGCATTCTTTTGCATCAACTTTGCAAATGGTTGACAGTGTCCTAATAGGTTTGATATAAATCATTAGATGAATGCAAGCCATCCTTGTAAAGAATGGAGTTGACACAAACTCTTCGGCGGAGGCATCTCCACAATTGGCTTGATTTCATAGGGTCGATTTCAATTTCTCTGTGATGTACAATGTACCCGAGAAATTTTCCAGAGGATACCCCGAATGCATATTTTAGAGGATTCATCTTGAGATTATATTTCTTAATTCTCTCCAATATAATTTTCAAGTCTTCAAAGTGATTTTCATGATTTAAGCTCTTCATCACCAAATCATCAACATAACATTCCACCTTCTGGTGAATCAACTCATCAAAAATATGCACCATGGCTCTTTGGTATGTAGCTTCAACATTTTTCAAATCAAAAGGTATGACTGTGTAGCAATAGATGCCAATAGGTGTCCTGAGCAATGTATGTCTTTCATCTTCAGGTGCATCTTGATTTGATTATATCCAAACAATCCATCCATAAAAGTAAACATATCATAGTTGAATGTATTATCAACCAATAATTCTGATATAGAAGCGGAAGTCATCTTTTGGGCAAGGTTTATTAAGATCCCGGAAGTCGATACAGATACGAATCTGATCATTTTTTTTCTTCCCGAGCACTATATTAGCTATCCAATCAGTATACTTTTCTTCATGTATGAATCCTACTTCAATTAGTTTTAGTTTCAATGATCACTAATTCTTTGATTTCTATCTCATTCACCTCGAGCTTGTTTAACAGGTGTTGTATCTAGCTTGATTGCCAATTTATGAACTACACATGGAGGACAAGCGATATGTTCATGCAAAGTAATCTCTGAATTCACAAAGTAGCACTTTTATCTCTTCAGCTTTCTCATCAGGTAGAAGGGCACCAATGAAATTTAGACGGGGATCATCCCTAGCTCCTAGGTTGATTTCTTTGAGTTCATCCATAGTAGTTGTTTGTCCACCATCTTCGAGTTTTTTATGTGCAGGCTTGGCTTCAACTTCTTCATCATTTGTAAGAAGAATTTCATAGAGATCATCTTCTTTGTTTCTATTAGTTTTGATCTCAATTTTAATTATATTATAACAAACTTTATTTTGATGAGATTTGTGGATGAACCCAAGACCTTTAGTGATAAACTTATCACTTTTTCGTGATGCTTGAGGACTTCTTTGGCTCCACATCCTATTAAAGATTTGAGTTCTATATTTAGTAGTTCCAATATGAATTCCAAGCTTATGCATCATTCTTCATAATTTCGGTGGATAGTCTATTGGTATTCTTATTAGCATCATCTCATCATAATCTTCATGCTGAGTAGGCTGATCAAAATTATGAGACTGAGACTCTTTAGATTTATAAAATAAAGTTCATGTTACCACTCTTACTCAACAGCGGCACACAGAATGTTATCAATTCTTTAATGTTATGGACCTCCAGTGGAGTGATTTCTTTGAAATACTACTAAGAGATGAGTATAATTTTGAAGGAGTCATCTAACATTGTCAAGTGAGCTATCCTTATTGATACGACCCTCTGAACCCTATTTTCATTAGTAGATTCAAAGTCATAGTCTGAATCAGTATCACTTATTTTATACTTTGACTTTCTAGAAAGCTTATAAGTTCCCTTAGGTTTGGCAGGAATATTTTCTTCTTCTTGTGTGTCACTTCCCAAATGAGGAACTGATCTTCTTAATTTAGGTGTAGAATCAAGTGCACTTTAGGGAGAGTTAGCATTGCTTTTTTTCTTCCTTTTTTGCCTCTGTTCTTTCACCTTCTAAAGTTACATGAAGTGGATGTTACTTCCTCAATAGGACTTGTTGGCTTAAGCTCTTTAGGGATGAAATATTTTGCATCTTCATAAATCTTTGCTTCATGGATGGAGAATGGTTATAAGTTGTCAGAAATTCTGAACTCTTCTCTATCTCTTAGGTACTTCATACACTGATGCATAGTTGATGGGACCATGCCATACTCATGCAGCCATGGCTGACCCAAGAGAGCTCTAAATGAGGTATCATCATCGATTACATGAAACTTGGCTTATATTACAAATCCTAAAACTTGAGTGGGAGAATAAAAGAACAGTTTTGTACCCTTTCTCATTAAATCCATGAACAATCAACTTATTCTCCTCCCAAGATGTTGAATATCAAGTGATAATCCTCTTAATACTTTTAGACTCATAAGATTGATAGAAGAATCTAGATCAATCAGTATTCAATTGATCAAGATGCCATCACTCTCCGCGATAACATATAGAGGACGGTTGTGATATGTTATTCCCAACATAAGATCTTCTTCAGAAAATGTAATTACTAGGGAGATCTTGAGTTTGCAATGATTGATCATATTTTTTTGGTAAGTACTTCATAACTCTTTGAATCTTTAAGAGCCTATCAAAGTTTCTCGAGGTCTTTTGACATTAAGAGAGCCTCATACACACTTAATTATGGATATTTCTGTGATAGAATATTATAATCTATCTTTTCGCTTAATTTAGGCTTTATTTTAGGATTTTTGGGAATGATATCTTCATTGAATTTAATTTGTTTGCCTTTGTCTTTATTTTAATTCCCTCTCTTTGTTGATGGTGGTAAGACTTTATCACTTCTCAATTGAACTTGAATCACTTTAGCGTGCTCAGATTCTTCTGAAGAAGTAGTTTCTTTAAATTCACTTCTTATTCTAGAGGATTGACCAAAAGGGCTAGACTCACTTTTCAGCATCATACATTTCATACGTGGTGATATAGATGAGTCTGACTCTTCTCCATCAGAAAAATATAAATCTTTATCTGAGCTATTATCTTTTTATTGAGTCATTAGACAAAATTTAGATGTTAACTCCTCATACTTTGTTGACCTCACTTTTGGAGTGAGCTCTCAACTTTCTCATCATAGACTAGACTCTTATAGACATTAAGAGCTCCTTAGTCTTAAGACCTACCAAACTTATCATTAGTTTTGCGATTAAATTAGAAAATCATAGGACTGCATCCAGGACAAGTTACCACTGGGGTAATATACTCTAATATATTAGCAACCTAAGCATAATGGTGAGTTCCACAGGGGGCTTGCTCCCACATCAAAGTAGCTAGAGACAAAGGATATGTGTTTATTTGTGTTGTGAAAGAACAAATAGGATGCCACTTAGGTCTCTTACACTCATCTCATGCAATATTCTCTTTCATGGATGGGTCGTCTATTTACAACCAAATTAAGATGTCCCCCGAGGATGAAAGGAATACTACTTTTTTGAACCCATAATCTATTGTTATCTCATGCCTTTGGAAAATTCTAATGCTACTTCTAAACTTCACTCATTCATCATCATGTAGAATCTTCAATGATCTAGTTGTTAAAAAAGAAAAGGAAAACCATCTCTTTGACTTGAGTAGTTTTTTGAGCTTTTAGATAATTCAATCTCAAAATGAAAGTGTTCATTGAGTACTTAAATTTTTTTGTTTATTGTTGACAAAATAGAGATAGACCCGAAAAGATCAAGGCTATCTCAAATGCCACTAAAAGTTTAACTCAACTCGATAATTCCAATGTTGGAGTATCTGTGTTTTATCTCAATCTATGAGGAGATGCAAATTTCAGCACTTATCAAAAGGATGCTAAGTTCAGTGGGATGACAGTTATAACATGCTTTTAAAGACATCAAACTATTTGGTGATGCCATTTATGATCATTAGAAGGTTTAATCATGCCATGTGATGCTTAACCTAATCAAATGAAGAAATGGAAATGAAGACTTTAGACTCCCCATAGCACTTATCATTTATAATTTGTAATTATTCTTTCATATATGGGTTGTATAAGAGTAGAATCCATTTTCTTTTTTTTATGCAATCATGACCCTATTCTTTCACGTTGAGTTTATAAATTATTTGATGATTTATTTATATTGTGCAATAGAAATGGCATGTATTTTCTAGTTTCTTCATATGATGATTTAATGTGTACATCCGATTAGGCTCTTTAGAAAAATTAATCTTTTTACCAAAGAATAGGTTAATAATCCAAATTTGTCTACCCTGTGGCTCAAACCTAATCCATGCTTCCTTCCTCAAACCAAAACTTAAATCAAATTCAAACCTAAATCATAAATCAATTCCAAATCAAATGATTGAAACCCATGATCAAATTCAAATTCCAAAACCCTTCCTAAGCTCTTTGATTTTATCTTATGGACTTAGCCTTGATCAAATTCAAATCAATGCCGATTTAATTAATTTTCTCAAATACCCATTCAATCGCAAATCAAATTTCAAATCAAATCTAACTTCAAATGATTGAAACCCAAAATCAAATTCAAATTCCAAAATCCCTTCCTAAGCCATATGAGCTTTTATATGCTTAGCCAAAACCCTTTTAAACCAAATCAAACTTGGTTGATTTCTTTATAAATCAACTATTTCTTCATCTATGTCACAAATATAAATAAAATCCAAATTCAAATGAGCCAAATCAAATAAAACTAAATCAAACCAAAGCATGACCTTTCTTAAGCCATATGGACTTACCTCCATAGGTTTAATCAAATTTCAACCCAAATTAACCCAAACTCAATTGATTTCTTTATAATTAAATTATTCCTTCATTTACATTCATAAATATAAATGAAACCCACCCCCAATGATAAAAAATAAATCAAACTAAATCAATTCCCTACTTAAGCCCTTTTAAACTACATCCTTAAGCTTGGTCAAAGTTGCTTCCAAATCACTCCAAATTCAAGTGATTTTCTCATAACCTATTTATATCTTCATTTATACTCCCAAATATAAATGAAATATAAATTCAAATTGCCAAAACCAAACCCAAATCAAATCAAAATTTCAATTTTAGCCTTTTTATCCAATTTCTTTAACTTTGCCAAATCATACCCAAATCAAGCCAAAACCCAATAGATTTCTTCATGAATCAATCGTTCCCTCATTTAGCCAAATATAAACTTAAACTACAATCATCAAATTAATCCTAAGTTAAGCCCAAGTTAGCCCTTTTGACTTGAAAACTCCAAATGAGCTAAAATCCATTACACTCTTAATTGATTATAGTTGGATTTATATTTCAATCCTAGGCTCATATATGAATTCAACTAAACTTGAATCAAGCCAAAACTAAATCAATTGACCCATTTAGGTCCACTTAACCCAAAGTGGCATAAAAACTCTTTTTTAGCCAAGTTTTAATCCAACCCAAATTGGATTGGACTAAGCCCATCCAAACCTCATATCATGATCAACAATCATCCTAAGGTGATTAACTACCTTGAATTGGGTCAAACCAAGTCAACTTGGTCTTTTGACAAAGTCAACCTTTAACTCAAATGAAATCTAAACTAGCTAAAACCCACCATATACCAAATTGATTAAAACCATTGATCCAAACCAATTCACAATCAATAATTGAACATGATCAAACCCTCAATCGAGCCAAACCAAGTACAATTGGCCATTTGACCTAAGTTGACCCAAATTGGCCTAAAAAGCCAAAATGGTTCTAATCATGATTTGATCCAAATTGATTGTAACTAATGGCTCAAGTTCATTCCAAGTCATTTATTGAACTTGACCAAAGCCATGATCAAGCCCAATTTGACTAATTGGTCAACTTGACCCAACCTAGCCAAAATTGACCAAAATTCAAATTAAACCCAAATCAAATCAAACCAAAGCCTAAAATTATTTTCAATTGACCTATTGAACATGAACCAACACTTAATCCACCCTAAGTGACCATGGACTGATGGGGGGTGAGTTGACTCACTTCCCATGCAAACCAAGCACCCCATGGATTCAAGCTAAGAGACCTTTGCACACCAGCCCTTGGGCAGCCTCCCATTACCTCCTCCACTCACGTCGAGCCACGTGGATGAGTGTAACCTCTTGCTTGACATGGCTGCCAAAAAGGAACCAACCATCCCATCCATCTGCCTCAATTTGTGGTACTCTCCCCTGCGAGATTGATGACGATTCGCTCTAGGAGAGTTCCCTGGGCAATTTTGAAATCCCAGAGAGTTTCCTATAGCGTTCAAAAGCCTCCCGAGCTCGCATTTCTTTCTCTAGTGTGTAGCCAAAATAGGGAGGCCAATCCAAAGTCCCATTTGTTCAATCCTCCACCAAACCTCAATCAATCTTGCACACACCATCACCACACCTCATCGAGCAACACCAAATCATTTCCCAAGCTTTCAAGCCACCGGAAGCCATAGTTCGATCAAGATTGAATGCTCAAAGAGAGGATCTTGGTCCATAGATCAAACCACCTCAAATTAAATCTCATGCGGCTCAACAGGGCTTCTTTTCTACCAAACAAAGCTTCCTCAATCATTGGAACCGCCGGTCAGAAGCTTTGGTGAGGTAATTCCTCAAAATTGATCCTTGAATGAAAATGTGTTAGTCCTTTTTGAAGAAAACTTGCATTTAAGCCCATCCTAGTTGTTGGATCCTTGTGGATCCTTCGCGTGAATGTGTGGGTTGAGTTTGGAGTGGATCCAAGCTCAGGTGAGGTCAGATCGAGCGATCCATAGTCAATGGGCTCCATTGTTCATCGCTCATAGAAAAATGGATCATGGACCATCCGTTTTGCATGATTAACATACAATCATGATCAAATCATGCTTAGATCCTCTTTATTTTCTCATCGGGATCTATTATGGTCGTGATCTTAGATCGACGTCCCTGCAGCGTCTATAATCCGTTAGCATTGACAACTTAAAATAGCATATCCCATCGCACCATAAAGCACCGCATCAGATGCGGTGGGATTAGGGATAATTAAATTATTAATCCATTTTTACGGTTGAAACATCTAAAATTCATAACTAATTCAAACAAAATCCAAAAAATATAAATGAGGGCTCATTTTAAAGGTATTTCAGAGGAGAATCCAAAACATTTATTATCAATTAATTTTAAATAGTAAGTTTTACTTAATTAAGGTTTAATTAAAAACTTTATTAGCCTAATTACTCTCTGATTAATTATCCAATTAATTTCAAACTTTTCAAAGATGTTTAGGGGGATGACCTTTGCCTCCCCTATTTTTCTTGGAATTTATTAAATAGTTAATTAAGAAAATTGATTTATTAAACTTTAATTACTATCCTACCTTAATTAATGATAATTAAGCAAATGAACGATGAATTAATTAATTGATTAAGATCATTAGCCTCTATTGCGGTGGGAGAAACTTGAGATGGAATGACCCTCTTCTAATATTTTCCTTAAGTCTTCTCTATTCCTCTTTAAAATTATTAATAAGACTCATTAAATTTTAATTAAATCAATCAAAACCCAAATCATATATGAACTTTAATTAATTAATTAAAAATATTTAAGGTTTGAGACTTAGGCTTTCTTCTTTGCCTCTTTCCCTAAGTCTATTTCAAATTATTGATTAAGGACACTTAGGATTTAATTAGATAATTAATGAACTTAATTAACTTGAACCTACCTTCCCTAATTAACTCTTGGGTAGCTCTTTGGGTGTTCAATAACCTAAAGAGATAGCTAATTAAATTATGGTTAGCTCACATGTGTGAGAAAACTATAAAAGTAATTAAGTGAGCTCCTTAAGCTTAATTAATTATAGTATTGCATTAGGCCCTTTTTTTCTTAAGAGCATTACTAATTTACTTTTTCATGTGATTGCATATCATGTTTTCTCATCATTATTTAGTTAATTAACTTAAGGCGATGTAGATAAGGGTTAATTAATTGATTTAGTCCATACTTAACTTAATCAATCCATAAAAATCATCCAATTACTTTTCACTGAATCAAATTAACTCACATATATGGGGAATGAGATTAGGATTAGCAAACCTCTTTCACATCCCTTAAATCAAATAAAACATTAATCAAGAAAATAGTTTTAAGAAAATTTGGTTTATTTGAAATTATCTTATTTAATATGAGTGTCTTTATGAATTAGTTGAATTGAATGAAAGTACATGCTTATGTTTCTTTATTTCTTTCCAATCATGTTAAAATATTGTATGCCACTTGTAGTCATGCATTCATTTCTTTCAAAAATTAATTAAATGAAAACAATTTCCTTTATGTCAATTTGCATGTGTTGGCTTAAATTAAAAATAGGTGTGGCTATTATCACTATTAAACCAAAAATTATTTTTTAAGAGTGTATAAATCAATTTTAGCATATGAGTGGATGTTAATTATAAATATCAACAAGCTTGCATGTGTTTATAGTTTTAAAATATGCAATGTGGAGTTCTTTCTACCATATATAGATTTATATAGGATTCACAAATGTATAGTTCATTTGAAAAGAATACAACATTTATTCAAATCCATTCCTATATATCTGTCTATGTTAGGATTTAAAAAGAGTTTCATATTGCATATGTAAATCATATAATCAAATCAAATTATGACCTCTTGTATGACTTTTTAATCTTATAGTCTTTGTACATTCATATGTATATAAGAAGAGTGGGTATATTAGTCTGGACATCCCAGGGACGCACAGCTTTAAGTAGCCCCAAGGAGGTCTTTACCTCACTCCCTTGGTGCAAAATAATGGCGTTGTATCCACTTAAACCTTTTATATGTATATATGTGAATGTAGCTAATGAATAAAAGTCATAATTCAATCAAACTAAATACATCACTGGCATGATTTTCTATTCTTATGTTGCTTATGCATTCATATGTATATAAGTGTAGTAGGTATATTAGTCTTGACATCCCAAGGATGCACGGCTTTTAGTAGCCCAAAGGAGGCCTTTACCTCACTCCTTTGGTGCAAAATAATGGCACCGTATCCACAAAACTCTTATACATATGTATGTGTGACGTAACTAATGAATGAGAATTATAATTCAATTAAATTAAGTTCCACTTTCGCATAATTTTTCATCCTTATAGTTGTGTATGCATTCATGTGCATATAAGTGTAGTGGGTATATTAGTCTGGACATCCTGGGGATGCACAACTTTAAGTAACCCCAAGGAGGTCTTTACCTCACTCCTCTAGTGTGAAACAATAGCATCATATCCACTTAGAACTCTTATACATTTGGGTGTACACATAGAAAATAGATGAAAATCCTCCTCTTCTATTAAAAAGACATGCATTCACATCCTCTTCAAATGATTGGATTGGTTAGCCATATGATTTGGAGTTCATTCCTTATACTTTTGTATGAATTTGGATAGAGCTTTAAATTAATATGATCAAGTAGTTCAATCAATAAAAATATCTAAATTCTAAATGTATATGCTCACATTCATCATTTAAGTGTGTTAATACATATTGTATGTGTAGGTATACATAGGATATAATCATATGCATGTTATATATGATTGAAAGAAATGAATGAATGTGTGTTATGTAAAAGTAGTTCATTCAAAGTAGTCTTAAGATTCCTTTCTTATTGAATGAGGTCATTTAAGGTGAACCCAAACTTAGGATTAATTAAAATATGTAATAAGCCATTCACTGAAAGGAATTGATTAATTAATTTGCTTTAGTTGTGACTTAAAGTAGGGATGAAAGAGAGTGATCTTCTCTTTTCTTTTCTTTATAACACTTAGTTGTTAAGTGTAATCCAAAGGAAACAAAAAAAAATACTAAGAAAAATTCACAAATCAACTAAACCATTTAAAGTGAAATCACCCTTTATAATTAAATCTCTTCATACTTAGAAAACTACAATAAAGCTTAGCTAAGATATATCACACAAGCCTTAATACACATTAGATTAAGTCATCACTTCTAGCTTTATGTTAGGGCGGTGCATGATTTGATGTATATTTATTTTGTGATGTATTATTATCGACTGGATGTTATGGTGTATGCCTCGTAGACTGGATGTTTGCCCATGATTAGCCTAATCATATTTTATGTAGAAGATTATACTTAAAGGGTGCTTAAAATAGATATAAATGCTCTCTTTTGTAGGTTACTTAACCCCTAAGCATAATCTAAATTAGGACTGGTGGACTTGGTTACCCATGTATAGGGTACTAAGCCCAAATTATATATAACTGATTGGGTTGTATGGTGTGTTTAGCTAACACTTATTTTGCAAGTATAGTTAGATTTACTTTTTCTATTTTTAATATAATTATGCATTAGAAATTAGGATTAGTGGTATGGGGATTAGGATGAGCGGTAGCTAGAAGGCTTTATCCTGGGAGACCCCGTGATGCCTTTGAAGCAAGTAAACCCAAATGAAGAAATGGAGCAAAGACATGAAGACATGAAGATATGGAGATATAAAGATATGAAGACCCCCATGGCATTTATTCATTTGTAACTGTAATTATTCTTTTATATTACTGGGTTGTATAAGGGTAGAGCTCGGCTACCCATTTCTCTTTTTGGGTTGTACAACGGTACCCAACCGCACCGGTCTATTATTCTTTCACGTTGATTCTATGAATTAATTGATGCTTTATTTATAATTGTGTAATAAACTGGCATGTCTTTTCTAGTTTCTTCATATACGATGATTTAATGTGTGGCTTGGATCCGATTAGGCTCTTAGGAAAAAAACTTTTACCCTAATTACAACTCCTAACTAAATTTTCTAAAATAACTCATAACCTCACATAAAGCTAGGTATTAAATCAAGATAATTAAAAGATTTAGCAACCCCTTAGCTAAATGTTGTATGTCTAATATCATACATGCATCTTATAGCAATTATCGAGCTCATAGTTCATCATTTCTTCTCCTTCTTTGCCTTTGAGTTAGTTTTCCTCTAGATGAAAAGCCTCATCATCAAAAGGTTCAATTGACAGAGTGGATATATTTATAGGCATGACTGCAACTTTCTACCTAGTGAAGGTTGTCTTCATGATTGGTGCTTTAAATGACCAAATCTTTTAAATACAAAGGCTCTCTTTTGAGGAACTTCAGTAGTAGTAGTGGTCATTCCAATTGTTCTCCTCCCAAGCACAGGTTGGCGTGTATAATATGCATGTGCTTCAGGTAGAGGATTATTTGCAGCAATATGGCTGGAAAGTTTACACTACCAAATTGGATGGTAGCTCCAACATCTTCAATATTGATTACAATATTAGCTAGATGGATGTTGCCTCCGCGACCTAGCAACATGATGAACGGTGTGTTCTGAAGATCCATTGATATAAAGAACAAGTAGATTAGTCATAAGGATATAATTGGTTTAGATTTAGTTTCATTGATAATTCCTTCTCTTTTTTATTTTTGATTTCAATTTTTTATTTTACTCCATTATTACTATAGCTCATATTCGACTAGCCAAAGATGAAAAGAAATATATATCCCCAACAGAGTCGCCAAAAATCTTTGGGGTCCAAAAATTTGCCACCGATCTCTCACATTAAAAAGAGTATGATTTAAGTGTAGTGAAATTTTCGAAAGGCAGATGGAATAGTAGATAATACACTACCCAGAGATTTTTCCCTCATTTTGTGGGGACTTTAGATCTGGTTCCAGGTTTCCTATAGGCACAGGCACCTATAGTTAATTATCCCTCCTAATATTGAGAGAAAACTTTTAATTAAGGCTAGTCGTTAGATCGTTGAATGCGTAGCATATAGTAGTAGCATGTTGAGTTTAAAATTTGGGATTTATAATTTATAAAATTCACCATTTTAGCTTAAAGAGGATGGTTGGGGAGTGATGATGTGCCTGATCTAGATCCTATGGTTCCGTTATCCCAGTCTGTCGCGGTCCTTAGTCTACTTAGTCAGAGGAGGTAGTCGACCCAACCTGACAGAAGGATCCATGTCAGCAGCTATGGGTTGAGTCATCCAAGAAATTCTTGTAGACCTAGGGTTGTGTTTGTCTAAGGAGACAAGCTTAAGTCTACCTTAGTTGACATGGGGCTTTTTTCCTCTATCAAGTATATCTTATGGTTCACAACTCAAAGGGCAGATCCATTGGGGAGCATACGGGCTATAGTCGTGATCATAATATAATGGTGTCATTTGGCGGCAATCACCCAATCAAAGGACTCTGGTTGTAACTGCATCATATGTGGAGCTTATTGGCCAAGTCACACAGTCAAAGAACACGAGTCATGTCTTTGCTGGCATGAGATTGATTGAGAGTGAATATAGAAATACACATGATTTGACTTTGGCTCCTTTGTGAGCTAGAGTTTTCTTATTTTGTCACTTTCAACAAACAATTAAGGAAGGTGAATTGAGTTTTAGTTTTAAGTCTTTTAAAAATTGAATTTTATTTAGGCATTTATAATTGAATGGCATATTAGATTTTTGCATTTGAACTGATATTCAATTTAATTTAATTTGATTTGAAATTATAATCATATTTTGATGAAAGAATCCCCTCCGATTGATATCTTCAATCAACTCAGTCATCATTAGGGTAAATGTATTATTTTGCTATTTCAGATCCTGTCAACTCTATTAATTTAATAACAGAGGATTAGATCTACTATCGTATCATACAATTAGCTTTTCAGATATTTTAATAAGTTAAAATTATTATAATAATTATATTTTTAGGTTTTGTTAACCTGGACCCGGTCCTAAGACCAAACTGTGAAGCAACCTGCACATCATCCTCAAACACTTGAATCTAAATATTCAACATTGTGTCGGGGCCCATATGGGTGTTTTAGCTTAGAAAATTTCATCCAATTAATAAAATTTTTTATTTTGAAAATCATAATTAGAATAAGATTTTTTTAATTTTGGATTGAAAGAAGCTCCATAATTCATGGAGAATTTAATTTAGCATCGCATTCTTTCTTCTTGTACGAAGAATTGCAGATTCGGTGGCATATTATATCGCAGAATTATGTTTATATTTGCACTTAAAATGTTGTATCTTTACTTGCATTTTATTTATTCATAGAATTTATGAACTTCAATGGATGGCTTATGCTAACTAAAGACCTGTTAGATCTTTGTAAATTCAACATTCAAATTTGAAATTTGCTCATACAAGCTGTTGTACTTCCTCTAAGTGAGTTTATTTGAATTCAAGCATCTTTTGAATACAAGTCAATTATTTAGTAAGAAGCCTCAATCATGCTAATACATAGGTTATCAAGCTTCATATAAATTCTTTAAATTTGATTGTGTTCAATTCAAATCATTTTTAATTCATTTGGAATAAGCCATAGTAATCTCAATACTTATTGCCTTAGCCATATTCATGCTTATTGGTTAGCTTCGTAGTCATATTCATATTCATATAAGAACTATTAATCCCAATTTGGATTCATTCTTAACTGCACATAAATTTTCATGTTATTAGAAATCTAGACTTCAAATTTATTTTAATTCTCTTGTGAGTTTAGTATTAGCCTCCCAAAGTTTTAACTAAAACTTGTTTAGTTTTGAGGAGTTTAAAGAAAAGAGAACCCACTTCACCATGGAATTTAGTTTAAACAAGAATGGGTCCCATATTGACTCTTCACATTTCTATAAATGAAGCTAAGGGGAGGATCCTTGCACTTCATATCATTTGCTTAGGTTTAAAGGAATTGAAAAAGAGAGAAGGATTCTAGCTCAAAGCTTGGGCAAACTTGCTTAAACTTTTTTTGTGAGCACTATTCTTTTCTTCTTTTTGATTTAATGCTTATTTCCATATTTAATATACATCTATTTTTTATTTAATTTGAGTTTAAATGATTTTCATTTAAATTTGCTTAAGTCCCGAATTTCAGTCCAAATTTCGGCACCATTTCGGCATAGGAGTGTGATATCTAATAATTGTGGCTTACTCAGTATATCCTATTAAGTGTAGCGAGCGACATCTTGTGACACCACAACTGATTTCTATCTCATCATGCCCTAATGAGTGTGACAAGGCCTTCAAACCTGCACAAAGAAGCAAAGACATATTTCCACGTCCACATTCTCACACATCCATAACTATTATTTCCACACATCCACAAATCACTTCTTGCAATCTTATTTCCTATTTCAGATGAGAGAAAGAGAGGGAGAGAGAGAACGGGGGATCGGTTTGGTTCGATTGGGAGGAAGGGTGTTCGACATAGAGCTCCAAACAGACAAATACTAACTGCTTGCGTATGAACCAAGAGCAGGGAGGAAGAGAGGGAGTGCTGCCCAGGGAGGGAGGTCGGTTTGCTCGGCTAGCACACAGGGAATCGCGTGGATGAGGGACTTATGTTTAGGGAAATGGGAGAAAATGAGTACTTAAGGCTTGCGGCTTTGAACAATCAGAAGCTTCGTGCCTCATTTTTGGGAGGAATTGGGATGAGAGTGATATGATCCCAAATCATATAATTGCCAATGTGGAACATACAACAATAAGAATTACAGATGTGATTCATGCGAAAGATAACCAAATATCTGGAGAATAATTGAAACTCGTTATCTGAGCCCAGATGATATAATAGATATTACAAATCAAACCAATTCTAAATAGCAACAAGAGGTAAGGCAACAGATCTAAGCTTTATGATAGCGACAGAGTTAAGCACTCCAATACCTTCCCGCAAACAAAAGTAAAGAAGGGATCCCACACAAGATAACCTCAACGGCCAAAAGCTAAATCCGAGCGGATCAAAGAAATCAAGAAGGAATCTTGATTTCTAAGATTAAATAACCGAATAAATAAGTTGATACGACATATCAAAGTAACAAATTATAGCAATAGAGGAACCACTTGAAAATACAAAGAAATCAAGAAGTCTAACGAGAATACGGCCGATCGACATAGAGAACACAGATAGCAATCAAGATATCCAACTAGAGACACGTGAGGCAAGAATATCCAACGAATAACAAATCGATTCAGAGAGCACAAAAACTATAAATAGAGATCGAGAGGAATGAAAAGGGTTGAAGAATTTATCTCAAGACTTCTGTTCTCCCTCTCGCTCCTTCTCCTTTCCTAGGCTCTCTCTCCCCCACAAATCCCACGGTGGAAACCAGGAAAACCCCAACAGACGGCCAAATCCCGGAGCTCCTCCAAACTCTCTCTCAAGGCTGGTTGCATCCTCGACATTCTACGGTGGATCTTCCTGGATATATCTTCTCCGTGATCTCCTCCTTCTCCCTCGATCTCTCTTGAAACCCAGCGTGAAGCCCGAAAGGAATGAAAGAAATGAAAGAATTAGGTTAAAATTCAAATCTAGATCCAACGCTCAAGATCAGCCGCGCGTTTTCATTCCACGGTGCAGATCAATTTCCCTGATCAAGCCGCGCAAATACACGTCCACTAACGACAATCCGAACACATGATCAAGAAAGCAGATCCAATGAAGATAACACAAGGCAATCCAACGGCTTCCAAGAAGCGCAAGAAAGACCAATCCAAGGGAGCCCATCCAACGGCGAAATAGGCGCCCGGATCCTGGATCGATAACACCCGCCTGGATTAGCCTATAACTCACGTTAACTCAATTGGAAAGGGTTTAACTCACTGTCTTGACTCAACTCTCACCCAACCCAATCAGGCGAGTATGCAATCAAAGGAATTAATCACTCAAGCTTCTATCAGTAATTACAGTTTATCGGAAATTACGGTGATTAAAGGCGATATCAAAAAAAGATATTATCATTGGTGCTCTTGCTTCCCACAACTCACACCTACAACACTCGAGAAAATGGCGAAGGAACAATGCCAAAACACTTGAAGCATGTGTTACCAGGTTGAACAACAATGAACAGCAAATGACCTCAATCACTATGGCATTGAATGAAATAGCAAAGAGATTGACATCAATAGAAAACAGAATAGAAAAACAACCTCAAAGCCAGGTATGTGATGCATCCCTTGATGAATCCTATTCTCCAAACATACCACATACACACACATATCAATGCCTCTTAAAATAGATATACCCAGTTTAAGGAGAAGACCCTAGAGGATGGCTCTTGAAAGCAGAGCAGTTTTTTCAATATTATAACTCCTCAGATGATCAGAAATTTCTAATAGCCTCAATATACATGGATGGAACTGCCTTGAGCTGGTATCAATGGATGCAAGTAAATAAACAATTGCATTCTTGGCCACAATTTAAAGAACAAGTTATTAAGAGATTTGGCCCATCTTTATTCAGAGATTTAAGAGGTGAATCAAACTCACATTACACCCAAACAGACCCAATATGCACTGAATCAGCTGATGATGTAACAATGCCAAGAAACTACAAGATCAGCCAACCTCCAACATTAAAACAACAACAGCAACAGCCCATACTGCCTCCTCCCACAAACACCAATCAACAAAACAACAATCCAAATAACGACCAATAATAATTGGAGGCTACACTACACAAATGGAAGGAAGAAAGAAAGGATTGTGTTTCAATTGTGAGGAGAAGGACCATAAAGAGCATATATGTAAGTCCAAGTTATTGGCATTAGTGGTCATCAATGATGACCACTACATCAACTACCACATGATAATCACCTGACCAATGGGTGCAAGAAGAAAGAAAGAGTAATAAGCTTCAAATATACCATTCAATCCAGGATAGGACAGGACAGATAATTATCTAAGTATAGAATAGTCTAAATAGTTATCAATAAGTCTGACCATAGAATTAGCCTAGATATATAAGTCAGATATAGCAAATTCCATAAAGTCGAAATAGTGGACTCGGCATACTGAGCGTAATCAAACACAAATTACACACAACAACCGGATTTACTACAATCGAACCCAATTACTATGCTTAACCCCTCAATTCGAAATTAAACTCTATCATTGGAGCGACAAAGACTAATCGGAAAATAGAGATCACGAGCGATCTACAAAGGGATCAACACATTACGTGGAAAACAATGGGAAGAAAATTTTAGCCACAGATGTTCCTTGGATGACAAATAAAGAAATATAGAAAGCAAATTTTCAATTTTGACCTTGAGGACAAGGTCAGTGTGAGGAGTAATGATATGATCCCAAATCATATAATTGCCAATGTGGAACATACAACAATAAGAATTACAGGATAGCAGTTACGTGGGAAAGATAACCAAATACGAGGAATAATTGACTGTATAGAGCCCACGATGATATAATAGATATTACAAATCGAAACCAATTCTAAATAGCAACAAGAGGTAAAATTCTAAGACTTTAGATGAACGAGTTAAGCACTCCAATACCTTCCCAAACAAAAGTAAAAGGGATCCCCGAGCAGATAACCTCAACACGCCAAAAGCTAAATCGAGCGACGGATCAAAGAAATCAAGAAGGAATCTTGATTTCTAAGATTAACAGAATAACCAGAATAAATAAGTTGATAACGACATATCAAAGTAACAAATTATAAAGAGAATAGAGGAACCAATACAAAGAAATCAAGAAGTCTAACGAGAATAATGGCGCGACATAGAGAAAAGCGATAGAGAAATCAAGATATCCAACTAGAGACACGACAGAGGCAGCAGAATATCCAGCAATACAATCGATTCTGAGACGAGCAAACAAAACTATAAATAGAGATCAGAGAGGAATGAAAAGGGTTGAAGAATTTATCTCAAGACTTCTCCTTCTCCCTCTCGCCTCCTTCTCCTTTCCCTAGGCTCTCTCTCCCTGCGCTCAAATCACGTGGAAACCAGAAAACCCCAAGAGCAGAAATCCCCGGAGCTCCTCCAAACTCTCTCTCTCAAGCATCCTCGGGACATTCTACGGTGGATCTTCACTGATATATCTTCTCTGGATCTCCTCCTTCTCCCTCCGATCTCCCTCTGAAACCCTAGCGCAGCGCCGAAAGGAATGAAACAAATGAAACGAAAAGAATTAGGTTAGGCTAATTCAAATCTAGATCCGCTCAAGATCAGCAGCGTTTTCATTCCAGTGCGGATCAATTTCCCGATCAAGCCGCGCAAATAACATGTAATCCACTAACGACCGCAATCGAACCACATGATCAAGAAAGCATCCAATGGCGAAGATAACACAAGGCAATCCAACGGCTTCCAAGAAGCGCAAGAAAGACCAATCCAAGGGAGCCCATCCAACGGCCGAGAAATAAGGCGCCAGATCCTACGGATCAGATAACACCCGCCCAATTAGCCTATTAACTCAGCCGGGTTAACTCAATTGGAAAGGGTTTAACTCACTGTCTTGACTCAACTCTCACCCAACAACCCAATCGAGCGATGTGAGCGAGTGCAATCCGTAAGGAATTAATCACTCAAGCTTCGGTTTATGTTGTAATTAGTTTATCGCAAATTACGGTGATTAAAGACATATAACAAAAGATACGTGTCAGAGAGTCTCTGTGAGGCTTCAATTTTCTGCAGTTGAGAGGAAAACCGAATGAAATAGTGGGATCTTGCCTTGCGGTTGAGGGAAATGGGAGTGAGTAGGGATCGGCTCCTTGCGGTTAGGGGTGTGCATTAGACGGTTCAAATCGAAAAACCGAACCAAACCGATGTTAATTGGTCAGTTTGGTTCAGTTTTTTTATTCATTATTTGGTTTTTGGTTGAAATTATGGGTTAATACGGTTTAATGGTTTTTGGTTCGGTTTTAAATTATTAAGGTTCGGTTTTACGGTTCAACCGATTAATTTCGACTATTAGGGATTTAGGTCGGGGCCGGCTCTTTCTTCAATTTCGTTCGTCTCTCCGCGTATCGTCTCGTCTCGATTTACTTAGAGACGCTTCGGATTTCGGAGTATTCATTCCTCGACTCTTCGATGGCTGATGCGCGGTTCGGCGGCATAAGGCATTCGGCGGCATTCCTGGCTGGTTCCGGGCATTCCAGCGATTCCGAATCTCTGACTCTGATCTTTTGGGCTTTCCGCTTTCGTAACTTTCCAATTTGCGACGCCGACTTCTTCTTCCTTTTTTATTTTTTTGCCCTAGCGGATGCCGGATAGCCGATGCCCGATAGCCTACATCTACAGCCTACAAGTTCTTACGTTCTGTGACTTATGTATTCAGTCTTCACTCTTCACGTTCACTCCTAGTCTCTTCCCATCTGATTTCGAATTTAAGTCTTTTTGATTCGTTGTGAGGTACAAAGAGTGAGGTAAGAACTAAATCACATTATCTCAACTCTCTCTCTATCTCTCTCTCTCTCTCTCTCTCTCTCTACTTCTGGTTCTACCTTTTGTTGAAAATTTGGTGATGGTTGAATTTTTTGATTGACGTGGTGGGAGAAACGATGGCTGGGTTAATTTGGTTTAGGTAAGAACGAAATCACAATAGGTAAGAACGAAATCATATTATGATTATGTCAACTCCTCTCTCTCTCTCTCTCTCTCTCTCTCTCTCTCTCTCTCTCTCTCTCTCTCTCTCTCTCTCTCTTCAGACTTCTTCCTTCTGTTGAAATTTTTGTTGATGGTTTGAATGTTTGATTCAGCCTGGGTGAGCAGTGGCCAGTCGGTCGGTAACGTCGGTTTGGTTTATTGTGAATTTGGGTTCCTGTGTGAATTTTGATTGTGTCGTCACTGTCGTGGACTTTATTCTTTGAGACTTGCGAGTAACAGCCAACACTCAACAGGTTAGAAGAAGATGACATTATCTCAACTCCTCTCTCTCTCTCTCTCTATCATTCTCTCTACTCCTTCCTTTGTTGAAATATTGTTGTTGAATGGCCAATATGTTGGATTTATTGGTTTGGTTTAATGTAACTTGTAAGATGTAACTTGTGGCGGTGAGCCCTTGGCGGAGGCAGGTGTAGTGGTCAATAGCAATTTCACTTGTTGATTTAAAATTTATTTTTCTAATTGAACAATGCCTCGTGGCTTTGGCCTTTGGGAGTGGTGGATGCAGCTTCTTTAGAAAACATTTTTCTTTGTTAAGAAATTTCTGTTATTGCAGCAAACAGATGGAATTAGGCATTTAGGCCTTTCACAATGCCATTAGGCCCATTACTGAACATGCTAAATGCTAAGTGCTAACGTGGAATTACATGCTCTTTAGTCTTTACATCATTGGCTCATTGCTATCACTATCAACATTGTAGTATAACATATGATTTGAACTTATCAGTTATCAGCTATGTGTCTATCTCTATGCTCAACTCTCAAGGATAAGCTGTTTTTTATGTTTCATTCTAGTATGACATGTAGCGGAAAGCTGATTGCCTAATGATCTCCCTTTCAGTTTATCTTTTTTTTTTTCCTTACATCTCTTACATCGCATTGGATTGTTTATTCGGTTTGGTTGTTAGTTTTGGTTTTTTCTAACATTTCTTACTGGTTGGTTTGATTGGTGTTGGATTGGCGATGATAGCAATGATGAAATGATCAATGTATACATGCGGTGGTGCCTTTTTTTGGTGTTATTGCCCTCTTAAGTCTTAAAGGCTTAGAGCTGGCGATTTCTCAAAATTATTGATGCCCCGTATGTATATATGGTGATCATATTTTCAGATATTACACTTGAATCTTGATAATAAAGGATATTTTTATAGCTGAGCTTGAGCCCAAAAATACAAATTACCTTCTTGTATTCCATTTTCTACATTATATTTGTTGAACTTTTTTGATTCAAGATTGTGTTTTTGGTCCCACAGTATAAAGTGAAGGCTTTGAGATTGAGAAATGTTATCACTTGCAACTTGCAAGATGCGCCTCTCCTTGCAAAATCACTGCATTTTAATCTGATTACTGTTTACTATTATAAAGTCTGTCTCATAAGCAAGGAATGAAAATTTTGGTGTTATCTGCTTGTTCATTGTTATCTTTTTTTAAGCTGGTGGATGGTGGTATATTTTGCATAGCTGTTGACAGTTGTAAGTATGGTTTTAGTTTTGGAAATATATACTTTATGGTGCATATTGTAAGTATGGTTTTAGTTTTGGAAAATTATACTTTATGGTGCCTCTCCTTGCCAACATTACCAGTTGGAACTTGGCGTTCTTACATTTGGCGGACCATGCATTTATTTTTTTTTGTTTTAGTTCTAGTTTATGAGGGTGTCAGACTGTTACTGATTATCTAAGCTTTTCATGTTCTACTTTGATTTCTTTGGAGTTAGGACTGTACCACCGTGTATGTTGGAGCTTATTGGACTGAATAATGTGGATATTTTGCTGAAACTTCGATTACTAGTATTTAGTCTGTCTCAAAAGCAAGGAAAGATTCTTTGTTGTTATCTGCTTGCTTGTTGTTATCCTTTTTTTTATTTGCATGATTCTTAGCGACTGGAAGAGAGCGATCGGTTCTTGGTCCATCTTCTTCACTGGATGTAGTATGCACACAAAATTCTGTATGATTTCTTAATATATCTTGAACTGCAGGTGATGCAAGCTTATCTTGAAGGAACATTTGCACACAAAATTCTGTCTAACCTGTTGGCAGTAAGCTCATAGATGAGCAGTTTCGAAACTCTGTAAATTTTTTTTTTCTTTTTCTGTTTTATGGATAGGTCCTTTGGCACAGATTCATGGTATCTTATTTGGCACACAATTGCAAAATGGTATTTTGAATCAATCTTGTTGAATCGTAAGTATTTCTCTCCTGATAAGATGTGCAAACGAATAGTTAGGTTCATATTATATAGTTCTTTGTAGAATATCGATATCTTATTAATATGAATAATATTTTTTTTTTTTAGATATGTTATTCTTGGAGATAGATAGTTGTCAAATGTAGGGCATTTGAATGAAGTTTGCTCTCTTTCTTTGCCTTTGGGTCTTGGTCCTTGGAAAGTTGATAGCTTTCTATGGCGATAATCACATTTCAATTGATGGGGACACGAGATTCGTTTAATATACAATTGAATTATATTATCTTGTTTTTTTTTCTTTCTTTGTTAATTGTGTATTTGTTTATAATTTTTATTTGTACATTACATTCATAAATTGTATATTTGTATCAATATGGAAAACTTTTATATTGTACATTACTTTGTATCAATGTGTATACATGTAATTTAGTAACTTTAGTTAATAAAATTTCTTTATTATTTGCTCAATTGTTTGTTAACTTTAAATTTTTTTAATCCTCTCTATAATTCGGTTTAGGGAAAATGAACCGAATCTTATTCGGTTTATTTGGTTCAGTTTATCATTTTAATTGTAACTTGGTTTTCAAAAGCTTTATTCGGTTGGAACAAAACCAAACCAAATAAATAAACAGAATGCTCACTTGCGGTTCCTCAACCGAACAAATGAGAGAGGGAGAGAGGGGGGGAGGATCATGCGAACTGAGCCAAGGAATCAAATGGGTTTATCGAATGAACGGCTTGAAGGAAATGGGATCCTTAGGGGTAGGAATTAGGAATTAGTAGTAATTTTATATAAAAAATTTTATTCAAATGATTAAATCAATCCCTAATTTAAATTTTTATGATGATATCATTATATAATTAATATATATGTTGATTTAAGATTATTTTGATGTTTCAGACGCAACGGCGCAGTCTGTTTCACGATCGGAGGTCATTTGGTTCGAGCCAGCATCGAATTAGATCAATTTTGACTCAAAAGGTGTATTATCATTTTTGACTGCTCGATGTTCGTGTAGACTCATCCAAATCGATCACAAATAGTATCATTTAATAGGTTTTGATGTTGCAAAGCTAACAGCACAATTAATTTCTTGAAGAATTTTAACATAAATCCACCTCGACCGGCTATATCTTCACGTACCATGCGGCGTAGCCCAAGTTGATCAAGTATAAAGTCGATCAAATTCATCTTATAAATCAAATTTATGTGCATATGTATATGCCCCAATAAATATGCATGGAGAGTCATATTTCTTGAAAACTAATTGGCCTTATTGATTTTTTTTCTTTTAAGGTGATTCTTCTCTATCTTTTTTTCTTTTGATATTTTACCTCTTCTTCCATTTTTTTTTCTTGCTTCTTAGTAGCTCATTATCTTCATTCTACTTATGTTTTGTCATGTTGTCACTGCATCCTTATATATATTTTCTCTGATCATTTGATACGAGAATGTTCAGCTGGAGGAGATCTGACGACTTGTCTTCTAGTGAGCCTAGAGATGAGGCTATTTAGCTGGAGATTGACAGGCACGATCCCCATAGAGATGCTGATATTAGGGATATGACTAAGCGACACTGATATGTTAAGAGTGTGATCTTTACCAGGGTTTCTTTGCACGATCCCCACACTTTCTGATTGTATTTCAAACTCTTTTGCTTTTGAGGATCTCGCATATTGGGTGGCAACCATTAAGATGGAATGCGGGGACTAAAATCCTCTGGATAGCTCAGTAGCTCAGGTTAGCTCTGGATAGCTCAGTAGCTCATGTCATTTAGTTCAAGTCGGCGTCAAATTGGATCAAATTTGACTCAAAATGCGTATTATCATTTCCAACTGATATATGTTTGCGTAGACTCGTCCAAATTGATCGCGAACAGTATCATTTAAAAAGTTTTGATGTTTCAAAGCTAACGAAGCAATCAATTTATGAATGGAGGTCGTTTGGCCATCGTCGTAGCATCCTAATTTCGATATGCGTGTCAACACATTGACAACTCAATCACTTAATCGGTTGATCATTAGATTGTGTAACATTTATATTCTGACCAATTTCGATGTTCTGAGCACGATGATGAAATTCGTTCATCGATCGGAGTTTCATTTGGGCTGACTTCTGGTGATGTCTAGTGTATTCAGCCCCGATTTACATCATGAAGTATTTGAAATCAATCAAATTCATCTTATAGGCTTGATCGATTTATGTAGCATATGGAGGTCAACACCAAGATATCAAAAGTATAAAAAATGTCATGTTCATTATTATATTTACAAGAAATTTTGGCCATTACATTTCTGAATGCTATCATAATCAAGAGAAAATTAACTTGGCAATGAAAAAGTAAGATGATTAAAGCTTATTTTTAGCATTGAAAGGAGAAAAAGATGAAATCAAAATTAATTGAAACAAGCGGTAATATGTACGATAGTAAAATCATGTTGGTTGAAATGAAGGCAATGGATAGTCCAATTTATTTTGACGATTCTTTAAAAATTTTGTTCAAAGAAAAAGGAAAAAATCATTTTTTCTTAAAGAGGGAAGTCATCAATTTATTTCTAAGGTTTATTATATCTGGGATAAGAAGAGTAATATCTCATTCTTGAGACAATTACTTGAAAAATGATTTGACATTCATATAAAGGGCAAAAAGCTTACCACTAAAAATAATTTGAATGAGTTAATTGCTCAAGTAGAGATAACAAATAATAGAATATTTATTATTAATATAAAAAATGGTGTGATGAAATGCTTAAAAGGTATGCTTGAAAGATCCATCATTGCTTTAATATATGAGGCTCCGGAATTTAAATTTTGGATATCAATAATATGTTAAGAACAAAATAAATTGGATTTAAATTAAAGAATGTATTACAAATACACTCTCAAAATGTACCGAACCAAATAGCGAAAATCTCTTTTCGTATCTTTTTGAATTACACTCATTGCAAGTTTAGGGATCCAATCGACATCATAAATTATCTGATCAAATTTTAGTCAAAATGTTCTTTCTCGATTAAAAAAACTTACTGCTGGTGCTAAGCAAATTTGTGCAAAAACAAACAAGATGCCAAGTAAAAAAATGTATGACAATACTTGAGAGAGAGAGAGAGAGAGAGTTAATTTTTGTTTGAAATTATTTTGTTAAAAAATAGAGAACAATCATTCTTTATAAATTATTATAATTATTGGGCAAAAGGAATTCTAGAGTAAATTCTCTATATATTTGGTTCAAGAGCTATAGCCAAATAACACAATTGATCGTGTACAAATTTTAATGCAATTTTTGAGAGAAAAAATATTTAAGTATAAATATAGCATATAAGGTTTCATCTTCTTTATTTGTTCATTGGCATCAACTTGTCATATTCATTGGGAGCAAAAAAAGTAGATAAAATGGCATCATTAGATAAAAGCTAATGCAGCATTCCTGAAATAGAAACTGACTTGGTTTGTTTCTAAAATATAGGTTTTGCAACAGAATAAAAGTAGTACAACTTTTCATCATACAATTTCCTTAAGATAACTTGAATCCATCTCTTACCAGATCTAATCCTTTTTACTTGACTGCCTTTGTTACAATGAGTAAAAGAGCCTCTCTTTTGCGGTTAGTGAGTTCGTAATCTTCAACCATATATTTATCTTCTAGTTTTCCCTTTGCTGGCTTCCAGTCAAAGGCATACACCAGATTAGCTATAGCAAGCTCGATTAAAGTCACAAAGAATAGAATTTTTGGACAAGATCTTCTTCCTGCACTAAACGCCTAGAGCTGGAATCCATGGCTATTAAAATTCAGGTCTCTTGCATCTCCATTTATGAACCTTTCTGGCCGGAACTCATCCGGCGAGTCCCATATCTTTGGGTCCCTTCCGATGGCCCAAGCATTGATGAGGACCATTGTTTCTTTTGGAATTCTATAGCCTCTAATACTTGTGTCTTATGTAAGTTTGCGAGGTATTATTATAGCACCTGGAGGATGAAGCCTGAGAGCCTCTTTTACTACTGCTTTGAGATAGCTCATCTCTACCACTTGTTCCTTCTTCATGACAGCAGTACTAGGGCCTACTACTATGGTTATTTCTTCGACAATTTTTTTAAAATAAGTATTCTTTTAAATTTAATTAGGCAATTAAGTATCATTAAAAAATGAAAATAGGTGCTTACACTAGGAAGCCACGTCAACCTCGATGTGGCAGGAAAGCTAATGTGGGTGTAACAATACCTAATTGTCTAATAGTCTCAGAATGCTAGTCGCCTAGTAAATGGGAGATTGGTTCAAGGTTAGTCGCCGCAAGAATCACTAACTTGTAGGGAAATTTTTTTTTTTTACATTTGGATGTTCCATTTTTGTGAGTTTTAAGCCTTTATCATCAATTATGGAGGTCAACCTTAGAGTCTATAGGTTTTCATTTAAGTATATCTAAAATTAAGTATATAGATTGTAATTTAAATTGTATAAGTTATAGTGTTAGTGTTATGACATTAAGTGAGTAATTCAGATGATTCATTACAAAGATGAATATAAGTTCTACAAATCATTCCAAAAAAGTGAGTACAAGTATTTACATAATGGATGATCCAAAAACAAAAATAAAATAGACACGAACAAATATAGTACAGACATACAAATAGACTATCCTAAATAGCTAACTCCATCGTCTGCGTGGAATCGCACCACCCGTGTGTGTCTCGTCTGATGGACAATCACGTTTGATGGTGGCCTCCAATGCAAGATCTTTGAAGGTAGGATAGTCTGTGATGGGAAGATAGGCAGTGACTCACACGTAGGGTATGTGGAAGGACACGGATCAATATATAGATGGTGCACCCATGTCATGGGGAAATCCTCCAGAGCTTCGATCCATAATGTGGATCCGATATGTACACGCAAGTAAGTCTGCATAACATCTCATACTTATCTATGGCTCCTATAGCTCGTGCTCATGCATGGTGAAATGGTTGGAAGATGTCCCGAGTCGCCAAGATGTGCATTGCATGAAAAAATAGTGTGTGAAATTAGCCTCAAGTAACATATTGAATTCAAATGAATACTTATGTTAATGCTTACATATATATGCTCTACACGTGCTCTGGGATAGTAAGTGGTCAGAGGATCTGTCGGGGCAGCCAATAAGTAGAGAGAAGCACAAGATCTGAACTAGCACATGTACTGATTGATAGCCGCTAGTCTATCCTCATCTTCATCCAAGCTCTCAACTAGGTAATCCCTCTACCTCTCCCAAGCGACAATGTGCAGCTGGTGGTAATCAACCCAGTCTACATCCACTTTGCCTCGACCATCGACCCTTTTGAAATTATGGTCAACTGGTGCCACATCTACTCTAGGTATGAGTCCAAATTGTCCCAGCACTCGATCAAGTAAATGCCACTCCACCGTCTTCCAACTGATCAGTGGGACTCGTGCCAACCATATATCAAAGCCTGCTAAGCATGTACGTGACATGCATAGCGTGATCTGCTCAGTATACGGCTCCCAAATCACCTGCACATATTAAAAATTATGTTAAATTAAAATATGTATTATAAAAATTAGAATTAAAATGTACTCTGCAAGTCCAACCTGTGTATGCAGCAAGCCATCCAGCTCATTCCTATACAATGCAATATTCGCCATTGGTATCTCGCAAACATATATCTTGTTCCACCTATGCACACAACACATTTTAAACAAACATATATGCTAAAAATTTAAAAGTACAGAAATTAAAATATACCTCAAACCAATGCTAAGATTGTCAAGATCAGTCAGATATGACACATACAGGGTTGGCCTCCCCACATGAAGATGCTCCCAAGACCATATGGGAGGTGTAGGCACCATATTGGCCACTAGTAGACTCAGAGCTCTCTATAGAGATGGGCGAATCGCCTCCTATAGAGGCCTGAATGAATCTAGGTCTTCTATAAGTGGAAGCTATTGCAGGTGGACCCCAGAACCTGATGTATCCAGCAATAAGAAGCACCCAATAAGAAATAGAATGTAGGCACGCAGGTGCCTGAAATACTCCTCAACGCTCAGATGCACGTATGACTCTCTGTAAAAAGCCCACTTAAGCCACCTCAATGGCATGCATGTCTGACCCATCCTGAAGGTCGATCTGATGTATGGACTGGTCAGGTCATGGTACATCACATCTGGTATAGGGTGTCTTCCCAATAACTCGTCGCAGCAGTCGGGTCAGCTAGCTCATCTCATCCCCTCACCAATCACAATTAGACCAATAATAGGTGGCCCATCAACACGTAATCTCAGGATCATCACCACATCCTGGAGCATCATTATCATCTCACCAATAGCTAGGTGAAAGGTATTAGTCTATGAAGACCATCTCTCAACCAGGGCAATAAGCAGATGATGATCCAGGCGGATGAAACAAAGCTGGCGAGCACCTTGTAGGCCTGCTGCCTCTAAGCCACTAATGAATCTTCTGCAAGTGATGGGCAACTTCTTCAGCATAAGCACATGTAAAGCAGCCTCTAAAACAGTGCTCTGCAAAAAAATAACATGATCGATCATTCATTAGCCAAAATGAATGTTGTGCTGGTGTAACGTAGAAATAAAAAGTAAGTATTACTTACAATATCAGGGTGAGCGGCTTTATGTCATCCACGTAGGGAGGCTATGCTAGGGTGGACCTCAGTAGGTGGCTGCTCCAACTGTGGGGTGTCCTCCATAGCATGGCCTCGACGCCAACATCTAACTGGTGGGCGGTGCTCCTCGGCCATCATACCTATTGAAAAATATTGCGCGTCCAAATTTATTTGTAGAACAAACTACATAAATCAAAATAAATTTAAATCAATCGATATGTTATATGAATGCTGTCATCTAAGGTGACTATCTCTATAAGTAACAGGGCTCTAAGCTTATAAGCCAACTGCAACAACTCAAACCCAACTATACCATTCAAAAATATGTCGTAGTCACTTCTAATAGTATACTCGATATATTATCACCTAAAATTACAAATCAATTACATGAACCGCAACGCTAATACAAACTTATAAATCAAATCCAACCACAAAATTCTAACCATACAACTCTAAGCTCTAGAACACTTAATCTACTAATTTATAAATTAGAAAAAAAATAGGGATTTACCTTATGTTTATGAAGAATGATGGGAATGTGCACAAAAAATTGTAGAATCCGTCACAGAAAACTTCCTCAAATGGAACGAAGCCGCTGGAATCATCGTCGGAAGCTAATGTTGGGTTCCAGTGGATGGAGAGGAAGTCAAACGCCATGGACGTCCGAGGAAGAAAATGAGGTGGGTTTGGCTAGAAGGGGAAGATGGAACAATGTCGGTGGTTGGAGCAATGCCGACGGTTGTTGAGAAGCTTGGAGATGAAGTTGAGCATTCTCGAAAGGAGAAATATGGGCCATGTGGAGGCATCGACGACGCCAAGGGGTGGATCATTAGAGGGAAAGAATATGGTCCAATAATCGCCCGATTTCTTTAAACCTCGACTAGTCACCCACTAAGTGGGCAACTAGCTTCAGGTTAATGAAGCCAGTCGCCCATTAGTGGGTGACTGGCTTCAGCTTTATGTGGCAACTTTCACGCCACGTCAGGGTTGACGTGGCTACCTAGTCACCCACTTAGTCTACGACTATACTTATTTCTAAATTTTTTTAATGATACTTAATTCTATAATTAATTTTATAATGATACTTATTTTAAAAAAATTCTCTATTTCTTCCTTTTGCTTTTTCATAGTGATTGGGTGGTGGAGGAGCTCAACCATAGTCCACTCCATAGAAGGGAAGTTGTGTCTACTCCACTACTAAATGTGTCATGCAGCATGATTAGTGAAAATCAAGTTCAATGATTATTAAAATAAATGCAAAAATTTAGATTAACAAATTAAGATCCGAATGTAATTCGATAATTATTTGACCATTAGATTTGTTTATTTTAAAATAAATATATTATACATTAAATCAGTTAATTTTTTTATATTTAATACTCAATTATTTCTCTCACTCTCTCTCTCTCTCTCTCTTTATATATATATATATATATATATATATATATATATATATATATATATATATATATATATATATATATATATATATGTATGTATGTATGTATGTATATATATATATTACATTTCATATTGCAATATTTGTTAGATAAAGTTTTATTTTTTTTCACCATGTTATTCAATCTTTTTCGTTAAACAATCTTTGTTGCATTGAGCAAAAGTGCCTCTCTTCTATGAGTAGAAAGTTCATAAACTTCACCAACATCTATTGTTTGATAATTAATTAGAAAATTATTAAAAAGTCTAGAATATTATATGTTGAAAATCTCTAGAGATAAATATAAGAACGTATTTATTTAAGTCTCATTTCATATTCATTATCTAGTGGAATCTAGAAAGTTCTATTTAATAATTATTGTACAACTCTCTAGATTATGCTAGTGTTAATGTTTATAGAATGAACTTTGTACAAATATAAACAGGCCTTTAGTCTTGTTATTTCATAGCAAGAAAGAAAAGTTAAATTTTAATATAAGTTCATCTTCCTTTGTCTTCCACAATAATATTCTCATTTCTTCTTCTAGTCTCCACACATAATTTTCTATCAAAGTGAAATCAGAGCTAAGTTTGTTAAGAGATGGCAAGAGGTATGAATCTACAAGTGGCTCTTGTGGGCTACAAAAATTCACCACGACCTCTCGCATTGAAGAGAGTATGATTTATGTCAATGAAATTTTCAGAAGGCAAATGGAATAGTAGATAAGATACTACCAGAGATTTTACTCTCATTTGATGAGGACTTTAGCTCTGGTTCCAGGTTTCCTATAAGCGCAAGCACCTAATTACCCCTCTCAATGCTGAGAGAGAACTTTTGATTAAGGCTATTCGTTAGATCACTAAATGTGTAGCGCATTATAGCAGTATGTGGAGTTTTAGAATTTGGGATTTATAATTTATGAGATTCATCAGTATTAGCTTAAAGCATATGGTTAGGGGAATGATGACGTGCCTGATCTACATCCTATGGTTCTATCATCCCTGGCTGTCACGGTCACTAGTCTACTTAGTTAGAGGAGGTAATCAATCCAACCTGACAGAAGGATCCTTGTCAGCAGCCATGGGTTGTGTCATCCAAGAAATTCTTGTAGACATGTGATAGTGTTTGTCTAAGGAGACAAAGTTAAGTCCACCTTAGTTAACATAAGGTTTTTTTCCCTATCAAGTATACCATATGATTCACAAATTAGGTGAGTCACAGAGCATACTGACTGATCGTAATATAATAGTGTCATTTGGCATCACGATCGAGGACTCAGTAACTACATCATATGTAGATCACGCCGCCACATAGTCAGAGGACACGAGTCATGTTCTTGTTGGCATGAGATTGATTGAGAATGAATATAAAAATACATTTGATTTAACATTGGCTCCTTCGTGAGCTAGAGTTTTTTTTAATTTGTTATCTTCAACAAATTATTGCGAAAGGTGGATTAAGTTTTAGCTTTAAGTTTTTTAAAGATTGAATTTTATTTAAGCATTTAACACTTAATGACATATTAGATTTTGCATTTTTATTGATATTTGATTTATGTTAATTTGTTTTAAAATTGTAATTACATTTGATGAAAGTATCCCCTCCGGTTGAAATCTTCATTCAACACAACCATCATCGGGGTGGATGTATTATTTTGCTATTCCAGATCTCTTTGACTTTATTAATTTAATAATAGGAGATCAGACCTACTATCATGTGACAGAATTAACTTCTCAGATATTTTACTAAGTTGAAATTTATATAATATTATTATTGAATTTTTTGGTTTTGTTAACCTGGACCCGATCCTAAGACTAAACTGGGAAGCAACCCGCACAACATCCTTAGACACTAAATTTAATCATTCAGCATAGTGTCGGGTCCCATGCAGGTATTTGATAATTCAAATTATTTCAATTTTTTTTAATTATGAGATTAATTTCATATTTATTTAATCTCAACTTAGCCTACGCAACATTTTTAGATATTAAAATTTATACTTTAAATCTCTATGTCCGAGCACATGCACGTATTTATAGCTTAGCTAATTTCATCTAATTAATGAAGTTATTGACTTTGAAAATCATAATTAAAATGAAATTCTTTAATTCCTTTTTTTTTTGATTGAAAGAAGCTCCATAATTCATTGAGTATTTAACTCAGCATCGCTTTCTATCTACTTGTACGAAGAATTACAGATCTGGTGATGTTAGAAACATTTTAGACTTATATTGCAATTTCTTTAATAGTTGAGCTTGAGAGATTCATATCTATTTCTTATGCTTATTAATAAGCCTTCAAATTTATCGCATACTTCTAATGAATTCTTTGACTTCTCTCAACTAGATTGAAATGAATTGTGAGAAAGTCTATTATTCACTAGAGAACTTGTTGCACTCAATAATGAGTCATTGAGGCTATTGCAAGCATCTGTATAGTTCAGTCATAGAATCAACTAAGTTTATTCCAATTCACTCAATGTATGATATGGTTCATCTATTTATTAGGAAGCAACACTTATGATTTATGCTCGTTGATGAACAACTTAATCAACCTTCTTAATTTGTGAATGCACATTTAAGCTTCTTATAAACTTCAGATAGCTAAACTATGTACTCATATAAAACATTTTTTACTTATCTCAAAGTGAATCATAAAGTAATCACAATGATCAGTGATGACTTTCTTTTATGCTTGTTAACAAGCCCTTTAAATTCATTTCATGCCTCCTACAAAACTTTTCTCTCCTCTGAATCATTTGAAATGAGTCATGGTAGAGTTTAGTATTCATTAAGGTGACTTGTTTATATCCAATGGTGAGCTATTTGGCTTAATATAAGTCCTCTATTAGTCTCACATGAACCACATTTTTATGCTTATAAGTTATGTTTTAATCCCACTATAAGTCTTCAATGATTCACTAGGATTTCCCTTTTGGATTATTTTAAGAAAAGTTATTATGAGATTCGGTTCATGAATATCAAAGGAATTCAAGTTTATTTCAATTTTTATAAGTTCACTTGAGTTTGATCCCTAATTTCTTATTTGAAATATGATTTTCAATCTTATTTGTAATCAAGTCTCTTTCAAATTTATTTCAAGTTCATTTATATTTAATTTCCAATTCATTTCTTTAGGACTTTATATTTTATATTTAACATAATATTAAGTCTTTTTTTTTGTTAAGTACTTAAAATTTGATGAAATCTCAGCAGCATTTTGGCAATATTTCGGTGTCATCCCTGTGTAGGATGACAACGAATATATTTATCATGTATAATACTTTCTTAGGTATCGACCATTAATTGGCGGCATTAGTCTTTCACTCTTTAGGTTAATGAGTTAGTATGCCACTCCTTGATATACTTTCTTAGCATAGTGTTGGGGCCCATGCGAGTATTTAATAATTCAGATAATTTTATATTTAAATTAAGAGATTAATTTTGTTTTTTTATTTAATTCCAACTTAGCCTACACAACATTTTCAGGCAATAAAATTTTCACTTTAAATCTCCATGTCCTAGCACATGCATGTATTTATGACTTAGACAATTTCATTTAATTAATAAAATCATTGATTTTGAAAATCATAATTAGAATAAAATTTCTTAATTTTTGGATTGAAAGAAGCTCCATAATTTATGGAGAATTTAATTTAGTGCCACCTTCTATCTGTTTGTATGAAGAATTGTAGATCCGGTGGCGTAGAAGGCATTTTAAATTAGTCTAATAGCCTATTAGATCCCTTGGAAATAATATTTAATTATTTTCTTTTATTCAGAGTTGTCTAGTCTTTGGATCTTTAATAGACTCTCATTTATATCTATTGATGATCTTCAGACTCATTACTACCTATGTTCAATTTCTCTTTGATTCAATTTTAGCATTTAATAAGATAAATAATATGTTTCTAATATTTTCCAAGATTCCTTGATTATGCTTATTAGCAATCCTTCAATTTCATTAAGAATCTCTTATGAATCATTTAATTTTCTTTAATTTACTTGGAGTGAATTATATTTGAAGACTATATCTTAATTCCAAAATGATCTCTTGTGCTTTGATTAGATGTTCATTCAAATCATCTTTCACATCAATTGAAATGAGATATTGAAGTGTTAAGCTTATGTTTATCATCAAAATATCCAACTTTTTTCAATTATTTCATGATCGAATATCTGGATATATTTTCAGACATTGCATATTTCAATCTTTAAAATAATTGAAATTTTCTTTTGATTATCTCAATATGAAATCCAAGAGAATTCAAATATTGAGTGAGAGATGTTTATTCATTTAAGAGCAGTTGACTAATTCTTAATTTCAGTTAGATTCAAATTTTAATAATTTTGTTTACTTCAAAATTTAGCAAACTCAAATTAAATTTTAAAATTAGCTTAGAAATTTTAATTTAAACTAATTTATTTGAGTTTTTGCTAATGTAAAATTCGGCAGAATTTTAGTAGTATTCCCGCATCATCCCCACCTAGGGGGCTACAACGAAACTATTTTGACTTACCTGTCATGCCCTAATAAGCATAACGGTTGGTGTTTTGAAGCATCTCGACCGAATGTTATGCTCTGATATGCATAACAAGATCTTCAATCACCTGTATAAAAGAAAATATATATATGCAAATATCCTTCTCCCCGATTTAGTCAAAATTTGGCATAGGGGTGCTACATCTAACAGTTTTGGCTTACTTGGTACGTCCTATTGAGCGTAGTGAGCGGTGTCTTGCGACAATACAGCCAATTTTCATCTCGTCATGCCCTAAGGCAAGAAATGGTTTTGAATGTAGTGAGAGATTGGAGGATTGCGATTTTGCTGGGAAGAACTTTGAAAAATATGTTTTTCATCCTAAAGGAACCACTTTGCATGAATATAATTCCCATGCCTTTGCAAGTTCTATAGGTCTCAGGCCAGATGTCAGGAGGTACACCACTCCCACCGCAAGCCTCTCAAGGGACAAAAGTTTGAAATGTTAATATTTTAGCGCACCCATGAATTGCTTCCATGAAAGATATCTCAAGAGAAACCTTGACATCTTGTCCACCAAATTCTCTATCTCTGAAAATGTTCTTGAAGAAATCATTCATTCCACCACCGAAAAAGAAGTCATCAAATAGGCTCCCAAATCCAGCACCTCCAAACGTTCCACGTGCCCTCCTCCGATTTTGTTCAAATGCATCAGGACCAACCTGATCATAAAGTGATTTTTTTTCATCATCTTTTAAAACCTCATAAGCTCATTGAACCTCTTAAATTTTTTTTTCAGCATCAGGATCCTCTTTATTTGTATCTGGATGAAGCTTCTTTGCAAGCCCATAATAATTCTTCTTAATATCTAAAGCACTTGCACCTTTACTCACTCCAAGTACGTCATAATAATCTTTAGCAGACACCACTTGTGTCCCATGAAAATACCTCTTTAAGAAGCAATTATCAAAAAGAATTGCACCACAATTGCCCATGGTTGACTTACTTTTTGATATATCATAAATCTTTACATATCACATGCCACCAAAGGCCCATAGCAAAGTGGCATCATCGTGCAACTCGCCGGATATTATCGAACGAAGTGACCGACGTGATAAACAAACGGCTAGGTGAGCACCGCGGAGCCGCATGGTCGTAGTATTCACCGGCAATTATATATAGAAGTCTACTGGTTGCCCATTATTATCCATGGAGATGAGCTTTTCGGTTCTCCAAAGGAGAAAATATTACGTCTGAAGTCCGCACGCTTTATGCGGATTCCAATCACGCGTCCAGGGTTTTTTTCATTTTAGCTTAACGGCCAATCGACCTGACCACGCCATTTATCCTGGCCCAACCCACCTCATTCAAACAGTGGGAGAAGAAAAATGAGACGGATGTCATTCGACATTTCTCCCATGTATGACAGTTTAGGGCTTTCTCTGCTAGCTCATCTCCCACTCTCGATCGGCGAACGTCCGGCCGTCGCTCAATGGTTTAGCAAATCTTGCGAAGAACTTCCATTGAGGTATTGTAGGTGACTACATGAGGTATTTACACATGTGTTCCCAAACTTTAATGAATTTAGGGTTTTCTCTATTCTTGTCACCGTCCAGTATGTGAACATTTTAGAACATTTGAGTTCTTTAAATGAATGGGATGTATTTTATTAGTTTTTGGAGATATTTTATATGTGTACTCTCTGTACTATCAAGATGGTACATGCCATTATTTTTAAATTTTTGAACTGATTAGGCTTCTGAAATATTTAGTATATCACATGGTAGGATGTGTGGTCATATTTCAAGATGAATTTTGTGGCTGAAGAGATGATAGTATGTTCATGGAATTAAAATTATGTGGCTGATCGTACATCATCATGAGAATGAGCATTTTGATCATTTCTTTCCTATTTTTTTGGCCTATTCGGGGGAAATATGATCATTACAATCCATTAGAAACAATTTAGAGGCTGTTTGGTTGTTTTTTTAGTGTTATTTTGCATTTGTATGATTTTGTGAAAATTTTTTTCCAGTTTCTTTGGTCTGGTTGTTCAGGTTATGTTCATTACATTCCAGTGGAAGCAATTTGGTGGCTATTTGGATGATTTCTGGGAGATTTTTGCATTGTATTCTCTATACTCTCATGAGATACGAACATTTTGGTCATTTTTTTCCTATTTCTGGCTGTTGGAGAAAATATATTCATTGCAATTCATCAGGAATAATTTAGAGGCTGTTTGGTTGGTTTTTTAGTGTTATTTTACATATGTACTCTCTGTACTCTCTTGAGAGTATATATGATTTTGTGGATATTTTTTTTCAATTTTTTTGGCCTGATTGGTCAGATTATGTTCATTACATTCCGGGAAGTTGGTTGCTATTTAGATAGAGGATTTGCATACTCTCCTGCACTCTCATGAGAATGATAATTTTGTGGATATTTTTTTCTAATTTATTTGGCCTTGTTGTTAAGATTATGTTCATTACATTCTGAAGATTTGGTGGTGTTTGATGGTTTTGGGGAATTTTGCATTCTCTCACTCTCATGAGATCAGCATTTTGGTCATTTTTCTGCTTTGGCTGTTTGGAGGAAATATGTTCATTACAATCCATGAGAATAATTTGGAGGTCGTTTTATTTTTTAGTATTATTTTGCATCTATACTCTCTATACACTCTTGAGTGTACAGATGATTTTGTGAACATTTTTTTCTAATTTTTTTGGCCTAGTTGTTCAGATTATGTTCATTACATTCCAGTGGAAGCAATTTGGTGGTTGTTTGGATGGTTTTTGGGGTATTTTGTATCTGATTCTGTACCTCATGAGAGTAGATCATTTTGTCCGCTTTGGCCTAAAGGAAATATGTTCATTGCAATCCATCAGGTATAATTTGGAGGCTATTTAGTTGGTTTTTTAGTTCTATTTTGCATTTATACTCTGTGTACTCTCTTGAGAGTACAGATGATTTTGTGGACATTTTTTCTATTTTCTTTGGCGTGGTTGTTCAGATTATGTTCATTACATTCGTGGAAGTAATTTGTGTGTTTGGATAGTTTCGGAGATTTTTTGCATATACTCTATTCTCATGAGAGTCAGTATTTTGGTCATTTTTTCTGTTTCTTTAGCTTTGGAGGAAATATGTTCATCAATCCATCAGGAATAATTTGGAGGCTGTTTGGTTGGTTATTTAGTGTTATTTTATATATGTACTCTCTGTACTCTCTTGAGAGTACAGATAATTTTATGAACATTTTTTCTAGTTTCTTCAGCCTGGTTGTTCATATTATGTTCATTACATTATATTGGAAGCAATTTGGAGGGATGTTTGGATGGTTTCTTGGAGATTTTTGTATTTGTACTCTCTGTACTCTCTTGAGAGTACAGATGATTTTGTGGATATTTTTTTTCAGTTTCTTTGGCCTGGTTGATCAAATTATGTTCATTACATTCCAGTTGAAGTAATTTAGTGGCTGTTTGGATAGTTTCTAGGAGATTTTTGCATCTGTACTCTCTGTACTCTCATGAGAGTATAAAGCATTTTGGTCATTTTTTTTCTCTTTTGGCTGTTTGGAGGAAATGTTCATTACAATCCATCGGAATAATTTGGAGGTCGTTTGGTTGGTTTTTTAGTATTATTTTGTATTTGTACTATCTGTACTCTCTTGAGAGTACAGATGATTTTGTGGACATTTTTTCCAATTTTTTTGGCCTGGTTGTTCATATTATGTTCATTACATTACATTGGAAAATTTTGGAGAGATGTTTGGATGGTTTCTGGGAGATTTTTGCATCTATACTCTCTATACTCTCTTGAGAGTACAGATAATTTTGTGGCATTTTTTTCCAGTTTCATTGGTCTAGTTTTTCAGATTATGTTCATTACATTCTAATAGAAGCAATTTGGTGGCTGTTTGGATGGTTTATGGGAGATTTTTGTATCTGTACTCTCTATAATCTCATGAGAGTACAGAGCATTTCGGTCATTTTTTTCTATTTTTTGGCCTATTTGGAGGAAATATATTCATTGCAATCCATCAGGAATAATTTGGAGGCTATTTGGTTGGTTTTTTAGTGTTATTTTGCATCTGTACTCTCTGTACTCTCTTGAGAGTACATATGATTTTGTGGACATTTTTTTAGTTTCTTTGGCCTCGTTGTTCAAATTATGTTCATTACATTCCAGTGGAAGCAATTTGGTGGCTATTTTAATGGTTTCTAGGGGATTTTTGCATCTGTACTCTCTGTACTCTCTTGAGAGTTCAAATAATTTTGTGGAAATTTTTTCCAATTTTTTTAGCCTGGTTGTTCAGATTATGTTCATTACATTACATTGGAAGCAATTTAGAGGGATGTTTGGATGGTTTAGAGATTTTGAATTTATCACCTCTCCTCTCTTGAGAGTCTGATGATTTTGTGGATATTTTTCCTGCTTTTGGCCTGTTGTTCGATTATGTTCATTACATTCAGTTGAATCAATTTAGTGGTCGTTTGGATATTTTCGAGATTTTTGCATCTGTACTCTCTGTACTCTCATGAGAGTACAAAGCATTTTGGTCATTTTCTTCTTATTTCTTTGGCCTGTTTGGAGGAAATATGTTCATTGCAATCCAACAGGAATAATTTGGAGGCTATTTGGTTGGTTTTTTAGTGTTATTTTACATCTGTACTCTCTGTACTCTCTTGAGAGTACAAATAATTTTGTGAACATTTTTTCCAATTTCTTTGGCCTGGTTGTTCAGATTATGTTCATTACATTACATTGGAAAAAATTTGGAGGGATGTTTGGATGATTTCTGGGAGATTTTTGCATCTATACTCTCTGTACTCTCTTGAGAGTATAGATGATTTTGTGAATATTTTTTTCCAATTTCTTTGGTCTGGTTTTTCAGATTATGTTCATTACATTCCGGTGGAAGTAATTTGGTGGCTATTTGGATAGTTTATGGGAGATTTTTTCATCTGTACTCTCTATTCTCTCATGAGAGTACAGTACATTTTGGTCATTTTTTTCATGTTTCTTTGGTCTGTTTAGAGGAAATATGTTCATTGCAATCCATCAGGAATAATTTGGAGGCTGTTTGGTTGGTTTTTTAGTGTTATTTTGCATTTATACTCTCTGTACTCTCTTAATAGTACAGATGATTTTGTGGACATTTTTTCAAGTTTCTTTGGCCTCGTTGTTCAGATTATATTCATTACATTCAGGGAAGCAATTTGGTTCGTTTGGATGGTTTCTGGGGATTTTGCATGACTCTCTATACTCTTGAGAGTATGATAATTTTGTGGACATTTTTTTAGTTTTTTTTAGTCTGGTTGTTTAATTATGTTCATACATTCGAGAAATTTGGTGGCTGTTTCGATGGTTTCTGGGAAATTTTTTCTTCTGTACTTTTTGTACTCTCATTAGAGTACAGAGCATTTTGGTCATTTTTTTTCCTGTGTCTTTGGCCTGTTTGGAGAAAATATGTTTATTACAATCCATCAGGAACAATTTGGAGGCTGTTTAGTTGATATATTAGTGTTATTTTGCATTTATACTCTCTGTACTCTCTTGAGAGTATAGGCGATTTTGTGGTCATTTTTTACCAGTTTCTTTGGCCCGGTTGGAGGATTATGTTCATTACAAATAAATTGGGAATAATTTGAAGGTTGATTGGTTATTTTTCATGGTTGATTTGCATATGTACTTTTCATTAATTGACTTTTCATTTCATGCCTCCTACAAGCTTTTCCTCTCCTCTGAATCATTTGGAATGAGTCATGGTAGAGTTTAGTATTCATTAAGGTGACTTGTTTATATCCAATGCTGAGTTATTTGGCTTAATATAAGTCCTCTATTAGTCTCACATGAACCACATTTTTATGCTTATAAGTTATGTTTTAATCCCACTATAAGTCTTCAATGATTCACTAGGATTCCCCTTTTGGATTATTTTAAGCAAAGTTATTATGAGATTTGGTTCATGAATATCAAAGGAATTCAAGTTTATTTCAATTTTTATAAGTTCACTTGAGTTTGATCCCTATTTTCTTATTTGAAATATGATTTTCAATCTTATTTGTAATCAAGCCTCTTTCAAATTTATTTCAAGTTCATTTATATTTAATTTCCAATTCATTTCTTTAGGACTTTATATTTTATATTTAACTTAATGCTAAGTTTTTTTTTTTGTTAAGTGTTAAAAATTTGACAAAATCTCAGCAGCATTTTGGCAATATTTCGGTGTCATCCCTACGTAGGATGACAACGAATATATTTATCATGTATAATACTTTTTTAGGTATCGACCATTAATTGGCGACATTAGTCTTTCACTCTTTAGGTCAATAAGTTAGTATGTTACTCCTTGATACACTTTCTTAGCATAGTGTTGGGGCCCATGTGGGTATTTAATAATTCAGATAATTTTATATTTAAATTAAGAGATTAATTTTGTATTTTTATTTAATTCTACCTTAGCCTGCACATCCTTTTCAGACATTAAAATTTTCACTTTAAATCTCCATGTCCAAGCACATGCATGTATTTATGACTTAGACAATTTCATTTGATTAATAAAATCATTGATTTTGAAAATCATAATTAGAATGAAATTTGTTAATTTTTGGATTGAAAGAAGCTCCATAATTTATGGAGAATTTAATTTAATGTCACGTTCTGTCTGTTTATATGAAGAATTGCAGATTCGGTGGCATAGAAGGCGTTTTAAATTAGTCTAATAGCCTATTAGATCCCTTGGAAATAATATTTAATTATTTTCTTTTATTCAGAGTTATCTAGTCTTTGGATCTTTAATAGACTCTCATTGATATCTTACTACCTCTGTTCAATTTCTCTTTGATCCAATTTGAACATTTAATAAGATAAATAATATGTTTCAAATATTTTCCAAGAATTTCTTGATTATGCTTATTAGCAATCCTTCAATTTCATTAAGAATCTCTTATGAATCATTTAATTTTCTTTAATTTACTTGGAGTGAATTATATTTGAAGACTATATCTTAATTCCAAAAGGATCTCTTGTGCTTTGATTAGATGTTCAATCAGATCATCTTTCACATCAATTGAAATGAGATATTGAAGTGTTAAGCTTATGTTTATCATCAAAATATCCAACTTATTTCAATTATTTTATGATCGAATATCTGGATATATTTCCAAACATTGCATATTTCAATCTTTAAAATAATTGAAATTTTCTTTTGATTATCTAAATATGAAATCCAAGAGAATTCAAATATTGAGTGAGAGATGTGTATTCATTTGAGAGCAGTTGACTAATTATTAATTTCAGTTGGATTCAAATTTTAATAATTTCGTTTACTTCAAAATTTAGAAAACTCAAATTAAATTTTAAAATTAGCTTAGAAATTTTAATTTAAACTAATTTATTTGAGTTTTTGTTAATGTAAAATTTGGCAGAATTTTATTAATATTCCCGCATCATCCCCACTTAGGGCTACATCGAACTATTTTGGCCTACCCTTCACGCCCTAATGAGCGTAACGGTCGGTGTTTTGAAGCACCTTGATCGAATGTTATGCCCTAATAAGCATAACGAGACCTTCAATCACCTGTATAAAAGCAAATATATATATGCAAATATCCTTCTCCCCCATTTAGTCAAAATTTGGCATATGGCCGCCACATCTAACAGTTTTGGCTTACTTGGTACGCCCTATTGAGCATAGCGAGCGATGTCTTGTGACAACGTAGCCGATTTTCATCTCGTCACGCCCTAATAAGTATGATGAGACATTCAAACCTGCATAAAGACATCACACATCCATAATCATTTTATGATAGGATTAGCAGGCAAGAAATGGTTTTGAATGCAGTGAGAGATTGGAGGCTTGTGATTTTGCTGGGAAGAACTTTGAAAAAGATGTTTTCATCCTAAAGGGGCCACTTTGCATGAATATCATTCCCATGCCTTTGCAACTTCTACAGGTCTCAGGCCTGATGTCGGGAGGTACACCACTCCCACCGCAGTTCTCAAGGAAACAGTTTGAAATGTTAATGTTTTAGCACCCATGAGCTTCCATGAAAGATATCTCAAGAGAAACCTTGACATCTTGTCCACCAAATTCTCTATCTCTGAAAATGTTCTTGAAGAAATCATTCATTCCACCACCGAAAAAGAAGTCATCAAATAGGCTCCCAAATCCAGCACCTCCAAATGTTCCACCAGGCCCTCCTCCAGAGGCAGCTTGTTCAAATGCATCAAGACCAACCTGATCATAAAGTGATTTCTTTTCATCATCTTTTAAGACCTCATAAGCTCGTTGAACCTCTTGAATTTTTTTTCATCATCAGGATCCTCTTTATTTGTATCTGGATAAAGCTTCTTTGCAAGACCATAATAAGTCTTCATAATATTTGAAGCACTTGCACCTTTACTCACTCCAAGTACGTCATAATAATCTTTAGCAGACACCACTTGTGTCCCATGAAAATACCTCTTTAGGAAGAAATTATCAAAAAGAATTGAACCATAATTGCTCATGGTCGACTTACCAATTTTTGATTCATATCCGTAAGAATCCTCGACGTGGTACATATCCCTGCGACATGCCACCAGGCTGAGGCCCATAGCAAAGTGGCACTGTCGTGCAACTCGCCGGATATTATCGAACAAAGTGACCGATGTGCCAAATAAATAGCCAGGTGAGCATCGCGGAGCCGCATGGTCGTAGTATTCACTGGGGATCAGATATAGAAGTCTATTGGTTGCCCATTATTATCCGTGGAGATGAGCTTTCTAGTTCTCCAAAGGAGAAAATATTACAAGTCACGTAGTTTACGCGCGGACTCAATCTGACGATGTCCAAAGGATTTTTCCCGCTTTTAGCGCTTAACAATGTAATTGGATGACGACACACCATTTATCCTGGCCCAACCCGCCTCATTCAAATAGCGGGAGAAAAAAAATGAGACGGGCATCGTTCGACATTCCTCCCACGTATTTAGTTTTCTCTCCGCTAGCTCAACTCCCACTCTCGACGGCCAACTGGCCGCCGCTTTAACTAAGAGGTATTTATACATGTGTTCCTAAACTTTAATGAATTTAGTTTTCTATTCTTCTCATGCCAGATGTGAACATGTTAGAACATTTGAGTTTTTCTTTAAATGAATGTGGATGTTTTATTAGTTTTGGAGATATTTACATGTGTACTTCTCAATAAGATACATACCGTTATTTTCAAATTTTGAACCGATTTTGTGAATTGTTTAGTATATCACATGGTAGGATGTGGTCATGTTCAAGATGAATTTTGTATTCATTAGTATGTTCAACATGGAATTAAAATTGTGGCCTAGTTTTTAGATTTCATCAGACTCTCATGAGAGTACAGCATTTTGGTCATTTCTTTCCTATTTCTTTGGCTGTTTTAGGAAATATGTTCATTATAATCCATTAGGAATAATTTGGAGGTTTTGGTTGGTTTTAGTTTATTTACATCTATACTCAGTACTCTGAGAGTACAAATGATTAAAAAAAATTTCTTTGTTTAGATGTCATTACATTCCAAAGGAAAGTAATTTGGTGGTTGTTTGGATGATTTTGAGAATTTTGTACACTCTCTGTACTCTCATGATGATTTTCATTTTTTCCGCTTTCTTTGGCCTATTTAGAGATATATTCATTGTAATCCATCAAGAATAATTTGGAGGTTGTTTGGATTTTTAGTTTAATTTTATTTACTACTCTCTGAGAGTAGATGATTTTGTGGATATTTTTTCCAATTTCTTTTTTGTTGTTTGAGATATGTTCATTACATTCCAGCAATTTGTGGTGTTTGGATGGTTTCTAGGATTTTTGCATCTATACTCTACTCTGAGTAGATGATTTTACATTTTTTCCGCTTTTTTGGTCTCGTTGTTTAATATGTTCATGTATTCCAAGCAATTTGGTGCTGATGTTGGAGATTTTTTTTATATTGTACTCTCATGAGAGTGAGCATTTTGGTCATTTTTTTTTTTTTTTGGCCTATTTGGAGAAATATGTTCATTGCAATCCATGAAATAATTTGAGGTCGTTTGGTTGGTTTTTTAGTATTATTTTGCATTTTATACTCTCTGTTTGAGATTAATGATACATATTTTTTTCTAATTTTTTTTGGCCTAGTTGTTCGATTATGTTCATTACATTCCATGGAAGCAATTTGGTATGTGGATTTAGAGATTTTTGCATTTGTACTTTGTACTCATGAGAGTACATATTTTGGATTTTTTTCCTATTTCTTTGGCCTATTGGAGAAATATGTTCATTAATCCATCAAATGAGCATTTGTTATTTTTAGTGTTATTTGCATTTATTCTGCATTGAGAGTTATTTTTTTTCTAATATCATTGCAAATATAAGAATTTTGGTTATTTAGTTATTTTACCAGATTATGTACTCTCGAGAGTAGATAATTGGATATTTTTCCGCTTTGGCCTGGTTGTTCAGATTATGTTCATTACATTATATTGGAAGTAATTTGGAGGGATGTTTGGATGGTTTCTGGGATTTTGCATTTACTCTCTGCATTCTCGAGAGTATGTGATGATTTGGACATTTTTTTCCAGTTTCTTTGGCCCGGTTGTTCAGATTATGTTCATTACATTCAGTTGAAGCAATTTGGTGGATATTTGGATGATTTCTGGGATATTTTTATATATGTACTCTCTATACTCTCATGAGAGTATAAAGCATTTTGGTCATTTTTTTCTTGTTTCTTTGACCTGTTTGGAGGAAATATGTTCATTGCAATCCATCAGGAATAATTTGGAGGCTATTTGGTTAGTTTTTTAGTGTTATTTTACATCTATACTCTCTGTACTCTCTTGAGAGTACAGATGATTTTCTGGACATTTTTTCCAGTTTCTTTGGCCAGTTGTTCGATTATCATTACACATTGGAAAAAATTTGGAGAGATGTTTGGATGATTTCTGGGGGATTTTTGCATCTATACTCTCTATACTCTCTTGCGAGTATAGATGATTTTGTGGACATTTTTTTCTAGTTTCTTTAGTCTGGTTATTCAGATTATGTTCATTATATTCTAGTGGAAGCAATTTGGTGGCTGTTTGGATGATTTATAGGAGATTTTTGCATCTGTACTCTCTATACTCTCATGAGAGTACAGAGCATTTTGGCATTTTTTTTTCTTGTTTCTTTGGCCTGTTTGGAGGAAATATGTTCATTGCAATCCATGAGAAATAATTTGGAGGTTATTTAGTTGGTTTTTTATTATTATTTTGTATCTGTACTCTTTGTACTCTCTTGAGAGTACAGATGATTTTGTGGATATTTTTTTCAAGTTTCTTTGGCCTCGTTCAGATTATGTTTATTACATTCCTGTGAAAGTAATTTAGTGGTGTTGGATGGTTTTATTTTATCTCAGACTCTGTACTCTGAGAGTACCGATAATTTGGACATTTTTCCGCTTTGGTTTGGTTGTTGATTATGTTTATTACATTCCAGAAGCAATTTGGTGAGCTATGGTTTTGGGAATTTTTGCACAGTACTCTTTGTACTCTCATGAGAGTACAAAGAATTTTGGTAATTTTTTCTTGTGTCTTTGGCCTATTTGGAGGAAATATGTTCATTGCAATCCATCAGGAATAATTTGGAGGCTATTTGGTTGGTTTTTTAGTATTATTTTACATCTGTACTCTCTGTACTCTCTTGAGAGTACAGGCAATTTTGTGGATATTTTTTTCCAATTTATTTGGCCTGGTTGGAGGATTATGTTCATTACAAATCAATTGGGAATAATTTGGAGGCTGATTTATTATTTTTCATGGTTGATTTACATCTTTCTTTCATTAACTGACTTTTCATTTTGAAGTTTACCATGTCTGGGAAAAGGATAACTTCGAGATGCAGGCCTACCACCGTTAGAATGGTGTTCGATAATATTACAGCATGATTTACTGATGAAGTCATTGACATTTTAAAGAGGCTTCATCTACATCAATTCATTAGACTCCATGGAATTCAGCAAGACTCAATAGCCATTACCTCAATCATGTCTTGCTGGGAGATAGAGAAGCAAGCTTTCTTTCCGGATGGGCGGGCATTTCTTCACCCCGAAGTTCGAATTATAGGGATGCCAAACAGGGGAGAAGATCTTATGGCGAAATCCCGATGTCAAGTTCGGTGGACTATAAGACTATGCTTGAGCATGCGAAGCTCATTGTGTGCACAGCCACATACATTTTCTTATCAAATCTTTTTTTTGTATATCACAACTATAGGGTGGCATTGAAATTGATTTCCTACATTGATGACATAGATAAATTTGCTTAATACAATTGGGCAGAGGCCATCTGGGCTTTCCTAGTTTCATAATTTAATGGTATTACATCAATGATTCATACCCAGAGGACACCCGGATACATGAGTGGATTTGTCACTCTTCTTTTAGTATGTTTTATATCTTCGGTTATGTATTATTTGATGCAATGAAGTTAACTTACAAAAATATTAATTGTAGATCTCGGCCGCTGAGCACATAAGCATCATGAGGCCGCCATCTCCATTTGCAAAGCCACATATGCTGTGATGGCCGAAAATAAAATTTCTAGATGAAGCCTTCACTGGTTTAGGAGGACACTAGGTGACATATAATAATATCACTTAGTTTTTATAATTATGTATTTATTTATAGTCATCACATTTTCTTATCGGTTTAACAGTGTCTACCTTTCATTTGAGGACATATCGAAGAGGAGACCCTCTCATTTTTCCCCCAACATGCAATACATGTTGAGCAGAATCCCATTCTAAGTCCAGAAGTCATCAATTGAATCTTCATATGTCTCTCCTCGATATTCTCCCCATCCGTGTATCTCCTCTACTACTACCCCCACAGAAGGCTTTGCAGTGGAGATGATACTTGGAGGTTTTAGGGACTTGAAAGATATAGTATCTTCTTTTCAAGCAATAATGATAGAGAGAATGGATGGGATTGATTTGTGGTTACTGCTATCGAGGAGGTTCTTGGCAAGGGTGTCCTACCATCCCTCTTGGGGAAGCTCTGAGGTCACCACAGGGGAAACTCTTGAGGAGGCGACGGGGGAACTCTTGAGGAGGCATTCATGTGGGGCGACCTATGGAGGCTCCTGAGGATCTTCCTCATGGAGGCTAGCAGGGAGTCTCTATGGAGGCAACCATTCCGCGCCTATGGATACTTCCACTTGGGGAGTGATGCCCTGTGGATACTTCCACTTGGGAAGCCCAAGGTAGCCTCCACTGGGAATGCTGATTCCACCATAGGGGAAGCTATTATGGAGGCCTCCAATGCACATGAAGATGCTCCGAAGCCTTTTATTGGCAGCATTGAGCATGGTGTGAAAACTTGGTAGATAAGGAAGAGGAAAGCTATTAATTCTCCCTTCACACACACTTACAGGAAGTCACGAGCAAGAATAAGTGATGGTGGCCTCCACTCAAGATGAAGCAGAGGTATTAAGTTACTTTCTTTTAAATTTGAGATAATAGAAATAGATTTCACTAAATTTTTTTTATAGGTTCTCAAAGATGAGCCAATAAATGTCGATGACCCACAGACTGCTATCGTTGTGGTGGAGGAGCATTAGTCGGAGGTATGAATCATCTTAGTAGATCGATCCTTAATTCATAGTGAATCTAGCTCTTCATCAAGAACTTTCGCCGAATTTCATTACGGTAGAGGCACATCATTTTATTGAGTTCTCATCCAGAGTTATTCTGCCTAAGTCGATGCTCCATCTTATTGACACGTCATGCTCCCAATTTGAGGACAAGTAAGTCAATCTTCAATTAGCTCCTTCATACATAAAATAACATATTCATTTAATTAAGCTCACCTTAAAATATTTTATCACTTACATGGGTGATATAGTATTCCCGGCTGAGAATATCAATATTGCACGAGGGCAGATCGATGAGTTGTTGACATATCAATATCTCTCAGATGCACATGTTGATGCCTTTGCCTTCTTATTGGCCGAGGAGTACTCGCTAAAGATTACAAAGTTATGTACCTTCTATACTCTCTATACTCTATGTACTCTCCTACAAGTACAGAGCTTTCTGGGTATTTTTATAATAATAGTACATTTCAGAATAAAGTTACTCAAAAGAAGAAAGTCATCCTGACAAAGAATTGATTGCACAGTCTGGAGCATGAGAAGGTCATCCTAATGCCGCAACTCTGAGGTAGTCTTCCTAACCGAATCTTATAGGTGAGACTGTTGGTGCATTAAGTAAAAAGAAAGTCATCTTGGAGACTCTAAAGCTTTGAAATGATTGCACAAGAACACATAACTAAATGATATCATGCATTGAAATATTTTCCTGTAATAATATCCATCATCAACTTAGTGTACCCTTCAGCCGACTGATTGATTATTAAGCTCGAGTTGAATTCTTGAGGTAGAACATCATATTAATGATTTTAACGATCGATGTATTCTGGTACCTCAAAGACACTCGCATAATAGATAAAGGTGTTATGGCAAAACACGCTCTAATGATACTATCAGTTTGAACTTTAGTTTCTGTAACAACAAAAATATGATGGTTTGAAGATTAGCAGTAATATTTTAAATACTACAAATTAAGAGGCAAATAGAGAATTACTCTTGGCTTTCTTGGATCTCTCCCAATATCCCTTAAGCCTGCGTTGGAAACACCCTTTGGACGTTGCTTAGCTAGATCCTTCAAGATGTCTTTCCTTGTCTCAGTGACTTCTTCTTCTTCTTAGTCGCTCATCACCGGAAAAGAATTCTCTTATTGTAGAGTCGACATCATCGATAATTTTTTAAGGATTGAAGCATATAGTCCTCCTCTATTATTACTCCCATTAATTTATTTGATATATATCGACTAACGTGGTTCTAAAAAATAATGCCAGTAGCATTTCCATCTGTGCCTTCCACATCTCTTAATTTTTTATATGCACTATCGATGTAAATATCCCTCTTTGCTCTGGTAGACCATCGCATGAGCAGATACTTATCCAAAATGTGCACTACATCTTCCTAACTAAGAACTCTGATACAATGGGCACAAAGTAATCCCATCATTTCAATTTTCTTACAAGTATAAGTTACATCTAGGGTAGTCCCATCATAGTCCATATTTTGGATGATTTTTTATTCTCTAAGTTTCTCACCAAATACTCCATGGGGCTATCATCTGACACAGATAGGCCTCCAACTCCATGCAAAAATTCTTCCTCAAACATAGTATATAGCTTTCTTGTATAAAACATAGCAGCTTATTTTAGAATTGGACCGGTCTTAATAACAGGAACAATCGATGACTGGCTACACTTGAAGTCTTCGTCATGTCTCCATTTCCATAATAAGCAAACTTGTTGGTTTGATAAGATTACATATTGTTTGTTGATACAGAATGATTCTTTGTTAAATCAATTTTGGATCTAATTTTAATTTCTTTGCATTCTCGAGTCACATTTGCTCATGCATGCATAAAATATCCCTTGTACCCTCTTATTACTATTAAAGCAAGAACCTTGGAAGGAGCTTTCTAGAAATATGCCATTGGCACAACCTATGACGAGTATGCGTAATATAATTTGATAGCTCGTACATGATCTTGATGAATATTATTGTAGGATGTCTATCACTCATCAACCGAAGAAATGTCTGGAATAGCCATGAGAATGACTCAATAGTCTCTTTTGATAAAAAGGCTACTCCAAATAACACATTTTGCCAGTAATGATTCACTCCAACAAGAGGGGCACAAACAAGATTATATTTATTGAGTTAATAACTTATATAAAAAATTATCACATCACCAAAACAGTCATATTCTATCCTAGACATGTCATTGCTCCCAAAAAAACTTACTAAGCAATCTAACTCATCAACTTGTACATCCCATGCAAACATCCCATCCGCTGCTTGCCTTTCGTTGAACAGTTGTATTAATGCATTACTGTCATCATTCGTAATCCTCGATCTTATCTCTTTCTGAATAAAATTGAAAGCATCTCTTTTTGTGAATCCAATATTCTCTACACCAACCTCCTCACTTAGATATAATGCATCGCTTGCTCTAATGCCTCTATCATTGTCTTCAACACAGAAGCCTTTTCATTGTTAATACATCCGTGTGATCTGAGAAGATGTAGGTCAGCAAGCTTTACCAACGAATGATTATGACTTTTTATATATTTTTAACCATCCAGTTCCCGTCCAAGTCAACAGAGAATCTAATCATGGCCGAACAAGCCATCCTTGTATTAGTTTTCTAGAATTTTGCTAAGCCATTTAGACTGGCAGATTTCTTTCGACCTACTTTTACACATAAAAAATCTTTTGATTTCAATTTCTTGAGTTAATAACTAGTATCCTTCCAAACACCGGCAATATGATGTGTGTAGTCAAGATAAAGGTGCATATGCCTCTTCATTCTAAATACAAGGAGTTTCCCAAAATTTGGTTCATTATCATCGACTTCATCGCACTTCTCAATAGCATTCACGCCAAGATAGCTCCACACAAATGTGACATGTAAAATAGCTCCATAAATAAATATATTCCCTCCAAACAGGCTAAAGAAAGAAGAAAAATAAGCTAAATATAGAGAGTGCAGATGCAAAAATCATCCAAACATCCATCAAAATTGCTTCCAATGTAATGTAATGAACAAATTTCCTCCAAACAGGCCAAAAAAACTAGAAAAAAATAGCCAAAGCATCTGTACTCTCAAGAGAGTACAGAGAGTACAAATACAAAATAATACTAAAACTAACCAAACAAACTCCAAACAAGTAAATAAATCATCATAGAAACATAAACAGTATTATATCAAGTTACCATGAGTTGAGAAGAGTACAGAGACAGAGAGTACAAAGGGGGTAGTCTTCTTGCTCAGTAAGGCTTCTTTTGCTTTATATTTTTTACCTTCAAGATGCTCTTTAAGGGCTTCTTCACTGGAAGTGCTAACCTACAGATAGCACATTCTCTATGCCATAAGACCTCCCTCTGTTGGCATCCCTATTATCACCGCAACTTCATCGAGGGTGATGCTCTTTAAGGCTTCTTGCTTTCTATTTCTTTTGCTTTGTGTTTTTTACATTCAAGATGCTCTTTAAGGGCTTCCTCACTAGAAGTGTTGACCTCACAGATAGTACTTTACCTCTATTCTATAAGACCTTCTCCCCTCTATTTGTCATCCCTATAATTACTGCAACTTCATTGGGGGTGAAAGGAATGCACTGCTCACCCAAAAAGAAAGCTTGCTTTTCTATGTCCCAACAAGATAGGATTGAGGTCACGGCTATTGAGTCTTACTGAATTTCATGAAGTCTAATAAATTGATGCAGATAAAGCCTCTATAAAATGTCAACAATTTCATTACTAAAGAGTGCTGCAACGAAATGTATAGAGAGTACAGATGCAAAAATTCTTTAGAAACCATCCAAACAACTGTCAAATTGCTTCCAACGGAATATACTCTCAACAACCAGGCCAAAAAAACTGGGCAACATGACCAAAAATTATATGTACTCTCACGAGAGTACAGAGAGTACAGATGCAAGAAAATACTAACAAATCAACCAAACAAACCTCCAAATTATGCCTAATGAACATATTTCCTCCAAAGGCCAAAGAGAAAAAATGATCAAAATACCCTCGAGAGTACAGAGATAGAGAGTATGAGACAAAGATACAAGAGTAATGAAAATAATCTCAACAACTAGTCTGAAGAAACTGAAAAATGACCAAAAATCATCTGTACTCTATAGATGCAAAATAACACTAAAAAATAACCAAACAGCCTCCAAATTGTTCCTCATAGATTGTAATGAACATATTTCCTCCAAACAGGCCATAGAAAGTGAAAAAGAACAACCCAAAATGCTCTAGTCTCGAGAGAGGGAGTACATAATGAAATCCTCAAAACCATTCAAATATCCCTCAAAATTGCTTGGTATGTAATAAACATAATCGAACAACCGTGCCAAAGAACCTGGAAAAATAAAAATTGTACTCTCAAGAGAGTACAGAGAGTACATATGTAAAAAAATACTAAAAAAATCACCAAATAGCCTCCAAATTATTCGTGATGGATTGTAATAAACATATTTCCTCCAAACATGCCACACAAAGAGGAAAAAACTACCCAAAATGCTCTATACTCTTAGGAGAGTACAGAGAGTATAGAGAGTACATATGGAAATCTCCCATAAAGATTAACCAAACAACCACAAAATTGCTTCTAATGGAATGTAATGACCATATTCTCTCCATCTAGGCAAAATAAACTATAAAAATATTCAGAAAATCATATATATTCTCATGAGAGTACAGAGAGTGCAGATGCAAAAATCTCTCAAAATAAGCAAAGTCCTCTTGCAAAGAACTCCAAACGGTAGAAATATACACTAAATAAAAGAATTTCAAGGAATAACACTAACAAATCGTAAAAAAATTATATGTATACAACGGTTGAGAAAAATTATCGATGCATTTTTATTTAATACATCCTCAACTATTTCCTCAAGGCCTTCGTTCTCCATCTTCATGGTTCTTTCATAAAAAAGAAATGAGAAAATCTCTTTCTCTCTCTGAGCTCAGTTTGCAAGAAAAAAATACACCCCTAAACCCTAAATATAGATATATATTTCTTTTAAATTCCTCCCGTGCATTCTAACGAGGATTCTTCTCCCGATGTTTGAATGAGGCGAGTCGGGGATAAGGCCAGTCCATCCGATGTCGTTAAGCACTAAATGGGAAAAAACCATTGGATACGTGGGGATTGGAGTCGGTAAAAATGTGACTCGACATAATATTTTCTCTCTCAAAGGCGGTGGAGACCGAGGCAACGAAGTGGGACTTTTTTTTCTTTTAACGTATGGTGAACGGTGGGAATTAGGGGACGCGAAAGAAATTTTGACGGAAATTGAAGGAGGGCTTGCGGTTGTTGTTGGATTGAGAGGGAGGATCGAAGGGAATTTTTTTAATTATAAATTAATTAATTTTTTTTTTATCCAATAGTTAGCAATTTTGAAATTTGGAATCCAAAATTATTGATTATTTTGGAAGGAATTAAATTTAATTAACTTCATATCATATCTCTGAAAATTTTTAATTAATTTTAAGATAACTCAATTGTTAAAATTGTATCTAATCAGATTAAAATAAATTTATGATTTTTTTATTTTTGCACGGCTCGATTGTATTGATAATTGTGTGAAATCTTACCAAAATCAAACTCACATAATATGGTGTCATTTCTAGGTAAACTTAACTTTGCAGATTCAATGGCACAGTCTATTTCATGTTCTGAGGCCGTTTAGTTCGAGTCAGCGTCGAATCGGATCAATTTCAATTCAAAAATACATTTTGTCACTTCCAATCGCTCGACATTTGTATAGACTTGTTCAAATTGAGCGCAGATAGTCTTATTTGAAAGGTTTTGATATTTTTAACCTAACGGCATAATCAATTTTATGAACGAGGTCATTCGGATACCATCGCAGCTTCCCAACTCTGATATGCGTGTCGACACATTGATAGCTCAATCGTTTGCTCGGTTGATCATTAAATTGTGCAATATTTATATTCTGACCAATTTTAATGTTCTAAATGCAATGGGAAGTTCGTTCGTCAATCGGAGGTCATTTGGGCATCGTCACAGTCTCCCAACTTTGATATGCCCGTCGGCACACTGACAGCTCGATCGTTTGATCGTTAGATTATGAAATATTTATATTCTAGTCAATTTCAATGTTCTGAACGCGATGAAAAAATCTATTCATTGATCGGAGATCATTTTGGCTTCGTCGTAGTCACCCGACTCTGATATGTGCGTCGGCACACTGACAGCTCGATCGCTTGGTCATTTGATCATTAGATTGTACAATATTTATATTCTAATCAATTTTGATGTTCTGAACATGATTGTGAAGTCCTTTCATTGATCGGAGGTCATTTCAATTAGTTTCAATGATTTATAGTGTATTTCAGCTCCGATTTGCATTCTAAAGTATCTGAAGTCGATCAAATTCATCTTATAGGCTCGATTCAACTCATGTAGAAAATGTGGTGGTCAACAGAGTTTCCCAAAAGAAGCAAGCTTTAGAGCAAAGAAGCCTCTTCAATTAATTCACATGATTGTGTGTGGACTTATTGCTCGAACATCTTTTGGTAAGCATCACTATTTTCATACTTCTATTGATGATTATTCAAGGAAAACTTGAGTTTATTTTTGAAGAAAAATTCAAAGCTTTTATCATGTTTAAGAAATTTAAGGTGAGTGCGGGAAAAAAAAGTGCCTATTCAAAAAAGCCATTCAATCAAATCAAGAAGGCAAATCTACTCCCAAAATATTTGAAGAATATTGTAAAGAACATGGCATTCAACATCAACTAACATCATCTTTTTCACCCAACAAAATGATGTAGCAGAAAGAAAAAAATCGTATTAATTATTCTAAATATTATGTGAAGCATGATTAAAAGAAAGGATATGCCCTAAGAATTTTATGCTGATATAATGGCATGTGCTATAAATATACTCTTAATCAGTTTTCATCTTCAAGCCTTTAGGGTATGACACTGCAAGATGCTTGAGTAAGGAGAAAGCCAAATATCTCACATTTGAAGGTATTTTATAATATTGCATATGTACATGTTGCTCAACAAAGAAGAACTAAGCCAAGTGATCGAAGCTCCAAACTTATCTACATCGGTATCAATCTGAATCATATAAATTATTTGATTATAATATTTCAAAAATTATTTTCAATAGGGATGAGGAATTTGATGAAGAAGGAGCATGAGATTAACAAACTAAAGTTACACAAGAGAAAGAGTAGGTACTTATAGAGCTACAAGATGAAGAGTTATCATCTATAAATTTGCAAGATCATTTATCACATTCTCCAAGCACAAGTACCTCATTATCAACCCCAAGATATAGTCAAAGGCAAAGGAAGACAAGAAGCTTAAGAGAGCGTATGGTGTTTATTTTTGAGATGTGGGATACCACCAGATCTTAGGGGATACTTATTGAAGTGATCGAGTATGACATTATAGAATGATGCACTATCTCAAAGATAGGAATCATCATCCTATAATGGACCTAATCACCTAATAAGGACTCATAAGACATGATGGGCCTTCGAATGTACCAAAGATCTTTCTCCTACTTTACATGAAAAGTAAAGCAGGGTTTATATTAAGCCGGGTTCATTAAGTTCCCTATGAGGCAATCCCCATAGTTAATTACATCTTAAGGAATGAAAATTCCTTAAGAATACTCTCAATTATGGTAGATAATTAGGATCTCCAAAGATTTCAAGGCTAAGACTATCAAAAGATTAGCTATTTTAGGAAATCATTGGGATAGATCAAGGAGAAGACTTATTTTTAGAATCCAAAGGGAGAAGTAGGAAATACTTATGATACTAGGAAGCCTAGTGAGCATTCCAATATACCCCATAATTGGGCTTTATATATTTGAATTTGAAGAGATTTCTTTATTTAAGTTAAAATTTTACTAGGGCTTATGATCCATCAATACAAGATTGTGGAAATACTTAAGAGGTGAGGATTTATTCTTGTAGCTCGAAGGAAACAGCTGCCCCAGATCCTAAATCTAGTGAGCTTTAGCATAAGCTAAAGCATGGCTTAAATCTAAGCGAGAAATGGACATAATGGTTTATCTCCACAAAAGAGGATAAACCGTCGGACTTCTAGACTTACAACTGCCTGGAGTGGCTGTCAGTTAACTCCTCCTATGCTTTAAAATCATGTAGGCAAGTCATAATAATTTTGCAAGAAAGTTAGGTTGTTATTATTTAGAAAGAGACTAAAATCCTTAAACTCACTCCCTAAAGAGACTAGAGCATGAGTGGTATGAGTAATAACTTAGTCTAATGCAAATCTTCTCAATTTTTATTTGATTTTTTTTACTTTTCATTTTGACAAAGGCCATAGGATTTCTTATGCCTAAATGCATGTTGAAATTAGATTATGGGCTAAATCAGAAAAAAAGAGGTATTTTTCACCATAGAGGAGACCCTTAAAGGTCAAGTCTTCCCCTATCATGCAAGGATGGAAATTATCTCTTAATAAGAGTGAGACAATATGAATGCATGATGTTAAACATACAACATTCAACTAAGGGATTGCTAAATCTTTTAATTATCTATTTAATATCTAAGTTTTATGGTGAGGTTATGAATTGTAGAAAATTTTAGTTATGAGTTATAGTTGGGTAGAAAATTTATTTTTTTCTAAGAGCCTAATCGCATCGAGGCCATACATTAAAGCATCAAACAAATAAGAAACTAAGAAAAGCATGTTATTTCTATTGCACAATTTTAAACATAACATTGACCAATTTTATTAAACTAGCGTAAAAGAATAAAAGGTCAATGTGGTCGGGTACCACCGTACAACCCAAAAAAAAGATAGATAGCCAAGCTCTACCCTTATAAAACCCAAAAAATTAAATAAGAATTGCAATTTATAAATGATAAATGTTATGGGGGGTCTTCAAATCTTTAAGTCTTCATGTCTCATTCATTTCTTCATATCTTGTCTCCTTTAATTTGGTAGGCTACAAGGCATCACATGCCACCCCAAGACTAATCCTTCTAGCCAATGCTCATCCTAAACCCCTATTGCACTAATCCTAATTCCTAATGCAAAATTATATTAAAAATTTAAAAATTAAATCTAACTACACGTGCAAAATAAGTGTTAGCTAAACACGCATATAACCCAAGCAGTTATATTTATAATTTAGACTTAGCACCCTGCACATGGGTAACCAAGCCCACCTATCTTAACTTGGATTATGCTTATGGGCTTAAGCAACCTGCAAAGGGAGCATTTATATTGATTTTTCAGCTGCCCCTTAAGCATAATCCCCTGCAGAAAATATGATTAGGCTAATCACAGCCTACCATCCAGTTTACGAAACATATACCCTAACATCCAGTCTAAAATAATACATCACAAAATAAAACATACATCACACCATGCATCATCCTAACATAAAGCTAGAAGTGGTGACTTAATCTAATGTGTGTGTATTAAGGCTTGTGTGGTATATCCTAACTAGGCATTAAGGTTAAGATCTTCTAAGTGTGAAAGGATGTTTAATCATAAGAGGTTGATTTCATTTAAAGTGATTTATTTGATTTGAGAATTTTACTTAGTATTTTCTTTTGTTTCATATGGCCTACACTTAGCAACTAAGTGTTGAAAAGAGAAGAAAAGAGGTTGCCCTCTTTCACCCCTACCCTAAGCCACTTTATAAAATATGTTGATTTAATTTGATTCTCTTTAGTGAATGACTTATTACATATTTTAATTAATATTAAATTTGGGTTCACTTTAAATAATTCCATTTAATATGAAAGGCTTCTTGGGATTAACTCAATTGAATTACTATCATATGACATATATCAAGTTATTCCTTTCCATCACATATAGCATGTATATGACTTGATTCTAAGTGTAACTATACATGCAACATATTTCTTTTAGCACACTTTAAATGAAAGATGCATATATGTATTTTGTAGAAAATGGGATTTTCATTCATTAGTTATATGCATATTCAAGTGTATAAAAGTTTTAAGCAAGTACTTCACCATTGTTAACTAGGGGAGTGAGGTAAAGACCTCCTTGGGTCTACTTAAAGCCTCGCATCCCTGAAATGTCCACACTAGACATACCCACTATTCTTACAAGAATATGCAAATGACTACAATAATGGAAAATCATGCCAAAGTTGTATTTCTTTTAATTGAATTATTTATACATGTGAGCTAAAGTTTTATCTAAATTCTAACATAGAAATACATAGGAATGAATATAAACAAATGTTGTGTCCTTTTCAAATGGTCTATATATTTGTTAACATTCAAACTTTATGTAAATCCATGTAGACTAAAGAAAGAGAACTCCATATCACATGTTCTAAGCTATAGACACATGCAAGCTTATAGATATTTATAATTATATTCACTACAAATATTATAGTTGATTTATAAACTTTTGAAAATAACTTTAATTTAATAGTGATAATAGTCACACATATTATAAATTTAATTCAACACATTTAACATAAAGAAAATTTCATTTTTCATTTATTTTTGAAAGACATGAATGAATGATTCAAATAACATACAACATTTAACATGATTGAAAAGGAAATACTAAATATAAATATATAATCTCATTCAATCAAACTAATTCCTAAGGACAACCATATTAAATAAAAGCATTTAAAGAAAATCAAAACTTGTTAATGTTATCTTTCATTTTATGTTTTGACTTGATCTAATGAAATGAGAGAATGTTTGCTGATCGTAATCCATTCCCATGTTTGTGGTTTAATTTAGTTTAATGAAAAATGTAATTAGGTTAATTTTATGAGTTAATTAGATTGTAATATGAGTTAAGTTCATTAATTACCCCTTTCCTATGCTACCTTAGCATGATTATCCAAGTAATTATGAGCCAACATGATATGCACATGCTTTTGGAAATAAAATCAGCAATGATCCTATGAAGATAAAAGCGTCTAATACAATTGGCTCATAATTATTGGTCAGTTAAGCTAAAAGGTTTAATTAAGTACTCTTATAACCCTCCCACACATATAAATTAGTTATAATTTTCTTAGAATTATCTTAGGTTATTGAACACCTAAGAGTCTACCTAAGACTTAAGTGATTAAGTTCTGGAATGATTTGGGTCTTGGTTTCATTGATTAAGTGATTCAATTAATTAATTAAGTCATAATTAACTTGATTAATTAAATGAACTTGAATGAATAGATTAAGAAGGTGGTCTCAATCTTATCTCATGGGATCATTTAATGTTGCTCAAAGGATTAAACACTTAATTAATTGATTCATTAATGTTCATGTGATTAATTAATCATTAATTGGATTAGGATAGTAATAAGGTTAATTAATTAATTTTCCAAATTAAGAAAGCAATAAATCTCAAAAAAATTAGATGAGGCAGAGGTCATCCATTTAGATAATCTCAAAAAGTTTGAGATTTATCCCATGTTAATTAAGGAGTAATTAAGTTAATTAAATCTATAATTAAACTCTCATTAAGTCTTAATTATTATTCAAAATTAAATTAAAATATTTTTATTAAATTCTCCTGTGAAATATCTTTAATTTGAGTATTTATTTGCATTTTTTGGATTTTATATAATTTTATATGATTTTTAAAGTTTCAGTCGATTTCAATAATTTTTATAAAGCTTATTAATTTATTTTATTAAAACTATATGAACTTCAAAATTCAATATATTTTAATCCAAAAATTCTTTTGATTCAAATTTTTATAGAAGATAGATCTTAACTTCAATTTCAATCTCTGAAAATTTCAAATCAATTCGATTTGTATTTTTAAAATAATTGATGAAATTAGAGTTTTCACTAAAACTCATTAAATATTCAATGAAATTTGGGGATTTTATGATTGTTGGATTCCTCAAAAAATAAATCCAATGAGTACTTATTTATAATTTTCGGTTGAGTATTTTATTTTTTATGAATTTTAAAGTTTCAAAAGATTTAATTAATTTTTAAAATTAGAAAATCTCTAATTTCTCACTTAACATAGTCAGCGTCGCGTGACTAGACCATGCACTTCCACTAGCAGAGGTGGATTGACCTCTTTGTTCCACGTAGCATGCAATGCCACGCGGCACGGCGCGATTGGCTAGCATGATGAACGAGTGGGAAAACTCGTGTTCCGTGGATCGGATTCGGATGGCGGATCGGTTCGGATTTGGGGTGATTTGGAAATCGGTTCTCTCCTGAATGAAATGATTCGATTTTTATTATTTTCACAAAATTGAATGAAATCTCATCCAAACGAGCTCGATTTTGCATCTATTTCCATTGAAAATTATCATTTTCACACTAGGATTATATAAAATGAATAATGTATGGGTTTTTTAAGGTGAATTTCTAAAATAGCGCAAAAATCATCACAAACAAGAGATCCTATGACTGGCTAAAGTTTAGCAAAATTATCTCGTCAGGGATGATTTTCGGTGGCGGTGTTGATTTGAACACGCTCCTGGATGCTAGAGAAAGCTTTAAAATTAATGTAGCCTTTTTTTTCCCCTTGGAATGTTGTGTTCACCAATAGTCGCCTCCTACTCGCCAAAATTTGCCCAATTTTGGTGTTTTTTCGCTCAAGAGAAGCTGGGAAAATGGTTGTTGATTAGTTGGGGGGGCTCTTGGAGAGTGAATGAAGGTAGGAGCCAGCTCTTTTAGGCTTCTATCTTTTGCCTTTTTGGGATGGCCGAAAATCACCATTAATGGTGATGGGAAGATGGTTGGGAGGTGATGATTGATTGGGGACTTTGGATTATAACTCCCAAGTCTTCCTTTAGGGTTGTAAAGTCAGTCTCCATTGAGTGCAAGTGATGAGATTGGGTGGAATCCTATATGGGGGAGGATCTATGAGGATTTGGATTGGGTTTGATCAACTCCCAAGATGACATGGGTTGATTTCAAAGGATTTGGCTCAATTTGGGTAATTTGGGTCACATTGGGTTATGTTAGATTAGGTTGATCAATTGGTAAAATTATATCAAATCAAAGTTTATATTAGGTTTAAATGATGATTTGAAGTATTTTGGTATGATCAATTTGATTTAATTTAGCTTAGAATTGATTTTGGCTCATTTGGAATCAAATGGGTCAAATAGGTCAAGTTGACCAACTTGATGAAAGTTGGCCAAATTGGCTTGGGTTATGAGTTGATTCATGTTCAATTGGCTAATTTAAGAAGAATGTAGTCTTTGTTTTGAATCAATTTGGATTTAATTTTGATTTAGGCCAAATTGACTCTTTAGGTCAATTTGGGCTAAGTAGGTCAATTTAGGCTAAGTAGGTCAATTTGGGCTAAGTGGGTTAATTGGGCTAGGTTGGGTTAGGACTAGCTCAATTGATGGTAAATTCATGTTCAAACATTGATCATGGGTTGATGTGAATCAATGGTTTCAACTAATTTGGTGTATGGTGAGTTTTGGCTAGTTTTAGTTCATTTGGGCTAAAGGGTTGACTTGGTTTGACCCAATTCATGGCAATTGGTCATCCTAGGGTGATCAATAGTCATGGTATGAGGCTTGGATGGGCTTGGTTCAATCTAATTTGAGTTAAATTAAAATTTGGCTCAAAAGGGTCTTTTAGGTTACATTAAGTCAAGTGAGCCTAAATGGGTCAATTGGCTTGGTTTTGACTTGATATAAGTTTAGTTGAACTTATATATGAGCCTAGGATAAAAATATAAATTCAAGTACAATCAATTTATAGTCCAATGGATTTTGGTTCATTTGAAATTTTCAAGTCAAAAGGGCTAAGTTGGGCTTGGCTTATGTTGATTTGAATTTGGTTTGATGATTATAGGTTTTATTTATATTTAGATAGGTGATCAAAGGAATGATTGATTTAAGAGAAAATCCATTAATTTTGACTTGATTTGGATAGGATTTGACTAAGTTCAAAGAATTTGTTCAAAGGGCTAGATTGGGTTTTGATTTGATTTTGGATTTGATTTTGGTCATTTGAATGTAGATTCCATTTATATTTAGGAAGATAATCAAAGGAACAATTGATTTATAAGAATATCAATTGAGTTTGAAGTGATTTGAAGATAAATTTGGCTAAGCTCATGAATGTGGGTTCAAAGGGCTTAAAAGGGGATTTGATTTAGTCTGATTTAGTTTTGATGATTTGAGTGTAGATTTTGTTTATATTTGTGGAGATGATTGAAGATATGATTGATTTATAAAGAAATCAATCAAATTTGGGTTAAATTGGGTTAAGATTTGTTCGGGTTCATGGCACTAACTCAAATGGCTTAAGAAGGATTTTGGGGTTTGAGTTTGATCTTGGGCTTGAATCATTTGGAGCTGGATCTGAATTGGAATTTGATTATTTGATTGAAGGATTGAATTAATATTTGAGAAAATCAATTGAGTTCGGATGGATTTGAATTTGGCTAAGGCTAAGCCCATAAGATAAAATCATAGGGCTTAGGAAAGATTTTGAAATTAGGTTTGATTATAGATTTCAATCATTCGATTTAGAATTTGAATTTGAATTTGAAGTTTAGTTTGAGATTTGGATTTTGATTGGATTTAAGAAGATGCATATGGATTGTGTTTAGGCTCTATGATATGTGATTTCCTTAAGTCCTAAAGCATAGCCTAATTCTATGATTAACCCTTCTAATTCTCTAGGCTTAGGTTAAGTATTCACCTAATCACTAGAAGTATCTTATGACTGAGGAGCTCTTACTGTCTAAAAGAGTCCTGAGTCTAATAAGATAAGGTTGAGAGCTCACTCCAAAAGTGAGATCAACAGAGCTTTATGAAGTAATTGATGAGCTTCATTTTATTTGCTTACTTGCAAATAATAAGTCATTAGAATTTGAAGAAGCCATAAAAGATGAAAGATGGATATGTGCAATGAGTAAAGAAAATAAATCTTTAGTGCAAAATGATACATGGGAGCTCACATCACTATCAAAAAGGATACAAAATTATTGGTGTGAAATTGGTATACAAAATAAATAAGAATGCAAAAAGTGGAGTAGAAAAGTATAAAGCGCGTCAAGTAGTAAAATGATATAAACAAAAGAAGTAATCGACAATAATGAGGTATTTACCCCTATCATTCGCACGAAAATCATTCACTTAATTATTTTTGTTGCTACACAAAATAATTGGTTTATTTATCAAATTGATGTGAAATTTATATTTATAAATGGATTCATTGAAGAGGAAGTATATGTCAAACAACAATTAGGATATATCAAAGAGGACCATGATCAAAAGTTTATAAATTAAGAAAAAGCATTCTATGTGTTAAAGCAAGGTCCAAAAGCAAGGAATGAAAGGATCGATTCATAGTTCAAGCAAAACAGTTATATTCAATGCCCTTATGAGAGTGCACTCTAGTTTGTGGGCTTCAAAAATTCATGTCCTACCTCTCAATGAAGAGAGTTTGATTAATATCAATTAAATTTTCAAAAGATAGATAAAATAATAGATAATACACTATCCAAAAATTTCATCTTCATTCTACGAGAACTTTAGATATGGTTTAAAGTTTCCTATTGCAAGCGTCTATAGTTAATTGCCCCTCCTAATGTTGAGAGAAAATGTTCGATTAGAGCTAGTCTTTAGTATAATAGCAATATGTGAAATTTTGGTGTTTAAAATTTATCAAAATTAATCATCATTTAACTTAAAGTTGAGTGAAGGGTGACACAAAAGAGTTCAGCCTGAGTGTGCGAGGGAGAAATAAAATGGGCTGGTAGGTGGCAATTTTGGCGTTGGCCAAGGGCAAGGAGAAAGGGAGAGGTCAGGTTGAACATGAAACGTGCTGTGGAGCAGCTTGGGGAGATTTGCGAGATGAAGAGGTCGATTTGAAGGGAATCGAGAAGCTTGCAATCGGTTAGGGGAGGAACGGACCAGGAATAGGCGACAAGGGACGGTGACCTGGGGTTTTGGCCTGAGGAATCGAAGGGAGATGGTGAGGAGTGAGGGTGGAGAGATTCAGAAGATGGAGAACGACCTGCAGTTGCTCGTGCGTAAAGACAGAGAAAGAGAGAAGGTTGGAGACGAGCAGCTGGCTGGTGCGAAGAGGTTGAAGTGGAAAAAGGCCAATAAGGATTGTGGGTGAGTTCTGCTAATTACCAACCCGAGAGAGAGAGAGAGAGAGAGTTGGTGAGAGGGCGTTGGCGAGCTAGAATGCACACAAGAGGAGTATAATAGTTGAATTTTAAGCCTAATTTATTTATAATAAGTTATATACGTATCTATATATAATTATTATAGTTGAAATTGATTTAATTATGAGATTTCTTTTCAGAAAAATAGCATGAAGTGCAGCAACATAAGAGCTAGAATGCACGACGAAGTAAAATTTATGCCTCTTGCTTCTCTCCATTTAAAGATCTTTCAGACCAAAATTTCTCTGGTGAGTCTGCAGCTTAGGATTTCAATGATTATTAAAATAAAACGTGAGGATATATTTTATCAAAAAATTTTGAAAATGAAGTTCAATGATTTTTAAAATTTGTGGAAATGGAGTATCTATAAAATAGAAATTGTAGGTATTTATATAGCCTACCTGTTTGAGCAAAATATGGATCCTGAGGAGCTTATATAAGTTGTTTGTTCTATAATCGAATAAAAATAATACAATATTTCATCATACAATCTACTTATGGTAAATTAATTGTAATTTTTCTACACAAGATCCAATCCTACTTGGCTGCCTTTGTTGCAATGAGCAAAAGAGCCTCTTTTTTACGAGTAGTGAGTCCATAATCTTCAACCATATCTATATCTTCTAGTTTACCCTTTGCTGGCGTCCAGTCAAAGGCATACACCAGATTAGCTATAGCAAGCTCGATTAAAGTCACAGAGAATTGAATTCCTGGACAAAATCTTCTTCCTGCACCGAACGCCAAGAGCTGGAATCCATGGTTGTTAAAATTCAAGTCTCTTGCTTCTCCATTAATAAACCTTTCCGGCCGAAACTCCTCCGGCGAGTCCCATATGTTTGGGTCCCTTCCTATGGCCCAAGCATTGATGAGGACCATTGTTCCTTTAGGAATTCTGTAGCCTCTGATACTTGTGTCTTCTGTGAGTTGGCGAGGTACGATTATAGCGCCTGGAGGATGAAGCCTGAGAGCCTCTTTTACTACTGCTTTGAGATAGCTCATCTCTGCCACTTGTTCTTCCTTGATGATCGCAATATTAGGGCCTACCACTTTGGTTATTTCTTCCCTGAGCTTTTTCATGACGGTTGGGTGGCGGAGGAGCTCCGCCATAGTCCACTCCATTGAAATGGAAGTTGAGTCTGTTCCAGCACCAAACATGTCCTGTGGCATAATTAGTGGTAATGGAGTTCACTGATTATTAAAGTAAATGCAAAAAATTATATTAACATATTATGATCCGAATTTAATTGGATAATTATTTGACCAATAGTTTTATTTATTTTAAAATAAATATATTATAGATAAAATTAAAACCTATAGATCATATTAAGATACCTTTAAGTCACAATAATCTCATTCAAATTTTTTTATTAGATAAACACTAAAGTATGATTTTTTTTTAATTATTAAATGAATGAAATGTGTTATACATAAATGATACAATAATTGAAATAAAAATTAACAAACTCTAATTACCTTAATGATGGCCTTAATACTCTCACTATCAAAAACTATACCCTCACATTTCAACTCCTCCTCAATAGTTAGCATAATATCCAAGAAGCACTCATTAGCCTCATTAATATCTCCCCCTTCCTCCTTCCTCTGTTCTCTCACCCTCCTATGCTCCTTTAATAGTCCTTCTAAATACTTATCACACCTCTCAGATGCCTTTCTCACTCTCCCCTCAAACCCACTCACAACCCCAACCATCTTCCCCAACCATGGTATATAATCACCAATATAGAATTCTCCAATCAGCTTTGAGCTCTCACTTATGAGACTTCTTAACTCAGCCCCCCAACTCATCGTCCTCATCGTCCTGCTTACCACCGCTCGACTTATAACATCCCTCGAGAGTGCATTAAACCTCTCAGTTAGGTCCACTACCATCGCCTGCTCAACCTCTTTCATCATAAAGACCACCTCCTCCTCTCTCACATACTTATAAGACCCCACCTTCTTATTGCTAAGAAGATGGAGGATAGCCACCTTCTTCATCTCCCTCCAGTATTCACCATATGGGGCAAAGGCAATGTCACGACCATGATAGAGGAGTTCAGAAGCGGCCTTAAGAGAAGGGCGGCTGGCAAAGAGGTGGTCTTGGGTTTGGGTGATTTCGCGAACGATGGAAGGGGAGGAGGCGACGAGGACTGAGAGGCGACCTAGTTGGAGAAGCATGAGGGGACCGTGGCGGTCTGAAAGGCAACGGAGGGAGCGGTGGGGGAGGAAAGTAAGTTGATGGAGGTTACCAATGATGGGAAGCTTAGGAGGAGAAGGCGGTAGGGGTTGAACACTATTAGTATTGGTGATTGCACATGTTGTAGTAGCAACATCTGCAGTGCACTTCTTTGAGAAGAAGAGAGATGATAAGACGATTGCTAGTATTGTAAGAGCTAGCATTAGTATCATGATAGGAGTAGACAGAAGAAGAGCCGCCATGGGAGAGGGGAGGGAGAGAGACATTTTCCTTCTTCTTTTATGGTTGGGATAGGAATTATTGTAGTTTACATAGATTTAAATAATAAATTAGTTCAGAAAACTGTAGCCACGTTATGGTTGCCGGCAGTCACGTGACGCATGTGGAAATTAAATTATGTGGAAGAGAATATAAGAAAGTTGTGAAGAAAAAAAAAAAAAAACAAATATATTGAAAAATAGAGATATTCCAAAAATATATATTGATAAGGGCTGTTTTTGGGTTTATTTTATTTATTTATTTATTTAAATAATCAAATTATTATTTTTAAAATACTGAAAATAAATTATGAGTGTTCTTAGTATTTATGAAAAATATATTAGTCATAGTGCTATAATATCTTTGTTTCATTTAAAAATAATATTTATAAATATATAAATACTGTCTGTTAAATAATAATAAATAAAAATATAAACATTTAATAAGTGTCTATTAATCTAATTAATTATATTCCAAAATAATAATAATTTATTACTTTATTAATTAAACATTCTTATTATTATCTTAAATAAATAAAAAATATATTTTTAAGAACATAAATTTTCATTTACCTATCTGTCTTATAATATATTTTAAGATAAATTATCATTTTCTCTCATCTTTTTTTATTAACTCATTTGTCTTTATGAGGAGAATGCTCTCCCATTTAATAGTTAGACCATAGCTCTCACTCGAATCATTATCTTCAATGTGTATGAATATGTCCTATTTATATATTTTTAAAAGCAGCATTTTAATTATTTTGTCAATTCTTTCATGGACTCCACACACTAATTTTCATTAAAATATAATATTTTGCATTTTTGTTATACTTTAGCTAAGGGATATATCCTAAGTTAAGCTAAGCTAATTTTTTTAGCGGATCATGTCGTTTGGTTGGTGAAGAAGATAAATCTTAAACTAAGAAAAACTTTAAAAAATTGTTTGGCTTCATTTTGAGTTTAGCTAATTTGCTAATCTAAAGTGTTGTTGTATTATATAATTAGGCATAATTATCATTAAAAAATTATGTAAATCTAGGAAATAAAATTAACATAAAATCTTTTAAATGCATTGGAATAATCTTACTTAAAATAACTTAATAATTATTTGATTACTATGAATGATTAAGTGCTTAATTAATTAACCTACTAAAGCTTAGGAGTGTATTAAAAAAAGAACACTTAAGGATTTGGTTAGGATAATTTTTCATTATTTTATTTTTCAAATATGTCATATTTCTATTTGATTATAACTTTCTTATTACTCTTTTTGAAAATTTTTAGAGTGAGATGTATCTCTTTATAAATAGATTCTCTATAATAAAGTTATTATCAATTTTTTTAAGAAAAAGAAAAATCTAAAAGATACTGCTCAATAACAGACTAATAACGACTAAGTGTTTAAGATGTTTAAGCATGTTTAAGGCATGATTATTTCCAACCAAATGATTAGTTGGCTTCTTGCTTGTTGATGTGGATGTTATTTCATGACTAGCTGTAGTGAAGGCATTAAGACAACAATACTTCCCTTATGGAGTCCCAACAAGCAACATGATCAATCATTATCAAATGAAGCAAACATTCCATTAAACTCTTTGTCTGCACAAGTAAAACAAATTGTTTGATTCGTGTATGGTGTCTTCTTCTTCCTCCTCCTCCTCCTCCTCCTCCTCCTCCTTTCTTTATATATACCAATCAAACTCAAACTCACCCTAAAATTCAAAAACAAAAATGTTGAGCTCCAAAGAATAATGGAGATGGCAAAGAAGTGCAGAAGAGTGGCATCTTTTGGGAAGAAAATTGTTCTTTCAACCACTAATGGAGAAACTGCAAGTAGAGGTCACGTCTATGTCTATAACATTGATGGCCAGCAATTCATAATTCCTCTTACTTATCTGAGAAAATCCATTTTCAGAGAGCTGTTCAGAATGTCTGAATTTGGATTGCAGTTTGATGGACCAATCGTGCTTCCATGTGAAGCTTCAACTATGGAATATATCTTATCTTTGCGTAATTGTCGTCGTAATTAGTTCTATTAGGGGAGATAAAGCTATTTTATATGGATTTTGTATATTTTTATTTTGATATATTTGAATCATATGTAATGAAAAAAAAAATCTTAATTATACATATAATAATATTCATGCAATTTATTAATATCTGAGTTTCGAAGATGATCTTCGATTTGAGTGAAAAAAATATTAACTTTAATTGACATTTTATTATAGTCATTGGCTTTAGTCATCCTAATAAGATTTCAATCAAAATATCTCAATTGATTTTTTTTTCTTTTTTTGTTTCTTTTTTTTATAGTATTCCCTTAGCCTTGGAGGTGATTCCTAAAGAACACTTAGAATGATGTTTCTTATAAAAATAATATAATTTTGATTTTTTTTTTTATATATATTATTGCATTATAGAGACTTAGATCCTCAAAAGTAAGTAATTGTCAGGATTAACATCAACTTATTCATAGTAATGTTAGAGATTGTTGGAATAAAAGTACTTAGAATTATAGAAAAAAATTCTTAGATATAAAAACTCTTCTTTGTGGTTATCTATATTTTGCCATAAAGGTAATTGATTATGATCAAAAGAATAGTATTGATGCACTCCTGAGGAAAAAATTTATGTAAAAATATAATTAAATTAGGGGATGTCTAAATAAAAATTAATTTATCATTGCATTCTTTATTTTCATCAATAATTTTTATTGCATACAATGACAAATTATATAAATATCAAGACAATCATCAGCTACTATGATAACATCACAAAATCAGGAAATCAGAATATTAAAAAACTAACTAAAAATAACAAATATTCCTAATCAATAAAAACTAAATAGTTACAAAATCATTAAACAAGCAAAAAAAAAATATTACAACATTAGCCTCATCTCAATTACATAATTAAAAAATTTATAGTCAGCTGCAATAAAAATAAATAAATAAAGTGTACAAACGATGAAATTATAGAGAATACTAAAATGGGTCGAGAAAAATCACACACCTCGCCACCTTAAAAGCAGACCCTAAAAAAGAACCCATGAGGTCTCAGCAACATCTGCAAGTGAGGATATCAGTGCACGTGTACGGTCTTGTTCTCTCTTCCAGTTCCTCTAATGTGGGAACTGCTTCCAAGTTATAGATACTATCAAAAGAGAAGCAGAAGTCAAACAGGTTTCTCCAAATTCCTCTGCTAAATGGCCGAACCCTCTCAGGGATTCCCCTGCAATTTCAAAATTGTTACAGAAAATATAAATGAATTTACAAGTCTTCGCTGAATATATTGCAAATTGTATGAGAGCTGGTTAAAATATTTATTGTCCATATTCAAACCCTAAAGCTTCAATTTTGAATTTGAAAATGCATTGTAATATATATATATATATATATAAATGTAATGATGAAAAGAATAGGGAATGGGAATTGAAACAAGAGTACTGCAAATACCTTAGATAGAGTATCCGTTGTCTTCTCACAAGTTCATATGTAGTCTGATTTGTTAGCACAAGAAAGCTGCACAAAGGAGATTAAAACTTGAGTAGGATTCCTTTCAACATAAAGATGACCAAGAATGGCCAAAGGAATATCCAAAATGAGGGAAAATTAGAGGCTACTGGTTGCTGCTTTTGCGACAGTAAGAAAATATGTCATGAAGCACACTTTCTTTTAAGAAAAAAATGAATGTGCAGATGAACAAGAACCGAAGTGGGGCACGATTTAGTAGACCACAAGGCAAACTCCATAACATCGCACAGATTGCAAGGACTAAGGCTAAAATGAGCTGAGTTCGAACGGGTTTCGCTCGACTCAAACTCAAAATTATGAGTTTTAGCTCGATTTGATTAAAAAATTTAAAAACTTAAATGCCTAGAGCGTTAATTAAGAAAAATTTCACTTATTCTGAACTGAAAATATAAAGGATAATAATCTTCTTAAACAGAATGACAAATCATTTGAAAATACAATCAACTTCAATGTATTTAGTTCATTCGTGAAAATTAAAATTACTGATGATGGAGATGATGGCATGATTGTCACAATGTAGTGTCAAAAGCCCATAACAAAAAAAATAACTGCCAAAAGAGTTTTTACACACAACTTGCCACACATTGAGTGGGTCATAGCAGTATGTTCAGCCTCTGCACTAAATCTAGCCACAGTAATTTCTTTCTTAATATTCTAGGTGATTAAGTTACCTCAAACAAAAATACAACATCCTAAGATTTCTTACCTTCAATGAAGACAGCATAATCAACATCAAAAAATGTTACAACATTTAAGTTCTCCAACTTAGTATAATACAATCATTTTCAAGAAGACATTTTGATATATTTGATAATTCACAAAACAGATTCCCAATGCTTCAAATTTTTTTTATTTTGAATGTACTGGGTGACAACCGAATAATGAATGAGATGTCAGCCTGATAACAACCAGATAAATCATCTAGCCAACTAACTTTCAATGTTGAGGCACCATAGGTGTATAGATTGCTTGTAACAAAGACTATTTTCTTTAAGAATATTAGTGACATATTTCCTTGAGATAGTAATACGCCTTTTTCTTATAAGCAATTTTTAACTCCAATAAAAATATTTAATGCCAAATGTTATTTGCTGAAGCACTTTTTCAAATAGTATTGTACCTCAGAGATTTTAACACGATCAATTCTAGTAAGCAAAATATCATTAATATAAATAACAAGTATAGCAGCGCAAGAAGCAACATGTCTGGCTAAGATATAGTGCTACTACGAAGACTAATGTCAATAAAGGGCCCACAAAAATTTCTGAACCATGCCCGTGTTACCCTTATTAAGACCATAGATAGCCTTTGTAAGTAAACATAAGTGAATCTCTCTCTAAACAACGTACCCAAAAGGTTGCTCCATATAAACAGCTAAAGGCATTACTTACATCCATTTATAACAGAATCCTGCCTTTGATTGATGGGCATAGAGAGAAGAATTAGGACAGGGTTATGTTAGGTAAATGGAGAGGTGTCTAACTAATTTATTCAATAAACCTGAGAAAATCATTTAACAACTATGCTATGTGATTGAACAATAAAATTTGATTGTGCAATTAGCCAAATCCAATAAAGGGATAAGAAAATCCCATGTATGGCAACCAAGGAGAACACTCATCTCGGTATCCATAACCTCTTCCCAAAAGGATTCTGCACTACTTCCTGATGTCACGGAATAGATACAAAGGATATGGGCAAGACAAATATATAATAAAAGATGATGGATACCATTTGGTTAGAACAATCATGAAAGAGAGATATTGAAGTTAGCCATCTCAATCTGAAAGTGTTATAGTATTCCTAGATCCACAACAACATTTTAGTGGAGAGAAAATAACTTTTTAGCTGAATTTTGAAACAAAACAATGGAGGCAAATGAAGGTTCAAGATGATTATCCAAAGATAATATAATCAAGCATTTTAATTTTAAAACTTAACAATGTCACTATTTATCTTAAGGATATACATCAAGATGATGAAGATTGTTCTGAAAATCGATAAAAAAATGAAAGGTTATTAACCATAAAGTATAATTAGTATCATAAACTAAATTATGATATAGACAGCAGATAAGAGTTTTAAAGTTGTTGGAAGGAGATTGCAAACCCATGACATTGTTTAGAGAAGCGAGTCAAAGAAAAACGGAATTAACTTTGTTCACGATGGAGAGTGCCTCTTAGGACAAATGTTCAAGCGTGCAAGGGCACAACATACAAGAAAACGAGAGCATAGTTGCAATTAGTGAGGCTGAAGCACAAGCATGCAAGTGTAGGCAGATGCTACCATATCGACATAGAATTGTTTAGGAAAGAGGCCACAAGAGAGAATTGATAGTGCATGGGTGTAAAACATTGGCATTGAAGCGGATGATACAGGCATAACCAAGTGTGATCGCATGGTGTAGAGCAAACAGATGGAGAGACATGCAAATGCGAAGCATTGTATGAGTAACATACAACAAAGCGGCATGAGATTGTGAGATGTCAAAGCAATGTCAAGTTATGGACATCAGCTCAACATGTTGGGATAAGTATTGGAAATTTATTCTGAGGCCATGTTAAAAAGAAAGGGCATTTATATGCCATATTGACTAAACATAAGTACCTATAAATAAATTTAAAATAAAATTACAAAAAAAAAAATGAATGAGAATAATTATACTTATGGCTACATTAAAAGCATAGAAATAAATCCCAAGATGATCCCTTGACTATTTGTATGTAGCCATTTTAAGCTCCTCACTATAGAAAATTGATTCCAAATGATCCCTCATATAGACAAAGTGACAAAATTGATCATAATTTAGCCCTTAAGGCCAACTTGGATCAATTTTGTATAGATAGGACTAATTTGTGGAGAAAATTAATACTCGGAGACTAAATTGGTCACATGCAAATAATTGTCAAAGAATCATTTTAGAATTTAGCCCAAAAAGCATATCATTCTAATAAAATAATCCTTGCATATGATATTTCCTAATATTATGTTTTAATATACCAACATTATATGAGTTTGGAAGAGCATAAAGCTCTCACACTCTCATAATTAACATAAATCTCTTCAACCATGCAACAAATGTGATATCACAAGCAATTACTTCATTGCAACTGGACTAGTTTAGATGTTGCTTTGTGGTAGTAAAATTTAATAAAAACTTTACAAGAAAATACAATCATATTGGTTGTTTTCTACATCACATGATTTGTATCAATTGTAAAAAAAAAATTAGCAAAATCACTCTTTCCACTAAAGGAAACCATAAGACACTATTGTGAAACTTAAAAATAAATTTATGCTAACTTTTGCATGTTATGATACAAATAATACAATTTCTTAATGTAGAGAAAAGCTAGTCAAAATTTAAATAAAACCTCAATATAGCTACTATTATTATTGAGATTTTATTAGATTGGAAAGATTTACATTTTCATTATTTTATCTTTGAGAATATTCTCCTCTTTATTTTTCATTACTTTATTAATATTTATCTCTTAAATATGTCCTCATAATTAAGGCTACCAAAAAAGCTCATTATTCGCGAACAACTCGTATTCAGCTCATTAAGTAGCTTGTGTTCGGCTTGTTCTTTAACTAAACGAGCCGAACACGAACAAACATTTCAAGTTCGATTTATAATCGAACCGAACAAGAACAATCCTTTAATCGATCGTGTTCGGCTCGATTTAACTTTTAATAAAAAATTATATTATTATTTCTTATTTTTATTTTTATTTTTATTTTTTAATTATTTTTTATATTATATATATATATATATATCACAATTGCAAACATGGCTTAGTGGTGAACACGAACAAGGGTTTGGTTCGCTCAAGCTCGGCTCGTTTACACCCCTACTCATAATTAAGGATGTTCTCCTCTTTACTTTTCATTGGTTCATTCACATTTTATCCATTATATATATTCATTAATAGGCACATGTATTATGAAATCAATCAAGAAGATTTAGTTGCTCCAACATGGTATTAGGACAAGGATGAGATTGTCCTACCACACAATGCCCTCACCTCCTTATTCATCCCACACCAAACTCCCTGGGACCCTAGCCTATAGATTGCACGCCCAGGCTCCACTTGCATGTTGTTCGCTCACCTTTGCACCCCTTCTCAAATTGCATACTTACCTTGCATGTCGTGTGATCATTCTCATACCCCACTCACACTCGTGCTTGCAACTCAACATTTGTGCTTGCTCGCTTGCTTGTCTCACGTAGTGCAAGCTTGCACACTTGTGTTGTTGTAGCCACTCCATTGCTTCACATCTTGTGCTCGTGTGCTCGTGTCTGACACTTATGTGTTGCTCCACCCACCTACATGCATGCACCTGCTTTAGGTTGCACCATACTTGTACACTTCAGTCCATTCACTTGTTACTTTCCTCACTCATGTTGTTGCCTACGCTTGCTCCCACATGTGCTTGTTCCTTTGCAACTATATTTGAGTATTGCCTCTCGCATTAAAATTATTTGATACTTATCCTCCCTTCTTTTATCTCTATGGTGTTTGTTGATGCCTTCCTCAACTCCTCCCACAAAAATAAAACCCCCTAATAATGGATACCACCATCAATCTTAATGGTAACAACTAACAACAATATTTTATAATATCGAGTTATTTGTTTCAGCATTTGATCTCATAAGAAACTTCATCATGTAGACTCTCTAGCTCATGAAACAATAAACAATACCCAAATAGACCAAATAACAAGCCTCTCGCGATTCTCATATGAATACTAAATAGTCTTAAAACTATTATTGCTTCTACCAAAATGTTTCAAGTCTCTGACAAAGAGATGTAAAACTTTCTCAATTGCATCTACTTTTAAGACAATAATATCTTTAGGGTGTACACATCATTTACCCAAACGTCGCTTTAGAACAAGGGAATAAATTTGTTCAAGATTACTACAATAACTTGTAAAGCAAATCGGATGAACTTCAACATCGCCTATTTACAACTGATCCTTGGCAAAAACAAAATAAGAAGTGTTTTGTTGCCAAGTTTGAAGCTTATTTTGAAGATATATCAGAAAAACTACCAACAACAACAACAAGCCTTAATCCCACTAGGTGAGGTCGGCTACATGAATCTTCTGCCTCCACAGGTTCCTATTATGTGTCAAATTCTCATTTAAGATATAAGATCATTTTTATACATCTTAAAAGTCTTTTTAGGTCGCCTCTACCTTCTTAACATAAGTAAATCTAATGCATCTACTCTCCGACTCGACGGCCGGACGCTTATGTAATGGACAAACCATCTAAGCGCGATCCACCTTAATCTTATCTACCACCTGAGCTACTCCAACTTTTTCCCAACATACTTTATTTTGCATTCTATCTCTAAGAGTAAAGCCACTCATCCACCGAGCATCCTCATCTCGTAATACTTAACTTAGTCTTATGCTTCTCTTATCTACCAAACATTCGCACTATAAGTCATTTCAGTGTGTCTTACCACCATCTTATAAAATTTTTTCCTTCGCTTTTAAGGAACTTTTCAATCACATAATAAAGCCGATGCATTCCTCCACTTCAACTATCCAACTTGAATTCTACTAATAACATTCCATCTATTTTTTCACCATCATTTTGAACAATAGAGCCTAAATATCAATCTCACTCTTATTAATGACTTGATCACCTAAAGTCACTATCACTAAAACTTCTACAACTAAAATTACACTCCATATATTAGGTTTAGATCTACTTAAGCGAAAACCTTTAGACTCTAATTGACCTCCATAATTCAAGTTTCTTGGACTCCTCTCTAGTCTTATCAACAAGAAGAATGTCATCGACAAAAGCATACACCAAGGTACATCTTCTTGTAAATGCCTCGTAAGAACATCCATAACTAAAGTAAAAGATAAGGGCTTAATGTTGATCCTTGATGTAATCCAAGCTGAAATAGGAAAATATTTTGTCAATCCTCCTTGTGTTTGGACACAAATGGACTCTAGTATACATATCCTTAATGATTTGAATATAACCAATATTAACTCCTTTCGTTCTAGAACTCTCCAAAGAACATCTCTTGAGACTTTATCATAAGCTTTCTCTAAATCAATAAATATCATATGTAGATCCTTCTTACTTTCTCTATGCTTCTCCATCAAACCTCTTAACAAATGTATAGCATCCATAGTAGATCTACGGCATGAAACCAAAGCGATTGTGAGAAACTTACGTATCACATCGTAACCTGCTTTCAATTACTCTCTCCCATAATTTTAATGTATGGCACATTAACTTAATTCCTCTATAATTTGCACTCTTGTGCATCACCTTTATTCTTAAATAAAGGAACCAACAAACTCTTTCTCCACTCATCTGGCATCTTTTTAGTCTTTAAAATAACATTAAAAAGATTTATACAACAACAACAACAACAAACAAGCCTTAATCCCACTAGGTGGGGTCGGCTACATGAATCTTTCGTCTCCATTGTGTCTATGTGTCAAATTCTCATTTAATTCGAGTATACTAAGATCATTTTTTTATACATCTTAACCAAGTCTTTTTAGGTCTACCCTTTCTTTTAAGGAAAATCTAATGCATCTCTCTAATCGGGTCATGGACTAGGCTTTATGTGGCCAAACCATCTAAGGCGACTCTCCTAATCTTATCTACCACTGGAGCTACTCCAACTTTTTCCCGAACATACTCATTTTGCATTCTATCTCTAAGGGTAAAGCCACTCATCCACAGCATCCTCCTCATAACTTAACTTAGTCTTATGTTTCTCTTTTTTTGGCCAACATTCATCATAAGTCATTGGTCTTACCACCATCTTATAAAATTTTCCACTTAAGTTTAAGTGGAACTTTTCTATCACATAATAGGCGGATGCATTCCTCCACTTCAACCATCCAACTTGAATTCTAATAATATCTCCATCTATTTCACCATCATTTTGAACAATAGAGCCTAAATATCAGATAACTCACTCTTATTAATGACTTGATCACCTAAAGTCACACACTACCACTAAAACTTCTACAACTAAAATTACACTCCATATATTCGGTTTAGATCTGCTTAAACGAAAACCTTTAGACTCTAAAGTTGACCTCCATAATTCAAGTTTACATTTGGACTCCCTCTCTAGTCTTATCAACAAGAAGAATGTCATCGACAAAAGCATACACCAGTACATCTTCTTGTAAATGCCTTGTAAGAACATCCATAACTAAAGTAAAAGATAAGGGCTTAATGTTGATCATGATGTAATCCAACCGGTACATCTTCTTGTAAATGCCTTGTAAGAACATCCATAACTAAAGTAAAAAAGATAAGGGCTTAATGTTGATCCTTGATGTAATCCAAGCTGAAATAGGAAAATAGTTTGTCAATCCTCCTTGTGTTTGGACACAAGTGATGACTCAGTATACATATCCTTAATGACTTGAATATAACCAATATTAACTTTTTCTATTCTAGAACTTTCCAAAGAACATCTCTTGAGACTTTATCATAAGCTTTCTCTAAATCAATAAATATCATATGTAGATCCTTTTATTTCTCTATGCTTCTCCATCAAACCTCTTAACAAATGTATAGCATCCATAGTAGATCTACCGGCATGAAACCAAGCGATTGTGAAACTTTTGTATCACATCGTAACTATGCTCAATTACTCTCTCCCATAATTTTAATGTATGGCACATTAACTTAATTCCTCATAATTTGCACAATCTTGTGCATCACCTTCTTAAATATAGGAACAAACTCTTTCTCCACTCATCGGCATCTTTTAGTCTTTAAAATAACATTAAAAGATTTGTAAGCCAAGAAATTCCTTGATCTCTAAACATTTCCACATATTGGAATATTATCAGGTCTCTTGCTTTTCCATATTTCATTTTCTTTAAAGCTTCACTAACTTGATTACTAATCTGACGATAAAAATAAAATTCTCTATTTTTGTTTAGGGTATTAAGGTTCTAAAATCAATCGTCTTTCGGATCTTCATTGAAAAGTTTATTAAAATACCTCATCCACCTATTTTCAATATCTTTTTTTAAGAAAAACACTTTATTATTTTCATCCTTAATACTCTCACTATGTCTTTCTTCTCTATCTCTTTGGTTTAACTTATACATACATCTTTCACCTTCTTTATCTATCTTGTATAAATCATTTAAATTTTTTTCGTCGTATATTCTTTCTTAGAATCTCTACGGTATTTTATATCTTTCTCAGTTTTACATCTAAACCAAGTTTTATAACAATCTTCTTTTTTTTTATCTTTTCTTTGCACTCTCCACCCTATTCTTATTAAGAAGCTTTTCCTTTTGATTCAGACATCTTTAGCTTGTTTAATAAGATACTTTTTCCCACATAACGTTAGCTTCATGAACATCCCAAACTTTAATTTCTTGTAGCTTGCTCTTAAAATATTTTTTATTTGTGTTCTTTTATGTGTCCCATCACAGGAACAATAATTAAGTTTATTTTTTTCTTCTCCTTTCATCGTCTTAAAATCTAAACTAATAGTCGATGTTGGGTGCTTAAAATTTCACTTGGAATGGACCTGATCTTTCTGATCTAAACGATCTATTTTTCTTATCGAAAATAATCAATCGTGTTCTACTTAGATCCATTTTATAAGTAATAATATGTTCATCTCTTAAATAAAGTATTCTTATTCTAATCGTAAAATTTAGGCAAAATCAATATAGTCCTCACTAAAAAATCATCCAATCATAATGAATCTTTTAAAATCTTACCACTCTACAACACGTCCATTTAAATCTCCCCAATAAATATTTTTCTTTGAGAGGTATCTTTTGTATTAATCCCTAATTCATTCCAAAATTTTCTTTTGAGCTCTCCCCTACTTGAGGAGCGTAGACACTTATAACAGATAATCTTAGTATCACAATAATCTTTAGTATAATTTATTTCGCGTATTAATATTTATAACATTATCCTTCAAACTTTTATCTATGTCACACTCTACAGTTTTTTACTGCCAAATTTAAAATCTAGTATCAATCTCCTTCTCACCAACCCATTTAGTTTCTTGAACACATAAAATATTTATCTTTCTATGAACCATAATATCTATTAATTCCATTAATTTACGTAAGAGTATCATATTCCAAGATCTAACCTAATTAGTTTCATGGACTAACTTCTTTGCCGCATCGTCAAAATGTGGGAACCTTGCTTATTTAACCTTGCGGTGGATCGTGACTCAGCACATTTTGTTGTATTTCATCGCTGGCATTCGGGGACGCCTAGCGTTAATGATGATTTAAAGGATTCATGTCGTGATTATTTACAAATTTTAGGCATTTCGACTACCTAACGCAACCCTCCACTTTTTGCATCCGGACTTGGGACCGGCAATGGTAGTGTTATATCAGAAAAACTACCAATAAAAAAAAAGTTTGGCTTAAACACTAAACCATCTAAAGACTAAAGGTTAATTTGATTTTGACAATATCCATTAAAGGTTGAAAGTCTACTTCAAGATATTGCGTATATGTGAGGGAAACTTATTTCCTAAAGATGAAGCAAATTGTTGTTGTCAAATCTAGAGCCCAAGTTGAACATAGGGCTATAGCACATTTTGTCTATGAATGTGAAGTGATATAGAATAAAACTCCAACATGAGAATTTAGCTTCCTTGTAACTCAAGCTTATGATCTTTAAATGTGATAATCATACAAAAATTCACATTGCTAACAACCATATTTTTCCCAAAAAACAACATATTTAACATATTGATGCATTACTCCTCACATTTCCAACAAAAATAATCAACAACTATTTTTAACAAGGCTATGTAACCACTAGATTTCTCTAATTTGCAACAATATGGAACTCCTTGATATGTATGCTTCTATTTGAGGTGGACTGCTTGTGGCAAACCCAAGTAATTGCCATAATGGGGCATAAATTAATTATTTCAAAAATACCCTCAACTTTATTCATTCTAATTTAGGACTAGCATTAGCAATTTTAAAAGTATTTTTATTAGAATTTTGTTAATATAGAAAAATAAATTATATGATAGTAAAAAACTTTAAGTAAATAAAAAATGAGTAAAAAAATAGTTAGTAAAATTTATTTTTGTTGATTAAGTAAAAAATATTTTTTAATCTATATTTAATTAAATTAAAATAATTAATAAAAAATTGAAAAAATCACATTTAAAAATTTTGGAGGGTTTGTACCCATTCAAGCCCTTAATCAACCTGTGGGAATGCTACTACAAATATTTTATGAGGCTGGAAAAAAATTAAATTTTCATTACTTTTCCAACATTACCATAATATATCCTCATAATTGAGAATATTCACTTTTTTTGCAAAATAAATCTTTCATGTTTTCTCGTATGTATTTTCCTACATATTTGCCACTTGTATTAGTGTTAAAATCAATCAAAAAGGTTTTGTAGCTCCAACATCTCTTATTATATTTAGATCATCATCACAATTAATTTTAACCTAATTATTTGGAGTTGGCTTTATAGTTCCTCATTTCCAATAGTTCCTCCTTTTCTACCTTTTATTGCATTTATCCAAACCACTAAAGTATATCTTAAACAAATTTTGTCTTTAAAAGATGATAGTTAAGATAATCTCATTACTTGGATATAAATAGAAATCTAGAACATGTGTATTTTGCATCCTACACTAACATAACAAGTACGATCACTCCAGTCAGCATAAGAATAAATTTAATAGCAGGGCAGAAGTGTCAAAAAGCAAAGAAAATTAATTTATTGTAAAAAAATAACTTACGTATGAAAGAGCAGCAGCAGAAGAAGAAAGAAGGGATAATCCTGTTAACAAGATGACCACAATCATAATCTTCCACCTACAAATATAATGCATGCGAATATTAATCAGCACAGCTGCTTATTTACAAACTGCGTGCTAACTGCCTGCAAAATCTGAAATAAGCCAGTGATTTCATACCATCAGAAAAGGAACTGACAAAAACCTTTAAAAACTTTCAACAAAAACCTAACATTATCTTATTCGTACAATTAAAGAGATGTATGAAATATTCCATACCAAACATGCAGTAAATCTGATCTCAGAAAGGTGATATACAGTACTCCAGACCAGATGCATAGAACTGTTTCTGCAAAAATATACCACCTAAAAAAAATTTGTTAGGAATATCATCTAGACATGGAAAAAAGATATAGGAAATTTTAAATAAGTGACACGGTGCATCCATCTTGCTTAGTTTCTTTAATTTCTTGTTGCTTTAATTATCTAATTTCAGTTTTGTGTTTTTTTTTTTTATTTAGGGATATATTTGTATTTTTTCTTAGGGAGGCATGTTTCTCTGTAAGTTTATAAATACCTCCCTTGAGGGAGGGAGGAAGAAGGGGGTGGGTCTTTTCTTGAGTTTTAGATATCAGGTTATCCTGAGTTTGCTAGGGTGGATTTCCCAAGAGTGAAGGGAGGATTTTCCCTTGTTTGGAGAGCTTGGAGGAAGACAAGCCATAGTGGGGCAAAGTCTTGCCAAGATTGGCTTTCTTCCAACATCTCCAACACTTCTTGGGCAGTCTCAAATTTATTTTCCCCCAAGGATCCTGCTGAAGGATTTCAGACCTCTGTTTTTGGAGGTGGAAGGACCCAAATATCTACTACAACCTCTCAGGTGGCTCTTGGAGGATTCAATAAGCAAGTTTTTCCAGGAAAAAACAGCCCGGTGAGGGAACCAGCAGCCAAGAGCTTACAGCTGGACAATTGGCAGCTCCTCCCAAAAAATATTTGTGAGTGGATCAAACTAGATAGTTTAAGGTTTCAGGTGGAAAGATTCTCAGTGACAGCCAGGAAAGAACAATTCTATCCAATTTGAAGGGTTCTTGCTTCAAGAATTTGATCATAATCAGGTTGTATCTGCAGCAGTTTTCTAACTTAATTCAACTACCCAAATCCCTATAGATTCTCCGATTTAATCTCTATTTTTCTTTTTTTTGTCTAATGTTTCTTGGAACAGTGATCTATCGGAAGTAATCTATAATTGTTTTATAGGGGCTGTATAGGTAAAGTTTGATGGTTTCTCCTCTATTCAGACCCGGAATTACTCGAACCACAAAGATTTCCAATTCTGATTTCTAGTTTCAGACCAACCAAGCTCTCCAGTTCAGGGACAGTGAATTTTTTTGGCAAAAGATCAAGAATCTGCAGCTGTTCGTCTAAATCTGAGTCAAACAAGCCACTACCTCATTAGGATTGACAGAAATCAGGCTTTCCCAAACAAAATTTGGAGGGGGCAGACAATCCTTGAAGGTTCTTCGTTGGTGAACCGTGTCGGACAAAGTCAAGCTTGTTTCCCCTGGGTTTTTATTGATGCTACACTTATTTTCTTTTATCTATTAAGTTAGTATTGAGTTGCTGTTATTTTCTCAAAGTTTATGACTTCCATTTGTGTTTATTGGTGTTTATTGGAAGACGGAACAAGACTGTTTTAGCCACTTCTAGTATAGTAATTAAGCTGCCTCCTAAATTGGTGTCAATTAGCAGAATGATTGCAAACAAAGACTTTAAATTCTGTCTTGGCAGAAAAACGTACAATAGGTGCTGCAGAAACCTTAGCCCAAGGACGAGGAAAAATTATCTGGTTGCGCAATTGTGAACTCTAAGAAGGTTTAACCACATGACTTTAAAATGATTTGGGTGGACAAACAAATTTCTCAAGATGTCTATTTGATTGAATAACAGTTTTCAGACATTTCAGGCTAAGGCCTTCATAGGTCATAAGCATAAGCCCATGACTAATTAACCTTCTTGATTGCAGAAGAAAAATCTCAATTAAAGGATATTATGAAGCTTAAGTTTCAGCTTATGCAATTTATCATATATCTCCCTCGTGAGCCATGTACATGATCTCCAACTTTTCAAGGATCATGCATACATTTATTAAGCCATATGCATTATATTAACAAATATGTCCTTAAATTAGATTTACAATCCATTTTAAGTGGGTTTATATATAGAGCACCTATTTTTTACACCTATTTTAGTAGAATGTATCTATGATCACCACACAACATATGTGGTCAAATATGAACTGGTTCGGCCTTTTACAGCCGTTTTTAACAGAAGCTTGACAAATTTGATCAGATTATAATTGCCCGGGTAGCTCACTTTAACCCAGGTGAAACCTATTTGGTAAAGTTTAAACAATTTTAAAAAGTTCCAGCTATTTTGGCCCTTCTTTGATCTAGCTAACCAAAGTGAATTTCCAATTTAGCCCATCTACCATATTTGAAGGAGAGTCAGGAGACTTCTTTGTGCAAGCTTTTTGATTGCCAGCATCCATGGATCATAATCATCTAGGGCTAAATTAAGAGAACAAAAAAAACTTGGACAAGCATCAGAGTTTGGCCAAGTCCTAGGTGAGGTAGGAACTAACAAAATTGTAAAATCTTCAATTTAATTTAAAAACAGATTTTTAAAGTCCATTGAAATAATTATTTATTCCACATTATGCAAAATTAAGTTTAAAGATCAGTTACAGAAAAGATTCATAACTAAAATTGCTGGTTAAGACATCAAAATGCCTTAATAACCATTAAAGTTAAGAATTTAACAAAACTAACATGAAGAAACCAATAACTGCCAAACAGGTTGCAAACATGTCAAAAAAAGGAAGGCTTTTAGCACATGAGGAAAAACACCAAACTATTTTCTGGTATGTAGGTAGTACAGCTGCGCAAGAAGATAATAAAAACATCCATCACCAAGCACATATTAGAAGTTAGAAGTTACATAGATAAAAAATTCAAGACAAAAACCAAAATGATCCCCCAACTATTTATGAATAACCAAAATTATACAAAATTATCTAAAATGATCAATTTCATCATCCAATTATTTAAAAAAAATCAAATCAGTCCCATCAACTAAACTAACTAAAATTTATGGTTTACGCCATTAAAAAGAGTTGTATTTTTAATGTGTGTATATATATATATATATATTCCTCTTGATTTTTTAAATAACTCTAATTTCCTATTAATTTTATTTCCACATGCATCACAATTGAATCACATTCAATGATCATGACTTAAAATTATGTGGATTTTGGAGAGAGTTAATTTTTTATAATATATAATTTCTTCTTTTTTTTTTGTTATTTGGGATGTATTGTAATGAAATATGTTGAATTTTATTTTTTGGAGTAACAAAGTGTTAAAATTATAAAACTGCCATTCAAATTATTTTTTAATACAACAACAACAACAAGCCTTTATCCCACTAAGTGGGGTCGGCTCTATGAATCCTTCGTCTCCATTGTATCTTATTATGTGTCAAATTATCATTTAATTCAAGTATACTAAGGTCATTTTTTATGTCTTAACCAAGTCTTTTAGGTCTACCTCTATCTTTCTTAACATAAAGAAATCTAATGCATCTACTCTCCCGGACGGTGACGCTTTATGTGGCCAAACCATATAGGCTCTAATCTTATTTGGCCTTTTACTCCAACTTTTTTTAAACATACTCATTGCATTTTATCTCTAAGAGTAAAGCCACTCATCCACGAGCATCCTCATCTCTATAACACGTAACTTAGTCTTATGCTTCTCTTTTATTAGCCAACATTCTGCACCATAAGTCATTGCAAGTCTTATCACCACAACAACAACAACAATAACAACAAGCCTTAATCCCACTAGGTGGAATTCTACATGAATCTGTCTATTGTGTCAATTCTCATTTAATTCAAGTATCTAGATCATTTTTTATATATCTTAACAAGTCTTTTTAGGTCTACCTATTTTCTTAACATAAAATTAAATCAATGCATCTACTCTCTGTCATTCACGGATCTTTATCTGAAACCAAAACTAAGCGACTCTCCTTCTTATCTTCAAAGCTACTCCAACTTTTCTACTCATTTTGCATTCTATCTCTGGGTAAAACTCATCCACACCAGCATCCTCATCTGTAACACTTAAGTCTTATGTTTCTCTTTATTGGCCAACATTCTCTTAAATCATTGGTCTTACCACCATCTTATAAAATTTTCTCTTAAGTTTAAGTGGAACTTTTCACACAAAATGCATTCCTCCACTTCAACCATCCAACTTGAATTCTACTAATAACATCTTCATCTATTTCACCATCATTTTTCAATAGAACTAAATATCAGAATCATTTAATGACTTGTTCACCTAATGTCACAAACTTCACTAAAATTACAAAAACATATTCAATTTTAGATCTAGTTAAGCGAAAACCTTTAGACTCTAAAATTGACCTCCATAATTCAAGTTTCTCTTGGACTCCCTCATTAGTCTTATCAACAAGAATGTCATAAAAAGCATACAAGGTACATCTTTCACAAATGTAGTAAGAACATCCATAACTAAAGTAAAAAAGATAAGGGCTTAAAGATCCTTGATGTAATCAATAGGAAAATATTTTGTCAATCCTCCTTGTGTTTGGAAACAATTATGACTCACATACATTTCCTTTGACTTGAATATAACCATATTAACTCTTTTTGTTCTAGAACTCTCCAAAGAATATCTCTTGAAACTTATCATAACCTTTTTCTAAATCAATAAATCATATGTAGATCCTCCTTACTTTCTATATCAAACCTCTTAACAAATGTATAGCATTACTAGCATGAAAGAGAAACTTTTGTATCACATCATAACCTATCTCAATTACTCTCCCATGATTTTAATGTATGACATAACTTAATTCCTCTATAATTTTACTTGTGCATCATCTTTATTCTTAAATATAGAACAACAAACTCTTTCTCTCATCATCATCTTTTAACATTAAAAAAATTTGTAAGCCAAGAAATTCCTTGATTTCCTAAACATTTCAATACTTGGAATATTTCTTGTTTTTCACATTTCATTTTCTTTAAAGTTTCTCTAACAGTTATTATCTGACGATAAAATAAAATTCTCTAATTTTTAGGGTATTCTTAAAATCGTCAGATCTTCATTGAAAAGTTTATCAAAATACCTCATCCTATTTTCAATATCTTTTCCAAAACTTTTTTTATTATTTTATCACCCTCACACTGTCTTTCTTCTCCTATCTCTTTGGTTGGCTAACATCTCTCTTTTTTAATCTATCATCATATAAATCATAAAATTTTTTTTTATTATATATTCTTAGAATCTCTATTTATATCTTTTTTTCAATTTTCAGTTTTATCTAAAATTTTATAATACTTCTTTTCTTTATCCTTATTTTTATTAAAGAAGCTTTGATTCTTGAAGCATTTTTAACTTCTTAATTTAACTTCTTTTCACATAACATTAAACATTATTCTCAAATTCTAAATTTATTATAAACTTTAAAATATTTTTATTTGTATTCTTTATGTATTGTATCAATCACAGGGATAATTTGATTTTCCTATCTTTGATCTTTAAATCTTAAAATCTAAAAACATGATCGATGTTGACTTAAACTTTCACTTAGAATGACTTCTTTCTGATCTAAATGATTCTTCTTATTAGAAAATAATCTATGTTTTACTAAATCCACTTTATAAAGTAATAATATGTTTTCTTAAATAAAATATTAACTACAAAATCATAAAATCAAAATCTAATATAGTTCTACCCTTCTTATTAGTCATCCGAATCATGTATGTGAATCTTTTAAAATCTTCTATACCAATATTTAAATCTCCTCCAATAAATATTTTTTTTTTTAGAGGTATCTTTTAATCCCTTAATTCATTCCAAAAAATTTCTTTTGCTACATCAAACCTACTTGAAAGCACTTATAATATTGATAATCTTAGTATCAATAATCTTTAAAGATATAATTCTATCTCCACATCTATTAATATTATATTTCAAACTTTATCTATAATCACACTTCTACACAGTTATTCTACCAAATATCAAAGTTTAAAACCTAAACTATCAATCTTGGTCTTCCCCCTATTTAGTTCTTGAATACATAAAATATTTATCTTTCTATAAACAATAATGTATTAATTCCATTAATTTACGAAATAGTATATATTCCAATATCACCTAATTCTAGTTTCATGGACTAACTTCTTTGCGCCATCCATAATGTAGGAACTCTGCTTATTTAACATCGATCGTGCAGCACATTTTTATATTCAAGTCATCGCACGTCTTCAGCCCTGATAATTTAAAGGATTCATGTCAAATTATTTTAGACAAGTTTTAAAATTTGGATGTCGACTACTATTACAACCTCCACTTTTCACATCCGGACTTGGGACCGGCAAAGGTAGTATTTTCAAATTATTTTTTAATAAAGAACAAAATATTTTTTGATAGTTTAATTATTTTTTAATAAAATAAATGAAATAAAAAAGTAGAGGAGCACATCAAATGTATAATTACGGTTACAAGGGATGTATAATTAAAAACTACAAGAGCAAGTAAAAATTAGAGTTACTTAGAAAATCAAAAAATATATATACATTCAAAAAAATACCCCCATTATTAGCATCCTAAAACATAAATTTTCCATTAGTTTGGATGGTGAGACTGATTTGGTCTGTATTTAAAGAATAGAGAGACTAAATTAATTCTTCTAAATAATTTCGGATCGTTTTAGTCATTCATAAATAGTTGGAAGGACTATTTTGATCTTTTTCTCTAAATCTATATGGTGTTGTAGAAACTATTCTAATTACTTCTTCAAAATTCTAAGTTTTCTTTTGATGCAATGACTTAGGCATATGCAATTGTAAAAACTATAAGGAGTTTGAAATAAGGCCTCTTTCCCTAACTTGAAAGATGATTTTAAATCATGTCTTTTTCAAATACCTCGTTGAATTTTTTCTCGCATAGCTAACCACACAATCAAACTACATGTTTAGATGCACTTAAGACATGGACTCCTTGTGAGTTCACACACACAAACAAGCCAAATGAACTCCATTAACTCTTGTGGTACTTATTTTTCTTTTAAAATTTGCGCCCATGTTAAATCACTATTCTACACCATGAACACTAGGATCAGAATTTTAAACTACCTCCCTTTGAACTCATCACGTGGAATGATCATATCACGAAGTCAAGGATGTAAACATGTTTTAGGTGATTAAGCTTGAACACAAAGCTGAAATCACACAACAAACCTCATTTATGATATGACTGGCAATAAAATTACAGTCAAAAAGGAAAAAAGAGTTTTCAAAATTTCTTACCTGAACACAAAAAATCTGAAGTTGGCTTAAATGAACCTCATGGTTCCTCATCGGATAACGGCAGGTTTTTATTTATTTTTTATTTTCAAAGGCCACAGTACACTTTGAAGCTCTGAGGATCGATTAAATGTGAATTTCACAAAGCCAGTAGATCTTATGTTAACTAATGCGCTCCCAACTCAAATTATATACAAATACATTATGAATTTCCAACAAATAAAATAAGGCAGCAACATCAATATTAAAATAAATTCAAAACATAAGATTACATTGCAAAAATAAATGAGAACAACACAAATTGAATCAAAGGATTGTAGAAGTAGAGGTCTCAAAGGAGCCATGATTTCCATGTAAAAGGAAATTTGGATAGCACTTCTATGGTGGCATATACGTTGGCGAATCAGGTGTTGGATGAAAAATTCGCTGCCAAACAACTAATAAAAGAAATATATATATCTAGAGTGCTAAAGCAAGAGCTTGGCAATTATGTTGTGCTTGCAATGTGCAAGCATTACGAGGATGTATCAATGCACTTTGCACATGAAGCATGCTCCATCAACGCTGGTTTTGATAAAATGAAAGATATGAAAAGAAATAAAATTAAAGAAAATGTGGCTGGATAATGAAACTCAAACAATTGATTTGAAACTAGAGTTGCCTCTGTTTTCCTTGTTTTCCTTTCACCCAATAGTATTAAGCGTAATTGTTGCATGAAGTGAAAAAGTATTTTGAGTTGCTTCTGATTTCCTACCACTTACTATCCGTTCATTCAATTATGAGTTGCTTCTCATTTCCTACGCTTCTTTTCCTTTCATCTAATAGTGTTAGGCGTTGCATAAAGTGAAAATATATATAATATTGAGTTGCACCTCATTTCTTACCCCTCCTCTTCATTTCATACAACAGAGAAGAGTGTTAAATGGAATAAGAAAGTGTCAGAGAACATTTAGAAATAGTTTAATCAGGAATCAAAGATTATCATGAAAAATCATTGTTTCTACCAAAGAAGCAACCAAGCTCACCAAAATCGACAATGATTCCCTTTGCCAATGCACGTTCCTAGCCAAACACAATGATGATCAAACTGAAGGACACATTTGTCACAATCATGGCAATGCTTTGAGCGTGGAGGCTGCAAAAATAGTCAAGAACATTCAACCTAAACAAGTAATTGGTTCATGAGGAATAATACAGATGGCAAAAATGTCATAGATCATATTCAAGGTCAATCTTTTTTTAGAGTGCCAATATACTTCCATGCCTCGCTGATAGCTATATACCTAAACAAATGAAATGAAAACATGTGCAACTACTTTCACTAAAATGATTAGATTGGAATAGCGCAGCAGGATAAAAAATCATCATCTTAATCACCATCATAAGTATCTCCTTTAAAAGTTCATCATTAGCACGGTAAACATGAAACCATAGTTATAATTTAAAATCATGGTACTGCCTGGAAGGCTGAAAAAAACATATGATGGGAGTTGAACAGAAAACAGTATTATGAAATTATGTGAAATTAGAAAACAATATAGCATTATAGCAGCAATATGTTGACGCAGCAATAAAAAGTAAAGGATTAATAAACTTTAGGTCCCTCACATTTAGCACACCATATATAATCAAAAACAGTGTTTCAATTTAGATCCCAAAAGCCATAAACAATCATAATCATTACATTTATATCAACAATTTTGGAGTCAGCATTATGATTTTTTTTATTTTTCGTTCATTTGTATTGAGTGTTTTCAGAAGTATTAAGCATCATCTTCAAAATTATGTTAAACAACTTATATCTAACATTAGGCCTGACATTAATTTTATCAATTCATTCACCTGATGCAATTTATATCACTCATTAAACAAGTCCAAATCACCTAAGTCTAGTTTTAGTTAACTTACCTTCAATATAGGTCACTCAATCCTTTTATTTAATATAATCATTCCTTAATTTATCATTCATAACTTTAGCACACTTCCATCTTAATATTCGTATTCTTGTAACATCAATTTAAATATCAATGAATTTTCTATAGCCTAATATTTAAATTCAAAATACATTGTCAACCTAATTATGATTTTTATAAAATATACATTTAAGCTTCCATGATATCCTCTTATTACATAAATTTTAGAGGCAATGTTCCATTTTAACAATTCAACCTCAACTTTAAAAATTCTATCATCTATATCACCATTCTTCTATATAATAGGTCCTAGAAATTTAAACCCATCACATAGGTATCACCACAACTTTTAATAATATTAAAAGATAATTTTTTATAACCCACTAAAATTACATATCTACACTTTTTTTTATAAATTATAAAGGTTTTTTTTAAACACTTACCTATTGTTCTAACTTTTCACTTATCTTATTGAATCTATCACTAGTTGGAATTATTTCAATAACAAAAAGCATAAACAAGACACTTCACTTTGAATATCATTTGTAAACATCTCAACAACTAATGCAAAAAGATATGGACTCAATGCTAATCTTTAATGTAAACTTATGATAATTCATAATTCTTGGGTCACTCCACAACTATATTCAATACTAGTCAATACTCCATTACACACCTTTAATAAAATCAACATTTATATCAAACTAAATAAACTATCATGATACTCAATTATATAGCATCTCACAATAAAAACTATAGAAAAATCATTTCTTTAATATATATACTTCTATGCTAATTGTCTTAACACAAAGATCACATTCATAGTAAATCTTGTTGGCATAAAATCAAATAGGTTTCAAATTCTTTGAAATTAAAATAAGTTATATATGCTTATGATCTATTATTCTCTCATAGCTTTAATATCACTCATAAATTTGTCTTCTCTACAGCTAGAATATTCTAAAGCATAGCTTTTTCTTATAAATATTAATATTAACATGATGCTTTAACAAGTTGACATCATCTTCATTTTCAAAATTTGTTAAAAAAATCACAAAAATATACATCATGACTCTCCAAATCTCAATAGATATTTAACTTGAACCAAAGGACTTGCTTTTATGTTTTTTTTAAAGCCATCTCCCATTCACTTTTTATGGATCAACCATAATATACTTTAGCATATTGTTCATTACGCACTTCTAAAATGATTTCACCCTTGAAGTGCTTCTATAATAAACACATATTCTTTTCCACAATTCTAAGATTATTACATAAATCAACAAAAATTGTAATCATTAATCCCTTTGCAAGACTTCTAGATTTCTCATGATAAGCCTCAATGGACCTTGTAAGTAGTATATTTTGGTATCAAATGGTTGGAGAAAAAGCATTTTACTTAACAATAAGATTAATATGAAGATTTAGAGATCACACAAGAAAACTAGGTCCATATAGAAAATTCAAAGTAATTTAAAGTTGGTCCTTATAATTGTACAAAGAACGAATTAAAATTGAATCACCTAAGACCTCTCATGTGACAACTTTAAACAATGTGATCCCAAAAATGCATTTTATAATCCAACTAGGTAAGTCATATAATAATGGAGAATGGGGTAATCATAGCAAGCATACAGAGGATTATAATATATTTTTTATTGACATCTGACAAAAAAGTTACAACCAAATATATTATTCTAACAAGAAAAATCTCAAAAGTTTTAGACCTTTGTAAAACATGACTTAAATATAGAATCACAAGTTATCCACCATAATGAAAATCTGTAAATATAAAAGACAAAACTAATCAACTACTAATACCAAATAGCTAAGCAAGGCTAATTGTGATAATGATGAAATTGTAACAAAAGATTATTATTATGATCGAAAATCTATGATAATGATATTCAAGCAAATATGAATAAGGCTGGGAAGTTAAAATGGCCGAACAAATGATATTCAAGCACATTATTGTCTAAGGCTGGGAAGTTATTCATACACATAAATGATTCAAAACTATTGTAACATAATGTACAATGAGAGGCCAAGATTACACTATATGGCAAAAATTATAGGGATAAATTAAAGTGATATGCTAAATTTATGCAAGATTTATTTTTCAAGGAAAGCATCATACAACATTGATTATATAAGAAAATAACACAGGTGAAGAAAGGATGAGCACAACCAAAGCATGATCAAAACCACAACAGGATAGGCTACAAATATCATGTTAAGGAAAACAGTGTCTAACTGATCAAAAAACATTCAATTAGACAAACAAATCAAACCTTGAACTTAGAATGAAGCTGCTGCCAATGATAAATTACACAGTGGCACCTTCATCAAGAAGGAATGTTACTTCATAAGATAAGATATGTTATTTCCAATAACAACAACAAGCCTTTATCCCACTATATGGGATCAGCAAAAAGAATCCTTTTTCTCCATTGTGTCATATTAATTGTCATATTCTCATTTAATTCTAATATATTAAAGCCATTTGTTATACTTCCTAACCAAGTCTTTTTAAGTCTACCTCTACCTTTCTTAACATAGGCTAAATAAAATATATCTACTCTCATAACTAGGCTATTGAATGGCCAAAGTTTTACGTGGCTAAACTATCTAAGGCGACTCTCTTTAATCTTATCTCATTATTTGACACTACAGCTATCCCAACCTTTTCACGAATATATTCATTTCGCATTTGTCTCCGAGTGTAATGACACTCATCCACTTGAGCATCCTCATTTAATTTTATGCTTCTCTTGTACTGGGCAACATTTTGCGTCATAAAGCATTATAGGTCTCACCACCATATTATAAAATTTTCCCTTGAGTCTAAGTGGTATTTTTCTATCACATGACAGACCCAATGCATTCCTCCATTTCACCATCACTTTGAACAATAGACCTGAGATATCAAAAACGTTCACTCTTTTAATGACTTGATCACCTATTCTCACAACCCCACAACTAGATCTACTACTATTAAAATAACACTCCATATATTTGGTTTTAGTTCTACTCAAACAAAAGCCATTAGACTCTAGGTTGACCTCCATAACTCAAGATTTTCTTGATCTCCCTCTCTAGTCTTATCAACAAAAAGGATACACCAAGGTACATCCTCCTGTAAATGTCTAGTAAGAACATCTAAAACTAAAGCAAAAACAAAATACAAGCTTAAAGTCGATCCTTGATGTAATCCAACTGAAATAGGAAAACACTTGATCAATCATCCATATGTTTGAACACAAGTAACACCTCTAGTATACATATCCTTAATGACTTGAATATAAGCAATATTAACTCATTTATTTTCTAGGAATCTTCAAAACACTTCTATTGGAACTTTATTATATGCTTGCTCTAAATCAATAAATATCATATGTAGATCCTCCTTACTCTCTCTATATTTCTCCATTAAAACTCTCAACAAATGTATTGCATCCATAGTAAACTTACCCAATATAAATCCAAATTGATTTTGAGAAACTTTTGTACATAATCTATGCTCAAATACTCTCCCATAATTTTAATGTATGGAACATTAACTTAATTTCTCTATAATTTAGACACTCATGTGTATCTCATTTATTCTTAAAAAATGAACCAACAAATTCATTTTTCACTCATCTAGTATCATTTTAGTCTTTAAATAAAATTTAAAAGTTTAATAAGTCAAAAAATTTCTTGATCTCCTTCACATTTTTATACATCTATTAGAATACCATCAAATCCTACTGCTTTTCCACACTTCATTTTCTATAAAACCTCTCTAACTTTAATTTTACTAATACAATAATAGAAACAAAAGCCTTTATTTTCATTTAGAATGCTAAAGTCACTAAAGTCAATCTCATTCTCACAATCTTCATTGTAAAATTTGTCAAAATAACTCATCTATATATGCTGAAAATTATCTTCTAAGAAAAGCATTTTAAAAGAAAATCCTATCAAAAATTTTACTTTAAGGCAAAAGTGTAAAATTATAACATATGCCTTCCGAGCATCAACAAAAAATGGTTTTCAAGTGCTGACATAAAGCAGAATTCATAGCTTAAATGAACAAGAAATAAGTTGGTTAATCAATTAAAAGGTTTCTATGAGTATAATTGGAAGAAAAAAAAAAAATTATTTCTCCGATAGGTAAATGAATATTTTATCCTGCACAGCAGTACTAATAAAAAGTTAAAGCCTTTTCTCTTTCTAATATACTCTAAACAAAAGTCCAAATGATCATTTCAAACCTTTTTAAATAGGATTTCTCAGATGACTAATTTTCCTTTTTTCTTCCTTTTTCTTTTAGTCCGCAAGTTACCATACTATGTCTTTTGCTATTGTGCATGAATTTCTTTCAAACAGAAATCCCCACCAATTAACGAAGGAATGAAAGTAAAACTTACAAACTTCAATATGAAACATTTGAACTTGGCGAGACATGCCCATACCTGGATGACATTACAGTACAAACAAGTCCAGCTCCTGTCAAAAAGATGGAATGAAAGCAATTAAGGTAAGCCACAATAATCTTTGCAAAATAACAAACTAGCAATGCACAAAAAGCCCTAATTTTAATCTAGAAAACATTTAAATGCCAAATGTAACATTCAGCTGTCAAAAAAAAAGCATGTCGCATCGTTTATATTTTAATTCCAATTAGTGGAACATCGTTAAAGAACACCATATGCATAGCTCTTAAATATCAATTCCAATTAGTAGAAGAACCATACAAATGTGAAGAAAAGTTTTCAACCTGCTTGATGATCCAGGAGGATACAATTCCATGACCAGCTTCAACCAATGTGAAGAATTCATTCGAGGGTTATTCCTACCCAACTGACTGTTATTCAGGGAAGAAATCAAGGTACCATTTCTTGAAGCATGTTGCCTTTGCTTGATCACCAGAATGATACATAAGTTTAGTGCAGACTTGAAATGAACACAAATTTTGACTGATGTACAAGAGAATGAACAATACTCAGAGTTGCGTAATCAGACAAAACATGAGCTTCTCTTACATTGAATTTCTTGATGAATTTCTGTGGCTTGCATGCATCACATTTTCAGCAGCCATTGCATCGATAACATATCTAACATCATAAATGGTAGCCAAGTCTAAAAATTATCAGTAAAAATAGCACTCTCTTTATAGAAACTATTAGAAGATTTCTTTCAAAAAAAATCAATTATAGCATTTTTTTACCCCGGAGAGGAAAATGCTGTAATAAAATATTGAATTAATGTAGCAAAAACCAGTAACAAGTATGTTGCCGTACACCTGCAAGTTAGGGCTGAAACAATATTAGAGCAATTCAGTGAGAAAAAAATGACTTCAACCTAAACTGCTCAAATGTAGTTAGGAAATTACAAGAAAAGAAAATGGTTAGCAAAAGAAACTAAACTACAAAAAAGCAAAAATAAATTTCAAACAATATTATGTGGTTAGAAGAAAGTATACGGAAAGCTAATTGTGCAAAGATATGCCATTTCAGTGAAAGTAATTATCAATGTTTGCAATAGGCAAAAGGTGATTCTAATACAAGTAGCCATAACTTCATTCCATCAACATGGTAAGCAGTAGTGTTGCAATCTGCTCTTAAGTGTAAGAAAACCTGAGTAACATTATGTTGCAATGAAAATGCACATGAACAAAAAAGATAAGAAATTAAGAGCTTCACTGATACCAGTCAATACATATCCAACTCATTGTTGGCAACGAAATGTAAGATTCCACATGGATAAAGAAGATATTGAAGATGTGCCTTATTAGATTCTACTTAAAACACTTGAGTATGTGAATAGTTTTGAAACATAATGCAAAAAAAAAAAACCGGCTTTTCTTGTTTATGTTCATGGGGCAAAGCACAAATCAAAGTTGGGTGATTCAATTAAGCTAACCGTGCAATTTAATAATGTATATAATAAATAATTATATGTGTGTATGGCAGCGATGAAGAATTTTTGATGATATGAATATTACTCAAAAATCAATTAGATGGTCTATTTAGAGACCTAGGAAAGGCGCACATTAAAATAAAGTAACCTATTATGCCAAAACAAGTAAAATGATTGAAAAACAACAATGATGTATTGAGGTATGAACATGAGATAAGAGTGCACATAAAATGCAAAGTATTAAAGCTTTGAGGGTGGGGTGGGGTGGGGTGGGGTGGAGAAGATGCATTTCAGAATACAAACAACAACACAACAAGCCTTAATCCCACTACATGGGATCGGTTACACGAATCCTTTTTCTCCATTGTATTAAATGTCATATTTTCATTTAATTCTAATAAAATAAGAACATTTTTTATACTTCCAAACCAAATCTGTTAAGTCTACCTCTACATTTCTTAATATAGATAGAATCTAATGCATCTACTCTCCTAATTGAGTCATCAGGAGGCCGACATTTCTTGTGACCAAACATCTAAAGCAACTCTCTCCAATATTATCTGCTACTAGAGACACTCCAACCTTTTCACGTATGGTTTCGCATTTTGTCTATAAGTGTAAAGCTGCTCATCCACCTAAACATCCCCATCACTTCAAAATAGCAAATCAATATCACCACAGCTAAAACATGGAACTCAAATTCATGCAAACTTATTGCAAAACTCCAATTCCTAGACAGTCTTAGCTAAAAGCCTAAATTAGACAACTATAACAACAAAATCACACTATTGAATGGAAAGAGAAGAAATAGAACTGCACAGCAATTTCAAATATCAAGTACAGCCTGCACATGAAAAAATAATAGAAAAAACTGAATGATTCAACACAAATAGGCTAAACATATGACCAGATAATTCAACTGTTAAAATTAAGAACCAAGAATGGGCCATGTTACTTAAGTAAATAGATCGGTTAACCAAAGCTATAGTGTCAAGGAAGAACTTAAAATTGCATTTGCTTCTAAAGCATGCTTGTGTGCAACAGCACAATTCATATCAAATTTTAAAAAGTATATTACTTTCCTCAAATGTTTCTAATCCTGTGGACCAACTTAATTTGAACTTAACTTGAACAAGAGCAGTAATGATGATTATACATTCTTTCAAATTTTACTACGTAAAAAATAGCATCCACAACACAAATTTATAGTCAATTCAACTCAAATTCAGATTCTCTCCAGTAAGACTAATTCTGCAATATGTGATTACAAATCCATGGCTCCAGTTCATTTTGGATTGACATGATTGATGCTAGAAAACTGGTTCAAAAGCACTCTAATTTTGGAGTTTTCAATATTCAATATTGGCAATCTGAAATGCACTAAATATCTAATATTACTAATTGCACATTGTGCCGTTGGTATGATAATTGGAGGATTTGAATCCCTAGAACTTCATAGAAAATATCTTACAACTATACAAATTTTAAATGATAAGCTGTTACTCATCGCAGACTATTACTGCCACTCCGTAGAAACAAAAAGCAGAATACTAAACGATAAGCTCTGAATTCTAAATTTGTGACATAAAGAGCTCAATCACAAGACAAAAAACAATAGGACAACAATACTTCAAATCTGGTCGAATGAAGCTTCTATGACTGCACCAAGAAACCTGCAAAAGTTTCAATCGTACCTAGTCTTCATTCTTAACTACTGAAAAAACTATCAATAGCCGAACTGTGAAGATAAAAGCAACAAGTCACTCCTTAGAACCTCCGATCAAGATTTAAATAGTTATGAACAGTGAAAGCAATAAATTGAAGGTAAGCATTTTATGGGTTAAAAAAAAACCTTCCACCTCGCGCAAAAAGAAGAGTATAAGGAATGACAGTGAATACAAGGTTACAAGGAAGCAAAAGGGGCATGACAAGAAGAAAGAACAGAGAAAGTAGGTCATGCAGAATACACGCAAAGAAAGTAAACGTACCAGGGCATCTCGCGAGTCTTCCGTATCAAATCGGTATCCAATAGGAAAAGGGCGCCTACGAAGACCACGTGAAGGAGCACAAGCGACACCTTCAAACCAAGCGACGATCTCCTCACTGGAATCCCAGGCCTATGTTAGATAAATACCCCAGAAATGAAACAGGCAAAGAAAAAAAAATCTGACTAACCGCGATCGGAGAGGCAAGGGAACTGCCGAAGACATCGGGCCAAGAACCGATCACAAAAACTCCGCACGGTATCGCGAGTCCCCATCATCGCAGTGGAGGCATCAGAGGATACGGCGGCAGCGCAATAACGAAGATGTAGGTAGCGAGAGAGGAAAGTGACTCAAGCAGAGAAGAGGAGACTCGAGGGTTGATCCCCCGTCGGCAACAGCTAATTGATGCCGAATCCCGATGCGAGTTTGAGGACGAGCTGCTCCTGCGACAAAATATTGAGCAGATATTTTGGCACAGCCGCACAGTTATCTGACAGGTGGTGTCGGTCGCTAGAGAAGGGCACTCATTCGCTGGATTCGCTGATCAAGGGGAAAAAAAAAACATTTACATGTATAAGTATAACATAATTATTATATATTTAAATGTTTTGAAAAATAAAATTTATATTCATAATATTAAAATTTTAAATATCAAATTAAAAATATCAATACTATTATTTTTTAAATGAATATATTTTTATACATATAAAAATATTAGAAATATAAAAAAAACTAAATATAAATATTAAATATGTAAATACATTGAAATTATATGATATATATGTAAATCTTTTAAAAAATTTATAAATATATCCTCACTTATTTTTAATTTTAACTTCATATACCTCATAGTAACAAAAATCAAATTCATATTTATATTATTTTTTAAAAAATTTATATTTAAATTTTTGTTTTAACTTAAAATATCTCTATAGATATTCCTATTACATAAGAAGAAGAATGTCCCATCTTTTCATACTTTAGCTTAAAAGGAGACACCCAACCTGGGAGGTGTTCGGTAACATTATGGATTTATTTCAAGCAGAATTTAGTAAATTTAATATATCTGAATTTGGTAAATTCTGAGCTGTTAAATTTTGAAAAGTGTTTAGTAATAGATTAGTTAAATTCTGCTAAATCTAGAGAGATGTTTAATAAGTTATTTGAGGATTTAAGTCTGTTAGAATTTTAAAAAAGAATTTTTTTTTAGAAAATATGAAAAATAACTCTCTATCACTGCATTTCAATTTGAGATATATTAAAATAATAATTATATTCATGATACTCGATTTATACTAAATCATTATCTATCCATGAAACTTAAACATATTAATTAATTATTAATACTATAAAATTAAAATAGATAAAATTAACTTAAACTACATTAAAAATAATATTAATTATTATATTATCTAAAATCAATTAACTATCAAACTATAATTATATTTAATAAATTATAATTAAATTTAATGATATATTAATAAATCATTAGTACTACTCAATTAAAATGAACTTAAATATATATTAATTAATCAATTAATAGTATTAATACTAATATTAATTTAAAGTAATATGTATTAATATTAACTATTAATTAATTAAAATTAATAACTATTAAATTCTAATAGTAAATTAATATCCTAGGAATTAAACTACATTAAGGCATGTAAATGGATAAAATCATAGGAACTCTTCCAAATTTTAAAATAGTTAACCATCAAACTTATAACAATTCTAATTATATTTATTAAATTATAATTTAATTTTAATAACTTATAAATTAATCATCAATAATATTGTATTAAATTAGTTTAAATTAAGTTAAATTAAATTAAAAACCATCAACTATTACATTAGCTAAAATTACTTAAATCTAATTATCTATCAAATGATAATTACATTTAATAAATTATAATTAACTTATAATTACATATTAATAAATAGGTAATAATATTAAATTAAAATTAATTTTATCATAATATTTTAATTAAGCAAAATTAGTAATTAAATGAATTATTTAAAATTAAGATTTTTAAAGGATTAAAAAATGAAGGAATATCTATTAAATAAAAAAATATTATTTTGAAAAAAAAATAAGCATGAGAAAGTCCAAAATGAATGAAGCTTACATTTCTTGTCATTAAAATTTTATTTAAAAGATGATCAAATTCGATATGCACATAGTTTGTGTAAATAAATAATCACCCTAACATGATTTACTAAATCTAGGGTTTAAGAGGATTTATCGGATTTGCTAGATTTACAGGATTTACTAAATCCAATATTTAATAAATTTATTTTTTTTTTGTCAGATTTATTGGATTTAGCTGTAAATCCAAGTAAATGTTGTCAAACACCTAAAATAGGTAATTGCCTAATCTAAAATTTGAATTTTCTTTTTAAGTTAGACAATTTAATTACTTTGCCAAAGGAATAAATTATTTTGTCCAATATTTAAGAAAAGTTTACCCCCTCAATAAGTTTATCATCCTCGAGAAGAAATTAAATCTACACTTCAACTTTTTTTTGATATTATCATTTGAGATTTCTTCACTTAAGAGATAAGATAACCACACTAGTGAAAGTTTGAGATTTCTTTGGTTATCGATAATTTCAATAATAATGATGTTATTTTTCAATATATTTTATCATGAATTATATATTACAATGGAGCTCTACTTTAAAGCTAGATAAAATATTTAATAGTATGTTTGAATCATACTAGAACATGTGCTCAAACAATGCCAAAATCCAATCTAAATAATCATCAAATATAATTGAACATATTAAAACACATGGATAAACCTTATTTAAATTTTGTTGCTCAATCAAAAATCATGACATATTCAAACAACCATCTTAATTTGATTTCAATATAACTCTAACATGTTTAAATCATACTCAAACATAGCTCAAATAATGGCTTCTTAAAATATTTCAATATGGTTTGAACGAATATTTGAGAAATGCTTAAATATGGTTCAAGCCACATTCAAACATAATTCTACCATAATTGATGCCGAATCCCGATGCGAGTTTGAGGACGAGCTGCTCCTGCGACAAAATATTGAGCAGCTATTTTGCACCGCGCAGTTATCTGACAGGTGGTGTCTAGAGAAGGGCACTCATTTGGATTAGGATCAAGGGAAAAAAAACATTTACATGTATAAGTATAACATAATTATTATATATTTAAATGTTTTGAAAAATAAAATTTATATTCATAATATTAAAATTTTAAATATCAATATTATTATTTTTTAAATGAATATATTTTTTATACATATAAAAATATCAGAAATATAAAAAAACTAAATATAAATATTAAATATGTAAATATATTGAAATTATATGATATGTATGTAAATCTTTTAAAAAATTTATAAATATATCATCACTTATTTTTAATTTTAACTTCATATACCTCATAGTAATAAAAATCAAATTCATATTTACATTATTTTTTAAAAAAATTATATTTAAATTTTTGTTTTAAATTAAAATATCTCTATAGATATTCCTATTACATAAGAAGAAGAATGTCCCATCTTTTCATACTTTAGCTTAAAAGGGACACCAAATCTAGGGGGTGTTTGATAACATAATGGATTTATTTCAAGCAGGATTTAGTAAATTTAATACATCTAAATTTGGTAAATCCTGGGCTGTTAAATCTTGAAAAGTATTTGGTAATATATTAATTAAATTCTGCTAAATCTAGAGAGATGTTTGATAAGTTATTTGAGGATTTAAGTCTGTTAGAATTTTAAAAAGAATTTTTTTTTAAGAAAATATGAAAAATAACTCTCTATCACTGCATTTCAATTTGAGATATATTAAAATAATAATTATATTCATGATACTCGATCTATACTAAATCCTGATCTATCCATGAAACTTAATTTATAATAACATATTAATTAATTATTAATACTATAAAATTAAAATAGTTAAAATTAACTTAAACAACTTTAAAAATAATATTAATTATTATATTATTTAAAATCAATTAACTATCAAACTATAATTATATTTAATAAATTATAATTAAATTTAATGATATATTAATAAATCATTAGTACTACTCAATTAAAATGAACTTAAATATATATTAATTAATCAATTAATAGTATTAATATTAATATTAATTTAAAAGTATGTATTAATATTAACTATTAATTAATTAAAATTAACTATTAAATTCTAATAGTAAATTAATATCCTAGGAATTAAACTACATTAAGGCATGTAAATGGATAAAATCATAGGAACTCTTCCAAATTTTAAAATAGTTAACTATCAAACTTATATCAATTCTAATTATATTTATTAAATTATAATTTAATTTTAATAATTTATAAGTTAATCATCGATAATATTATATTAAATTAGTTTAAATTAAGTTAAATTAAATTAAAAACCATCAACTATTACATTAGCTAAAATTACTTAAATCTAATTATCTATCAAATGATAATTACATTTAATAAATTATAATTAACTTATAATTATCTATTAATAAATAGGTAATAATATTAAATTAAAATTAATTGTATCATAATATTTTAATTAAGCAAAAATTAGTAATTAAATGAATTATTTAAAATTAAGATTTTTTAAAGGATTAAAAAATGAAGGAATATCTATTAAATAAAAAAATATTATTTTGAAAAAAAATAAGCATGAGAAAGTCCGAAATGAATGAAGCTTACATTTCTTGTCATTAAAATTTTATTTAAAAAAGATGATCAAATTCCTGATATGCACATAGTTTGTGTAAATCCCATAAATCCACCCTTCTAACAGGATTTACTAAATCTAGGATTTAAGAGGATTTATCGGATTTACTAGATTTACAGGATTTACTAAATCCAATATTTAATAAATTTATTTTTTGCATTTGTCAGGATTTACTAGATTTAGTAGTGTAAATCCTTAATAAATCTGTTGTCAAACACCCCATAGAATAAGTAATTGCCTAATCTAAAATTTGAATTTTCTTTTAATGAGTTAGACAATTTAATTACTTTGCCCAAGGAATAAATTATTTTGTCCAATATTTAAGAAAAGTTTACCCCCTCAATAAGTTTATCATCCTCGAGAAGAAATTAAATCTACACTTCAACTTTTTTTTTGATATTATCATTTGAGATTTCTTCGCTTAAGAGATAAGATAACCACATTAGTGAAAGTTTGATATTTCTTTGGTTATCGATGATTTCAATAATAATGATGTTATTTTTCAATATATTTTATCATGAATTATATATTACAATGGAGCTCTAATTTAAAGCTAGATAAAATATTTAATAGTACGTTTGAATCATACTAGAACATGTGCTCAAACAATGCCAAAATCCAATCTAAATAATTATCAAATATAATTGAACATATTAAAACGCATGGACAAACCTTATTTAAATTTGGTTGCTCAATCAAAAATCATGACATATTCAAACAACCATCTTAATATGATTTCAATATAATTCTAACATGTTTAAATCATACTCAAACATAGCTCAAATAATGGCTTATTAAAATATTTCAATATGGTTTGAACGAATGTTTGAGAAATGCTTAAATATGGTTCAAGCCACATTCAAACATAATTCTACCATAATTTAAATAAATTCTAAGCAACAATGAAATTATATATGAAATATTTATTTACAATAGTGAACTAAATACCTACATTCTTGTACTATTTGGAGGAGAATAGAAATAAGCAACCGACTTAGTTAAACATTTACTAAATAAAATAAATATTGACACTAATAGAAAAATATTTTTTTGAAGATATCAAAAATCATATATATAAAGTGACAAAAATTGATGAGAATAAATTTAATCTAAAATTAGAGGAGGTGTTTCTCTTGTGAAGCACAATCTACAAACTTAATTTCAACTAAAATACTAATAGCTTATAAAGTTATTTCATTATTTAAAGATATATCAATATACATTCATCACTAATCTCTCATACACATGTAAAGATTACTTCCAAGAAAATTTCAACTATGATTTTTTGTGCAAATGAGAATGATACATGATCAGATAACTCATCATCTTTCATAAGTGCAAGCAATAATGTAAGCACATCACAAACAAAAGAAAGTGATATTATGAACATACAATGTATGAAGCAGATGATGTTATGCATGTACAAGCTATATATGATATTGATTATGTGGATGCTTTGATACAAATGCATCAATTAAAAAATACAACCCTAATTTATGACTCACTTGAAATTAGTAAACAAACATGGCATTTTGATTTTCCACATGCTTTGGGGATAAAAATAGGGATTTAGATATGAATAACATGTGATAGCTCCCACTTTGCAATGGTTAATGCTTAAACATATCTCCAACTTGATCAATACAAGTATAATGGCCTTCTCCTTAAATTTATCTCCAATTCATTTAAAAGTTGGGTAGAATTTGATGAGTAAATATGAGTTAAAGAGGTTTTATATTTATATGCAATGAATAAGAATTTGTAATTCATGGTGTGAATAAATGCTTATGAAGGTTATGAGCTATAAAGTTAGCATATCAAGCATTTTTGTGATAGAAAATCCTAGTTCAGAATAAACATACATTTAGATCAAAAGACCACTAATAAACTCAATTATGACTCGTTGCGCTGGCAAATCTACACTGGGGCCATTAGGGGCACGTGCCCTGTGGTGAAAAAAATATTCCTTTATACATTTCTTGCCTTCAATCTATCCCCTCTCCTTTTCGAGAAAATAAGGATAAATAAAAACATAAAATAAATAAAAATATACACCTTGTTGGGACGCCACGTAGATCCATAGATATTCTTATTTAGGTGATCGGGTACGACATTGAGGAGAGATGTACTATCTCGAAAGAAAGAAGTCACCACCCTACAATGGACCTAATCACCCAAATAAGGAATCCTAAGAACAATGAGTTTGCATATATACCAGAGATTATTCTCCAACTTTACATGAAAAAGTAAAGCAAGGTTTATTTTAAACCGGGTTCGTTAAGTTCTCTACAGGGACAAGCCCCCATAATTAACTACATTCTAATGGATGGGATCCCTTAGGAATACTCTCGATTAAGGTAAATGATTGTTGTCTTCAAAGATTTTAATAGGAAAGAATTATCAATCAATTAGTTCATTTTTGAAAGATCAAATGGGATTAATCAAAGAGAGGGAGTTATTATCGAAGCCAAAAAAGAAGATAAGTAAGAGATGCCCACGATGTTAGAAAATTTGGTGAGCGTCTCAAACTATCCTATGATTGGGCTTTACATTTTTAAAATTGATTTAATTTATTTGAGTTGAATTTTTCATTAGAAATTTAGGACTTATGACTCCATAATACAAGGTTATAGAAATTCCTAAAAGGTGAGGATTTAAGCTTATGACCCTCAAAGGAGAGAAATAACCTCAGAAACTAAATCTAGGGAGCTTTGGAGAGGGCCGAAAGCACGACTTAAATCTAAGGTGAAAATGGGTATTTGGTTCACCTCCACAAGAGAGGACAAACCACCCTGCTTGGACTTACAACCGTTTGGGGGTGGCTGCCAACTAACTCCTCCTACAATTTTAAATTCATGTAAGCAAGTTGTATACTTTATGCAAGATAGCTGGGTTATTATTTATTTAGAAAGAGACTAAGTCCTTAAACTCACTCCATAAAGAGACTAGATCATGTAGAAACATGCTTCAAATGACTTAAATCTAATGCAATTCAAATTTCATTTTATTTTCTTTTTTTGAAATTATTTTGATTTCAATAGGATTCATATGCTGCATGAGAAATGAGATTATTACCAAAATCGTGAGAAGGGAGAAGGTGTGTTTCCACCATGTACTCAAAGTCAAGTTTCTCGGCAAGGTGGAAGTCCTCCAATCAAGAGTGAAATAATACACATTTGTGCATGATGTTATAAAAGAAGTACTCTTCCAGCTAAATGGTTGCTAAACTTTTATCTTGATTTTTAACCTAAGCTTTAGGTGAGGTTATGAGTTCTTTATTTTTTTAGTTTTGAGTTGTTAGATTTGGTAAAAGATTTATTTTTTCCTAAGAGCCTAATCCACATCTAGGTCATATATAAAGCAAAAAAGAAACTAAAAAAATGATGTCACTTAATGCACAAGCTAAACAAAACATCAATCGATTTATAAAAGTAATTGCAAAAGAATAAGAGGTCATTGTGGTTGGGTACCACCGCAAAAACCCGAAAACAAATTGGGTAGCTGAGCTCTACCCTCATACAACCCGAGTTATAAATGAATTAAATACAATTAAGCAAGGAATTCATTGTTATGAGGGTCTTCAAGCTTCATTTCTTCATTCTTTTTTTGTTCTTTCTTCTTCTATTCTTCTTTCTTCTTTGGTTCCTTCTTTTGGATAGTTGAAAGGTGGATGCTCCAAAGGCTTCACATGGTGCATAAGATAAGATCTTATGACCAATGCTTATCCTAATCCCCATAACAATCATTCTAAAATCCTAATTATAAAATTTATATAAAAATGAAAAGTAAATCATGTAACAAACAAAGGTTAGCTAAACAAACCACCAAATCCCAAGCATATATTGGACTTATCACCCCACAATGGGTGACTAAGTCCACTATTATATTATGCTTAGGGGTATAAGCATCTGTATAGTAAAATCATTTATATTTTTATTTATCACAGCGCCCATTAAGTACAATCTCCTACAGAAGACAATGGTTATACTAAGATCGTCCTACCATTCATTCTATGCACATATATTCTAGCATCTAATCTAAAACATATATCATAAAATAAAAGCAAGCATCAAATCATATGCCCTTCCTAAAAGCTAGAAGTGGTGACTTAGTAATGTGTGCTTTGAGGTTTGTGTGGTATGCTTAGCTATGGATTTAAGTTAAAATTTTTAAGTGTGAAGCATGTTCAACTTAGAGGAGGTTTCATTTAAGTGATTTAATATTTTGGGTTGATTTTCTTTATTTTATTAGGTTCAAATGAATCTACAATTAATTACTTAAGTTATAAAGAGAGGAAAGAGAAGAAAACTTCTTTTCCTTAACCTAAGTAATTTTTTAAAGTGGATTCATATTTTAGTTTATTTAGTGAATTTTTTGATTAAGTATTTTAATTAATCCTAAGTTTAGATGAACTATAAACAAACTCATTCAAAAAAAAAAGGCATTAAGATTAAATAAAGTGAACTAAATTCACAAAATATACATCACTTCACTTCTTTTCCAATATGTATAACATGCATATAAATGAGTCCTAAGCACATCTATACATACAAATGAGAATGTTTAACACACTTTATGATGCATGCTAAGTAATTCATTTAAGAAAATTTGATAGTTTGTGATGCATGATTTTCATTAAGTAGAAAAAGGATTAATTATCCAATTTTCACATGCACATATGAAAGTAAGAAAGGCATAAGTGAGTACAACGTCATTATTAACCAGAGGTGTAAGGTACAAGACCTACTTAGGGCTACTTAAAATCTCACAACCTCGGGGTTGTCCAGACTAATATGTCACTTTTCTTAAATACAAACATGTGTACAAAAGAAATGAATGGAAAAGAAAGAATGCAAAAATTTGTGTTAGTTGATTTATTTTGTTTATGCAATTTATATGTACAAGCATATGTATCCTTCTTAAGTGATGGTATAGAAATGAGTAGAATATAGAATTAGGCAAGTATTAGGTTCTTTTCAAATGAACCACACACCTTGCCAAATTCCTATTCAAAACTATACTAAAAGAGAAGAGAAAAAGAACCTACACTAAGTACATCCTTATATTTTACTCACATGCAAACTTATAATTAATATATAAGCAACACACTTCAGTTTTGATAATTGATTCATATATTTTGAAAATAATTTGCATTTAATAGTGATAGTAGTCACTCATATATTACTTTAGGCAACACATGCACTTTGACATAAAGTAAACATTTTCATTTTAAAATTAATTTTTGAAAAGCATGGATGCATGAAATCACATGACATACATATTTAATATGTTGTGGAAAGAACTAAAGCAATGAAAGCATATAAACACATTCACTTTAATTAAATCCTAAAGATAATCTTATGAAATAAGAAAGTTAAAGTAAATCAAAGTTCATTTAGTATGATTTTTATTTGATTTTGAATTTGACTTAATTTTAAAAATATCGATTGAGTTTGTTATTCCTAGCCCATTCCCACATGTGTTTGACATTTTGTTTGTTTAGTTTTTAGATTATTAGATTCGTTTTAGATTTTTATTAGGTTAAGGCATGAATTAAACATATTAATTAACCCTTACCTACACCACCTTAGCATAGTTAACCAAGTAATTATGAGCCAATGAGATGACATAAAACCTCACAAGGAATTTAAATTTGTAATGCACCTAGGAATAAAAGGGTCTAATACAATTTGGCTCATGATTAATGGTTAATTAAGTTAAGGGGTTTAACTTAAGTAATTTCAAAACACCCCTCACACATATGAGTTGAGTTTTAATTTTCTTAATTGAACTTATACCCTTGAACACCTAAGCATCTGCCCAAAGTAGATTAATTAAGTTCTGGAAGGTTTTAAAATTTTTAGAAATTAATTAGAGGATAATTAATTATTAGCTCTTAATTAAGAGGATTAAGAAAGAAAAGAGGGTTTAGGGCTTGAAAATACCCCAAAATTATTAAGCCTCCTATTCACTAAATCAAACCTTAATCAACTTCAATAAGGGATTAAAACACTAATCAAATCCTTAATTACATAAAGGGGTGTTTATGAAATGAATTTGTAATTCCCTTAATTAAGCATCAATAAACCTCAAGAAAATTAGAGGAGGCAGAAGTCATTCCGCAAAATATACTCAATAAGTTTGAGATTAATCAGAAAATTAATTAAGGAGTAATTAGCAAATTAAGATTCTCATTAAAACCCCATATCATATAAAGATATAATTCAAAATATATTAAAACTAATTTTAGAATATTCTAGAGTGAATTATCTTTCAATGGCAATTTACCTCATATTTTTTTGATTTTTCTTTAAAGAGATATGAATTTTTTAAAGCTTAGATTAATTAGAATTAATTAAACATAATTAAATCCCTTAATCCACGCGATGACACGCGGCGGTCTAATGCACTTTCCGCATCGAGCCCATAGCGTCCCATCCAGCGTGGTGGCGGTATGCATTTTATATCGATCAAATCGTCGATCGAGCGACATTAAGTAGTTTTAAAAGGATAAATCGGATTTAAAATGCATTTAATCTCGGTCGTCCATCCAAAATGCGCGGATGGATGGCCAGAGATCTATCCTAGCACGTGATCCATGGGGACCATGTTCAAGGCTTTGATCAGCTCATTGAGCTCGGATTAATCTTTCACACACCATCTAATACTAATGGCAATCCTACCCAACGGTCAAAATTTTATGCCATTACACTTTCTTTCACAAAGGACCAACACATCTTAAGTATAGTGATCGAAAAATATCATACCTTGCCGGAGGTGATCACCGGCACTCGATTCCCTTAGAGGAACTTAGGTATGGTTGAGGCAATGTGAAAATTAGCTCTTGAGGTTGAGTAGGATTCTATGGACCAACCCCTCCTCCTTGTGAGCTTCGGTTTTGATTGAAGTGGATCTCCCTTGCCTTTGGAGCTTGGGAAGAGGTTGGGCTCGACTTGACCCTCTAATGGAGTGTGCAAAGTGAATTTGGTGGAGTTTGAGCATAGAGAAAATTTGCAATTCAATGGACTACCCCTATTTTCAAAGTATGAAAATCGAGAAATGCAAGATTTAAATCCCTTCTAGAAAGCTTAGGAACACTCAAGAATGCTTCCTCTCAACCTCTCTTACTCAATCGACAGTGAGCATATTGAATTTAAGTGGAATTAGAGGGAGTATATCTGCCCCTATGGCAATCATACGGCTGAAGCTCTCTTTTTCATTCTGATCCAATTGCCAATATGGAAAGGTTTGTTTAAGTTATTAGGAGTTGGCACATAGTCGATTTGAGCTAAGGAGTTGTTTGGTAACCTCCCATGTGCTTAAAATTGAGTGGAGAGAAGTTTTCTAAATGGCCAATTTGAGCTATGTGGTCGGTTTTGACCCAAACCCATTGGGTTGGGTGCACCACACTCCATAGGGTCTACTTGACATATTAGGAAGGTATCAAGTTGATATGAAGAGGGCTTGACCAAATTTCTCATAGATTTGACCAAAATTTGTTCTATGGCCTAGGGTTAGAATGGTCATTTGGTTGATTTTTTAATTTGAATATGTTGGGTATGTTGAGAAAATAGGTTTGGCCAAGTTTCATTAGATTTGGAGTTCATTTGATATGGTTTGGCTCATGTTGACCCATTTAGGTCAAAATAGGTCAACTTGGGTCAAGTTGACCAATTGGTCAAATTGGGTCAAACCAAGGGTTGGGTCAAGTTCATATGACCATTTGAAATATTTTGGTGGCTTTGGTTTGATTCAATTTGGTTTAGTTTTGAATTTGGCTCATATGACTTCATTTAGGTCAAATGGGTCAAGTTGACCAATTTGACCCATTTGACCTATTTGAGCTAGGTCATGGGTAGGTTTAGGTTTGGTTAGTCATATGAGGATTGGTATCTTTGTTTCCAATCAATTTTGGTTAAGTTTTTGGCTCAACATGACCCCTTTAGGTCAGATTAGGTTCAAGGTCAATTGGGCTATATTAGGTCTAGTTGGCCAATTGAGGCTTTGGTCAAGTTCAACATGTGATTTGGACTGAACTTGACCCATTAGTTTCAATCAATTTGGCTTAGATCAAGTTTTGACATATTTTGACTTTTTATGTCAAGTTGGGTCAACTTGGGTCAAGTGGCCAATTGGGTTAGGTTAAGCTCAAATGTTGACTTGGTCAAGTTCAAACATAGGTCATGAATGAACTTAGATCAATGGTTTCAATCAATTTGGCCTATGGTGGATTTTGGCTATGTTAGGTTTCATTTTGGCTAAGTGTTGACTTGGTCAACCTTTAGGTTTGACTTGGTTTGACCCAATTTGATTGATTGATCATCTCATGATGATTGTTGATCATGATGAGAGGCATAGGTGGGTTTGATTCAATCCAATTTGGTTAGGATTAGAATTTGGCTCATAAGAATACTTTAGGTCACTTTGGGTCAAGTGAGCCTAAGTGGGTTAAACCTTGATTTGAGTTTGATTGAACTTGTATATGGACTTATGATTGAAATATAAATCCATTTGCATGTGGTTTGAAGTCAAATAGGTTTTGATTCATTTGACAATTTCATATTTAAAGAAAGAATATGAATGGATTCTGGCTTCACTTTTGAATTGATTTTTAATTTGGTGATTGAAGTTTGTATTTATGTCTCGATTCATGATTGTAGGGTTGATTGAATCATGAAGGAAAATCAAGAGTTTGGCTTGATTTGGAATTGATTTGGCTAAGTTCAAGATTTTGACTTGAAAGGCTTAGGTTGGATCTTGTGTGAATTTGAGTTTGATTTTTGGAATTGATCTTGAATGTTTGAATTAATATTTCATTTATATATGTGAATATAAATGAGAATATAAATGGGTCATGAGAAAATTTCAAGGATTTGAACTGATTTGATCATGATTTAGGCTAAATCTTTTAAGAGGGAATTTAAAGGACTTAGGAAATCTTTTGGAGTTGGATTTGAATTTTGATTTAGATTTGATTGATTTGTATTTATATTTTATTTATATGTGAATATAAATGAGAATATAAATGAGTTATGAAAAATCCCATGAATTTGAATTGGTTTGATCATGATTTTGGCTAAGTCCATAAAGGAAGTTTAAAGGACTTAGAAATTTTAAATTGAATTTAATTTTGATTTATTTGATTGATTTATATTTATATTTCATTTATATATGTGAATATAAATGAAAATATAAATGAATTATGAGAATATCTCATCAGTTTGAATTGGTTTGGATTTGATTCAGGTTAAGTCCTTAAAAGAAAATTAAGGACTTAAGAAAGATTTGGACTTGGGAATTTCATTCATGGTTTTCAATCATGCATTTCAATTATGGATTTCAATCACATGGAGTTGACTTAAATTTTTGAGAAAATTAAATAAGATTGATTTAGAGTTTGACTTGAAGGAAGGAAGGTGAGGAATGGTTTAGGCTAAGGGTAGACAAATTTTTTTGAACACCCTTAAGGCATGACCTATTCATGACTAACTCTTCTAAGTCTCTGGGAGGTTGAGTGTCTTGTCACTAGATGTGTCTTAAGACTAAAGAATTGTGACTAATTAGGAACACCGCACGTATTGGTGTTGACCGAAATGATCAACAACACTAAAAGATCACAAGCATAAACAGAAATAATCTATCCTTAACCCAAGTTGTAGAAATAATCTAGAGCTTAGTGCAATGTGACTCTACTTATGTCAAGGACATAAAAGAGGGAGGAATCCACTAAAATAGAGTATGAACCTTTCACTAGGGAAGCAGGTTCAAGTCATCGACAAGGGGATAAGAGGTTTGATTTGATTTAAGTCTCAGTGAGGAGAAAATTCCAATGGGGAAGAGGGTAGAATTTGTTTCGATTTTGTTAGGTTTGAATTTTTGAGATGAACCTTATTGGTTTGCGATAGATCATACTGAGTAGGAGCCATAGTGGCCAAAACCTAACTCAGATTTACCAATCCAATAGGGTAGTCTACTAAACATGTAGTAGGACTAACCAACCAAAGGGATGCCTTTCAGTATGCAGCAACTACACTAAGAAGAAAGCGTAGTAGACTTACATCCTCCAAAGTAGGGACCAGTTGCTGGGGTAATCTATTGGCAAGACAACAAATTGAACCCAACGTAGGGCTGACTATTGAGTGAATGCCGCTGGGAGACTTAGATCAGCTCAAAGATAGTCAAGATTAATTTCATTTTTAGATTTGTTTATTTTGATGGATCCCATGGTTTGATGACACGGTAGGAGATGGAAGCCTAGACCTAACTCAGATTTATCAATTCAATGGGAGTAGTCTACCAATCATATGGTACCAAAGGGGTGCCTTTCGGTTTACAATAGTCAAGTCTTAAGAAGAAAGCGTAGGGACTCATATCTTCTAGAAACAAGGAACCACTGGGGTGACCGGTTGCTTTGGGAGGCAAATCGAACCCGACCTAGGGTTGATTATTGAGTGAGTGTCGCTGGGGGACTTAGATCAACTCAAAGATAGTCAAAGGTAGATATCATTTTTTAGTTTATTTATTATGATGTCATTGGTTTGATGGATCATTGAGAAGGAGCTATGTCCTAGACCTATCTAGATTTGAAAATAAAGAGTAGCTTCCGGGATGGAGGCTATCCGACCAAGGGAGTGCCTTTCAGTTTGCAATGATCAACTGAAGGGAAGAAAGCTCGAGGACTCACATCTTCCACTAAAAAATACCATTGGGGTGATCGGTTGCTTTGGGCTACAAATCGAACCACCTAGGCTGTTGGATTTGCGACAATCATGCTAGAAAGAATGAGCCATAGTCTTACATCTTTCAAAGTGGAATGACTACTGGGGCAACCTGCTTGTGGCAAAATAGATTAAATCGACTTGGACTAGTGAGTCCAGACTTATTTCAACTCGTAGTCAAGCAATTCCTATAGGGAGTTATCTGAGATAGGATGCACGCAGGAAAAGATGCCCTTTGGGGCTTGAATTCTAATCCACAAGCAAATTAATTTTGTTTATTTTTTCTTTGTTTGTTTATCGTGGACCTGTTAGTTTTCGAGGGATCGAAGGAGCTTATATCAACTAGACCTATCTCATTCTTGAATTAAAGGAGAATCGCACATCAAAAATTCTCCAATCATAGGGGTGGCTACTAGGAAAGGGGCTGTCAATCCAAGTAACACTGTAGTGTCTAAATGGGGTCATGAGGACTTGATCCAAATAGAGTGCGGAGATGGGGCTAAGGCTTAATCCAAAACCCTAGAGAAGATGACATGGCTGGTCATATATCAAATAGGTATTCAATGTCTAACTCAAGGAGAAAGCACGGTGACTCATATCTGTCAAGAGTGGTATATCCACAGGGTGAGTTGCTGTCAGCATAGCGAACATCAACCAACCTAAGGTGTCTATCGGTTTGTAATAATTAGACTAAGAGGAAAGCTCAGGGACTCACATCCTATAATAGGCGATTCTTGGGATAGTCTCTTGACGACAAGTGCTATCCCGACTTAGAATACTGTGAATGCCATTGGGACTTATATCTCAAATATAGTCAAGAGGAAAGGAGTCTGGGGACTTATCCTAAACCTCAAATATACCTAGTTAGATCATGATGATTAGTTCAAGAAGAAAGCAGGACTCACATCTTCTTAAGTAAAGTCAACATGAGGTAGCTTCGGTATGGGTAAGACTACCATACTAACAAGGCACTCGTTGGTTTGTAATGGTCAAGTTAGGAAAAGCAGGGACTCACATCTTCCAAATAAGTGACCACTAGGGTGACATACTAGCGAGGTAGCATATGGGCGACCAGCTTGTGGTGAGTGCCATAAGGGCTTGCTCCTACATCAAAATAGCTCGAGATAAAATATTTGTATTTATTGTTGTGCATTTGTTAAAAGAAATATGGTGCATTTAGGGGATTCTTACACCTAACTTAAACACACTATGGGTTTTGATGAAATGGTGCCATAGATGGAAAATAGGATTCTCACTAAGAAAGGATGTCGCTTGGGTTCTCTCACACCTATCTTAGTTATGCTAATCGAAATAGGATGCCTCTCGGGTTTTCTTACACCAATTATAATAGTGTCGAGAGATTGTATTTGTGTTGTGAAAGAGGGATAGAATGTCACTGAGGGACTCTCACCTACCCTAAACACGTCACGATGGATTCGCAAGATAAGCAAACAACACTTCAAAAGAAGAAAATATTTGATGAATGGATTCAGATTTTGTTCCTTTTACTAATGAGTTGTTTTCAAACAAGTTTTATTAGATAGAGCCCATTAATTGGAAGCACCGGGTGTTTCCCTTTATAATCAATAAGTTGATAAGATCCTCTTTGGTATGCCTTCTCTATGACAAAGGGGGCTTTCCCAAGTGAGTTCAAACTTGCCTCCCATATTTCGATGAGAAATTGGTCTCCTTAAACACAAGTTCTCTACTCGAAAAGCCTAGCGGACCGACTTGTTGTGAGCTTGAATCATTTTGGCCTTGTACAACTCGAGGTTGGCACGTGAGCGACTTTCTCTCAAACCTTGAGCTCTTCTAACCAACTTTGCATTCTATAGTGATCTTGTTACCCAATGTTATCCTTAGTGAAGTTGAACTTCTAAGGGAAGAACGACTTGGACCCATACACTAAGGAAAATGGGGTAGGAGTTGGAGTTGGTGTATGGTGCGGTAGGCCCACAAGGCTTCAACCTTGCTCATTCCACTTTGTTTGTTATCATCGAGTCTTCTTTATATAGATGAGAGTTTTGTTGAATGCTCTGCTAAGCTATTAGCTCTAGGATAGTAGATGGTGGAGTTTCTCCAATCTATACCATGTCTTCTAGCAAATCTATTGATCTTCGTGCTTTTGAATGCAGTATCATTATCGAATATAATTCATCGAGGCACCCCGAATCTATATACGATATGGTTCTTAAAAAAATGAAGCACATGGTGAGCTATGACTTCTTTGAGTGGGATGGTTTCCACCCACTTGAAGAGTAGTCAACAGCAACTAAGATGAATCGATGCCCCTTTGAAGAAGGAGGATCGATCGAACCTACAATGTCGGTACCCAAACACTCAAATGGCCATGAAACCAAAGTAGGGTGTAGAATGTTAGGTGGTTGGTGGAGGACCACACCGACAGCGATGGCATCTCTAGCTACATCCATGCAATCATGATCATAGAAGGCTAGTATCCAAGTCTTTTGATCTTCATCTTCATCTTGGATTAGGCGATGTGCTCCCATATAAACTTGAGTGTACCTCGGTTACAATGCCATGAATGTTTGTCTAAACAACATAACCACATTTGGTCAAAGGATGGATGAGTGCCATCAAAGAGCATAGAGAGAGCTCTATATTTCACGATGGGCTTGAGATTTCTCTTGAGGTAGTTTCCAGGTGTTCAAGTAATCTATGAATGGTTGCCTCCAATCTAGCTCCTTGTCCATTTTGGCAATGACAACCTCCCCTTCAAGAGAAAGTCTCTTGATGAGTTCAAATCAATAAGGGATATGACTTGTCTATTTTGGACCCTTATTAAATGGACTCATCTTCTAGACATGCCAACTCTTTGGCAAGTTTGGCCAAGGCATCTGCTACTACGTTCTCTACTCGAGGAACCTTATAGATGGTAACTTCGGGAATTTGGGCCAACAGCTTCATGGTATACTTGTAGTAATGATGAAGCTTGGGTTTGAGGACTGGTAGATGACAATCGGTTGACGATCGAGAATCCCAAAGATGTTGATGCTCTTGACAACGATAGTGATGGCTAACTCCAACGCAATCAAAGCCTCATACTCGACTTCATTATTGGTGGGGTTGGAAAGATAGTATGAGAATCTCATCACATCACGGTTTGGAGTTAGAAGAACTATTCCTACCCCCTCCTTTCTTGGGAGAATAGATGGTGGTGCTTCACCTTTAAGAAAAAGCAACACCATCAAAATACATCTCCCATTGGTTGCTCCTCCTCCCAAGTTCATGATTTGTTCATCGGAGATCATCACTAAGCGAGGAGAATTAGGGAAGTGGGTGTCTTAGAAATTCACTAGTGTATGTCATTTACGCGGAGAGTACAAATGTGATATCAAACTATGAGAGAATCATGGATAGCAGCCAAACATCCATAGCGTTGGCCATGTCATGAGGTACTTGGATTATTGGTTCGAGATCAAGTTCACCTTATGAAAGCATATAGTGTCGTAGCTGATGCAAAGATCAAAGCTAGACAATATTTATCAATAGATGGATAGTTTGCTTCAACAAGAATCAGATAATGGCTGAGGTAGTAGAGAGCGCTCTCCTTCCTATCATCGTTGCTTGGGCCAATAGTCAAGAAATCGTCCAATCAGCGGTAAAGGATGAGCGACCTACGGATGTAAACTGGCGGCTTCACCAAGTATTCTTTGATGTCTTCGAATGCATGCTAACACTTGTCATCCCACTTGAACTTGGCATCCTTTTTGACAAGTGCTAAGAATGGTTTGCATCTCCCTAATAAGTTTGAGATAAAGCGTCATAGATATGCCATCCTTCCTTGAAAGGATTTGAGTGTTAAACTCTTAGGAGGTGATATTTTTAAGATAGCTTTGATCTTTTCAAGATCTATTTCTATTCCTGGTGTCGAACAACAAATCCAAGAATTTCCCTGAAGCAACTCCGAATGCACACTTCAGGGGATTCATTTTAAGGTTATATTATCTTAACCGTTCTAAAATTACTCTCAAGTCAAAGAGTTGGTATTCCTTTTTTTTGCTCTTGACTACTAGATCATCAACATAACACTTAACCTGATGATAGATGAGTTCATTGAAGATACGAGTCATGGCCCGTTGGTATGTAGCAGCATTTTAAGGCGGCATGACCCTATAAGAAGATTTCGGGGTTCAAAAGTAGTGTTTCTTTCATCTTGAGACTTGATTTGGTTATAGATACCCATCTGAAAGAAAGACGCATGAGATGAGATAATATCCACTATTAATTTTGGTATAGGAATAGGAAACTCATCCTTACGGCATGCCTTGTTTAAGTCCCTAAAATCAACATAAATGTGAATTTGTCCATTCTTCTTCTTAACTAGGATGACACTGATTAACCAGGTAGGATATTTTTCTTCCATGATGAAACCAGCATCGATCAGTTTCTTGACTTCAAAAATGACATGTTGTTCAATTTCTAATTGCATGTGTCTAGGAGCTTACTTAATAGGGAGCGTTAGGATTATTGCTAGCTTGTGGACGCTACGTGAGAGATAATCGACATTTCTTCATAACTCCATGCAAAGCGATCTTTAAACTTCGATTAATAGCCTAACTAAGTCATTGGTTTCTTCTTCATTCAAACAATAGCTGATGTATGTCGGTGAGAATTTTCTTTCTCGAGGTTGATTTTTTATCTTATCTTGTTGAATGAATCTCCTCCTCAAACTCTGGTGGTGCCTCTTTGACTTGGAGATCTTCGAGATCATCGGAAGTCTCTAAATACACATTCTCATAAGAGTTGGGGATGTGTGAGAAGAACCCATTAGATTCTAAATGATTGGTAACAACTAGGCAATAATCTTCATCATGACCCGGACCCCATCGAATCTAGTTGCTCTTGATTGTTCCTTTTGTATTGTTCCATAGTTTTTTGAAGCATTCATGTGGACCATGTAAGGAACTAAACCTTTCTATATAAGATTTTGAACACAAGGTGAGTAAAAGTCAAAGGTAATTCCATTAATTCTTTAAAGTATCTTTCTCAAGTCACATCAACTTGACTTGAGGATGATGAACCTAAAAGAACCTCTTCTCCTTCATGTCCTTTGGAAGACTTAGGGACTTCCTTAACTACTAAACCTTCAACTTTCTTAGATGTAAGTGAGGTTAGAGCTAAGGTTCCCCAAGCTTCCTAATAGTTTCACATAATTTGATTGAATACTTTTTTTCTTGAGGCTTGGTCTTTCATTTGGATCAAAAGTCACCTCCAATGGAACCTGAGAGGGTTGGCCGGTATACTAATCACATTAGACTCATCCTTTGAGCTAGATTCCAAGTCTATGTGAATAGTAGGGTACTCATGAACTAACACGACCTATATTCTGAAGGCCAACAGAGGGGTCTTCCACCTCAGCGCCTCTGTTTGCCTCTACCTCTACCTGGTGGAGGTTTAGCCATTCTACCCACATATTCATATGATGGAATGAACTGTGAATGGAATGTGAGCAGATCTACTTCTTCTTCAATTCCCCTTTCTTGTTCACTTGGACTTTTCTTTTTCTTTTCATTTTACTTTATCTTTTCTTTTATTTCATTTTTTTATTCTTTTGGTTTTGCATTTGAATTTTATCCAAGTTTATGAGAAATGGTATTTTGAAGAAGATAGTAAGTCACATCCTCATAAATCTCAACCTCTCTAACTGAGAATGGCTTTTTGTCCCCGTTGACACGATACTCAATTCCATCTTTCTGAACTTGATGCACTGATGAAGGGAGGATGGAATGATCTTGTTCTGATGAATCCAAGGCCTATGAAGCAAAGTAGTGAATAAAGTATTAAAATCAATGATGTAGAACTTGGATTTAGTCTTCTAGTCTCCAATTTCCAATGGTAACACTATAGAACCTAAAGCCCGCTCACCTTGATCATTGAATCCTCTCAACATCATCCTATCTCCTTGGAGAGTAGAGATGTCGATCTTCAAATAGGCAAGGGTCTTTAGACTCATAATATTTACTGATGCACTTGAATCCACGAGAACCTTGATGAGTCTAAACCTATCCATGTCGACTGTAATATATAGGGGACGGTTGTGCTCCAAGTCCCCCAGTAGAAGATCTTCATCTGTGAAGGTGATCCCTTGGGCTTCTTTTTATGTAGTGTGCCTCCTCACTTATAGGGGTCAGTTGAGCTAAGCATATTTTAGGATCAAGAAGGGCCTTGATTAGTGACTCTCTCATCTCTTTAGATAAGACAAGGGCATCATATATGCTTAGCTTAGATGAGAAAGGACGTTGTAGTCCACCTTGGTGATCTTCCAAGAGCATATCCAATGGTAGAGCATCAATCTTCTAATGACTTACACTTTATCCCACAAAGAACTTGACTTATCTCTGGTATCAAAATGCCCCTCTCTATGACTCTCAAGAGAAGAAAATCATTAAACCAAAATAAAGATCAAAGTTAATTATAATTGGTTATTTTATAAAGAAAATGATATCAAGAAATAATGGAAAATCAAATGATAGTGAAATTCTTGAAAATATGGGGTAGTGGGAGTATGGGAGATGGTTGCCTGAGTGGTGACAAAGGAGGTGGAGGCTCAGGTCATGTTTTGGCTATGCTTAGTCTTGTTGACCTCATTTTTAGAATGCTTTCAACTCCATCTTGGCATGACTTCTCTTAGACTTTAGCTATACTTCTTGTCTTACTACTCTGGTTCTTCTCATAAACTTTTGGTTCTTTTGATCGGAAAAGGTAACTATTTTGCCTTTCCTTATAGGACTACTTGTTGATTCTTCTCAAATGTCTTTATAGTGAAACCCTTAAGCATGAAGGATGTTCCATGGATATTCTTCAAGAGAATCTCAATGACATGTTGTTTGAATTTGTGGTTCATAATTCATACTCGGGTTACATAGAATATAATCAATAAGTGACTCCGAGTCTTTGTTACTAGATCTTTGTTAACCTTTTCTTTGAGCTCCGCAAATATCTTGATGAGTTGCTCTAACTCAACAAATGTTCTAAGAACTATTGGTTCAATACCAATCAAGCAATACCGCTAGACTTCTTGATAAAGAATCAAAAGAATAAAGCATCTACCACCCATTGCAATAAGCCAGAAGTGAGCTATATCTTTTCAGTTCCACCATCAAATCTTTTGAAGAAGACACGAAACCCAGATATTGATAACATCAAATTCTCTGGTATGGTCTAACCTTTGGCGATGATCCTCCAGCAAAGCTTCCTTCACTTTTGCCATGGATTTAGATCTTTTTTGTATGGAGGTACTTCACTACCTTTTCATCTGGTGTCTACCAAGCTCGCAGAGGTAGAGTCTTAACTATATCTACATGCACTATCAAACTAACATCGAGTATTGAAGAGCTGGAGCACTTAGCTCGACACTCTGTAACAAGTCCACATATTGCCCTATCAATCATTGTCTTTCATTATAAAATTGAGGTGATGGTGATTCAGTGTCTCTTGATCAACCTTATCACCTTCCATTTATTGCTCCCAGAAGAGATCCTAGTATTGACCATGACTCGAATCCCCATCAAAATCATCTTTATTTGGGATGTCTATTTCTTCATCGGACCATGCATACCTAAGATCTCTTTTTCTCCATAAAATAGTGTACACTATCTCTAAGGATCGATCTAACTAATCGTATAATGACTTGGGTAACCATGTGATGTATCATGCATTGAAAGGCACCAAACCTCTCTTGTCAATTTTTGCTACTCACTTGAAGAATGATGCCTGACCTTTGGTAGTAATAGGGTAACAATCAGGATGATCCTCACTACCTTGCAACTATTATCAATATGTGATAACCATCACCATCTCCATCCTATGGGTGGAGTTGGTGAAGGAATGACCACGATGCTCGGTCCACTCCTTCCACACCACTGGAGAAGGTTGCGAGCTTGGCCCTACCACAATGGGTGTGTAGGAGTAGATCCTGGTCATGGCGGATCACCTGTATGCTTTTTTTCCTGGATCACCTTCATGGCCTTATATGGAATGGTGATGCTAAAACTGCATTGGCGATGGCGGATGTGGGTAGAAGCGATGGTGGAGACACCACCACTCTCTGTATAAGAATGGCCTCTGTGGTGGTCCCGTGAGGAGAATACTATCGGTATGTGTGCGTAGAAATCAGAAATAACAAAGCAGGCGGGTGGGGCTGAACCACGATCCCTCTCACGAGGATCACCTCCCTATCTTGGGGGATAATAGATCAAGAAGGGAACTAAATCGAGCATCATATGCTCTACCTACAGCATAGAGAAGGAGGCTAGTGCATAACCTCCTACCCCTAGAAACTGTCGGCTGTAAATGCACCCGGAGGAGTGACAGAATGGATCCTCAGCATCCTCTCGATCACGAGAGAGGATCTGGTTTTAAGTGGTGAAGTGATCATGGGAGACTCATCCATGGCTGATCCTTGACTCATCTATGGCTATCAGTATGGACATTTGACCATATGGTTCTTGTTCCTACTGGGGGTGGGATGGGATGAGAGTGTGGTAGACCCATACTCAAATGTAAAGCAGAAACAGGAGCCTTACCCTTGGGGGTACAGAGATGGTGGGGTCTAGCACTTGGGGCAACATGAACTCTAGGATGAACTAGGCTGATCTGCCTTACTAAATCCAGTCATACTGCCACTTTCTCTTTAGTGAGGAGATCGAGGTTAGTCTACCCATGATGGCCTACCGACCACCTTCTTCCTAGTGGTGAGAATGCCCTCACCTCTACCCCTCAAATCCAGGACAAAATGGATCAAATGGGTATGTCCAAATGAAAGGCGTCAAAATAGATCCATCATGGGGAAAGTAAAGATAAATTTGAACGGCCATTGCCCGGCGAAATGGAATTGTCTTGGTGAATATGGAATAAAATGAACTTGCATATTTTTTCTCCATAGATTTTAAATTTTGAAAATTTGAACACATCAACAACTTGGAAGTGTTAAGTGGGGTTCAAATAGATTTGAAGAGATTGATTGAAAGAGGAATTTGAATATGAATCAAACTTCAACAAATTTAGGTATGTTGAAATATGGATTCAAAATTTTGATAGGATGCTTCCATAGGTTCATTGTTTTGTTTTGAATTTAATTTTTTTGATTTGAGGACCCTTTCCTTTAACAAATTTGGGTATGTTAAAGTAAGGGTCAAATTGATTTATTTTGTTTGAATATTTTGGAATTTCACTTACTTAGCAAATTTAGGTATGCTAAGTGAAGTAAAGTGATTGTTTCTTTTGTGAATTTTGTTTTGTTTTGATTTTGAAAATTTGGAATTCTTACTTAGCAAATTTAGGTATGCTAAGTGAAGAATCAAGTGTGTTTTGATTGATTTTGAAAATAGGATTCTTAGCAAATTTAGGTATGCTAAGAAAATCCTAAGTGTTTCATTTATTTGGAAAATTTTGATTTTTGAAAAGGGTAGGATCCCTTAGAAAACTTGCTATGCAAAGGGTGCTTCATTTTGTTTTTGAAATGATTGAAAGTGGATTCTTTATTTGGTATGCTAAGATGAAATCCCATAATTTTGTGAAATGGAAATTTCACTTAGCAAGTGGTATGCTAAATGAAATTCAAATATGTGTTTAAAATTTTGATTTATTTTGGTTTTGAAAATGGAAACTTCTCCTTAGCAAATTTGGTATGCTAAGGGAAGTTCAAAGGTGTTTGAAAAAATTTGATTTTGATTTGGAAACTTCACTTAAAAATTTGGGTATGCTAATGAGTTCCAAATGTGTTTGAAAATTTTTGAATTTTGGATTTGGAAACTTTACTTAATAAATTTGGTATGTTAAATGAAGTTCCAAATATGTTTGAAAATTTTGAAATTGATTTTGATTTTGAATTTTTGAATTTGAAAACTTCACTTAAAAATTTGAGTATGTTAAGAAATTCCAAATGTGTTTGAAAATTTTGAAATATGATTATTGATTTTGATTTTGGATTTGGAAACTTTCATAGCAAATTTGATTATGATAAATGAAATTCCAAATGTCTTTTGAAAATCTTTTGAATTTTGGATTTGGAGACTTCACTTAACAAATTTGGGTATGTTAATGAGGTTCCAAAATGTGTTTAGAAAATTTTGAAATATGATTATTGATTTTAATGTTTTGAAAGAGGACTTCCATTCAACAAATTTAAGTATGTAATGGAATCTTTATTTTGAAATGTGAAATTTTTTTTTATTGTGATTGTTATTTTTTGAAGAGAACTCCAAATTAAAACATATGTGATATGTTTAAGTAATTTCAAATGATATTTTATTTTTAGTTGAATGAAATCTTCATTTAATAAATTAAGTATATTAAATGAGATGTTCATATTTGCTTTTTTTTTAAAATTTAATTTTATTTATAATGAACTTTCTATTCAATAAGTGTGAATGTATTGAATAGAAGAATTCATGTGTGCTTTTTAAACATTTTAATTTTGTTTAGAAATGAACTTTCTATTCAATAAGTGTGAGTGTATTGAAATAGAAAGATTCATGCGTGCTTTTGAAAATTTTATGATTATGATTTTTGATTTTGGAAAAGATGATTGTTCATTGACATCTTCATCAAAGTGAATTGAAAGAAGATGTCATTTATGCTTTTGGAAAATGTTATTTTAGTTTTATTTTTGAAAATCCCTACATGTAACAATTATGGGAATTGTTAAATGAAGGTGACAAAATTTTGTGGAAAATATTTTATTAAGTGCATTTTTGAAAATGTGCTTTTGAAAAAGCAAAGTTCTTTATGGAAGATTTATTATTTTAGGATGAACCTTTCCTTATCATGAAAATGATAAGGAGGAGAAGTCTTTAAAGATATTTTTCTTTATTTAGATCTTTTCATTTTACCCATTGGAGAATCAAGGGGTTTTAAGACCAACAAGGAATGCGGTCCTAAAACCTAAAGATGTTGGCTAACTCAGCTTCAAGAATGAAATGAGCTAAGTGCCAGCGAAAGAAAGATAGTATTGGATTCATACCAAAGTACAAAATCACTATCAATACTCAAAGACTGATCATTTACCAATATGAGAGAGGAACCATCCCAGTGAGTCCGAAAATCTATTGGTTGAAAATTTCTATAAAGTCACTTTCAAATCTGGGGGAGAAAGAAAGAGAACCCTTACAAAATTCATCTTGATAAGATGCAGATCCACAAATGTACTTATTCAGTGATGAATGTCATCAAAGAAATAGTGTACTATCTCGAAAGGCAGTACTACCCTTTAATGGAACCAATCACCTCAAGGACTCTAAGGATGATGGGTGCATATGTACCAGATTCTTCCCTACTTTACATGAAAAAAGTAAAGCGGGTTTATTTGGGTTCATTAAGTTCCTCAGGGGCAAATAGTTAATTACATCCTAAGGGATGATCCTTAGGAAAACTAAGGTAAATGATCATTATCTTTGAAGATTTTCAATAGGAAGGACTCAATCGATTGGTTTATGTTTGAAGATCAAATGATTGATCAAAGGAGTTATTTTTAGCCAAAATGGGAATAAGTAGAGATGCCCACGATGTAGGAAACTTAGGTAGCATCTGTGGCTTTGAGAAGAAATTATGCCCCAACAAAGAGAAACAACCTCACTAAATCTAGAGGGAGCTTTGGTGAGGGTTGGAAGCACAACCTAAATCTAAGGCAAAATGGGTAATTAATTTGCTTCCACAGAGAAAATAAATCACCGATAGCTTGGACTTACAACCGGGGTGGCCACTAACTCCTCCTATAATTTTAAATACATGTAGGCAAGTCTTTATGCTTATGCAAGATAGCTAGGCTATTTATTTAGAAAAGACTAAGTCCTTAAACTCACTCCCTAAAGAGACTAGATCATGTAAAGGGACATGCTTCAATTCAATCCTAAATCTAATTCAAATTTCATTTTATTTTTTTTGGACAATCATTTTGACTCATGCTAATAGGATTTTATGACTAATGCATGAGAAATCAGATTATTGGCCAAAATCGAGAGAAGGAGGTGAGTTTTCCACAACCCTCAAAGGTCAAGCGTTCTCCTGGAAAGTCTCAATTAATAGTGAAATAAGATGCATTGGTGCATGATATAATAAAGAAATGCTCATCCAGCTATGGGGTTGCTAATTCTTTTATCTTGATTTTAATCCTAAACTTTAGGTGAGGTTATGAGTTATTTAATTTTAATTTGAATTGTTAAGTTGGGTAAAATATTTATTTTTTCTTAAAGAGCCTAATCCACATCCAAGCTATACATAAAGCAATGAAGAAACTAGGAAAGGCATACCACTTAATGCAAAAACTAAACAAATCATTAAACAATTTATAAAGTTAATCGCAAAAAGAATAAGTGGGTGTTTATGGTCGACCGCCATTACACAAACTCGAAATATCAAATGTGGGTAGCCGAGCTCTACCCTTATACAACTCAGATTACAAATGAATTAAATTATAATTTAAGCAAAGGAATTCAATGTTATGGGGGGTCTTCAAGCTTTATTCTTCTTTCTCCTTTCTTCTTTCTTTCTTCTTCTTATCTTCTTTTCTTCTTTGGTTCCTTCTTTGGATGGTTGAAAGGTGGATGCTCCAAGGCTTCACATGGTGCATAAGATAAGATCTTATAACCAATATTCATTCTATTCCCTATAATAAATCATTCCAAAATAATAAATATACAAATTTTTACATGAAAAGAAAAAGTAAAAATCTAACTAACACCTGCAAAATAAAGGTTAGTTAAATCACACCACACAAATCCCAAGCATTTATATTGGACTTATCACCTCACATATGAGTGACTAAGTCCACCTGTCCTATGGATTATGCTTAGGGGTATAAATCACCTGCAAGCAAAAGCATTTATATTTTTATTTATGATAGTGCCCTTAAGCATAATCCCTGAGAAAGAATAGTTAAACTAAACGTCCTACCATTCATTCTGAGCATACACCCTAACATCCATAAAACATATATCACAAAATATAACATCAAACCATGCACCAACCTAACCTAAGGCTAGAAGTGGTGACTTAGGCTAATGTGTGTGCTTTGGATTATGGTATGTAGCTTAGGACTTTAGGTTCAAATTTTCTAAGTGTGAAGGACATGTTCAACTTAAAGGGGTTTCATTTAAGTTATTTAAGTATTTTGGGTTATTTTATTTCATGTTTTAATTTGGTTTAAGTGAAACCTACAATTAATTACTAAGTTATAAGAGAGGGAAAGAGAGAGAACTTTCCTTCCTAACATAAGTAATTTTCTAAAGTAGGTTCACATTTTAATTTCATTTAAGTGAATGTTTTGATTATATCTTTTAATCAATCCTAAGTTTAGACAAACTCTAAACAAACCTATTCAAAAAGAAAGACATTTTAAGATTAAATAAAATGAATCAAAATCCACATAACACACATTATTTTATTTCTTTTCCAATATATATAACATGCATATGGATGAATCCTAAGCATATATATACATGTGAATGAGAGAATTTAACACACTTTATGATGCATGCTAAGTAATCCATTTAAGAAAATTTAGAAGTTGAATATTCATGATTTTTCTTAAGTAGAAAAGGTTTTCTTATCCAAAATTTCACATACATACATGAAAGTAAGAAAGGCATAAGTGAGTACAAGCATTGTTAACAGAGGTATAAGGTACAAGACTTAGGGCTACTTAAAGCCTCTCGCAACCTTGGGGTTGTCATAATATACCACTTCCCTTAAGTACAAACATGTACATAAAAAAATAAAATGGAAAAGGAATATGCAAAAGATTTTTAGTGGATTCATTTTTGTTTATGCAATTTATGCATGCAAGTATAGGCAACCCTTCTTAGGTGAGAGCATAGGGATGAATAGGGATTATTATTAAGTAAGTGTTGGGTTCTTTTCAAATGAATCATATATCTTACTAACTCCTATTCAAAATTATGCTAACATAAGAAAGAAAGAAAATCTATGCTAAACATGCTTTTATAATCCATCATATGCAAGCTTATAATTAAGATATGAATAGCACACTTTCAGATTTGATATTTCATTTATAAGTTTTGAAAATACTTTGGATTTAATAGTGATAATAACCACTCATATTTTACTTTAGCCAACACATGCACATTTGACATAAAGTAAATAATTTCATTTTAAAATTTTGAAACAAGAAATTATGAATGTATGAATCACATGACATACAACTTAACATGTTCGGAAAGATCCAAAGCAATGAAAGCATGTAAACAAACTCACTTTACTTAAATCCTAACCCATTCCCACATGTGTTGTATATTTTTATTTAATTTTTTAGATAATTATATCCATTTTTTGTATGTGTTGATTAGGTTAGATATGAATTAAGTTGCTTAATTAACCTACACCACCTTAGAAAAATTAACTAAGTAATTATGAGTCAATGAGATGACATAAAACCCACAAGGTATTTAAATTTGTAATGCACCTAATAATGAAAAGGCCTAATATAATTTGGCTCATAATTAAAAGTTAATTAAGCTAAGTAGTTTAGCTTAAGTACTTTTAAAACACCCTTTCATACTTTGAAAGGGGTTTTAATTTTCTTAATTAGACTCAGGCTATCAAACACCTAAGCATCTACCCAAGGTAGATTAATTAAGTTCTGAAACTTTTTAGAATTTTTAAAAATTATTTAATGGGATAATTAATTAAGAGGGGATTAAGGAGAGAAAAGGGGGTTTAAGAAATAGCTTAGGAGAAATACCCCAAAATTATTCTATAAACCACTTACTCACTAGATCTGACCTTAATCAAACCTAATCATATGGTAAATCCACTAATCACACCTTAATTACCCTTAATTACATGAAAGGGATAATTAGGGAATGAAATAGCAATTTATCCAATTAAGCCCTCAATAAATCTCAAGAAAATTATGAGAGGTAGAAGTCATCCCCTAAAATTAACCCTAAAATTAACCCTAGGAATTTGAGATCAATTTATGACCTAATTAGAGGATAATTGGCTAATTAATATTTCTAAAGTAACCCAAATTTAGAGAAAAGGGTAATTCAAAATTTATTAAAACTATTTTTAAAATATTTTAGATGAAATTATCTTTCCATAACATTTTCTCTTTTATTTTTCTGATTTTTCTATGAAGAGTTATGAATTTTGAAGTTATAAATTAGAATTAATTAATGGCAACTAATCTACTTAATCCTCACTCCATGTGGCGTGTGGCGTGCTTTACGCATCGCCGTGAGGTGTGACTTAATTATCACATCCTAAATGGCGTGGCGGTGCAGCTAATATCTCGACCATTTGATCATCGACATCAGGATTCCGGTTTAAAATAGATAAATGATTTACTAAACATGCTAAATAATCTCAGTCATCCATCTAAAATGCGCGGATGAATGGCTGAGATGAGCTAAGTTCTTCCCTAAGGATCAATGGAGACCGTCCATGGTCTCAGGGGAGATCTGAGCCTAATCTAGCATGGAATCATACAAAACTCAACCCACACCATCTAAGCATAATTACCAACCTATCCAATGATTAATTTCTCATGCAATGAACATTTCTTTCACAAAGGACCAACAACTATCAAGCTAAGTGGTCAAAAAATTACATACCTTGTCGGAGGTGATCACCAACTCTTGAGCTCGATGAGGTAGTGAGGCTCCAAAATTTGCCACAACCTCTTGATGAAAAGTGTTTTAAAGTGTTGATCGAGAAGGCGGATAGAATAGTAGTAAGACACTACCTAAAGATTTCATCCTCGTTTGGTGGGACTTTGATTTGGTTCGTTTCTATGGTAGCTATAGTTAATTACCCTTCCCAATAAGTGAGAGAACTTTGATTAAGCTGGTTATTAGGCAATGTGGCATATAGTAGCAGTAGAGTTTTAGGATTTGAAATATGAAATTCATCATTATAGCTTAAACCGGATGGTTGGGGGAATGATGACGTGCCGATCTAAATCCCATGGTTTCATCATCCCTGGTAGTTGCGGTCCCTAGTCTACTTAGTCAGAGGAGGTAGTTGACCCAACTTGATAGAAGGATCCTCATCAATAACACATGGGTTACGTTGAAATCCTTGTGAGGGGTGGTGTTTGTAAGAAGACAATTTTAAGTCTACCCGAAGAGGGCTATTTGCCCATCAGTATCTATGATTCACAACTCAAGGCGAGCCATTTAGGAGAATCTGAATACGATCATGATCATAATATAATGGAGCCCAGAGCAAACCACTCAGGAGGGCTCATAATCTACTTCATGGAGCCTCTAAGCCATAATTGAGACATGAGCCGTCCTTGCGTGAGATTGATTGAGAGTGAACATAGTAACACTTGATTTGACATTGGCTCCTTTGTGAGCTAGAGTTTTCTTAATTTGTCACCCCCGACAAACAGTTGCGGAAGGAGGATAGATTAAATTTTGCTTTAAGCTTTTAATGATAGAATTTCATTTAAATAGTTTCAGATTGATATTTGATCTGATTTAATTTGATTAGAAAAATTGATTAATTTGAATATGTTAAAGAGTTTTAGATCCTATCAACTCTATTTAGTTACTAATAGAGGATTAGATCTTGTCACACGACAAGATTTTCTGAGATATTTAGATTTGAAACTCTTATTATAGTTTTAGGCTTTGTTAGCACCCAATGTAAGACTAAATGGGCAACCCATAGATCCTGGACACTTGAATTTAGGCATTCAACATGGTGTGGGACACGTCGGTGTTTATAGCTTGTTATTTATCTAAGGAGACAATCTTAAGTCTACCTTAGCTGAAAGAGGGCTATTTTCTCTATTAAGTATACCATATGATTCACAACTCAAAGGGGAGAGCCATTGGGGAGCATACGGGCTACGATCGTGATAGTAATATAATGGAGCCGGCCAAACCACTCATCAGTCAGAATGCTTCTATGTACTTTGAAAAGCGATGAGGACACGTCACATCCTTACTAGCAAGAGATTGATTAAGTGAACATAGTAACACTTGATTTTCATTGACTCCTTTTCTAGAGTTTTCTTAGTTTGTCAGATAAGCTTGATGGAAGGTGGATAGATTAAGTTTGATTTAAATTTTAATGATAGAATTTTATTTAACCAGTTTCAAATTGCTATTTAAAAATTGATTAATTAGTATATGTTTAAGAGCTTTAAATCGTGTATTTCTGTTTATAAAGAGGATTGGATCTCTATCATGAATTAGTTTTTTTAGATATTTTTGATTTGAAACTCTTATTATAGATTTTAGTTTTGGTAACTGAAATAAGACTAAAGCGAAATAATCCATAACATCCTCAAACACTTGAATTTAAGCATTCAGTAGTGTAATTTACATCGGGTGTATTTAAGAATTTAGGTAGTTTATGTTTGAATTATGAGATTGATTTGAGATATTTTATTTAATTCCAACTTTAGCTTTTTGATTTTATTAAAATTTGAAATCTATGTTGAGCACATGTATTTATAGCTTAGATAATTTCATCTAATTAATAAAATCATTACTTCTTAAAAATCATAATTAGAATGAAATTCCTTAATTTTTTATTGCAGGAAGCCCTGTGATTTTTGTAGATTTTGATTTAGTATCACCTTCTGTCTGCTTGTACAAATGGTTGCAGATCTGGTGGCGAAGAAGACATTGTAAATTTATCTAATATCTTATTAAATTTTTTAGATTAATATTTAATATATTCCAATTTATATGCCTTTTCATTATTAAAATTTGCACTTGAAATCTCATGTTGAAAATGCATGAATTTATAGCTCAGATAATTTCACCTAATTAGTGATTTTGTTGATTTAGTATCGCCTTCTGTCTGCTTGTATAAAGAGTTTGATCAAAGTGAAAAGGCATTTTGATTTAGATTGTAGTTTAAAACACTACTGACACATAGTTTACTTGTTGAGTTTTTGTAATTCTTTGAGCTTGATTATGCTCAATTTACATTAATTTTGACAAATTATGCCGATTTCAGTATTTATTGCTTTAGCCCTACTCATGCTATTGGTTAGCATAGTAATCATCTCCACATTCGTATAAGAATTATTAAACTCAATTTGGATTCATCCTTAGATTTTGAGTTTATTACAAGTTTGTTATGAGTTTGACATTAGTCCCCCAAATTTCAATTAAAGCTTGCTTAATTTTCAAGAATTTATAAGAAAATAGAACTCACTTTAACCTTGGTTTAAGCAGAGAATTGCAATTAAAGTTTGTGAGTTTAATATTAAATCTCCCAATATTTATGAGTTTAATATTAGCCTCCCCCAAATTTCACCTAGATTTTAAATGAATATTTTATTCTTTCCAAATTCTACTTTAAAGGCTTCCCCTCCCTCCTTTTTTCTTGTTTGACGCTTTTAGTTTAGAATTAGCTGCAGGTTTCCCTACTTAGCCTTCTTAAGTCAACTCATTTTACCCTCCCCTTTTTATAAGTCAAAATATTTTTGACAATTTGTGTGATCTCGTGTCATCCCATGAAATGCAGTATTTTATTTTACTCGGTGCACCTGTTGAGTGAGTGGTGTCTTCTTGACACCACCGGTCGATTTTCATCTCGTCGCCCTGAGCACGCGGCGAGGTATTTAAACGAAAGAGGACATGATGCAATATATATTCATCCCCCCCTTTTTTTTCTAAGTCTGGAAATTAGACAAAATTTGATATCCGTCGTCATCCCCATGTATGAGGTGTGACATACTCGGTATGCTAATTGGCGTAGCAGTAGTGTCTTGACACCCTAGGTTTTCATCTCGTCGCCTATTGAGCATGTGAGGTCTTTAAACTGAAGAGACATACAATGTAATATATATTCATCCCTCCAAAATTTTGTGACATTTCATCAGGGCGACATCTAACAAGTGGCTACTTTCGGTATGCCTTGTTGAAGTAGCGGTGGTGTCTTAACACCACAACCTTTTTTTATCTCAGCTCCTCAGCATACGAGGACAAATCAAGAAAGCATATATATATATATATATATATATATATATATATATATATATATATATATATATATATATATATATATATATATATATATATATATATATATATATATTCACATTCACATTCCCAATCTCGTGCATTTGACGCATAAGACTTTGAAGGAACGATGTTAGGTAAGTGATTGGGAATGTAAGGTAAAATCGTGAATGTTTTCCTGGCGATGATGTTCTCCCCCGATTTGCAATGCAGTGGAAACGGGACGGCTAAAGCGAGGGGTGCGACACCAAAAATCAAAGAAAGAATTCTCCTGCTGATGATATTCTTCCCTGATTTGAGGTCTGTGAACAGATGGAAGTTAAAGTGAGGGATGTAGAAAATCGAAGGAAGAATTCCCGACGATGTTCTTCCCGATTCAACAAAATGAGATTAAAGTGAGGGCATAAAATTGAAGGAAGAATTCGGACAATGTTCTTCTCGATCTGCGATCTGATGAAGGTGGAGGTTCTGGTGGTGGGATCTGGCATACGAGTTTGTACAACAAGTTTTGGGTTGATTACCTGAATGGGGCTGGAACAATGAAATGGTTATAGGAAGGTTGGATGCAAGTTGGTGTTTGCTGAGCTAGAAGTCTGACTGGGATGGAGAGTGAGACGCGAGGAGCAATTGGAGTGGGGATTCTGGGATTCATAGAACATGGGCCAGGGGAGCATGAGTCGATGAGCAGTTACTGCTCTGTGAGATGCCATGTTCGGTCGTGGGCCAGTCCTGAGCAGATCAAAGGTGAGATCTGATAGAGAGTCCTTGGCCGGGCATGCTGTGAGCAGTTGTATCAGATCCGAGCATAGTCAGAAAGAACAGGTTGGGAACGGCGGAGTGGAACTGCGTGTCAACGACAGCAGCGGCAATTGAACCTGAAACAATTCCTTGGTCGTCGGGTGACTCATGGCGAGTGTGGTTAAGCGGTTTTGAGTGTAGGGTGTGACTTGATGGTAGTGGAAGCGGCGTGATTAGCGAACAGGATAAATTTTAGGATGGATTGAAGCATTTTTCTTGAACGTGAGAGAGTGGAAGATAATGAGAGAGAAGTTGCAAAATGGGGAGTAGTTTTCTTTTTTTTTTTATTTCTTTTCGAAACGAAAATAGGGGAACAGTTCTTACGTGAGCAATTTGAGAATTTTTTAATAAATTTTAAATTTATTAAATGGTTTTAAATGTGGATTTTGCATTGGTAAATACACATAGTCAATATATATATTGATTTAGGGTAATTATATTATTCTGAACATAATGGCACAGTCTGTTTCATGATCGGAGGCCATTTGGTTCGAGTCGGCGCTAAATTGAATCAATTTCAACTCAAAATGCGTGACTTTCGCTTTCGATTTTCATGCGGTTATCAATTGAGTGGTAGTCTCTTAATAGATTTCGATATTTTGAAGCCAATGGAATGATTAATTTCACGAATGGAGATCTTTTGACTTGTGTAGGTGCCTCCTGACCTCGATATATGTGCAGGCTCATTGACGACTTGAGTGCTTGATCGGTTGCTCATCAAGTCATGCAATATTTATATCATGACCAATTTTGACGTTCTAAATGTGATGATGAAGTATGTTCATCGATCGTAGGTCATTTGAGTTGATTTCAGTGATGTCCAGTGCGTTTCAGCCTCGATTTACACGCTGTCACTTCAAATCATTCGATATTTGTACAGACTCATCCGAATTGAGCGCGGATAGTCTCATTTGATAGACTTCGATGTTTTGAAGCTAACGATGCAATCAATTTTATGAACAGATGTCATTCAGACTTTGTCGCAGATTCCCAACTTCTCTATACGTGCAAGCATGTTAACGACTCGAGCGCTTGATCAGTTAATCATTAAGTCATATAATATTTATATCCTGACCAATTTTAATGTTCCGAACACGATGGCGAAGTTCGTTTGTCGATTGGAGAGTGCATTTTATTTTGTTTTAGGTGACATACGTACTACATTTTGAGCCCGATTTTCACACTTGTAAGCTTCCAAGTCGGCAAATTAGACTTTTGGGCTTGCTGACTTGAATATGTCAAATGCTTTCATCGGTGGAGATGAAGCCCTATTGAAAATCTAGGCCTTAAGATTGAGTGGATCAATGGTGGAAAACACGCTTCACTGCTTGATCCACTTTCTTCCTCGTGGGAACTCAATGTGATTTGGGCAAGTTGACTTGACCTGGAGTGTGCAAGAGGGAATGGATTAAGATCAAGTGAAGTTGGTTAATGTATTGAGCTCCCCATGTTGCACCGCAAAACCGAATTAGAACTTAAATCCCATCTTAAGAAGGCTCTGAGATGGTTTCCCTGGGATCCTAGGCTTCAATCGACAATGAGTGAAGTGAAATTTTATTGAATTGGAGATAGTATATCTCCCCATATGACAATCGGACGGTCGAGCATAGGCTTGCCATTTTGATCCAATTGTCCAGATTGGAGAGTTTGTTTTGATGGTTTTGAGTGTGCACATGGTCCTCGAGAATGCCAACTTCCCATATGCAAATTGAGCTTGGAGGGAATTTGAAAACTCAATTTCAAGCTATGTGGTCGGGTTTGATCTATGGGCCAAATGTGACCCAAACCCATTGGTTGGGTTCACCATCACTAAGTCCCCTTGAGCTTTTAGAAAGCTCAAGTGATGAAGAGTGTATAACCAAAATATTCATGGGCTAGGCCAAAATTTGTTCTATGGCCTATGGGTAAAATGGTCATTTTGCTATTTTTCTACATTGGAAATGTTGGGTATATGGAGAAACTAGGGTTGGCCAAGTTTCATTGGATTTGGAATCCATTTTATAGGGTTTGGTTCATGTTAACCCATTTAGGTCAAAATGGGTCAACTTGAGTCAAGTTGACCAATTAATCAAATTGTGTCAAACTAAGGGTTGGGTCAAGTTCATATGACCATTTGAAATATTTTAATGCCTTTGGTTTGGTTCAATTTGGTATATATTTGGTTTTGGCTCATATGACTACATTTAGGTCAACTGGGTCAAGTTGACCTATTTGACCCATTTGACCTATTTGGGAGTAGGTCAAGTAGGTTAGGTTAGTTAGTCATATGGAGTGTATTGGTATTTGTTTCTAGTCAATTTGGGTTAGTTCAATTTTGGCTCAACATAACCCCTTTAGTCATGTTGAGGTCAATCAAGGTTGGGTCTAGTTGGTCAATTGAGGTTTTGGTCAAGTTCCACAATGATTTGGAATGGACTTGATCCCATTGGTTTCAATCAATTTTAGCTTACACATTTTGACCCTTTAGGTCAAAATGGGTCAATCAAGTAAGGGCCAATGCTAGGTTAGGCTCAAATGTTGGCTTGGAAACATAGGTCATGAGTGAACTTAGATCAATGGTTTCAATCAATTTGGCCCATGGTGAATTTTGGTAAGTTTCATTTGGTTATGTGAGATCAACTTAGATTTTGACTTGGTTTGACCCAATTTGATTGATTGATCATCCAATGATGATTGTTGATCATGATGAGAGGGATATATGAGTTTGGTTTAATCCAATTTGGTTAGGATCAAAAGTTGGCTCATAAAGGTACTTTATGTCACTATGAGTCGTGTGAGCCTAAGGTCAACTCTTGATCAAAGCTTAATTTGAAGTTGGTTGATCTTGTATAAGGACTCATGATTGAAATATAAATCCATTTACAAGTGGTTTGAATTCAAATGAATTTTGATCCATTTGAAAATTTCATATTCAAAGGAAGAATATGAAGGGGTCTTGGGTTTGATTTTTGATTTGGGTTTTGACTAAGTGATTGAGGTTTGGATTTATATATGAGCTCATGATTGTAGGGTTGATTGAACCATGAGAGAAAATTGATTATTTGGCTTGATTTGGAATTGATTTGGCTAAGTTCAAGATTTTGGCTTGAAAGGCTTAGATTGAATTTTGAGTTGATTTGAGTTTGATTTTGGCTAAGTCCTTTCATGAAAAATTAAAGGGACTTAAGGAAAATTTCATGAACTGATTTAGAATTTTGAGTTTGATTTGATGGGTTTGAATTTATATTTCATTTATATGAGAATATAAATGGATCATGAGAAAATCTCTAAGATTTAAGTAGGTTTAGATCATGATTTTAGTTAAGTCCTTAAGGGTTAAGGACTTAAGAAATTTGAACTTAAGAATTTTTGATAGATTTTGATCAAGGGTTTTAGTCATATCTTTTAATCATGGAGTTCAATCATGGAATTCAATCATGGCATTGAATCATGGAATTGAATTGAGTTTGGAGAAAATCAAATAGAATTGATTTGAAGTTTGACTTAAAAGAAGGAAAGTGAGGAATGATTTAAGCTAAAGGGTAGGAGATTTTCTTAACACCCCTAAGGCATGACCTATTCCTATAACTAACTCTTCTAAGTCTTCTAGGGCTAAGTGAGAGCGTCCACCTAATCACTAGATGTGTCTTAAGACTAAAGAACTCTTAAAGTCTAAGAGAAGTCTTGTGTCTAAGATAGAAAAGTTGAGAGCTCATTATGAAAATGAGGTCAACAAATGACGTCCAATAGGTGTGATGTGACTAACAAGGAACACCACACGTATTGGTGTTAACCAAAACGATCAACAACATCGAAGGATCATAAGCACTAACAGAAATAATCTATCCTTAATCCAAGGAAAAGAAAGAATCCAGAACTTAGTGCAATGTGGCTCTACTTATGTCCAAGACATAAAAGAGAGGGAAGAAATCCACTAAGGGATAGAGTGTGAACCTTCCACTAAGGAAGCAGGTTCAAGTCATCTGCGCAGAGATGAAAGGTTTGATTTGAATTGAATCTCACTAGGGAGAGATCTCCACTAGGGGAGAGGGTTGAATTTGTTTCAATTTTTTGTTAGGTTTGAATTTTAGATGAAACCTATTGGTTTGTAATGAGTTGTACTAAGTAGGAGCCATGGAGGCTAAGACCCACGATTTAGCAATTAAAAGGGATAACACATAGTAGAACTAACCAAAAAAATGGGTGTCTTTTGGCAGATGCACTAGAAGAAAGCATAGACTTACATCTTCCAAGTAAGCTTGTCGGGAAAATCTACTAGCAAGGCAACAGATTGAACCCAACATAGGACTGACTATTGAGTGAATGCCACTGGAGGACTTAGATCAACTCAAACATAGTCAAGATTGATTTCAGTTTTTAATTTGTTTGTTTATTTTGATGGATTATGTTGGTTTGCGATGGATCACACTGAAAAGGAGCTTATAGAAGCCTAGACTTATCTCAGATTTACTAAACCAAAGGGAGTAGCTTCCCGACCGATGGGAGAACTATCCAATCAAAGGAGAAATGTTTTTTGGTACATAATGGTCAAGTCTTAAGAAGAAAGCACGGGGACTCATATCTTCTAAAGATAAGAAACCACTGGGGTGATCAGTTGCTTTGGGCAATAAATCGCACCCGACCTAAGGCTGACTATTGAGTGAATGTCACTAGGGGACTTAGATCAACTCAAAGATAGTCAAAGACTAATTTTATTTTTAGATTTGTTTGTTTTGATGAATTTTGTTGGTTTGCGATGGATCACACTGAGAAGGAGCTTATTAGACTATCTCAAATTTACTAAACTAAAGGGAGTATCTTCCAATGATGGGAGAACTATCCAACCAAAGGAGAAATGCCTTTTGGTACACAATGGACAAGTCTTAAGAAGAAAGCATGGGGACTCATATCTTTTAAAGACAATAAACCATTGCGGTGATCAGTTGCTTTGGGCAATAAATCAGAGTTCATTTAGTAAATCAAAGTTCATTTAGTATGATTTTTATTTGATTTTGAATTTGATTTAATTTTGAAAATATGGATTGAGTTTGTTGTTCCTAACCCATTCTCACATGTGTTTGACATTTTGTTTGTTTAATTTTTAGATTATTAGATTCATTTTAAATTTTGATTAGGTTAAGGCGTGAATTAAGCATGTTAACTAATCCTTACCTACACCTCCTTAGCATTGTTAACCAAGTAATTATGAGCCAATAAGATGATATAAAATCTCACAAGGAATTTAAATTTGCAATGCACCTAGAAAGAAAAGGGTCTAATGCAATTTGGCTCATGATTGATGGTTAATTAAGCTAAGGGGTTTAATTTAAGTAATTTCAAAACATCCCTCACACATATGAGTTGAGTTTTGATTTTCTTTAATTGAACCTAGGCTGTTGAACACCTAAGCATCTACCCAAAGTAGATTAATTAAGTTCAAGAAGGTTTTAAAATTTTAGAAATTAATTAAGAGGGTAATTAATGAATTAGCCCTTAATTAAAAGAGGATTAAGAAAGAAAAAAGGGGGTTAAGGAATAGCTTAGGGGAAATATCCCAAAATTATTTTCTAAGCTCTGATTTAGTAGATCAAACCTTAATCAACTTTAAAAAGGGATTAAAATACTAATCAAACCTTTAATTATCCTTAATTACATAAATTGGGTGATTAGGAAATGGCATACCCCGTAGTTTTAAAAGGATAAATTGAATTTAAAATATGTGTTTAATCTCGGTCGTCCATCCAAAATGCGTGGATGGATGGCCAGAGATCTATCCCTGCCAAAGCTTGTGATCCATGGGGACCGTCCATGTTTTAGGCTTTGATCTGAGCTCAATTGAGCTTGAATTAGGATAAAACTTTGCACACACCATCTAACACTAATGAAAATCCCATCCAACGGTCAAATTTTATACCATTGCACTTTCTTTCACAAAGGACCAACACACCTTAAGTCTAGTGATCGAAAAATGGCATACCTCACCGGAGGTGATCACTGGCACTCGATTCCCTTGGAGGAGCTTCGTCTGGTTGAGACGAAGTTGTGGTGAAAGAATTAGCTCCTGAGGTTGAGTAGATTGTTCTATGGACCAACCCCTCCTCCTTGTGAGCTCGGTTTTGATTGAAGTGGATCTCCCCTTGCCTTTGGATCTTGGGAAAGAGGTTAGGCAAGCTCGACTTGACCCTCTGATGGATTGTGCAAAGTGAATTTGGTGGAGTTTGACTACGGAAGAAATTTGTAATCGATGGACTTCCTCTATTTTCAAAGTATTAAAACTGAGAAATGCAAGATTCAAATCCCTTCTAAGAAGCTTAGGAACACTCAAGAATGCTTCCTCTCAATCTCTCTTGCTCAATCGACAGTGAACATATTGAATTAAGGTGGAATTAGGGGGAGTATATCTCCCCTATGGCAATCTGATGGCTGAAGCTCTTTTTTTCGTTTTGATCCAATTGCCAATATGGAAAGGATTCTTTGAGTTGTTAGGAGTTGGCACATGGTCGGCTTGAGCTAAGGAGTGGATTGGAAACCTCCCATGTGCCTAAAATTGAGTGGAGGGAAGTTTTCCAAATGGCCAATTTGAGTTATGTGGTCGGTTTTGGCCTTGGGTCCATTTGGGTTGACCCAAACCTATTGGGTTGGGTGTACCACCCTCCATAGGGTATACTTGACCTATTAGGAAGGTATCAAGTTGATAAAAAGAGGGCTTGACCAAATTCCCCATGGATTTGACCAAAATTTGTTCTGTGGCCTGGGGTAGAATGATCATTTGGCTGATTTTTTTAATTTGAATATGTTTGGTATGTTGAGAAAATAGGTTTAGCCAAGTTTCATTGGATTGGAGTTCATTTGATATGGTTTGGCTCATGTTGACCTATTTAGGTCAAAATGGGTCAAGTTGGCCAATTGAGACTTTGGTCAAGTTCAACAAGTGATTTGGAATGAACTTGACCCATTGATTTCAATCAATTTGGCTTAGATGTTTTGACACATTTTGACTTTTTAGGTCAAGTTAGGTCAACTTGGGTCAAGTGTCCAATTGGGCTAGGTTAGGCTCAAACGTTGACTTGGTCAAGTTCAAACATAGGTCATGAATGAACTTAGATCAATGGTTTCAATCAATTTGGCCTATGGTGGATTTTTGCTATGTCAGATTTCATTTTGGCTAAGTGTTGACTTGGTCAACCATTAGGTTTGACTTGGTTTGACCCGATTTGATTGATTGATCATCTCATGATGATTGGTGATCATGATGAGAGGCATAGGTGAGGTTGATTCAATCCAATTTGGTTAGAATTTGGCTCATAAGAGTACTTTAGGTCACTTTGGGTCAAGTGAGCCTAAGTGGGTCAAATGGCTTGATCAAAGCTTGATTTGAGTTTGATTGAACTTGTATATGGACTTATGATTGAAATATAAATCCATTTGCAAGTAGTTTGAAGTCAAATAGGTTTTGATTCATTTGATAATTTCATATTCAAAGGAAGAATATGAATGGATTTTAGCTTGACTTTTGAATTGATATTTGATTGGTGATTGAAGTTTGTATTTATGTTTGATTCATGATTGTATGGTTGATTGAATCATAAGGAAAATCAAGAGTTTGGCTTGATTTGGAATTGATTTGGCTAAGTTCAAGATTTTGACTTGAAAAACTTAGGTTGGATTTTGAGTGGATTTGAGTTTGATTTTTGGAATTGGTTTTAATTATTTGAATTTATATTTTATTTATATATGTGAATATAAATGAGAATATAAATGGGTCATGAGAAAATTTCAAGGATTTGAAGTGATTTGATTATGATTTAGGCTAAGTCTTTTAAGAGGGAATTTAAAGGACTTAGGAAATCTTTTGGAGTTAGGATTTGAATTTTGGATTTAGATTTGATTGATTTGTATTTATATTTCATTTATATATGTGAATATAAATGAGAATATAAATGAGTTATGAGAAAATCTCATGAATTTGAATTGGTTTGATCATGAATTTGGCTAAGTCCATAAAGGCAAGTTTAAAGGACTTAGGAAATTTCATGAATTGATTTTGAGTTTTGAGTTTAGTTTGATTGATTTATATTTATATTTCATTTATATATGTGAATTTAAATGAGAATATAAATGAATTATGAGAAAATCTTGTGAATTTGAATTGGCTTTGGTTTTGATTTAGGCTAAGTCCTTAAAAGATGATTAAAGACTTAAGAAAGATTTGAACTTATGAATTTCATTCATGGATTTCAATCATGGATTTCAATTATGGATTTCAATCACATGGAGTTGACTTGAATTTGGGGAAAATCAAATAAGATTGATTTAGAGTTTGACTTGAAGTAAGGAAGGTGAGGAATGGTTCAGGCTAATGATAGACAAATTTTCCTAACACTCATAAAACATGACCTATTCCTATGGCTTACTCTTCTAAGTCTCTAGGACTAGGTTGAGTGTCCACCTAATCACTAGATGTGGAACTCTTAAAGTCTAACAGAAGTCCTATGTCTAAGATGAAGGGGTTAAGAGCTCATTCTAAAAATGAGGTCAACATGCCCTAGCTGAGTTGGCTCTACGCTGCATTTTTTGCCTTTATTCATATATTACGGGTTGTTTGGTAGCAGGGTTTAGCCTAAATCTTAAAAAAATGTAAAAATAGCAACTTTAAGGGGTTATTTGGTTGCAGGACTTAAGCATGATTTAAGTTGTATTTAACTTAAATCCAACCAAATGGCATTTTTGGACAAGTTAAATCTGTTGTTTTTGTAATCCCGTTAAAGTCGCTTTGGCAAGTTAAATTCGGATTTACTAAATCCTATTGGTAGGTAGATTTATGGGATTTAGAGAAGCAGAAGCGTGCGAAGGAGGGTGGGAGGGAAGATGTGGATTACCTTCACTATGTCTCCCTTCTCTTTTTCGGGCAGTAGCGAAGCCTAAGAAATGAGTACAAAGACGAGGGCTCTGAATGCTGAAATCGTGTTAATCCCTTCCCTTTTATTATTTTAAATTTAATTTTAAATTATTTAGATAATAATTAATTAATATGTCATCTTAGATTAATTATAATTTAATAGAATTATATGTACTTGATATAAGCTTAGTACTTTATGATTGATTAATAGATTTGTACTTAATTGATATATTATATTATGATAATTATATTTTAATTAATTTAATTGTGATTATTATTTTCATATAAATAAACTAAATATAAATTATTATTTAATTCACTTATTAAATATCCTCAATCATAGTCTCAACACACAGCAAATTATATATTTTATTTGTTATTTAAATAATATTAAAGAAGGATATGATAATTGTTATCATTTGCTTATTTTTTTCATTGTGCTTTTATAATTATAATTTGAATATCTATTATATAATATTTATTATAATTTTAATTAATATGTCATATACATTACTATTGTATTCTTAATTACTTGGCTTACATCTTCTTAACTTAATTATTTAATTAGTTTTTAATTTTATTTTATGATAAAAAATACAATAAAAATAACATAGAAATATTCATTATTTAAATATTAAATAAAATAACTAACTTAATCTTGATATAAATAACCAAATAGTAGCACAAAATTTAAGTAGTTTTAAATATTATCATACCAAACATTTTTCTAGATTTAACTTTCACAAGATTTATTAAATATAAATTTACTGGATTTACTAAATCATGTGTGCAGCCAAACAACCTCTATATGCCGCAGAAGTCTAAGTCTCATTTCTCCTCCAGTCTTCTATTTTGCTTTTAAGCCTTGACTTAGTAAGTCTCATCAGCTGGTGGACTTACAGTCTTACAAGATTTATATAAACTAAGGCATGCATGTAGAGGGTTGGGAGTAAAGGTGAGGTTACATTTGTAATTTCTTACTTCTCTTATTTTGGGTGTGAATGAAGCTAGCATTGGAGAGAAAAAAATGAGCATTTCAGATGTTGGAATAGCGAGCTCCCGTCGTTACAATCTCAAACTTTTTTTTTCAACAAGAAGCCAATCAAGGCAAGGGTTCCAATGTAGTAATTATTAATTAATATTAATAAAAAATTTAAATTAATTAAATTAATATTATTTATAATTTTATTTGATTACTTAGTTTTTTATTTAATTAGATTTATTATCATAATTAGTATTTAATAGTTATAAATAATCACTTGTATATTCCTATAAGGAATTTTTTTATTAAATAATAACAAATCTAATTGTGTGATATTATACAACAACTTCAATATCTAAAAACTTGGAGGACAAAATTTAAAGTAATGTAATAATTTTATAAGTTTTTATCATCACATTTCTTTGTTTATATTTGTCGCATGCTAGAAACCAGTTGCGGTAGAATAAAACTTTACGCATTAGCCTTGTTGAAGATCCATCACACACACATATATTTAAAGAGAAAATAAGAAACTCCAGGATTTTTACGTGAAAAAATCCCGAAAAGAGGGAAAAAATCACGGGGTCTAGCCTAGTAAAAATGTTCCACTATATATCTACTTTGGAGTACAAAGTTTAAGTTTTCCCGATAATGTGATTATATAGTTGTATGTGAAAATCGATAAATGAGAATCCCGATGAACAATAGCTATGCGAGCTATCAGTAATTATCGGTGACAATCAGGCGATAAACGACGGTGACCAACAATAATGGCAAGGCGCGACCGGCACCAAGCGATGGTCGATGGCGGTGACCGACGACGGTGGTCGATGGTGGCGAGGACCGGTGGTGGTGGCCGACGGCGGGACCGGCGATGATCGGCGGTGGTGACCAGCGGCGGCCGACGGTGATCGTCAACCGTCGATTGGTGGCACAATTATGCTTTGAGGTTCTTCAAGTCTTAGAGCTCTCTCCTCTCTTTCGCTTTCGAGGCCCCTCATATGAAGAATGAGGTGCTATTTATATATTAGAGGAGTGACATTTTTATAAATACGTGTAAAATCCAAACCATTCCATTAGACATCTCAAAATGATTCATTTGATCATCTCATGTAGTTTAAGTATTTGAATGTTCAAATGAAGTCAGAATCAAGAGATCTTGGGGTTGTTAGATCCGGCTCGTCAAGACGCTCAATTTGACTATAAATACTCATATTTATGAGCTATGTAGAAATTTGACTGATATCTCAATGTTTTCAATTATATTTTAAGCACTTGATCTAGGCCAGTCTCAACTCAAAATTAGATTACTTTCGATATCAAGATTGTGTTTTAACTAGTAGAATTTTCATTGTCATATCAATATTAAAATTAAAAATAATAATAAAATCACTCATGTTAATCTCAAGCTCCAATTAAAATGGTAAAGACATTATTGAAATCTATCAATTTATGCCCCCAATAAAAAATTTTTGACTCCGCCCCTAACTCTTTGGATATTGATATATTACTGAAAACTCTCATAGTTGAAGCACAATTGTGATATATGTGTTATTGAACATCACTTAGAATCAAAATCTTAATCTTTCAAACTCACTTTTGATCATCATAGAGCTGATATAAAATTCTTTGATTAGATCAAAAGCAATATGATTCTGAGTCGAGATTAGCCCAAATCAAGCACTTAAAATATTATTGAATTTTTTGAGATATCAGTCATATCCCTAAATAGCTTCTAAATATGGAATTATTATAGTCAAATCAAGTGCCTTGATGAGCCAAATCTAACAAGTCAAAGATCTCTTAATTCTGGCTTCATTTGAGCATTCAAATACTTAAAATATATCAGATGATCGAAAGAATCATTTTGAGCCGTCCGATGAAGTTATTTGGATTTTTCCTGTATTTATAAAAATGTCACTTTTATAATTTATAAATAGCTCATCATTCTTCACATGAGGGGATGGAAGCTAAAGAGGAGAGAGAGCTATAATACTTGAAGAATCTCAAGCCATTGCTCGACTTTCGTTGGACCACCGTCGACCGTCGCTGTCGGCTGCCACCGCCCAACAGTCACCGGATCACTGCCGACCACCACCGCTCGATAGTCATCGAATTACCGCCACCGTCGCCGCGACACTACCGCACCAACCAATGACCATCACTCGATCATTGTCGTCGAATCGTCGAACTACCACTTCAAGCAAATCCTTCTTTGCTGATTCAGTTAAGCTTCTCACAAAATCTACTCTTGTAAATTATCCTTTTCCAACTTTGGAGACTGGATAATAATTGTAATAACAACTGATATAGTAAAATTATTTCTTAAGCGGGCTTGGCCCTGCGGTTTTTCTCTTCTTGGGTTTTCCACGTAAAAATCTATATATCTTTCAAACTCTTCTACTGTGTATGCGAAACTTTCATGCAATGCTAAGACATCAAGTTCTCGTACTCTATCGACCTGAATCTTCCAGCACGCAACAAATATATAATTAAGACGATGCTATTAAAATATGATCTTAATTTGAAGTCAAGGATAATCATATTAGATACAAAGAGATAATCGAGGATAATCTAAATGATATGATATTGTTTAAGCACAACCTTCCATATGTTATAAATATGGTATTCTTATAATTAACTTGATGCATCCACCTTTGATGATAGTGTGAGAAGAAAATTGTCATCTATTATTGGCTTACCATTCAATTTATATGCCATCAACATCTAATATATGTATTGGCTTATCAGATGAAGTCAACCTTTAAGAATTTATGGAGATTGGTTATAATGGTCTATACTAGAGTAATGGTGACTTATAGCTAACATTTATTGATTAGGCCAATCACTTTAGTAAATTTAAGTGAGTGATTGATGTCATTAATATCAATTTCATGTATGTTCATTAATGATCAAGAAAAGTTGTTGAAATTTGACCTTGAGTAGTTTAGGCAATATTTCTTGTACATTGTGTGGTTATACACAATACATTTTCTAATATTTCACTAGTTTCGGGGAAAGTGCCTCATTCAATTTTTAATCAAGAATTTATCCATGCATAAATCCAACATCCTTCAAGCAACATGTTTGTAATTGCAAAAATCTCCTAGTATTATAATCAAGTGACCATGGGGCATGGCTTAGAATTCGACATTAACATGATATGTTGAAACAATATATTTGAAGGTATAGAGAAGTACAAATCCATTGATGTCATTATTTGAAATCAATATATATATGAGATTATCTTCTATAATAGTGAATTAGGAGTAACTTTATTTGTAAAATCTTTTAATTCCTTGTAAAAAAAAGTCATTAAAAAGTCTTCAATTCGTGTCAACTTAAGAAAGCTAATTCATATCAACCCATCACCTTTGTTATGTTGAACATAATGATAATGAATATAAATGATAAATTTTTTTATTAATTTTAAGCAAACACTAAAAAGTATCCAAATCTTTTATCCATAAGTGTGCCATATTGATTAGAAAATGCCATAACACTTGTCTCCTCTATTCATGGATGGCTACGAGTGTCAATTTAGATACACAAATTGAGTTTAAATGTGACTTAAATTTGATTTAACTCGAATAGATACCACCACGAACTCAACTCGCTTATTAAATATGTCAAACATCTTGACTCGAATCCGACCCACCTTCAACTTGACTAACACAGGAACATCCCAAGTGACTTTTTTGAATATGCATTTCAGATTAAATTGAGACAAAACATATTAAAATCAAATCAAATTCAGATTTTAAAGTCAAAATTGGATCAAATTTGAATCAACACATCAAAATCAAGTTAAATTCAAATTCAAAAGTTAAAATTAGGTCAATTTTAATATGATTGATTAATTGAACATAATTTAAAAAATTAAATAGGTCAGCATTCTAGATCGAATTGATCATACCAACTCAAATTCATTTTTTAGGTAGTTTTTATTGGATTATCAAGTGTGTCAATTATTGACATACATAAATGCATAACTTATTTCTATTGTTTAAACTCAAATGTACAACGATCGGTTCACAAGATGGTTCAAATCTTTGAAGCGATATCTAATTCCTAAACTTTATATTCTCATAAATAATATCTAAATATCTACTATTATATAAAAATAATAATATTATTAAAATTTTAAAGTAAAAAATATTTTTTTATGAGTAATAAAAATATTATATTTATAAATATTAATATTTAGATGCTAGATATGGTAATGCATAAGAATTATATGTTATATGATTGTGTAAGACAAAATTTTTAAACTAAGTAACTTTTAAATCTTAATTAGCGAAATAGTCTTAAAATTTTTTTTTAAATAGGCCTAAAATATATATATATATTTTTAAAAAAGGAGAATTTACATACATATCACACAATTCTTATGTATTTACATATCTAACATATATTTAATATTTTTTTATTTTAAAAAAAGAGAATTTACATATATATCACATAATTCTTATGTATTTACATATCTAACATATAAAGTTAGATATTTAATTATCTAATACTTTTCTATGCTTAAAAAGTTATCCTAGTCTAACAGAGAATTTCATTCTTGTATTTTTATATATTTAAATTTAAAATTTCATATTTACATAAATATTATAATTTTTTTTAATTTTATATAAAAAAGATTATTAAATTTTAATAAAATTTATCTTTTTTATGTATATAAAAATAAATATATTTTAAATATAAAATTTAGAGATTTATTAAAAAAAAGATAAATTAAAGTTGAGGTCTCCTAGCAAAATTACAAAATTAATATTTTTTGAGAGGATTTATATACATCACACAATTCTTATGTATTTATATATCTAACACATAAGCTTCAATTTTTACATATATAACACCCTAATCTTCAATATCACATCAAAAATATCACTTTATTCACTTTTTAAAAATAAAATGCATCATTTTAAGCATAAAAAAGTATCAGATAAGTAAATATCTAATTTTAGATGTTAAATATGTAAATATATAAGAATTGTGTGATATATATATAAATTCTCTTTTTTTTAATATATATATATTTTACGGCTTAGATAAGAATTGTGTGATATATATATATATATATATATATATATATATATATATATATATATATATATATATATATTCTAATTTTTTAAAAAAAAAATATTAGCATGGGCGATTGCGACTATTTAAATTTTTTTTTTTATTAATTAAGATTTAAAAGATGTTTAGTTTAAAAATTGCTATTGTATATATATATATATTTTTTTTTTTTTTTTCATTGGCTTCACTGGAGTTTCCGCCGACACGCTGCCCTAGAAGAAAGTAGCGCGGCGGCGGTCTCAGCATACATTGCTGAAGCAGTGGCTTGATTAGAGAACAGGAGGTTCAAGTTGGACGTTTCGAGAAATTGTATCCAGAGAGATGATGAACAAGGACAAGATATTTAAGTTAGCGAAGGGTTTCCGGGGTAGGGCAAAGAACTGCATCAGGATAGCAAGAGAGAGGGTGGAGAAGGCATTGCAATACTCTTATAGGGATCGACGGAATAAGAAAAGGGACATGCGCTCCCTCTGGATTGAGCGCATTAATGCTGGCACTCGTCTGCACGGGGTAAGTTTTTAAATTTTACTTCGAAAACTAAAATATTTTTGTATTGTTTTCTTTCGCTTGGAGTTATAAAATGCAGCTCCTCATTGGTTTCTTTGTTTTAGCATGATATAAATTTAGGGGAGTTGGATGAAAATTTTAGTTATTGGCTTGGTGGAGCCTTTTTGATGTATCCCAGTAAAAAGAGAAGCTTAATTGAAAAATAAATTGGAAAAGAAACTATAGGAAGGAAAAAATTACAGGAGAACACTAAAGATTCACCCACCTAAATGATAGGAAGTTACTCTAAATATTATATTTGGGGAACTACTCTTTTGAATTAGAGGAATTTCTCACTCCACTCATATCTTAATCTCCCTCTCAAATTCCCTACATACATAAACCCATATAATACTAAAAATGAAGTTGATACGTAGGTGGCAATGATTAATAAACATAGTGGTTAGTGGGAGTGTTGGAGATGGTTGGGAATTAAACTTAATAGTCAAAAGCTACTACCTATTAGCTAATTCATCATTCTCTTTCCCACTGATAAAAATCTGCCCTAATGATTCGGCTTCTTGGGATTTTGAGCCGACATTTTAATTCAAATTCGTTAGAGGAAAACAAGTTATTCACACGAATCACATTCACTGTTTTTAAACTTGAGTTTGTTCACTTGTAGAAGTGCATGCAGATAACAGACTTACATGAGTACTTAAACTATACATTTTACACCATTGAAAAAGGGGCACCAAACATTGGTGCATATTTTTGTCCTAATCCAATGTATTATATCATACAAAAAAATTGTGGTTGAGAAGAAGGAAAGCTTGTTTTAGTTTTTTTAGACATACCAAACTCTTTTGATGGGTGTGGGTAAAGTCCCCTCAATTTGACTTATCTTTTTGCCCTTTCACCATTAGGACGTGAAAAATGAACTATTGCTACGAGAGAGGAATAGAAAAAATCCTTTTTCCAAACTTTTCTTCAACAATTGAATGCTATCTTCATTCCTTACTAGGGTTCAACACTCTTGTAATTTAATAATTGGTGAAGCACCTCCTTAATTATAGTTAGTCAATGCTTATGTAGTGGCATGAAAAATTTTGCGTTGATGGTACCCAATAAAAATAGAAGAAAAATTGAGGGGAGATGGAGAAAAGAATATTTATTAAGGAAAATTTTGCATGAAATAAGTGGGGTTTGTCACCCAAATGCATGGGAAACAATTCATTACAATTGGAGATTCACTTACTCTAATGAAAGGAATCTCTCATATATTATGATCTCACCCAAAATCCCACCATATATGAGCCTTTCATAGTCCTAAAATGAAGATCATGGGTTGTTGGTGAGAGGATAGTATTTGTTGGATGACTAAGTGGTTGGTGGGAGGATGGTGATGATCGAAAATTAGAGTTATTAGTCAAATCTATGACATACTTGTCATTGTCAAGAAACCATATAAGTGTCTTGAGATTGATAGCCGAGGTTGACAACCAAAGGTCAATTGCTTGCAATGCTAAAGGTGAGAAAACATGCAAAACATTTTGATTTTTGGATCTTGACACTTAATCTTTTTCCAATTTGTTGGATATAGAATTGTTTTAATTAACATGCATTCCAAATTTGAAGACCAAAATAAACCTCTCTTAAAAAAAATGCACGCAACCCCCCATTCCTTCTCTCTTCTCACTCTCACTACATCTAATCACTACCGCTCTATCTATCATTGTTGCTGCACAAACCACCACATTCCCTTCTTCCTTTCTCTCTCTCTCTCTCTCCTTTGCCTATTCCTTGTTTTCCTATTCTTCTTCTTTCTTATTCTCTTCTCTTCCCTCGCTCTCCTTGCATGACCCCCCTCTCCCTTCCCTTTCTTTGTTCATCAAAGATAACATTGCGATGTCGGGATGAGAAAAGTGGTGGGTTGCGTTAGATAGTTGATAGCAGCGTAAAATGTGTCGAAATTTTTTGGCATGAATCTTTTAATACATTATGCCAATACCTAGGTGTTCCATGGAAGTCATAAGCTGTAAGGCCTAAATACAATAAAAATATGCAAGGGCCACTGCACCGGCACTCAGTTGCAATGTTAAATAAACAAGGGTTCTCACATTATGAACGGATGCAAGCAAAAAAGCTAGTCCATAAAACTAAAATAAAAATTAAAATTTAAAATTTTTGCACCTTTATAGTTAAATTAATAGAAGTAATTGATGTTATGGTTCATATGAAAATAAATATCTTATGTATTAAAAAATTTAAATTGGGTGAAAAAAAATTAAAGGAGATTGATAGTTTAGGTTTTAAATTTTGAGGTAGGAGTCACATTAAAAAAGATTTAGGTGTGATTATAAATAAGAGTTTGAAGGATAATGTTGTAGAAATTAATAGAATTGAATATAGAATTACAATTTTAAAGATCATTATTGATGTTAAGATTATTAATATTATAAGTATTTATGCTTTTCAAATAGGTTTGAATGTATATTAAAAATTTTGGAATGATCTAAAATAATTAATACAAATGATATCTCTTGAAGAAAGATGATTTATTAGAAGAGATTTGAACAGATATATTAGTAGAGTGGTAGAATATTTTAAAAGCATGAATAGTGATTATGGGTTTGTTGTGACTAATGAAGAAGATAAGATCATATTGAATTTTGCTTTAACTTATGATTTTATACTTGTTAATATTTTTTTAAAGAAAAGGGAGGAGCATATTATCATTTATAAGAATAAACCTAATGAAACATAGATTGACTATTTTTTTATAAAAAAAATAGATCATTTAGATTGTAAAGATTATAAGGTCATTATGGGGAAAAATTTTAGTGCCCAAAATTGACTAATGGTTTTGGATTTTAAGACGAAGGATTAGAAGATGAAAAGTAATACAAAATATTATTTTAGGATTAAATGGGGGTACTTAAAATACACTAATAAAAATATTTTTAAGATTCAACCAAAGTTCTTAGGAGTTGAGATGTTCATGAGTAAGTTAAAGCTATGTCAAAAAAAATAGTAAGGGATATTAAGTTGCAAAAAATGTGCTTAGAGAATTAAGAGAAAAAGCTCCTATTAAAAAAATTGTTGGTGGGAATTAAAATGTACAAGAAAAGATCAAAATTGAGAATTTTTGTTATAAAAATTGATTTGTATATAAAAATTCAAAGTATTGGGGAAAATATAGAGTGATCAATAGAGATTCTAAGAAAGTAATTTGTAATGTAAAGAATTCAATATTTAATGATTTAAATATTAGGTTGATTACTAAAGAGAGCAAAAAATGCATGTATAAGTTAGCTAAACAAAGAGATAGAAGAAGTAAATATTTAGTTTAAGTGGAGTGCATTAAGTATAAAGATCAAAGAGTACTTTTCTTAAAAGAGAATATTCAACATATGTGAATGAGATATTTTGATAAATTTTTCATCGAAGGTTGTGATAATATGATTGATTTTAGTGATTTTAATATGAGAATAGATATATTAGATTCAACCTATGTTAAGAAAGGCAGAGGTAGACCAAAAAAATTTTGGAAGTATACAAAATGACCTTATTTTATTAGAATTAAATGAGAACATGACATTTAATAGGACACAATGGAGAAAAAAGATTTAGTAGCCGATCCCATGTAGTGGGATAAAAAATTGTTGTTGTTGTTTGTCTAGTAGAGAAAAAAAAGATAACATTTCAACAACAACAACAAGCCTTAATCCACTAGGGTCTTGCTACATGAATCCCGTCCCATGTATTATGTCAAATTCTCATTTAAATCAAGTATATTAAGATCATTTTATACATCTTAAGTCTTTTAGGTCTACCTCACCTTTCTTAACATAACAAATCTAATGCATCTACTCTCCTGTCTCATGGTAGACGCTTTATGTGGCCAAACCATCTAAGGCTCTCCCTAATCTTATCTACCATTTTTACTCCAACTTTTTCCGAATATACTCATTTTGCATTCTATCTCTAAGAGTAAAGCCACTCATCTACCTAAGCATCCTCATCGTAACACTTAACTTAGTCTTATGCTTCTCTTTTACAACATTACGCACCATAAGTCATTCTGCGGTCTTACCACCATCTTATAAAATTTTTTTTAAGTTTAAGTGGAACTTTTCTATCAATAGGTGCATTCCTCCTTCAACCATCCAACTTGAATTCTACTAATAACATCTCCATCTATTTCACCATCATTTTGAACAATGAGCCTAAATATAAACACTCACTCTTATTAATGACTTGTTCACCTAATGTCACAACACTTCTTCTAGAACTACTAAAATTACACTCCATATATTCAATTTTAGATCTACTTAAACGAAAATCTTTAGACTCTGAGTTGACCTCTATAATTCAAGTTTCTTGGACTCCTCTCTAGTATTATCAACAAGAAGAATGTCATCGACAAAAAGCATACACCAAGGTACATCTTCTTGTAAATGCTAAGAACATCCATAACTAAAATAAAATGATAATGGCTTAAAGTGATCCTTGATGTAATCCAAACTGAAATAGAAAAATATTTTGTCAATCCTCCTTGTGTTTGGGAAGTATGCTAGTATACATATCCTTAATGACTTGAATATAACCAATATTAACTTTCGCTTTCAGAACTCTCCAAAGAACATCTCTTGAAACTTTATCATAAGCTTTCTCTAAATCAATAAATATCATATGTAGATCCTCCTTACTTTCTCTATGCTTCTCCATCAAACCCCTTAACAAAAGTATAGCATCCATAGTAGATCTACGGCATGATGAGATTGTGACTTACGTATCATATCGTGCTATGCTCAATTACTCTCTCCCATAATTTTAATGTATGACACATTAATTTTATTCCTCTATAATTTGCACACTCTTGTGCATCACCTTTATTCTTAAATATAGGAACCAACAAACTCGTTCTCCACTTATCTGACATCTTTTTAGTCTTTAAAATGACATTAAAAAGATTTGTAAGCCAAGAAATTCCTTGATCTCCTAAACATTTTCACACTTCTATTGAAATATTATTTGGTCCTACTGCTTTTCCACATTTCATTTTCTTTAAAGCTTCACTAACTTCAGTTACTAATCTGACGATAAAATGAAATTCTCTATTTTATTTAGGGTATTAAGGTTGCTAAAATCAATCAGATTTTCGGATCCTTTATTGAAAAGTTTATCAAAATCATCATTTATTTTCAATATCCTTTTCTAAAAAAAGTATTTTATTATTTTCATCCTTAATACACCTCACTGTCTTTCTTCTCTCTCTTTGGTTGACTAACATCTTATCTTTCACTTCTTTGGTATCTAATCTATTGTATAAATCACTAAAGTTAATTTTTTTCGTATATATATTCTTTCTTAGAATCTCTGGTAAAACTTTATATCTTTCCAATTCTCCAGATTTTTACATCTAAACCAAGTTTTATAATGACACTTTTTATTTTTTATCTTTTTTTGCACACTCTGACTCCACCACCAACTATTCTTATTAAAAAAAATAACATTAACAAGTAAAAAAATAAAAAATAAAAGAAGAAAGGGGAAAAAAAAAAAATCTTGGTGCGATCATCATCACCACCTCGCCTTACATAGCCATTGTTGTTGATACCACACATGCATGTATAATGCAAAGCAAGTTTTCCATGGTACTCGCACATGTCGTTTCAACTTGACGAGGAAATTATACAAATTGTGTAGCTTTTATGTAGGTGGCCCAATCATATTTTTCTTGATGTAATAAGCAGAAGATCCATATGCACTTTTCTTACCATGGTGAGAGTAGGAAATCCTTATGCATATTTCTTGTTTTGAGGGAAATTTGTTTGTAACTTTCATGCAGTATAAGAAGACCCTTATGCTTCTTTTTGGTTCATTTGGAAGTAGAAAATCACGATGTCTATGACACCACATACACTTTCTTATCAAGGTGGGCAACCTCAACATTCTCATAGATTCCCCCTATAAGGGGAAGTCTCTTGCAGGTTAAATTTTTAAGTGGTAGGATTTGAAATAGAAAAAATATAGAACAACTTTTGAACTTAAAAAAATGACTAGATAAAATTAAAAAAATTGCACATTGACATAAATACTACAACAACAACAACAATAACAAGCCTTTATCCCACTAAGTGGGGTCGGCTACATGAATCATTCGTCTCTATTGTGTTCTATTATGTGTTAAATTCTCATTTAATTCAAGTATACTAAGGTCATTTTTTATATATCTTAACCAAGTCTTTTAAGGTCTGCCTCTACCTTTCTTAATATAAGGAATCTAATCTTTTCTCTCTTCGAGTCATCTGGACGCTTTATGTGGCCAAACCATCTAAGGCGACTCTCTCTAATCTTATCTGCCACTGGAGCTACTCCAACTTTTTCCCGAACATACTCATTTCGCATTTTATCTCTAAGAGTAAAGCTACTCATCCACCTGAGCATCCTCAGCTATGCACATTGACATAAATGAACAATCAAAAATGAAATGCAAGTCTTGTTAAAAAAATCAAAGAGATTTATAATAAGAACATGATATTAGAATTTGAAATGGACATACAGGATCTTTTTGATGAACTTGTAATGAACTTAAAAGCTTGCCTACAAGCAGTAAAATTTCTAACTATGCTAAGAACTATCTTAAATGTTAAAGAACTCTTTCATGAGTATGTAGAAACTTCAAGCACACACATTAAATTGATCTTTGGATTAAATGGACTAAAGGATTGTAGTCCTATTGATTAAAAAAAATTTATTCCTCTTAGGACCCACCACATTAAATTATTGTCATATAAATATGAAAATAATGACTTTTTAAAAACATGCGAAAGATTCTAAGTTATAAAACTCGCAACAAAATTCGCAAACCAACATATTTAAGTGGACAAAATGCTTGTGCTAATGAACTTAAAATGAAAATCACATACGTGTACGACCATTTTAATAGGCTCTCACAGTTTGGACAGTTGTGCATTTACATGAATGATTTTCAAACAAAACCACCTAATTTATTGCACCTCATAGGTTGCATAGGTGCTTCAAATAATGCATATGCCAATTGCAAAAAGCAAATCTTGCAAGTCTTGATTAAATAGCACATTCTTTTGTACAAACAATATATTCTCATGAAGGAGTAGTGCATTCTTGTGAATGATAGCATGTTTCCGCACATAAAAAATATCTGAAAGAGACAACAACATGTTCCAATAGGTCCTGCGGTCATTTGAAAAAGGGGTTTTCAACACATCAAATCATTGAAAGTAAATAACCCTCATATGCTCTAACCAATGCATTAAATGCTTGATCGTATGATTTGAGAATATTATATAAGTTAAAAATGAGATAAAATTTCACTTTGGTCTTGAGAGATGTGTAGGTATTTTGAAAAATATTATAAATATTTAAGAGGTACAAACTCCAAAATCAAACTTAATTGTATTAAGTTATGAATGTTTTTAAGCAGGATGCTTTGCTTATAGGGCAGAGTTGTATGTCCTACGTAGCAAGTCTAATCCTCATTTTCATGAGGACTTTAGTTGATGAGATTTGTTGGGAGTCAAACTTTTATCTCATAAAAATCTTATTTTTACATTTGTATATTGCCTTTAAGGCCTTTTAGAAAGAAAATTTATTTAAAAAAAGAAAAATCTTTCAAGTCACCTTATCCACATGGAGATGTCATAAGTTCCATCATTTGAAGTCCAATACTCGATGCCCTAGAACCGGATTTGACATGACTTCCATCTCTTGATGAAATATTGTTGCATTGTTTAAAAATAGGCTCCCTAATTAAGCAAAGCTATGGCTAAATATTCAACCGTAAAATTAATGAAAATCATTTTTGTTTACCATTTGCAAATGACCATAAAGGCCTTTCATTAAGAAAATTCATTTCAAAATGAAAACTCTTGGCTTTGATTTGCACATGAAGTATAATAGTGAGTTTGTCATGTAGACTTGATCCTTTACATAAAATAATAGAGTTTACATGATCTATAGTGTAATGAATGTTTAAATAAGCTTAAGTGATACCATTTACAAATTTGATTCTCTGCAAACAATTATGTAGAGTTGAAAATGTTTGATCAACCAAAGTTAATCATTTAAACACCGCAAGATGGTTGTACACAACAACAACAACAACAACAACAAGCCTTTATCCCACTAAGTGGGGTCAGCATTTATCCCAATAATAAGCTTAAGTGATATCATGTAGAGTTGAAAATGTTTGATCAACCAAAGTTAATCATTTAAACACCGCAAGATGGTTGTACACAACAACAACAACAACAACAACAAGTATTTATCCCACTAAGTGGGGTCACTTAAGCTTATTTAAACACCGCAAGATGGTTGTACACAACAACAACAACAACAAGCATTTATCCCACTAAGTGGGGTCACATAAGCTTATTTAAACACCGCAAGATGGTTGTACACAACAACAACAACAACAACAACAACAACAAGCCTTTATCCCACTAAGTGGGCTTTGATTTGTACATGAAGCATAATAGTGCGTTTGTCCTGTAGACTTGATCCTTTACATAAAATAATAGAGTTTACAAGATCTATAGTGTAATGAATGTTTAAATAAGCTCAAGTGATACTATTTACAATTTGATTCTCTGCAAACAATTATGTAGAGTTGAAAATATTTGATCAACCAAAGTTAATCATTTAAACACCACAAGATGGTTGTACACAACAACAACAACAACAACAACAACAACAAGCCTTTATCCCACTAAGGTCAAATTATTTCATGAATCCTCGTCTATTGTTATTATCGTCAAATTCTCATTTAATTCAAGTATATTAAGGTTATTTTTATACATCTTAACCAAGTCTTTTAAGTCTACCTCACCTTTCTTAACGTAGCAAATCTAATGCATCTACTCTCCTAACAGGGTCATGGGCCGACGCTTTATATAGCCAAATCATCTAAGCGACTCTCTCTAATCTTATCGCCCAGTTACTCTAACTTTTTTCCAACATACTCATTTCACATTTTATCTCTAGAGAAAAGCCACTCATCCACACGAGCATCCTCTCATCTCGCAACTTTCTTGTGCTTCTCTTTTATTGGCCAACATTTTGCACCATAAATCATTGCAGGTCTTACCACCATCTTATAAAATTTTTCCTTAAGTTTAAGCGACACTTTTCCATCACACAACCACAAGATGATTGTATTGATTGAAAATTTCAACTATAATGATTATTATCATTAAAATGTCCTAATCATTTCGTACTTAAACTTTGATAAAAGATGAAAAATTCAAGAAATTATAAGATATTAAATTATTCGAGTTAAACTTATAACTTGAAAGTTTAAAGTAATATTCATATATCCTCTGCAATAGTTTATCGAGGTGATAGGTTTAACTTAAGCTTATAAAAAGCTGATGTCATATCAAACATATGTTTATGATCATATTCAAATCATCTTATGTTAGTATGGATGTGGCCTATATTCTTTGTTTGCGTGATTTTGTCATAAAATAGCATAATAGAAAGTAGCAGTTATGATCAAAATCTTTGACTAGTGGTTTGTTGTAAAATGACACTATTATATTATGGTCATGATTACAACCTACATGTTCCCTAATAATTTTTCCCTTTGAGTTATGAATTATATGATAATTTTGATCTGGCATAAAGCCTTGTGTGAGCTAAATTTGACTTAAAATTATTGCCTTAGTCAAACATTCATTATAGATCTACAAAGTATCTTTGGACGATGCAACCTATAGTTGTTATCATGGATTTTTTTATCGTGTTGGGTATTATCTCTTTTGATAAAGTAGACAATGAATAACAACTCGAGATGGTAGTAGAATCACGTAATCTTGATCAAATTTGTTACCATTTTCCTCATCATTCACTTTAAATTAAGTATGATGAATTTCTCAATTTTAAAACTTAACTGTTACTACTATGTGGCAAGCATTTAGCACCTTTCTCATCACTGAGAGGTGCAATTGATTATAGCGGCTTATGCCTATGAGAAATTGGAGTCAGATCTAATTTGTATTTTAAAATTTTGTCTTAGAATAAACTAAAACTCCCTTACAAGAGCCGAGTGTGAATTTCAGATCCCACAGAGACTACTAAGAAGGTAGAAGAAAATTCCAAATGAAAGGAGGGAGATCTAAGGGAGAAGAGACTACAATAGAGGGACAAAGCCATCATCAAGCACTTGAGTGTTATGCAAGCTGCAACCGTTCTCTAGCTAAGCAATTTACTAAACGCATTACTAGGTTATAAATCAAAGATATCTTATGCATGTTTTATAGGGATGATTTCTGAAGTCCATTTGTGAATATTTTTTTGAACTTAATTTTCCATCAAATATTTTATCCTATATTAGTTCTTTACTAGGAGAGGTACTCTTTTAGGTAGATTAGGATGTAGTCTTCTCTTTTCTAAAATATAGTTTTGTTCTGTGCATCATAAACCATATATTATATAATATCCCAAGAACTTATAATCACATCTATTTAAGAATAGAACTATTTACCCCTGATGGATCTAGATCAGATAGATAAAGAGGCATATTTCTAGAAATTGAATAACAAATAAGTGAACAATAATAAGGATGATGATTGAATACGCGATAGCGAAGATTAGATTGTCCCTGCGTTATGCATGCTACAAAATGTAGTTTGTGATGCTTGTTTAAGATAATTTATTTGCCAAGAATTTCAAACTTGAATAAATGGATCTTGAAAATTCACACACGCACATATTTACTTATTTTCATTTTATTATTATCAATTCATATTCTTGGAAAATATTCATCATAGGTAAAATTAATTTGTAAGTAATATGATTATCCTTTGAATCTTATTTTACTCGGGCAAGCACCTACGGTGTTACTAGCTATTGGACTTGAACAATTATATCACTATATCACTATAACAAAGCCTAGTACTTTTAATAATATTGCCTTTGGTTGTTCCTTCAACTTAATTGGGTTTTCTTTTTCATTTTTTTTTTGGAGTAATAGATCTCTGTCTTTGCTACAAATCTAGGTTATAATCTACAAATGTATTCGGTGCATCTGAGATTCTCTTAAAAGCTTATAGATTTTTTTTTGAGGGATTAGTTTTGCTTAATTATTTGAATCTTCCTTATTTTGTTCTTACAATTTTGAAGTTTAAATATGACTTTGCTGCATCAGGTTTTGTACAGAATTAATTGACACATCTGAGATATTCTATTCTCTATAAGCTTGTCTTTTTATTTGTTACTATTTATTTTGTGCTTTTCAGAAAGTAAAATTCCTTCAGCAATTTTTAACGATCATACATGTGCTTGCTTAAACATAGATGTACGGGCACGCTGAATCTTGTTCTAGGAAAAGATGAATTATAGTGCAATATTTTCTTATTTAAGAAATAAGTCTCAAGAAAGTTTTCTGACTATTTGCATGTAGTTAATTTAATCTTAGAGCATCACAACTCCCCAATTTAGTCCTTGACTATATAAAATTGATTCAAAATAGTCTTTTTTTTATTCGCCTAAGTATGTAAGGTAGAGCTTTATTATAGTATAGGCAGGATTCGCACCTATGACATTGACAATAACTTTCAAGAGCCTTACAAACTGGACTAATTGATACCCAAAACCCAAAATGGTCCCTTATACAAAAATAGTGATACAAATTGAACCTAATTTAGTTCTCCAATGATCATTTCAAGTATTCATAAGCTAAATTAGAAAAATATCACTATAAGATAAGGGACTAAATTGATCACATACAAATAATTGGAGGAACATTTTGAGATTTAAGTCCTCGTGTAACATGACAAAACCATACAAAAAATTATTCAGATCATGAGTGACTGCAGGGCTCTAGTGAAGATCTTGTTGATTTGAGCCACTATAACCTAAGGCAGAAGATGCACCATTGCCTTAATTTTTAAACAATATTAAGTCCTTGAAACTCTTGATTGTGAAATGAAACAGAAAATACATTCAGAATAAGGATTTGTGAAAACTTCAATGGAAGGAAAAAAAAAAATGCCATTCAGCGCAGCTCAGCTCAGTCATTAAAAATATTTCTCCCCACAATTACACATATGCCTAATATGTTTTGATTCTCTCAGGTAAATTATGGTAATTTTATGCATGGACTGATGAAGGAGAATATTCAGCTTAATAGGAAGGTGCTGTCTGAGCTCTCCATGCATGAGCCTTATAGTTTCAAGGCTCTTGTGGACATCTCTCGCAAGTCCTTTCCTGGAAACAAGAATCCTCCCAAAAAGGAAGGCCTCTCAATTCTTGTGTAAACTTTCTTTCTTATATTATGTTGGAGTTTCTTTGTTTAGAGCTATCCATAGTTCTTTTAATAATGTGAAATATTATTAAAAAATATTGATTATATTTTTGAGTACTTGAAGGCTATTTTCTCTGTTTTGTTAATTTTAGAGAGATTATTACGTGCAAAGTTCGATGGATTACTATGTATTATTGTGTATTATTATGTACACGAGTGAATATATTGATTATATTTTCGAGTACTTGAAGGCTATTGTCTCTGTTTTGTTAATTTTAGAGAGATTATTACGTGCAAAGTTCGATGGATTACTATGTATTATTGTGTATTATTATGTACACGAGTGAATATATTGATTATATTTTCGAGTACTTGAAGGCTATTGTCTGTTTTGTTAATTTTAGAGATTATTACGTGCAAAGTTCGATGGATTACTATGTATTATTGTGTATTATTATGTACACGAGTGAATATATTGATTATATTTTGTACTTGAAGGCTATTGTCTCTGTTTTGTTAATTTTAGAGAGATTATTATGTGCAAAGTTCGATGGATTACTATGTATTATTGTGTATTATTATGTACACAAGTGAATGTATGTTATGTATTATCCCCGCATATATAGTAATACACACCAATCCAAATGATCTTCAGGCTTGTATGTAGAGGCTTTAGTTGTGGTGCAAGTTATACATTAGAATGTGTATTTTACTTTAAGAAGTTAATGATGATGATATTTTTTATGTAATATTAAAGATTTAGGTGTTAGCATGCCGCATTACCTGATCTTCTTACAAGTGCACAACATGAACACAACATTTGATAGAATAGAATGATTTCTATTCTCAAAATTTGAGATTAAAAATGAAAATCAATTTCATTCTTTTGATTTGATTAACTATCATTTATGTAAGTGTTATCTGTGTATTATAAAGTCACTAGAAAAATTATTTATCATTATTTTGTTTGTGAAGAGAATAATAAATAAATAGAATTATAACTGTTGTTTGAAAATAAAGTTAAAAAACTCTAAAAGATTCTCATTATTTTGTTTGCAATGAGAATAGGTGTTTCAGCGTTATATCTAAATAGGGGTATAATTAGTCTCTGTTCTCAAGATGAGTAAATTTCTATGTTATGATAAAAATTTAAAAATAAAAATAACTTTTTTAAAAAATAAATAATTAATTTGATTATTTAAACTTTAAAATCAATTACTTCTTCTCAATTATAATTATACCTAATTATAAAATAACTAACATCAAGTTTAATATGACTTGATGTTCTTATAAATCCGTAAAATTAAAATACTATTTGATAGAGTTCTATTTCTCAGCATTTATGCTAAAGGAAAATGCATATATATACACGCTTTTATACTAAGCAGTTTTGGATGCATATCAACCATTACAAGTTAGATGATATAATAAATATTAAAATTATTTTAATATAATTTAAATAATTTAATAATGATATCATAAAATCTTAATAATTCAATATATAATATTATAATTCAAGAAATTTAATTCTTAATTATTTTGAATATAAATTGAAATTGAAATTTTAAGATATAATATTTTTTATATTTTTTATTTTTAATTATATCATCAAGATTAAAAAAAATCTGAATTTAATTAAGATTAGAAGCAATCTATTCTTTTAAAAATGAACTTGATTCACTGAATAATTGATTCTAATATGTTCTATTCAGTGCAAAAGCTATTTTGAACTTACATCAAATCAATCAGAGGATTGATTCATGAACAAATCGATCTAATTTATAATATGATAATTTGATCCATAGATTACACCAAAGCTCTAATCTATATATAAAACAACTGCGAATCGTGTTAAGAGTGCCACTATACTCTTTAAAGAAATACACACTAAATCTAATTTTGAAAAATCACATCTTGCAAGCATTCTACCATCACAGCGAGATCATACTCCCTTTGTTATTTTTTTGTAAATACATTATTATTTCTTTCTAAAATAGCTCAATTAAAAATTTGACCCAAGAACTGCATAATGCATATATAGTTTATGAACTGTACACTGGAGAGAGAGAGAGAGAGAGAGAGAGAGAGAGAGGGAATAAGGCATCTGGAAACCTAGCAAATTTGCATAATAGTCCCTGACTATTTGTATGTAACCAATTTGGTCTCAAACCATCATATTTCTCCAATTTAATCCACGATTATACAAAATTGATATAAAATGACTCCTCGAGAACTAAATTGAGATCAATTTTGCATCACTAGTTCTACATGAGAGACTATTTTGAAACAATTTTGTATAGTCAGGGATTAAATTGCAATAATGTGATGCTTTATAACTAAATTAGCCAAATACAAATAGTCAGGACTCAGGAGATCATCTTGAGATTTATTTCTTTTAGAAAATAAAGAAAAAGGTGTATAAGTTTTACTAAATGCATTTTATACCAAAACAAATAATAAAAATAATCTCAAACAAAGACTCAATTATAACAAAACAACTTCCATTAACAAACATAAAAATCAAAATGAAATGTCAATTGTTCATTAGCATGCATTCACAATTTGCAATGGCTGCTTATAACCATTAAAGAAAAGCTTTTGCATCACTTACTCCCACACTTACAGCACACAATTATCATAAGGCCTTCTACTCTGCCTTTGAAATGATCCAAAGACCTACACAAGGAAGAAAATGAATAAGGATGATAGGATAAGTTGAGAACTGTAGTGGCAAGTAAAGCATAAGTAAGACTTGCCTTAAAAGTACATTGGTTGCAGCTTTAGCATTACTCAGAAGCCTGTTGATGCATAACAAAATTTAAGTGATCGAACATAAGAGATTCATTTTGATCATATTGTAACACTAGAAATTAAAAGATAAGTGCAAAGCAGACATATATATATATATATATATATATTTATTTTTGGAAGATTTATATTAATAAAACACAATTCTTATGTATTTACATATCTAATACCTAATATTTGATATTTATAAATATAGAACTTTTCTTATGCATAAAAATATGCATTTCACTTTATAAAGTTAATGATGGTGTTATTTTGATGTAATATTAACGGTCTAGATGTTAATTATGCAAATATTAAAATTTAGGTGTTAGATTGTGTAAATGCCACTTTATTTTTTTTTCTTGTAAGACAATTGGATCAAATTTTATTGTCACTACATTGCTCACATAATTTCTACACCTAATGCAAGCGATCCTATGATAAGACTGTCAAAAAAATTCATTGTCCACATTAAGCTCAATAATTAGCTCAAGTTTGAAAAAATTTTGAGAGCTTATATATTTAATGAGCCAAATACGAACAAGAATTTTTTCGATCGTGTTCGGCTAGATAAAAGTTCAATTTTATTTATATCTATCTAGTTAAATTCAAAAGTGGATAATTCATTATGCTTTTGATGTGCCAAAAATGATTTGAAGTTGATAAAAAAAACTTTAGTGCATATCACAACGAACACCCACATACATAACAGGGAAAAAGTTAACTCCACTATGAGGAGTATGCTTCCCAAGGAAGTCACTCTATCAAGCTAATATGCAGAACTAAAAGCTTGAGAAAAGACACCAAAGCTCAAGCTAATATGACAATTAGAGGGTTCGAATTTACTTGACCTTTTCACAGAGGGCCTATTTATAAAGTTAAAAGTGAAGAGTAATTTGACATATATGGTGAGTTGAATAGTAAATGAAAAAGAAACTATCTCTGAGATAAACGTCAGACAAAAATACTTAACTAAGGAGTATTTGATCATTTGCTAGATTAAAAGGTTCATAACTAAGATACTTAACGTTTTAGATTGGCGTCGAACCATTATACCCATAATAATCATCAATAGAAGGATGAGGTCTTTAGGCTTTAAATGTGTTGTTGGAAATTGGAATCAAATCATGGCATGATTTTTACATTGGTGTTAAATATGATGTGAGCTAGACCATCTGATCTTGCTAGATATATTAAGATCAGTGATTGATCCTTGGATTCGATGAAAGGATCATCACACATTTTGAGATGATCTGATAGTGGTGATTTAGAAGGACTCATATTTAGCCTTATCCTTGCTACACAGGGAACACTAAAGCTAATCTATGTCACTATTTAGAAAACTAAGATTAATTAGAACTATATAATTTTATAAACACGTATAAATGATCAATCTTTAAACCATTTGAATTTTTTTTTTCTTTTAAGAGGTTGACTGTTCTTACGATGAACATTTATAATTACAACAACAACAACAACAACAAGCCTTAATCCCACTAGGTGGGGTTACATGAATCCTTCGTCTCCATTGTGTCTATTATGTGTCAAATTCTCATTTAAATCAAGTATACTAAGATCATTTTTTATACATCTTAACCAAGTCTTTTTAGGTATACCTCTACCTTTCTTAACATAAGGCAAATCTAATGCATCTACTCTCCTAATTGGGTCATCGGACGGCCGACGCTTTATATGGCCAAACCATCTAAGGTGACTCTCCTTAATCTTATCTACCACTGGAGCTACTCCAACTTTTTCCCGAATATACTCATTTTACATTCTATCTCTAAGAGTAAAGCCACTCATCCACCTAAGCATCCTCATCTATGTAACACTTAACTTAGTCTTATGCTTCTCTTTATTGGCCAACATTCTCAGCCATAAGTCATTGTAGGTCTTACCACCATCTTATAAAATTTTCCTTAAGTTTAAGTGGAACTTTTCTATCACATAATAGGCCGATGCATTCCTCCACTTCAACCATTCAACTTGAATTCTACTAATAACATCTCCATCTATTTCACCATCATTTTGAACAATAGAGCCTAAATATCAAACGCTCACTCTTATTAATGACTTGTTCACCAAATGTCACAACACTACCACTAACTTCTACAACTAAAATTACACTCCATATATTTTAGATCTACTTAAACGAAAACCTTTAGACTCTAGAGTTGACCTCCATAATTCAAGTTTCCGTTGGACTACCTCTCTAGTCTTATCAACAAGAAGAATGTCATCAACAAAAAGTATACACCAAGGTACATCTTCTTGTAAATGCCTAGTAAGAACATTCATAACTAAAGTAAAAAAAGATAAGGGCTTAAAGCTGATCCTTGATGTAATCCAACTGAAATAGGAAAATATTTTGTCAATCCTCCTTATGTTTGGACACAAGTAACAACTCTAGTATACATATCCTTAATGACTTGAATATAACCAATATTAACTCATTTCTGTTCTAGAACTCTCCAAAGAACATCTCTTGAAACTTTATCATAGCTTTCTCTAAATCAATAAATATCATATGTAGATCCTCCTTACTTTCTATGCTTCTCCATCAAACCCCTTAACAAATGTATAGCATCCATAGTAGATCTACCGGCATGAAACCAAACTGATTGTGAGAAACTTCTGTATCACATCGTAACCTATGCTCAATTACTCTCTCCCATAATTTTAATGTATGGCACATTAACTTAATTTATAATTAATATCAAAAATATTTGTGTGCTTTGTGAGTCACAAAAAATCTTAGTAGAATCTAATTAATATAGTTTTAGACTCCCTTCATGATTTCCTCCGTGCAAAATCATTTATAACATATCCATTGAAATAATATCAACTACATAATTTATCGAAGCCAATAAAAAAATATTGCCTCCTTAGTTTTTCTTTCAAGTAGGGCTATAGCTACAAGCTTCTTAGCATATTTTCCCTGGTGATCTTTGCATATTTGTTGTGTGGCACTCCTTGCATTGCAAAAATATAGTGAAACAAGCAATTTTTAGTCTATCATGATTTTATTATCTAGTGGTTTTGGGCTATATTAGTAGGAAATGAAGGCAATCTATTAGTAATATTTTTTCCAGTTTTTATGGCCACAAACTACTATTTTCGTATGTTTAAAACAATAGTGTCTATTTATTAATTACTTTAGCGATTATAAATAAGAGTATCAAAAACATACAAAAATCATTCATTCTTGAATTCTTTATCTATTTAGATGTTCAAAATTTTCTTTTGTAATTCAACTTCTTGATCAAGTGAGATATTTGAAGAGTTCCACGAGTGGAGCGTGTTTTTCAAGTGACTTCTTCTCCTTCTTTCTTTCCTTTTTCTACTTATTCTCCTACATACTTTTTATTATTAGTAAAAAGTGACATTGTGTTTAATCAAATTCATTATAATTTAGATTTTTTGTTGATTGCATTAACTTTCAATCACGTTCATAGTTTTCATGATTCTTAATTCTAGTCATTACTTTCAAAAAGAGTGTCATAAAAGAAATTTGCTCTAATTGATTTATATCATTTTCTAAAATTTATCAAAGGTAATCAACACTTGAGTTACCTTAATATCCTAAGAGAAAAAAGGTTGCGTAGCAACCTTTTAGAATTCATAAAAAGACCCAAATAATCTCCTAATAATCTATGAAAGATCAAAATGATCCTAGACTATCTAAAAGGACTAATTCAGTCTATCAACTATTTTAAAAGGGACTAAGGCTTCGTTTGGGTAAACTTTTACTTTTAAAAAAGTTTATTTTGAAGTAGTTTTTAAAAACGCTATTTTAAAACGTCGTATATAAACAGCTTTTTATAAAAAGAGGAAAACGACGTTTTGTAAAAAGTGCAGAAAATTCAAACGGGTTTTAAAATTTATAAACTCCATTTTAAAAAACACAACGCAGGGAAAAAGCTCAAACAAACGAGGCCTAAATCAATCTTGCCGTTCAAGCTAACAAAAAATTAAGATTTAAGATGTTAAATAGAGATATTTTGGGAATATATATTTTCTTCCTAATTTTTTAAGTACCTTCAATTTATATGTGCTCTTTTACTATTTAAATATACATATTTCCCTTAAATATACATCCTATATGTTTTTCTACTTTTTTATTTCATTTATTATATTGACAAAAATAATTAAATTATCAAAAATAATATTTGATTATTTCTAAAAAATAATTTCAATAAAATTAACATAAAGTACTAAAATTTTAACACTTTGAAAAAAATGCAATGTATTTTATTACTATAAAATCAAAATAATAATAATAAATTATATTTAGAAAATTAACTCACATTGAAATCTGCATAATCTTAAATTATGCTCACCGAAAGTGATTGTATTTGTTATTCTCAAACAAATAAAATTAGCAAAACATCAAGATTATTTTAAAAATCAAGAATATATATGTAAATAAAAAAATATCCCCATCTTTAGCACCCTAAACTTAAATCTTTTTTTAGTTTGGATGGTGAAACTTATTTGGTCCTTGTTTAAATAGTTAAGAGACTACATTGATCTTTTTAGATAGTCTAAGACCATTTTGGTCCTTCAGAATAGATAGTTAGTGAAACATTTTAATCATTTTCTCTTTTAAAATCTAACCTAAGTAACAAGACTAAGGTTGTGTTTAGGGCAACGGTGCGAAAACACACCACAGTGCCGGTTGAAAATCTCATTTTAGAGAATCTGTCATGAAAAAATTGCATTTTTCAACCTGATTTGGCTGAGTGCGGTTGATATTAGAAAGTTGAGGTTTGATTTTTTAAAAATTAAAAAAAATTATAATATCCACCGCAACTTCCACCACTTTTCAGATAGTTGTAGTTTCCCCAAATGGACCCTAAGTGATATCAACAAAATTATTTTTTACAATTTTATAGAATGGAAGAACACAACTTAGATAATACAAAAACCTACAAGCCTCAAAAGAGAAAAAGGAAAAATAAACATACAAAAATTTGACACTATATTGTAAAATTGATAACCAAAACAAATAAAAATCTTGGTATCCTTTGAAGCCTAAATAAACTTTAGCTTACCAATTCAAAGAAGTCATCACCACATAGAAATGAAAATGGAAATAGGACAAATTGAGCTGACTCCTGCTTCATTTAAGTTCATTTATTTATTTTCTCATCAATCCTGAGTCAAGTATGAATATAACCTAAGCATGATGTTTTCTTCAAACTTCTTTAGCTTACTTGAATATGAGAAGGAAATACTTTAGTCATATTTTATAGCCAAAAACCCTCGAGGTCAAGGTCAACTAAACATTAGTAAGCATTTTCTAAGAACCAGGTCAAAGACAACGAGCCAAAGGATGGTCAACCAAAGTCAACTTAGCATTCGTCTACTTAGAAGTCATCAACTTGGAATTCATCAGCTCGGTATTCGTTAGTTTGACACTACAAATAATATTCAGAATGACAAACAAGATTCTTATGACCAAAAATAAAAAAATGAGAAAAATTTGTATCAACCAAAACCTATAAATAAGAGATCAAAATATTGTAAAAAAGACGCCCTTTGTCCTTAATCATTGTATTCAAAGAGTATTCTTATTAATAAAATTCCTCAAGCTTCTCTTTCTCATTCCCTTCCCTACTTCACTTCTTTATATACTCTCAACTCTAATTGGTGTGTTCATAAACTCTTCGGCTCTTAACACATAAAACATTAATAGTGAATATAAATCAACATAGTTGTTCATGCAAATGAACATGATTCAATTAACAAAATTTGGACTTCTAACTCAAGTAATAATACAACAACAACAACAAGTCTTTATCTCACTATATGGGGTCAACTACATTAATCTTTCTTCTCCATTGTGTCCTATTAAGTATTAATGAAAAACAAAAATGCAATAAAGTAAAATTATCTAATGATTTTCTACAGAATCTTCCAGCTTCTTATACTTCAATCCATATACTTCTATGCAATGAAAACATGTTTAACAACAACATGAAATGATACCTCATACAAGTAATAAGTTACCAAAAAATTATTGAGGATTTACTTACATACCACATAATACTTATGTATTTACATGTCTAACACATAAACTTTAATTTTTACATATATAACACTTCAATCTTCAATATCATATAAAAAATATCATCATTATTCACTTGTTCTAAGTAAAATACAACTTTTCAATCATAGGAAAATATTAAATAAGTAAATATCAAACTTTAAGTGTTACATATGTGAAAGCATAAGAATTATGTGATATGTATGTAAATCTTCCAATTATTAAGGGGTTATTTGGTTGGCTGAAAAAGGAATGCGATATAAAGTGAATGTAATGTATTTGAATTACTTTATATTGTTTGGTTGAAAACTCCATAAATACATGAGTTTATTTTTTTATGTTTGATGAAGAATGTAAAATTTTTTTTGGATGGATATGGTAGCGATGGTAATGGGTGCCCGACTGGGGTTGGCGATGGTTGGCACCGACGTATGCAACCGGTAGCACTTTTCAATGGCCGGTGTTTTTAGAATTTGCCCAAATCTGGGTGAATTACAAATACACCAAAATTTATCCTTCCAAAATATTCTAAATATATCACATTACTTTGAAATCTTACTTTCCACCATGCCAAACACACACAAAATTAAATCTCCTATGTTTACTTTACTTTACGCTCAACAATAATCAAACTAAATAGATCCTAAATGAGTATGCTATCAGCCTCTTAACAAGTTATCTGTTAAATAATAAATGAGCCCGCTCATGAAGAGAAATTACTTAGCAAACAAATATTGAAGCTTATCCATGTGTCGAGCTCCACAAATCACGTTGAATCTTGTTAAATAATCTAAATCGATGAACAAAAACAAGTAGCATATAGGTATCCAATAGTTTGTATAGTAAGTTGGTTCTCTTTTACATACTTAAAACTACTTGACAAGAGACCCAGATTTGTATATAATCACCTACTATCTTTACATAATGCAGCAAAAAAAAAAAAGTTTTGCTAATGAATTTTAACCATATACGTGTCAAAACAATCCAAAGTAGAAAATAAAAGTGTAGTACGGTGTTGGTAAACAAAAACACCTAGCAAAAACATCAAACATTTCGGTCAAGATATCTAGAGGCTCAAGCTAACAAATGTTTCATAAAAGAGGTGAAATAACAAATATAAAATCAGTAAAAGAAAAGTCCACCAAGAAGATGAACTTTTTTTGTTCAAGAAGAAAACTATAATATTCATCAAAAGCTTAGAAAAAAATTTATTGCTCATATAAGAAATTGATATTTAGTTACTTCAAGAATTTCTTTGGTTTTGAATGACATTAATGGAAAAACATTGGATAAAGGTTTCGGCCAATAAATGAGAAAGCTTATGTAAATGGAAACTATACCTCATCCATTGGAACACATCATGATAATATACGCTAATAAAATAACTTCAACTATGACAATACGCATTGCTCGCACAAAAACAGTTATGCATGTATAATAATTAAAAATAGTGGCATAATCATTAAAACATAGATTAATAATATGCAGAAAAAATGATCAAGTCAAGCATAAAGCTTAAGAACAAAATTAGTTATTCTAACGTCATTGACAATACTAGTACCAACGAATATTTGAGAATCAAGAAGATTTACTTGGAATATAGCCCAGATTAACGTACTTTGAGCACATTTTATGTGTTAAACAAATATAAGCAAAGTCTAAGGATATTCTAAAAGTGTTAGCAGTTAGGACATATTCTGAAGAACAAAAAATAGACCAAACTAAGCAGCCTGTTCAAAAAGGTGTCTAGTGATCTTGCCATATCTGAATCCTTAAGCATTCCAGAGGATACTTGACCTGGGTATGGCAGACCTCTAAAATGCACAAGATGTGTTTAACAAATTCAAAATAAATACATTTATTTTATGTCACATTATTTACATTAAAAAGTAGCGTATGGATCTTTCCTTGTTGTGCCCATGAACATCTCAGATAAATTTATATCTATCTTTTTATATTGAGCACCCTATGATTAAATCAACTAGTATAGACAATATATAATTATGGAATTACTAAACACAAACTGCAACATAATTATTTAATAATTAAACTAAGAAATAAAAAATGCAATGAAATTTTTTGAATAGTATCTCATGAATAGCACAAATGACAAACAGTATAAAAAAACACAAGCAACACAAAGAAACACCAAAGCAATCAAAGGAGTAATGTTATTTATTGTGAAAACAAAATCGAGTCGACAAAGAAATCAAATAATAAATACTTGAAAATGAAGGAGACAGCATGAGATTGAGAGCAATGTTTAGTGTCAAGAGTAGCATCAGTGTAAAATGAGAGTTCTAGTTGCGCATTCATATGAGCTGAGAGCACAATCAGTTTAATAGAGAAGAACAACCTAAAAGTGAAAACTAAAGAGACAAGTCATACAAGAAGAAATCAGGAGTTAGAGAAAAATCAAGAGCTGTAGGTAATGTTTTTTGTGAATTGATGCAACCTAACCGTCTTTTTCTTTGCATGAATCGACAAGGTAGTTTAAACCATATGCATCACGAGTAGCAAGCCTAAACTGTGTGTAGAACATTGCATGCAATGAAGCTCGGAGCATTGCCATGCTTCACTGCTTCGACATATATGACAATGAAGAAAAGTTTTGTGCCTCCACACCAACGTGCTCGACATCAAAAGGTTGCTTTGAAGTACACTTTTAACCACACCACTGCATACTTTAAAGTATGCTTTTAACAAGTAGTAGTCTTCAATCAAATAATTTAAGGAAGTCCAAATCATAATATTATAAATACTTGACAATTGATTAACATCAATTTTCATTCACAGTGAAGCAAAAAAGGTTTGTGCCTCCTCATCAAAGTATTTAACTTCAAAGGCATGCTTTGAAGTGCACATTTAACCGCATTGCATACTTTAAAGCTCACTTTTAACAACTAATAGGAGCACAACACAAATATTATTAACAAAATGTACATATATATATTACCTAAAATTTGATGTTTATTTTATGACACCCAAGTCTTTTAAATCACATAAAAAATATCACTGTAATTAACTTTTCAAAATTGAAACATACTTTTTCATGTATATATTTTGATGTAATTGAAACTCTAAAATGTTTTATAAGTAAATATTAAAGTTTATTTGTTAGATATATAGATGCCTAAGAATTTATGTAGTATTTATGTAAATCCCCTATATTATTAACTCTTAATGAATATTACAAACTTCTAATCAAACAATAAACTCATAAGAAATTGCATATGATCATGACACTACAATCAGTTTTGAACGTCCATGAGAGTTCAGACCATATCTAGCCCTTGCCCAATTCAATAGCAAATCAGAACATAATCCCAATCTAAATCATGTCAACTTTGTCTTTGCAGGGAAATTATGACATTATCACATATCCAGCAGAAAAAAGTCCAGACCACCTTCATATCCAATCAAGAATTCTCTAGTGTCACCAATATTCATGAAAAATATTGTGATGACCATAACTAGTACATGCTCACAAAATATGCTGAAAAACAGAGCAAAGGATGCACGTTTCATGGATTCCTTCTAAAATGGGCCATACATTTGAATTAACAGTTTTAGCCAAAAAAAAATGCCATTACTAGTACTGCGGAGACTAGTAACAAGACAGTTAATAGCGCAAATTCATAGATGAAAATGGATACATAGTGGTGCATGCAAAAACCTTTTACCGTCTTAATCCTTCCTTCAGAATAAGATAAGCAAGATTGACCCGTGCAAAAACATTATCCTTCTTAATCCTTCCTTGAGGGCAAGCCAAACACACATGAAGTAAGTGAAAACAAACACTACTGCCTCCATGAGTGACATCTAGTAAAAGTTGAACTTTAATGCCTGTTGAATCAGCACTAACCCAGGCTGATGCCATGGTTTTCAGTAAGCAAGCATGACACAAAGATAATATCTAACATAACACGTACGGGAATTAAATATGAGCAATGAGTTGCTTATGGAGCATGGAAGAGAAAAAATTGATGCATACATGGAAAACAATTAAAACAAGGTAAGTAAATTCCTCGTTGTAGCACACTAAGAAAGGTATATGTTGCAGCATCCATTGCTCTTGGATATACCTGTTGGTTAAGAGGATTGTCAGGGGACTTCTTCCATAGTTTCCATATCATATCCCTGTACTGTGTCAGGCTCAACCCTGGTTTCTCTTCCTTCAGCCTAGCAAGCTCTACTTCTTCAAATGCCTGTAGTTACAAACCTATGATTTAGTAACCAAATTGCAATGCAAGAAAATCTCCTTGAATCAAATAAACAACCAGATAAAATGTCCCACCACTTTTAACCGACAATCTGTTTCATATATGGGGTTACTTCAAATTCATAAGTAAATGTATAAGATATTGATAGGAAAAATTTTTCTAGTGCTTTGCCTTTCAAAAAAATTCAACATATCACAAAATAAAATAAAGTGATATGTCTCACATGCACCTCACTCATGGATTCACAACCATGGGAAACACATTTACAGAGCAATTGGACCATTTTTATGAGATTAGAGGTAATTCTGTTTCATACAGATAGTACAATGATAGCATAACAAGACCAAACAAAGTTTCTAAATTATAACATTCAAAGTATTATTATATGACGAGCATACAGGGCAAACAAAAAATTTCAATAACTTTGTAGGAAAATAACAAGGATCATCGGTGGAACAAGAAATGATGATTGTCCTCACAAGATCCCAGTCAAAAAGCACAAGTAACCTGCCAAGCTCTTTGCTAGATGACAAATGAGCTGGATTGTTGTAAATACAGATCTACACCATTAAGTGATGCTAATAAGTAATAAACCCTAAGTAGGTCACTAGGGCAGACATAAAAGCATAGTATATATTTCCACAAGGAAAGCATGGTGGCAGTATCAATTGATAACAAGTTTGTAGGCTATGATGCTATGACCAGAACATGATAAGCAAAGTTTTAAATTAGTATGCAAGGGATAAGAAGTAAAACAAGCTTGTCAAAGATAAAATGGTTAAAAAAAATTCAAAAGCAAGATTTTGACAACAAAAGTAAAACAAAAACCATATACAGCTCAATATAAGAATGAACAACAGAAATGGCCTCATGAGGCAGGGAAACTGTCAAATATGCTCATGTTGGACCAATGAGGCAGGGAAATTAAAACCATAACAATTTGTTAACTTTAACTAATTGAAAAATAGTTTAAATTTTTTGAAAGGAGGAAAATTACCGGTATTAAAAGAACAGGTAATTTATGAAATGCAAAGAGAAAATGTGGTTAATATATGAATGAAAATCTTCTTCCTATAATTTCTTAAAGGATGTACGTCATGCCATTAAGAACCAGAAAGCATGGATCCAGGTGTTGAACAGAGAATAAGACTAACACAAATAAGTAACTTACAGAAGCTGAGAACCAACGTAGAACAAAACTAGGAAAGATTTGTAAAAAAGTGTAAATCAGAGAAAATTTTGCCAAGATTACTTATCAAAAATATCATAAAAAGTACTACTAACATGCCACCTTGCTAAAGGCATATAATAAATGGTAGAGGAACTACAAAAAAAAAGTAGCATGAGAATAAATGTAATGGCTAGAAGAAAAAGGGAGCATCTATGATATCCTAATTAAAAGTTCCACAAAATGATCTACCTAAATTGACATTAAGATAAACTATAAATTATATAGGTAGAATAAAAATCCACAAAGAGAGTCTCACATAAAATTATGATGGTCAAAAAGATGACCTACTAACAACATCATATATTTCAGATTACATACACTACAAAACTAAGAACATGAAAGCAGTAAATGAACATAATAATGATATCATTAGAAAATGACTAACTGAAGCTAAGAGAAAAGAAAATAGATTGGTATGACTCGCAATTGTGCGATGAGAATAAAAGACACATGATTTCAGTGTGAAGGAAAAGGTTTAGATCATAGATGCAGTAGTGAGAACTTGTTCGAAAAGATTCAAACCAGAAGTAAAATCCAATGCAAATTACAATGATATAATTTATTTTGATGGTTTCAAGTCTTCTCATCATCCATACATGAAGTTCTATCAATTTGTTTCTTCTCCTACAGAGCATAACAATGGTAAGTCACTAGTTGAATCATAACAGAGAATGACAAAGTAACATGAAGCAATACAATCCTATGCTATTAGACACTTGATTGCAATACCTGCAAAACACTAAATAGCTGGCATCTGCAATAGAGAATCAAGATCATGGTCTATTTGTAAGAAACATTATCGCCATCCAACAAGATTGAAGAGCGAAATGAGAATAAACAAGACTGCCAATAGCAGCTGAAATGAATCTCGGATAAGACCAGGGCTTATTCATCTTAACCTAGGCAGGATCGCCATACAAATTCGGCTAAGTTCTCAAGCTTTAAGGTATCATCCATTCATCCTAGTAATACTGGAACAGACATTTGGATATTGGTTAGTTCAGCACGCAGTCAACATTCAACAACCACGGAACCAATGTCAACAGGCTTCCATTAAACAAAAAAGATACCTCAAATTCAGCTACCACTAAAGCCCGGACGTTCATTCTGCAATAGGACTTAATGCAGACAAAAACAACTGGTAGAAAGGATAGCTTGTTAGCTACTGGTTTGCATAAATTTCTTCAAATTAACGAGGACGCCTACTCCCGTAAACTAGAAGAAAAAAGGCAAGTTAAATTGTGCAGCTGTTACTCCTCTTTCAGTATCTTCCGACATCGTAAGTTCCTATAACTAATATATCACCGATAATACAAATAATGCATTTCTGTTCAAGATTAGCAAAAAATTTGCAAGAGAAAAGGCATACAACAGAAAAAATAAACCAGGAACCAAGCGCACCTTAAACGAAGCCTTGAGCCGCCTTTCTGGATGGCGATCGGGTGGGAGCGCTGTATCGGTGACAGCAATCTTCGCAATTGCCTCTTCCACGGAATGCGCCTCAATGACCGAATCGTCTCTGTTTGTGTTGCTGATGAGCACCATCCGCTCGTACTCTTCCTCGTCCGCGGTCCGGCTCTGGCGCTTCTTAGCAGCCTCGGCCTCGCGTTGAAGACGGAGGCGCTCCTCCTCTCTACGACGAGATAATTCGGCCTCGGTTACCTTAGGCACAGGGGCGGCGACGCGATTGGCCTTAGGATCGGGCTTGCGACTGGCCTTCTCCAGTTCGAGGAGTTCCTGTTCGGCGAGTTTGCGATTCTCGGCGCGTCGAGCAGAGGCCTCTGCGCGCTTCTCCAACTCCTCCTCGCGTTTCTTGGCGGCACGGGATTTCGACCCCTCCGCCTCAATCCAGTAGCGCTCCTCCTTTTCCCGGGATTCGCGCTCCTTCTTCTCCGCCTCAGCAGCGCCCTTCCGAGCACGGGCTTCTTCCGCCTTCGAGTTCGTTCCCATCTTCTTCGGCATCTCCTATTATCTCTTGCTGGTTCTCTCGACTGCGACCGCTGGCGGTGAATTGATCTGAAGACGGGGAGACAAGACGAGAGATGAGAGAATTAATATAAATAAATATGCATTTTTTTAGATACATTTGAGAAATAGCAGACTTTGATACTTTGGGTGAGCATTAGGTTGATTTGATTTATTCGATTGATATTATAGTCAAATCAAATAAATCAAATTTTAATTTTTAAAAGCCTAACTGGTCAAATTAATACAAAAAATCGTATAAATCGAAATCTAATTGGGCTTATTCGGTTCGATTTTTCATAAACCGAATAATATAGACAAATTAAAAAAAAGATTTTAAAATTACAAACAAAAAAAGGAAAAATTTTATTAACTCAACTAACCATATACTGATATACATATTGTAAAGAGTTTTTCAGGTTGATATAATTTAATATACACTATATAAAAATAATAAACAACTAACAAAAAAGAGGAAAAAATTGTACAATGTATTTAGCTTATATATCACAAAAGCAGCATCCTTTTGGTTGATTCTCGAACTCCTCCGTAGCTCCATCACTATAGCAACATCCTCTTGGTTGATCTTCCCATCTCCTTGCTTATATATCACAAACTCAGAGATTGTAAACAACCATTTGAATCGCCAGGAATCGACAACCAAGAAACTCAAGTATTGTTCATTGTTCACAGCTCATTAAACAAAGGAACAAAAGTTTTATGCTAATAACATGAATGTATAATGTATTTAAGTTAAAGATATTTTTGATTCATGAGTTTACCTCACAACACCATCATCATTCATAATCATGAACTCGACCAAATGCACGAGAATTAAAAGAAAACTCAACCAAATGTTGTCGAGAAGCAGCCAACAATAGAACTCCAGAAGCAGCCAACAACAACCTCAGATTTAGGAAACCAACAGAGCAGCCAAACCCAACAAGCACTCAACCAAAAACACTCCACCGAAAAACTTCACCAAAAACAAAGTAAAATATCTTTAAAGCTAAAGAATTTTAGCCAACAAAACTCCAATAGCAGCCAACAACAACCCATAATCAAGAAACTTTTAGGTCTAGAATTTTAATCATCATTGTTAAAGCTTTCCTTACATTTTTTTGGTCAAATCTCCATGCCTTAAGGCTTGCACATAGCTCTTCACCTTTAACACCAAATTGAAATGCTAGTTTAGTTTAATTTGGTTCATTGTTAAGAGGATTCTTGACACAAAGAAATATATGTCCTTAAGTTTGAAGTGATTAATCTTTGGATCACTGTGATATGACTTTCCATAATAATTATATTTGCTCATTTTTTCTCCTTCCTCATTAGTATACCTTACAAAGTGATCCCAAACTTCAGATCTAGGTCTAAGAGCTTTTATTTTTTTCTTTAAAATTGGTGGTTTCTCATCACAACACTAATATCTCCTGTAACTTGAACTTGTTGAGTAGTAGTTATGGCTTTGGAGGAACTAATAATATTTGAACTATCTCCAACTTGTGACATGTTTCTACTAGTACTTGTTGATGTAGAACATCATGAGGATCAACAAATTAGAGCTCAAGGCCCATTTACAAGATCTCAAGCTAAAGCCCAAGAAAATTCAAGAAAGAAGACTTAGCCCATTATTGCTAAGTCCATTTTATGATTTCATTTTTTTATTTATGTAATTTTTAATTTTCTTCTAGAAACTCCATGTTTGAAATTTTGCATTTAAAATTCAAAGCATGACATGTGGTGATTGAATCCACATAAAATAATAGCAAGTAAAATGGGTGGATGGCATAAAATAATGAGGCAATTTAATGCTTAATGTACCACTCACCTTTCCCTCCATGTTTTGAATTATTTTCTTTTGAAAGATGCTTGTAATGGCTATAAATAGCCCCTCTTATTAGAATGAAGGAGATCTTTTGGCATTACAAATTTTGAGTTATTCTTGTGGTTTGAGAGCTTGGTGGCCAAACCTTGACAATCCTTGGTGGGAGCGCTAGTTATCCAACATATCTTCTTCCTTCACCTCCAATACCCACGTTCTCTCAATCCCATCAAAAGAAAGAACGCCCACCTCCATCAAATTTGGTATCAGAGCGAAGTCTGGAAGGAGCAAATTTGGTCAAAAGTTTGCTTCAACAAAGGGAGCAACTTAAGTGTTGGACTTGCCTTCAAACTTGTGAGTTTTTCTTGAAGTTGTGAGGTTAATTAATTTTCTTTTATGTGATAGTTTAAAGCATATTACAGCTTGGAAAGATATATATTGCTTGCAAGTTTATGGTGATAGCATAAAATTTCAATTAGTAAGCTTCATTATATATTTTAGTCATTTTCCAATGTGAAGCGCACCTCCCCTCCCTCCAAAAAAAAAAAAGAAAAAAAAATTAAGAGAGAACCTTGGTAAGATAGTTCATCACCTAAAACAACCTAGCTATTAGTGCAAATCAAAATCTAATTACTTGCTTTATTATCTTTGTTATTGTTTATGGTTAATTTTAGAAGTTTCTTTGATTAACTTATGATAACTTACTTTCTAAAAAAAAGAAAAAAGACTTGATAAATTTGAGCATTTTTATTTCATTAATATATATATATATATATATATATATATATATATATATAATATATGCATGTGTAATAATATAAGTGTGTTAAACTTGGTGATTTTGGAAGCTAAATAGAACTTTGTCAAAAGACCTAAACTGCTCAAGGAGAGCTTGGGATTTAAGTGGTCTCACTCCTCCTCACCGGAAGTTCTCTTAGCTTAAAATTTCACTTTGATTGCATAATTATATTATACTTATTTATTGTTTTTTCAATTTTTCATTGATCCCTTTTCATATATCTTTTTTTTCTTCCTTAAAAAAAAATCTCATGGCACCAAAATCTATCTCAAGATCAAGTTGAAAATTTGACTAGATTAGTTGATGCCTTAAATCTTAGGATCCAAGACAATGAATTAAAACTCAACAAAAATTAGAAGAAAGTAAGAATCAAATGCAAGAACTTAAACAACAAATGCAAACTCTTAGTGCATCTACAAAATAATGTACCAACCTCCTCCAATACCTACTCAATGTAGGGATAGATGAAGAAGATTCATATCCAAACCATAGAAAATCAACCACTTAGAAGACAATCAATTGCTAGAAATGGTGGAAGGGGAGAAAATTATTTTAAGACTATAGAAGACTCTAATGATCCATCTCAAGAGTTAAAGTAGAAGCCCCAACTTATGATGGTATACATGATCCAAATAAATTTCTCGATTGGTTAGTTCAAATGGATGACTTCTTTGATTGGTATAAAATAAATGATTATCAAAGGGTTACTTTTGCTAAAATGAAATTGATAGGGCATGCTAAAATTTATTGGACAAATACTTTAGATAAAGAACAAAGATTATGAAGGACAAACCTCACTTGGATAGAAATGAAAGAAATGTTAAGAGCAAAATACTGTCATATGCATCATGATAAGAAGCTATATAGTCAATTATTAACTTTGAGATAAGGTAATTATCTTGTAACTGAATACTTGAACACTTTTGAAGATCTAGTTTCGACGATATAATGATAATAATTAGCCAATAAATTTGTTATTGGACTTACATTAAAATGAAGTTGAATTATTTGACCCACAATCTTTAGAGGAAGCATTTCATTATGTATTATTGAACAACAAAAGAAATCTCCTCTCTAAAATTAAAAGTCAAGTACCTTCCATTTCATCCCATAGATCTATTGTTAGACCAACCCATCCAAATGGCCCATCCCTTTGCCTAAAACTTCAATTGAAGGGAGCTCTAAGAACATTAGAGAAGTAATATGTTTTAAATGTCATAAAAAGGTCATATGCAAAATCAATGTAAAGCTCAAATCTTATTTTTAGAAGAAGTTGAAAATCCAATAGATGATAATCTAGAAGAAGTTTATGATGACACCCCATTATCTGATGAAGAATTGGAATTAACTGATGACCCTCATGTTAATGTGATGAGATGTCTTACTGTAATAAAAAATGAGGCAGAAGATTGGAGGAGAAAGAACATTTTTAGCATGTATGTTTTGTGTAATGAAAAGAGATGTAGGTTAGTTATAGATGGAGGGCTATGAATGTTATTTCAACACATACCTTAACTCGAGCCAACCTAAAATCTGAACCTCACCCTAAACCATTTCATGTTAGTTGGGTAAATCATACATCTCTTCCCATCACCAATCGGTGTTTAGTTCCTATTAAAATAGGAAGCTATGAGGATCAAATTTGGTGTGATGTTCTCCCTATGGACATTGCTCATATTCTCTTAGGACGACCTTGGCTATATGATATGAATGTTATTCACTATGGTAGGGAAAATACTTATGCTTTTAAACATAATAATAAGACTATTAAACTCCTACCAATAAAGCAAGTAGAAAAAACACCCTCCATAACACCACACAAAATAACTTCGACTTGCAACATAAGCCTAAGAAAAATGCCAAACTTCAATTAATTATCATAGAAAATCCTCGTCCTAACACTATCATTCGATCCTTGCTTTAAAACACCTACTCTTTCTCCTTTGACCCCAAAGATAAAAATAATAGGTTTTGGCACTTAAAAGAATTTTCTGATCCATTTCTTCTTTACATATTACATGTAAAAGAAGTCATATCGGACTCTAATGAGACTCACATACCGCTGTGGTCTCTTCTCTTCTTCGATTTTAATGATATTGCACGATGAGCTTCCTAATGAGCTACCTCCTAAGAGACATTCAACATGCTATTGAGTTCTTACTGGTTCAACTTCTAATCCACATTATAGGATGAACCCCACGAGCATGTTGAGATTAAAAGATAAGTTGAGGAATTATTAAGAAAGGGTTTTATTCAAGAGAGTCTTAGCCTCAGGTCCCATCATTATTAACTCCAAAGAAAGATGGAACATGGAGAATGTGTGTTGATAGTCGAGCAATAAATAAAATTATTATCAAATATAGGTTTCCTATTCCCTGATTAGATGATATGTTAGATTTAATCTCAGGAGCAAATTTTTTTTCAAAGATTGATCTAAAAAGTGGAAATCATCAAATTCGGATTAGATCAGGAGATGAGTAGAAGACGGCTTTTAAGACCCCTGATGGACTTTATGAATGGCTTGTCATATCCTTTGGACTTTCAAATGCTCCTAGCACATTTATGAGATTAATGAATACTGTTCTTAAACCATATATAGGTAAATTTTTGATGGTGTATTTTGATGATATTCTAATTTTTAGTCCAAGTGAAAATGAACATCTACAACACCTACAAAAAGTCTTTGAACTACTTAGATAAGAGAAATTATACATTAATTTAAAAAAGTATTTCTTTTTGCAAACCGAGGTAATCTTTTTAGGCTTTATTATATCCACTCTTTAAACCGATCCTTCTAAAGTGAAAGCAATCTTAGATTGGCCACCACCTAAAAGTCAAGTTAAAAGCTTTCATGGTTTAGCCACTTTTTATCGAAGATTTATTAAGAATTTTAGTACCATTGTTGCTCAATAAGCGATATACTAAAATTAGATAAATTTTGTTGGACTCTAATGCACAAAAGGCCTTAGAGCAAATTAAAGTTCTTATCACTGCACCAATCCTTAGGCTTCGATTTTTCTAAAGCCTTTGAAGTGACATGTGATGCTTCAAGAATTGGATAGGTGGAATTTTAAGTCAAGAGAATCATCCTATAGCATTCTTTAGTGAAAAGTTAAATGAAGCTAAACAACGATATTCCACTTATGATAGAGTTTTATGTTGTAATTCAATCCTTAAGGCATCATTATTATCTCTTACATAGAGAATTTATACTTAATTGATCACCATGCCTTAAAATTTATTAATACTCAACTTAAAATTAAGTCATGGCATGCAAAATGGGTTGAATTTTTACAAGACTACTCTTTTGTTCTAAAGCATAAGCCTAAAATTGAGAATAAGCCTGTTGATGCTTTATCCGTGTAAACCTAATGATTTCCTCTTAGAATTGAGAATCTCGTGATTTGATAGAATTAAAGATGATTATATTGTGTGCACTGACTTTCACCTAATTTATCTTGAACACATAGATAAACCAATAACTTTACAAGGGACATTCTTGATAACAAATGGATATTTAATTAAAAGAAAATAATTATGCATTCCTCGATCTTCTCTTAGAGAATTCCTTATCACTAAGCTACATGTTGGGGTGTAGCTGGTCATTTTGGAAAGGATAAGACCATATGTTTATTAAAAAATAGATTTTATTGGCCTTCATTAAAATGAGATGTTCAAAAATTAGTGGCTCAATGTTTAATTTGTAAACATGCTAAAACTATCAAACAAAGGTCTGGACAATACACTTACTGTCCATATAGGCCTTGGGAAGACCTATCAATGGATTTTATTCTAGGATTACCTAACTCGAGGACATGATAGTATTTTTTGTTGTAGTGGATAGGTTCTTAAAAATGGTTCATTTCTTACCTTGTTCAAAACAAATGATGCTTCTTATATAGCCAAATTATTTTTAAGGAAATAGACTCCATGGTCTCCCTTTAACCATTATTTTGACAGATGTTAAGTTTGTCTCATATTTTGGAAAACATTATGGAAATTATTAAGTACCAAATTAAAATTCTCTTCTGCCTTTCACCCACAAACTGATGGACAAACCAAGTAGTTAATCGCATCTTAGGAAATTTGCTTAGATGTTTGGTAGGTAAAGTTTAGAAATTAATTTACATTTACCAACCTCCTAATTTGCCTATAATAGTACTATATCTAGAACTACAAAAAAATCACCATTTGAGATATGGTCAAAAAAACCCACGACCAATCAATAGATGTAGCAAACCTACCATCTCATGTATTTTCTGATGCAGCATTCTCATTTGCTAAAGATTTTCAAAGCCTCCATGAAGATATAAGAAAGCAAATTACTATAAGTAGTGATAATTATACTTCTAAGGCAAATCATAATTGTTCAACGAAAGAATATAAAGAAGGTGATTATGTATTGATTCGCATTCAGCCTGAGGGTTATCAAACTACTAGATATAAGAAATTACATGCACGAGCTTGTGGTCCATTTAAAATTCTCAAGAAAATTAGAAATAATGCTTATCACCTTGATTTGTCTGCTGACATGTTCATTCATCCAGTTATTAATATTGAAGATATTCTATCATATGAAGGAATTAGAAAACTTCCACTTGTTCAGTCTAACTTTAGCGGAGATATAGATCACTTGTAGAAGCCCTCTTCATTTGAAGTTGACTATATTATCGCCGAGGAAGCACCATTAATCCACTCAACATCATTTTTAGTTCATTGGAAGAATAAGCCACCTTGAAGACACATGGTTGAATTGTAGTGATTTGGAGACTTTAGCCCCACAATTAGTAGAAGACTTCTTAGATTTCAACACTACGGAGCAGAATTCAATTGAGCTCAGGGGAGTTGATGTAGAACATCATGAGGATCAACAAATTAGAGCTCAAGGCCCATTTACAAGATCTCAAGCTAAAGCCCAAGAAAAGTCAAGAAAGAAGAAGATTTTACATAAGGCCCATTTTATGATTTCATCTTTTTTATTTATGTAATTTTTAATTTTCTTCTAGAAACTCCATGTTCAAAATTTTGCATTTAAAAATTCAAAGCATGACATGTGAGGTGATTGAATCCACATAAAATAATAGCATGTAAAATGGGTGGATGACATAAAATAATGAGGCAATTTAATGCTTCACATTAATGTGGTCACTCACCTTTCCCTCCATGTTTTGAATTATTTTCTTTTGAAAGATGTTTGTAATAGCTATAAATAGCCCCTCTTATTAGAATGAAGGAGATATTTTGGCAATTACAAATTTTTGAGTTATTCTTGTGGTTTGAGAGCTTGGTGCCAAACCTTGGCAATCCTTGGTGGGAGCGCTTGTTATCCAACATATCTTCTTCCTTCACCTCCAATACCCACGTTCTCTCAATCTCATCAAAAGAAAGAACGCCCACTTCCATCACTTGTAGACTCTAAAAAATAACAAAAAAGAAAAAAAAATAAAGCATGCTTTAATAAATTATATCAATAAAACTATGTAGAAGCAAATAAGCAATGCATCCATTCGGCTACACTAAAACACTCATAAAGACATAACATCAAACATGATTTTGTGCTGTGGAATACAAATACACCTATCCATCTAAAGTAAAACTCTCAGGTATAATCTATGGTCGACTTGTATCTTACAAATGCAAACATTTTGTAAGTACTAAAAGTCTAAAACTGAAAATAATACCAGTGGTCCACTAATTGCAACAGAAAATACTACTAAAAAATAGGTTCGCATCAATAATAGATACAAGTATACAACTATATAAAGCACAATTGAATTGACAATTGTTATAATTGAAAGTAAGCATAACATTAACCATGCCCTAAGATCCAAATTTCTTTTCAGAAAATATTGATAAAATTGCATTAGATATACCCAAACCCAATAAAAAATTTGATCTAACAGTCATGACTCATGAGTCATGAACATCAACTAGAAGCATCTTAATACTTGATGAAATATTGGCACATTACACACTTGGAATGCATGTGAGATTTAGTAATCCATAATTCCACATAACACAACCGCAACATTCAGAAAGCAGCATACATATAAGAATGCAGCACATACAGTCCACGACACAAAGCTCGTAGACCCTATTTGTAGAGGGCAGAAATAATGTCATAACAGAGAACATAACACAACAAAGATTTGAAATATAAGGAAGCAATCCGCCAACTTGAAGCCATACAGTCCACTACACAAAGCTCACAGCATCAATTCATCAAACCATCAATAACCAACCAAAACAAATAACAACAACGGTGTGACACACACACACACACACACAGAGAGAGAGAGAGGAGTTGAGATAATGGGGATTTAATTCTTACCTTTCAAAGAGAATTAAATTTGAAATCAGAGGTGAGGTGAAGAGTTTTTCGGTTTGAACCGACTAGTGCAGACCCCCTATTTGACACATACGCATTATCATTTAGGGTATTATGTTATGCCTATATTTTAAAAAATATATGATGAGAAAGCGTATCAGCTAGAAAATTGAGATTTAATTTTTTGAATATAAAAAAAATTTATGGCCCCACAATTTTCTAAATATTAAATTCTTATGAAGCACCTCCATAATTATTTTTTTTAACTAGCTATAACTGTCCCAAACAGACTCTTAAACTCAAAACTGCTTTAAGTAAAATTATAAGCTTTCAATCACTAACACTTAAAACCTCTTAAATAAAAATATAAACTCTCAACTGATATTTTAAGATACATTAAAATTTTAATTTTATAGACATATATCTATAACTTTTAATTTAAATATTTATTTACATCACCTAAAATATTCTGACATCACATAAAAATAAGATTATTATAAATCTTTTAAAAGTAAAATATAATTTTATGTATACATTTTGTCGTAGTTGTGAGACTTATTTACTATATAAATAAATTTAAAAATAGGAAGATTTACATATGAACATAATTTTTATTTATTTACATATCTCACATCTAAAGTTAGATGTTTACTTATCTATCAATTTTCTATGCTTAAAAAGGTAAATTTTACTTTTTTTTAAGAAGGAGAAATGATTTTATTTTTGATGTGATATTAAAGATTGAGATATTAACATAAATATACGAGATTAATACTTTTATATTTGTTTAGAAATAAAATGAGTTCAATGTAATGCTCAGTAATTATGATTTGTGACATTACAAGTAGCAGCCAATGACGAACAATGATGGCCAAAGACGAGCAATAGGTAACAACTAGGCGAAGGCGATGAAAACGGTGGTGATGCATGGAGGTGGCAACTTGCCACATCTAGTCGTGGCGTGATGCTTGAAGTAACAACTTGAGCATTTTATTTGAAAAATAACTAAAAAATAATGAGTTTTAAAATTCATTAAAAATAAACTAAATGTCAAGTTTCAAATATCTCAAAAAAAATTTTAATTTAGTTTATATCAAACTAAACAACCCTTACATGCATAGCTCATATTTTGATTTTGTACAAAACTAACATTTGTGTCAATAACGAAGAGGTCTTAGGCTGAGTGCTTATGCTATCAACTAGGAGATCTTAGGTTCAAGCCTTGTACATGTGCTGTGTATGAGAGCTTGTCATTAAATTGGCTGAAAAAAAAGAGTGCCTTATTCAAATAAAATAAAATAAAATTTATAGTTTGAAATGATTGACAATATATCATTAATGCTTCAAAATTTTGAAATGTTTCATCACTTAAAAAAATCAAGTACAATCAAGCATACATAAGCTAGAAAATGATGAATTTTTTTTTAAGAATTTAGAACACATAAGATAGGTGTAAATGATTATGGGCTACATAACTAATTCAATAATAATCAAAATTCATGGCTACCAATTTTAAATTTTTATGACAGCACATCCACATCTAATTTATCAATATATTCTTCTTACAATGTATCACAACTATATGAGAATTATCTTTGCTAAAAACTTTAAACTTTTGTAATTTATTCTACACACACACACACACACACACACACACACAATATATCAATACACATATATATATATATATATATATATATATATATATATATATATATATATATATATATATATATATATATATATATATATATATATATATATATATATATATTCATTTTATAAGCTATTTAAATTAGATTTTTATATTGCATAAAATAAAAATATAATATAATAAAATAATAGAGCAAAATGGCATAGCATTTGTGTAGGGATTTTATATAATTAGCAAATATTCAAGTAAATAAACTCATATTATATATGTTTACTAAAAATAAACTTGGATTAAAAAAGTTTTATTTTTATATAACTTTATTGTATTAATAGACTAGACTAATGTTATATATTCTTCTAACCTTAACTTTTAAATGCTATAATTATATAACTTATAAGACATTTTTAAAAAAAAAATCTTTAAATATATAATCTTATATGTCATTTTCACTTAAAATTGTGCCTATACACTTGATACATAAATCAAATTAATATATATATATATATATATATATATATATATATATATATATATATATATATATATAGTGATGCAAAATTATTATTTACTAAAATATTTATAATAATATAGAGAGTTTATCATCTTAGCATTAATAAAAAAATTTATATGCATATTATAGATAAAATAATCAAGATTAACTCATAAATGAAAAAATTTTTATGAGATATTAAGAAAAAAAATCATGATGAATGACATAGTTAAAATGATTCTACCAGCATAGGTTACACAAATGATATATTTTAGTTGGAGAAAATTTTGATGCAAGATGACACTTGAATTCTGAAAGATGGCTTCTAAACTAGAAATAAGAGGAGCTATATGATATCGGAGTTATCTTTAAGAGATTATTGATGATTTTTTTTTTAATCTTTCTCTTCAAAGGAGGGTACTTTAGTAACCAAAAATTGTATTATAAGCTTTGGTGTTAATATTGGATATTGATGTTGGTGATAATGATGAGTGACGTTATAATTAGAGAAAATAAGAGTCAAGATTAATGTTAATAAATGTCAGTCTTGTTGGTCTCATTATGTTAGTGGTATGTGTCGACTATGTTGGAGATAGCATCTATCGATATCATTGTTTATGATATGCAACAACATTATTTATAGTCGCATGCATCAAAACGAGTATTGACTTCATGCACTAAATTTATTCGTGATGATGTGCAATAATGCTGATATCAATAATATGTATCAGCCTTATTGATTATGACATGCATTGATATTTATATTTGTAGTGTGCATCAACCTTCTTGGTGATAGTAGACGTCAGCATTGTTTGACAGTCAGGTGAAGTTAATTATCAACAATGATTTGATGATAGTAGTTGGAAGATAACAATCGTCAATAAAGATAAATAATTTTGATTGTTGGGCATATGTATCTCCAACTCTAAGCCTAAATCAGACTTGTTTAATAGCATTTTGGTTAATTTTGGGTGTAATTATCAAATAACGGTGCATTTTTTGATTACAGCAGCGATATTTGAATATTTTGGTCAAACACATTTTGAGTTTTTGACTATAAACATACAAGATATAGAAATTTTTTTTAATCCCTCAAACACTATTGTGAAGTTTCAATTATTCTTCAAGTTCTTGATTTAATCTTCTTTGAACTCGGATCAAAATAATTTTATTTGTTGTCTTTTCTCAGCAAAATATTCATTTTGATTATATATTTGTTGAAAATAAAATATGAAAGTATTTAATTTAATTCATTTTTTTTAATTTGAATATTATTTTAAACTTAGTATTTGATCAAATGAATTTTAAATGATGTTATCAAGTATATAAATTGATGAATTTTATTATGGTATTTCATAAATGTATGAATACACAACTATATACTCTTAGTTTACATTTCTAATTCTACATTAGGTACATTATTTATGCATCATGATGTCTCTTCCTCTTTCAAGAAAAAAAAAAAGAAAAGATAAAAATTAAACTTCAACCTATCACTTCCCTTCGACGAGCTCCTCCCCCTCCTCCCCTATCTCTTCCCTCTTCCCCTCCACCACCTGATGTTGCTTCATTACTAGCACTGATCCAGACGACATAAATTCTGATGAAGCCAACAAATCTCCAATTCCTACTCTCCTCCCACTCTCCATCCTCTGTAATCTCTCCTCTTGCTCACCTCCTCCCCTTCCCCACAACATACAAACTATACTTCCCTTCCATTCTATCAACACTCTCTCCACTGTTCTATCACATCTTACTACTTTTCCACATACGTCACTATCCGTCGTTACAAACTCCTGATCCTCACAAAATTCATCTCATATCATTCTCTCCTCCTCCTCCACCAACCGGAAAACTGTCACGCTAACACAAGGATGCATCGCAAGCCTCCCCCCGTAAGCCACCGCCTCCCTGTCATCCGCCCCGCCAACGAAAACCACTGCGATATTATGCAAAACCCCAGCCCCCACTTGCACAGACCGACCGCTCATCCCACGATCTATGAGCACCCCCACCGTACACGGCGCGTGGCGAAGCGTGCATCGATTAAGCAATCGGATCCCTTCTTTCCCAGCGCCCAATCGGCCGTCTAGCCGCAATCGTCGGTGGAAAGGTAGAATTATCAGCGATGCACGTATTTCCTGTGCGGCGCGGCAAATGTCATGATGCATTGTGTCGTAAGACGAAATAACGGTGATTTGGCGCACAGGAATGGCGGTTTGGTCCATAAACGCGTCGACGGAGAAATCGATTTGGCGGGTTTGGTCATTGCCGAGGCCTTGCTGGTCGATGCGCTGGTGGTAAAGCATGGTGGAGGTTAGGCGATGGGTTAGTTGGATGAGGTGAAGGAGATAGGCGGCGAGAGGTGAGCGGGAGGAGGGGAGCTTGGGGGTAGAGCCAGCAGAGATTTCGAGAAGGTTGAGGAGAGTGGGAGCATCGTGAGGGGAGTGGAGGCAGGCGAGGACACGAAGTTCATTGTCGAGGTTGAGCCATTCCAGGCCCATAGAGCGATATTTCTGTAATTTGCGTTCGTGGTTTATGAGGAAGGCAGCAGCGGGGCCAACAATCATATTGTTGAGAAGGACGGTGATGAGGAGGACCATGTATGTTGCTTGACCCCAAACCTATAAAAGATATTTTTAATATGAATTTAAATCAAAAAGATCGAAATCCAAAATATTTTATAAAAAAAAAATTAAGAAAATTGATGCTCGTACCCCATACTTTCTTGCAATTGATATAAGAATCAAATCCACATGCCCCTTCACATTAAGCAGTAGCCCCAAAATCAACCCTTCTCTCACAGTCATCTTCAGCAACCTCCCCCCAATTATCGTCCCCCCGATCTTCCCCACACTCCCCAGCACTATCAGCACCACCACCGTCACCACCACTCCCCTTTCCCTCATCATTGTCAAATCAGTCTGTACCCCGGCGTACCCAAAATACACTGGAACCACAAAATTATGCACAAAGTAACTCAAACTCGCCATCAACGTTCTCACTGTCGCCCCCGTCCTCGGAAAAATTAGTCCCAGTATTAAGCTCGACATGGTACTATTATAACCCATCAGTTCTGTCACACAGGAAACCATTAGAACAAACATTAGTACTCCCAATATCTCAAATCCTCTGATTCCCCCCTTGTCTTTGTTCCTTTTGTTAAGCCATTTTATTGTCGGCCTCACTAATGCAATCGATCCACCTATTAGGATTAAAGCCATTGTTCCGTTGAACAATTTCGTCCCTGCTGAAGAATCTGTTCCGCCGATTTCGGTCGGGATGAAAATACTTATAACGGCTATGAATAGCAGGAAGCTGATGTCATTGATGAGTGCGGAGGCGATGAGAAGCCGTCCGGATTCAGTCATGGTGAGTTTGAGTTCGGTGGCGATGCGAATTACGACTGGGGACGCCGTGCTTGAAAGGACGAGAGAGAGGGCTAGGGCGAAGAGGGATTCGCTTCCGATGGCGTTGGTGAGGTTGTAGACGAGAGGAGTTGTGGCGAGGGCGAGCGTGGCGCAGACAACGACCCCAGAGTAGGAGATGGTGACGGCGCGGCGGAAGTTGCGAAGGAGATAAGGTGGGTCGAGTTCGAGGCCGACGAGGAACATGAAGAGCATGCGAGACATTGTGGCGAGGCTGGTTAGGTGGTCCTCATTTGAGACTTTGAAGTATTTCGTGGCGAGGGGGACGTTGATCAAATGGCCGAGGAAGGTTTTCCCGACGATGATGCCTGCGAGCATTTGGGAGACGACACTGGGTTGGCCGAGGCGTTTGAGGAAGAGGTGGAAGGTGTGGGAGAGGACAATGAGGAGGGTGATTTCGATGGTGATGGTTGATATGTTGGTGAAAATGTCTTGTCTTTGCTCTTGTTTGCAGAAATTGAGTAATTCGAGTTGGGGGAGGAGGTTGGTGGCCATGGCCGGATTGCAGTGGGGGAGGTCTCTAATGGATAATTTTGATGAGAGTTATAAATTGAAGGCAATTTCAACCGTTGAGATGTGAGGTTAAGTTTGACTTGGCTTGAAGAGGAGAGGATTTAGCGGGAGGAGGAGAGGGGAGGTTGGGTATTTTTGTTGGTGAAGAGGTGTTTGTTGCTTTTTTTGGGGAGGTTTGGGTGGCTGTGAATGAGAGAAAGGGAAAATTTTATTTTAAGATTTTTCAGAATTTTTTTATTTGAGTTTTTGACGAGCAAATTAGAAATCCATATAAAATTGGCTTAATAAATTTTTGAGCAATTAGAGATTGAGTTGTTCAATAAATAGATTTTGAGCCAACCTTGTTCATTTTCGTATTAGTTTAGATTTAGAGCTAGCTTGAATTGAGATTTTTTATCTTATTTTGACTCTAAATTAAACTGTGCCGGTTCATTTTGATGAAACCTAACTAAGGAGATGAAGGGTTGAATATGGAAACATGTAAACTCAAAGGCTATGATGCACAGACACAAACACATGTATGAGGATACATACACCGACATAAAAAACTTATATTTTTTAAAATATGAGATTTGGATACACCTTGGATATGCTATAATAATTATAATAATTAAAAATAATATATATAAAATAAATAGATAAAATATTTAAAATAATAAAAAATAAGTTATTTAATTATCAAAAGTAAATTAATTACTTAAGTTATATATATATATATATATATATATAATTTATTTTATTATACTTTAATAAATTTAATGAATAAAATTTGTTATTAATTTTAAATTTATAAATTTAATTATAATTTTTTATAATTTTAATTATTTATAGTAAAATTATCTTATTATTTTCTATTTCTCACTCAAATCTAATTTTCTTAATTCCAAATCTCTCCATGATTACTTAAAATATAATAAATTATATTTAAAAATACTTTTAGATAATATTAATTCAATTATTTAGGACACTCTTGTCTATTTTTTTTTTTTTAATGCTATTTTAATCGGATGATTCTCATCGCTAGCGTTGGAGCATATCAATGTTTTACAATGATATTACATTTTAAAGTATATTATAACTCAAAAGACTTGTAATATGCGGGCAATGTATCTTATATAATCTTAACTTTTTTAATAATGAAATAAATTTCAATCTGATCTGTGGTGTGCTCTAAATCAGCTTGAAAAGTTCGATCCAAGTTCTTGACTCATGGCTCAACTTAGGATGGATTCACGAGACGTTCAATTGGCATTTTGGGTACTTGAGAATTTGTTATTAAATGAATACATGGCTAAATTTAAAAGATGATTGTCTAAATTTATAGTTTATAAAATTTGCTTAATATTTAGAATTTTACAAATTTAATATATATATATATATATATATATATATATATATATATATATATATATATATATATATAAAATTTAATCCCTCTCTATAATTTTGAATAATTGGAATAATATATTTGCATGTGACATGATTATATCATTGAGAATTTTTTTTTAAAATGAAAAATATGAATTGACATTTTGTTATTAATTTCAATATTTTATTGTCAATTTAAAAAATTAATATTTGATTTTAATTTCTGGATTTCTTAAAAACCATTTTATTTCTGATTTGCGTTTTAATTATATCATTTTATATGAGCTAAAAACAAAGCAATAAAGAGGGAAATGTGGAAAACCGCCAAAAACATATTACGAAGATAGATAAACAGTAAATGTCAGTGGGAAACCAATTGCGACCATTAAAAACCATTAAATGATTGTAGAAGAAAATATCTACTGATTAAATCTTCAATAAAATATTGCCAAAATATAATATTTATCTTGCAATAAGAACCGTCTAACTTAATAAATTACTGAACAACCCCAACCTACTATGCTATAGCCTATATGAACCGGTCTTCTAGAATCAGAATTGAGTCGGTGAACAGAATCGATTTTTAAAGAACCGATCAGTTTTAAAATTAATCAAACTTTAGTTTCTTTTTAATTGGATGAATACAATTAATTAAAATAATTTGCTCTAAAATTTTTAATTTTGAAGTATATTTAAAATACTTAAGAATGAAGAATCATGAATTAAAATATTATATTTTGAAATGATATAAATATTATTAATATATTTATATCATTTAAATTATATTAAGATATTTTTTATATTTATTACATCATCTAATTCAACTCCATTTGAATCATTGAACTCTGAACCTTTAATTTTTTTCAATTCGATCCGATTTTTATAACACTAAAAATACTATCAATATAATACACACTTATAGCGGACAATTCTATCGAAAATAATTACGATGATTTGTCTATCATAAGTTCATCAATGAGATAAACACAAAATTCTGTCAAACGAATCTTGGCGTTAAAAGCAAACGATCCGAAGTTAAAAACAAAATCGAACTTAAAATATCATTGGAAACATTGGAATATCAGTTAAACCCCTAAAAAGCTCTCAAACATTGAGTGTTTATAGTCAAATCGAGCGTCTCGACGAGCCGGATCTAACAAGCCCAATATCTTAAAATTCTGATTTCATTTGAGCATTCAAATATTTAAAATACATCAAATGATCAAAGGATCATTTTGAGCCGTCCGATGAAGTGGAGTGGTACAGGTTTTGCATGTATTTACAGAGACGCCACTCCTCCAATCTATAAATACCTCATTTCATATGAGGAGAAGCAAGAGAGAGGAGAGAGCCCTAAAGCTTGAAGATCCTCCAAGACCTGCCACCACTGACGGTCGTTAACCACGGTTGTCGCCAAGGATCCTCGCCAACCTCTCAGCCTTCATCATGACAACCTTCATCGTCATTGTTCTTGTTGTTGATCATCACGCTACTAGCAATTGTACCACCAACGCATCGCATCGCCGTTGTTCATTTCTCATATACAATTATGTAATCCCGTTATCAGGAAGATTTTGTACTCTGAAACAGACACATAATGGAAGCTTTTTGCTGGGCTAGGCTACGTGATTTTTTCTCTCTTTTCGAGATTTTCCACGTGAAAATTTCTGGAGTTTTCTTGTTCACTCTTTATATACCTGTGTGTGTGCTGGATTTCACAACAAGGCTAAGGCGTAAACTTTTATTCTATCGCAACTGGTTTTCTAGCACACAACAGTTTGGCGCCGTCTGTGGGATGAGAACCCATCAATTATAATTTCTGTGAACACTCGCATTATGGCCAAGAGGCGCAATACTCGTCACAACGGAGCCTCCCGCTCCAACTCCCATCACTCTCAAAATCAATCATTGAACCAAAGACGCCAAACTTCTGCCTCACCTCTTTAATAGACGTGATCCTGTCGGTGAAGGCGCGACAGGGATCTCTTTAGAAGATCGTGTCCGAATGAAAGAGTCTCAAAATGAGATGATCCGACTTTTGAGAGGAACACAATGGCCATTACCATGGCAAACACACCTCCCCCAAGATCGATCGTTAGCCGCGAGAGGTCAAAATGCCAATCTCCTTAACAATGAAGTTCCTCCGCTCGATCGTGATGTCGATCTCCTCGACATCGCTAGTTACTCATCCATCATGTACCAACCAACCGCTAATCCATCAATTATTGGGTAGCCACATTGTCGCTCTATCTGACCCCTTCATGTTATACATGCAAAATTACGACGCTTAATGCAAGATGAATTTCACTTTCAAGACATAAAGCACCTTCTCCCTCACCGCGGCTATGAGGAATCATCACCTTTAGCTGAAGCTATTCTTCAACATCCTATTCTCGTGAGTTTCAAGCTTCCGAGCATTGATTCCTATGATGGGGCAACTGACCCACATGAACACATCGACCATTACAGGACTATCATGCATATCCAACGAGCTCGACATTGCTTTGTCGTCTTTCCGTTACCCTCGGGGCAAGCTCGCACTTGGTTCTACTCCCTTCCAAGGGGATACATCCCACCTTTGACTAACTCGCCAAGATTTTTGTGGAACAGTTCATTGCAAACGAGGATCATTAAAGATTCCTCCCATCTCTCCAGATTCGCCAATGAGGGTGAATCACTTAAGGAATACTTCTGAGGTTTTCTCCTTAGAAGCTCAAATATACCGAGTATACAACTATTAAGAGGAGTTTTCCTTGGAGGACTCCGTCTAGGGCCTTTTTACTCATCACTAATGCGAGACACGACCCGCTCATATGCCGACTTGGTTCATCGTGTGGAAGCATAAATCTCTACTGATGAGGCTATTACTACCCATCGCAAGCAATCAATCTATAGAAAAATGTAAAAGCACCCCAGGGAATGCGGACCGACAGTCCTATCAAAAGAAGCAACAAGACAGTCATGATCTCCCTCCACGGCCCCCATATCAATGACGTGAACCATGACCCGAAAAGAAATACACGCCGCTGAACACATCTCATGCTAACCTCCTAATGGATATTCGAGATGAAGAAAATATCAAGTGGCGCATCCATAAAACCAAATTTAAAATCATGAGTAATATTGTCACTTCCATTGAAGCCGTGGACATATTACTGAGACATGCAAACAACTCAAAGAAGAAATTGAGAGGCTCATTCAGCAAGGATATCTACATTAATTTGTGAAGAATCAATCGACTCAAACAAACATACCTCCAACTGGGGGCAACCAGGATAATCATCACAGAAATAACAAAATAATCATCAAACAGTTGGAGAAATTGAAACAATCGCAGGAGGACCAATACTATCTAATCAAGTTCTCATCATCTCCATCAAGAGTCGAGTTAAAGAAGTCTCATGATCATTCCATCACTTTTAATGACTCAAAGGAGTACATGTTCCTCATCAAGATCCACTTATCATCAGCGCAAGGATCGGTGACCCATGCTATAATGTTAAGAGAATTTTGATTGATAATGGGAGTTATGTTGATGTCTTATTTTACTCCATATTTCTTAACATGGGCCTGGTTAGGGAAAAGCTCCAACCCGTTGCAAGACCATTATATAGGTTTGATAATCACCTTGTGCGAGTAGAGGGGACAATCACCCTTCATATTGTCCTTGGTGAATTTTCTCGACAAGTGGCTCATTTAATCTAATTCATGGTGGTCAAGTCAGATTCAACATATAACGTTATCTTTGGAAGGCCCCTCCAATCAATTTTCAGTGTAGTCACTTCAATTTCTCATCTTAAGATAAAATTTCTAACCCCCCGTTGGAGTTAAAGTGGTATGTGGAAATCAATAGATAGCACAATCATGTTATCTCAGACAAGCTCAACCACACCCTTCTATGACCTTCAGCATCGAAGATTTTAATTTTCGAGATGAAGAAGTACCAAAGCTTATAAAAGACTTGCTCGTTACATTATCGATGACCAACCACTTCAATAAGTGGGATCTTTGCTCGCACGAACAAAGGAAAAAATACATAGCTTTTGCACAAAAATCAAGACATTTTTGCTTGGAGTCCAGATATGCCGTCGACCCCAATGTAATCATGCACTCCTCAAGATTGATCCAACATTCAAACCAATCATCCAAAAGAAATGAAGTTTTGCACTGATCGCTCCACTATTGAACAAGAAGTTAACAAGCTCATAGAAGCGGATTCATACGAGGTACATTACCCTACATGGCTAGTAAAATGTTGTCATGGTTAAGAAAACAAATGGAACATGGAAAATGTGTATTGATTACACTGACCTTAATAAGGCTTGCCCGAAAGATAGTTTTCCTCTTCCTCGAATTGATCAATTAGTTGATGCTATGTTTGGACATCAAATGCTCAGTTTTTTGGATGCTTACTCTGGTTACAACCAAATAAAAATGAACCCAACGAATGAAGAAGCTACAACATTTCAAACATATAAATGTTTATACTGTTACCAAGTTATGTCATTTAGATTAAAAAATACTGGTGCTACCTATCAATGCCTTATGAATAAGGTTTTTAAAGACCTATTAGGTCACACAATTGAGGTATGTGTGGATGACATGTTAGTGAAAAGCTTCGAAGAATCATAACATATTTCTGACTTAGAAATATGCTTTAATCTTCTTCGATGTTACAACATGCGACTTAACCCAACCAAGTGTGCTTTTGGGGTTACGTCAGAAAAATTTCTTAGATTCATGGTAACCCACCGTGGGATAGAGGCCAACCCCGAGAAAATCAAAGCTCTCAAAGATATGACTCCTCTGAAGAATATCAAAGAAGTTCAACGTTTGAATGGACGAATTGCTGCATTATCCCATTTCCTAGCCCGTTCTGGGAATAAATGTCTATCATTCTTTAAAATATTAAAGGGAGCTAAAATAATAATTTTCAATGGACTGATGAATGTCAGTCTGCTTTTGAGCAGCTAAGAGAGTATTTAGCATCTCCACCCTACTATCCAAGCCTATTCAAGGAGAGATATTATACTTATATCTCGCAGTCTCTTCCCACATGATAAGCTCAATTTTAGTGCGAGAAGAAAGTGGGATACAATGATCAATTTATTATATCAGCAAAATTCTCTCTGATATAGAAAGTCGTTATCCACTTGCCGATAAGGTGGCTCTGGCTTTAGTTTTCTCGGCGCAAAAATTGCGTCCATACTTTCAAGCTCACACTATCGGTGTTTAAACTCATTTACCATTAAGGGTCATCCTACAGAAACCAAAAGCATCTGGGAGGTTAATCAAGTGGTATGTAGAATTGGAAGAGTTTGATATAAATTTTCTACCTCGCCCTGCTATAAAGTCTCAAGTACTCACAGACTTTATAGTGGAATGCACTGCCCCAACTCCAGAGGAGCTATCTACTACATGCCTTTCGTCTCCTCAATGGACCCTCTATGTTGATGGAGCTTCAGGAAGTACTAGTGCTGGTGTGAGAATCTTACTTATTTCCCCCCAGCATGATATCTTAGAGTATGGACTTCGCCTAAAATTTCCTGCAACTAATAATATGGCTGAATATGAGGCTCTCATAGCAGGGTTGAGACTTGCCATTGATTGCGAAGCTCAAGACTTAGTGATCCACACTGACTCTCAACTTGTTGCCTCCCAAGTTGAGGGAAATTTTAGCACTCATAATCCTCAACTGGCACAACACCTCCACTTGGTGAAGTCTCTTCTTGCCCATTTCAAGACACATCAAATCATTCACATACTGCAAGAGAAGAATACTCGAGCTGACGCTCTCGCCAAGCTTGCTACATCTACTACTAGGGAGCTATTTAAGAGAATGCATGTTGAAGAAATACATTTTTCTAGTATCCAAGGGTCATGGGTAATTCAAGCAATTAATGAGATAAATGAACATTCGTGGATGGACCCATCCTATTTTTTCTACAAGAAGGAACCCTTCTTGAAGACCCAACTTCTGCAAACTCATCTCTGAAGACAAGCTTCAAACTTCACTATTATCTGAGGTGAACTATACAAACGAGCTTTCTCTAGACCGTACCTTAAATGCCTCTCACCTTCAGAGACCGATTACGCATTAAGAGAGGTTCACTGTGATATATGGAGAACACCTAGAGGAAGGGCTAGCCCTTAAAATTATAAGGCAAGGGTTCTATTGGCCTACGATGAAACAAGACGCCTTGAGTTCACAAAAAATATGCAAGTTGTCGTTGCACTCTAACCTCCTCACATGCCGCATACAGCTCTCATCCATTCAAAGCTGGCCTTTTGCTGGGGAATTGATATCATGGGACCTTTTCCGAGCAAGATCGGGCAACAAAGTTTATCATTTTAGCCGTCGACTACTTCACTAAATGGGTGTAAGTCGAACCACTCGCTAAAATCACAGAGGCAAATGCTAAATAATTTGTTTGGAAAATACATAATATGTCAATTTGGTCTTCCTGCAAAGATCATCACTGACAATGGAACCCAATTTACTGAAAAAGTCTTTACGTCCTTTTGCAAAGATCTTCACATTCAGCCGCATACAGTAACATCCTCAAACTAACGCATCAAGCTACCAACAGGACTATACTCAAAGAACTAAAAACACATCTTGAGAAGGCTGGGGGGCAATGGGTTGATGAGCTGTCTAATATTCTTTGGGCCTACCGCACTACATCGCGCACCCCGACTAGTAAGACACCGTATAACTTGTGTTTTGCACAAAAGCTATTATACCAGTAGATATCGGGTTCCAAGACCAAGAGTTCAATTATTCGATTATGACGATAATGAAAAAAACTCCGACAAAGACCTACCTACTCAAACTCATGACATGACCTCGCTTGACCGCTTCCTATAACCAAGGGTAGCTCCACTTCAACGTAAGAGTAAAACCTCATATCTCTGCTGGGTGACTTGGTCCTACGAAGTCTCTGCCGCAGTAAAAGGCCCTCAACGCAATAAACTCTCACCTCTTTGGGATGCCCGTATGTGGTTATAGCTATGGTGAAGCCATGAACTTTCAAGCTCAAGGATCCAAAGAGAAAAAACTTTACCTCGAACTTGGAACACTAAGAATCTCCGAAAATATTATCAGTAATTCCTACTGCATAATTATCTCCAAAAATATTATTCCTCGGACCAACCGGGTTTGGAGCATCAAGAGACGATAAGAGACGGGGTTGCGGATGTTTCGACGATGGTGGTATGATAGTGGTCGACGCTTGTCATAATGACCGCAATGGATCGCTACAAGGGAGTCGCCGGGGAGATCGACTTCTAGTCAAATAATCTCATCGATAATGATCGATCATGGTGGTGACCATAAAAATTTTAATCAAAGGATGACCCCCACCGATGATGGTGGTTTCGGTGAACGACGGTCAAACAACCATAATAAGACCACCGACGTGTAGTCAGCAGGCCAGCTTGGCACAACGGTGGTCGATAACGAACTGCCAAAGTTAGACCAGATCATGGCCATGACCTGCGATGGTGGTGACCGCATGGTCGCCACCACGTATATCGGTAAAGACGGCGAAATGGTTGGCATAAGAGTAGTCAATATCAATGAGTCATATCTACACTTCACTTGGTAATCAACCCCATCGATGGTCAACGACATCACGCGGGATACCGCTCAGGATGACCTATCCAGGATGGTTGAGTGTTACTCGACCAACGAAGATGAATTAACATTGACTAACATTCGAGATTATCGAAGTGCAGATGACGATGCATGAAAGAGGTTAATTGAATCGAATTTTTACATCAATTATCGAGCTTCACGACTAAGTGGAAGAGGTTGAATTACTCCAAGGATTTTGACCCATCTCGAGTTGTTTGTTAAAGTCTTTGCTCATGACGTTAATGCGTGGAAGAGGTTAAATTCAATCCGAGGATTTTGACCCATTCAGGTTGTTTGTCGTGTTACCTCATGATGCAACGTATAAAGAGGTTGAATCAATCGAGATTTTGACCTATCCGGTTGTTGTCAAAGTATTACTTCTCTCCAGAAGTCCACCAAGGACCTTTTACCTATCCTGTTATTTGTCGAGTGTTTACCGATGACGCAACCTGTATGGAAGAGGTCAAATTGAATCTCCCATCCAGATTGTGTCGAGTGTTACCCAAATGAATCATAAGAGGTTAATTGAATCACTATTTTGACCTATTCGAGGTTGTTTGTCGTGGTGTTACCCGATGACGCAACATGTATGGAAGAGGTCAATTGAATCGCCGAGAATTTTGACCCATCCGGTGGGTTGTTGCCAAAGTATTATGACGAACTGTAAGAGGCCGGAAGTCCACAAGGACCTTCCTATCTAGTTGTTTGTCGAGTTTTCACATATTAACCTGTATGGAAGAATTTGAATGGAATCTGCTGAGGATCTTTGACATATCCGAGGTTGTTTATAGTGTTAATCGACGCAACCCGTCTGGAAGAGGTCAATTGAATCGAATCTTTGACTATCGGTTGTTTGTTGAGTTTTGCTCAATGACATTAACGTATGGAAGAGGTCGTGAGAAGTCCATGGACCACTCTAGGTTGTTTGTCGAGTGTTACATGACGCTTAACCTGTATGGAAGAGGTCAAATTAAAACATCCTTTGTTGTAAATAAAGTCCTTAACCCTGGTCTTATTTTTTCATGAGTATGATTGGAAAAACATAATTTGCAAAGCTATATCTCTTCTTAATGTTCAAATATCCTCCAAGTTTGACTTGTTTCTTGGAATGATAATCGATTAGATGCTTATCATATTAACATAGGCGATCTTCTGAGATTAAGAGTTGCCCCCCAGTTTTCGACAAAATTTGAAGGAACGAAGTTTGATGAATCTTTATTCTTTGCTTGAGCTCCTTAAAAGATTAAAATGTTCCACCTCGATGGTGGTTTTGATATTGTTGGGAGACTTGATCGTCATACAAGATGAAATAATGGGAATCGCTTCACAACCATTAAACTTGTGTGATAGAAAACCCCATTGTGGTAGAGTAAAGTACCTTTTTGTGAAATCCAAAGACAATGTGTATTTAAAGAGTGAACAAGAAAACTCGAATTTTAAGTGAAAACCTCGAAAGAGGGAAAATCATTTAGCCAAGAGCTTCCACTATGACTGCTTTTAGTATAAGATCTTCCGACAACGGATTACATTGTATATGAGAAAGAACAAACGTGACAATGAACAAAAAGTAGTAGTAGATGATGGTGAATCGTATGAGCAATCACCGTGGAAATACGGGAACAATTAATATTAAATGTAACAATAATAAGAAACGGAGAAACAATCACTCAGAATGAAACAATCACGGTAAGTCATCATGACGGAGACCAGAGATCAATGGCGTGATCAATCAGACCACGGCGGCGACGGAAATACTTTTGACGGCGAGTTGAAACCGTCAAGTGGAGGCATGGTGTGCTTGGAGGATCTTTAGAGCTCTCTCCTCTCCCTTGACCATATGATGTATTTTGTATATTTGAATGTTCAAATGATGTCGGAATTATGATATCTAGTTTGTTAGATTCGCATCAAGACGCCGATTTGACTATAAATACCCATATTTAAGAGTCGATAATAAACATTTGATCTCTGCTGATTCATGACGATTGTTTTCTTACCAAAATTGCGCGACTAAGAAATTTTTAGGGTAATATCATATATAATATTTGTGTCATTGAAATATTCTACTAATCAAATGTTAATTTTAATGCTCTTCAAGTTTAACTATCAAATAACTTTAAAAAATTACGATAAATCGATCAACTCTTGCTTTGAAATCACGTCCTATCTAAAATATACTTAAATATGTTTGCTCATAAAATTATATTGCAATGGTGCTCATTTCATTTTAAAATCGTAGTTTAATTTAATACTATGTTAATTTACATATTTGAGTTTTGTGATGAATTTTGATAAAAATAAATAAATAAAGACATTGAAGAAGACTAATTGAAGGCACATATATAATATTTTGTTTATATATTATTTATGGTGCAAATATAACTTAATATGACTCTTTGTTCTATGTAGCCAATTTAATTTTGTAGGATTATTTTTATTAGATGGAGTGAGTGTGATTCCATAAGAATCTTTTTATAAAATGGGGCAAGTATGAATTTATAAATCTATAGATAAAGATTCTATTATATCTGTATATTTATTAGGAGGCACAAAACCCTCTTAAATAAATTCTTTAATAATTATAATTATAGATAAAGAAATCCTTCTTATATATTTAAATTTATATCTTTTATGAAATATGATAGAAGAAAATTAAATTACTAGTAAAAAAAATTTGGATAAAAATAATATAATTTAAATTTATTTATATAAAAAATAAATTTATTATTAATACAATATAAAATCAATCAATTATTTATATTATATTTGTCTCAAATTAAATTTAATACGAATAAAATTTAAAAGCATTTTCAGACATATAATTTTTATATTTATATATTTAACAACTAAATTTTGATATATATATATATATATATATATATATATATATATATATATATATATATATATATATATATATATATATATATATATATATATATATATATATATATATATATATATGACACTTTAATTTTAATATTATATCAAAAATATCATTATTATTCATTTTTAAAAAATAAAAAATATGTATGCAAATGCTTATAAGTATATGACGTATATATTTTTCTTGGTTAAATGACTCTCAAATTTCAATGAAGAATTTATTATTTTCAAGATATATATATTTTTGGATGATTGAGATAATATCATCCAAAAAATAGAAAAATCGATATGACACTAAAATTTACTAGACGAATCGATGCTAAAAGAAACCGACCAAGTTGAAACCGTCAAATCGAACTTAAAATATCATAAACTTTGGAATATCTAAACTCTTAAAAGCTCTCAAACATAGATTGTTTAAATAAATCGAGCCTCGACGGATCTAACAAGCCAATATCTCAAAATTCCTATTTTATTTGAGCATTCAAATATTTAAAATACATCAAATGATCAAAGAGATCATTTTGAGTCCAATGGAGTACGAGTTTTGTAATGTATCTGAGACGCCATTCTCCAATCTATAAATACCTCATTCTCATATGAGAGAGGAGCCCAAGTAAGAGAGAGGAGAGAGCCCTAAAGCTTGAAGATCCTCCGTGCACTATCGTCCACGACTCGGCCGCCAACCACCGCCTCGCCGCCGTCCGCCTCCATCGATCGCCGCCAACCTCGTTTGCCATCATGACGACATTCATCGTGTTGTTTCTCGTTGTTCATTATCTGCTACCACTAAGAACAGCACACCAACGCGACTACATAGTGTTGTTTCATACGCACTGTAATCATTGGAAAATTTTGTTCAAACAGCATAAATGGAAGTTTTAATGCCAGCCTGGTTTTCTTTTGAGATTTTCTACGAAAATTTAGAGTTTTCTTGTTCATTTTAAATAAATACATGTAGACGATTTCACAATAAAGCTAAGACGTAAACTTTTACTCTACCACAATTAATTTTCTAACACGCAAAAAGGACTATATTAGGTCATAAATTGAGCCAACCCTTTTCTTCCACAACTTTCATTCCATTCACGTCATTGCCCCTCTATTTAGATCGATTTATCTAAATTTCTCAATTTCTCTCTCTCTCTCTCTCTCTCTCTCTCTCTCTCTCTAATCAGACGCCACCATTGCTTTGTTATGGTGTCATCCTCATTAATTCGTTTGATAACGCATAGAAAGAATAAAACAGAAAGTGAATATGAATTAATACTTTGATTGTTGGTTTTAAAAGTAAATACATTTAAACTATATTTTCTGTTCTAATATGTAAAGAAAGAATATCAGAAAAAATATTGGTTTAATGTAAAATAAATATTCAGATTACCTTATTATATAAATTAATTATAGAATTTATTCACTAATTAAAGTATTCAATTAAAAATAAATATTATCAAATAAAATATAGATAAATTATAAATAAAATTTTTTTCTTGACTAAAAAAATAAATAAAATCAAATACAAATAAAATTTATTTCAATATTTAATTTTAGTAATTAATTTACTAATTTTCTAAAATATTAAAATAAAATTAAATACAAATAAAATTTATTTCTAATATTTAATTATTAGTAATTAATTTACAAATTTTCTAAGATATTAATTATTAGTGTTATAAATAAATAAAATTTGAATATTATCATTTTATATTAACATGACCTAAATTTAATATATATATATATATATATATATATATATATATATATATATATATATATATATTTTATTACTATATTAAATATTAATTAATTAATAAGAATTTTATTAAATAAATTAATCGTCAATATTTAATATTTATTTATTAAATAATTTTCTTTAATAAATAATTTATGCTTTAATTATTTTTTTACTAAATAAATAAAATTTAATTATTATTTTATTTTATTTTATTTATCGAATTATTTATCTTCAATTTGAATAAATATAATTATATTTATTAAATCTTAATTGTTATAATAATATTTATTTTAATTAAAGTTAAAATTAATATTACCAATTCATTCAAAAAAAAATAAATTAAAAAATAAAAAAAAATTTCCCTCGCCTCCCAAAATGAAAAAAAAAATTCTTTGTTTTCCGCTGCTTGTTTTCCTAAGTCCAGCCTGAATAATACGCTAAACTAAATTTTCGATACAGAAAAGAGGACCAAAAGAAAAAATCTAATTTTACACAATTACATTACCACAGCACAAACACTAAAAAAGAAATGCGTATTGATTACTTACACCGTAGTACTGAACCAAATGTACTCAAGCCTTTTTTTTAACCCATGAGAAATGCTTAAATATTAGTTTTAATATTTTATATATATATATATATATATATATATATATATATATATATATATATATATATATATATATATATATATATATATATATATATAATCTAAAATTTATAATTTAAACAATCTTAATTTAAAATATACATATAATTAAATTAAACCATTAAAGATGAGTTCAACAACGCAAGTTCAAGCCTAAATAAACTTAATTAAGTCAAATACTACATATAAACTTCAAACATGATGAATGATCAACGACTCCAAATTTGACGTACTTATAATCGAATGGAGCGGCTCGACGAGACGAATCCAACAAGCATAAAATCAGTCAAATCGAAGGTCATTTAAATGTTCAAATAGCCAAAAAAATTATCTATGATCAAATGAATCAATATGTACCATCCGATGGAGTGTTTTGAGATTTTGACTACAACGTATTTTAATCCTATAAATGATCCCATTCTTATAAAAATAAATTGAGCTAAAGCAAACTTGAGCCGAGAGAGCTGAAGTTCAAATTATTATTATCATCAATTGACGCCGACAAGCCATCTATTATCATCGCCACTATCACCAACAATATAAATCCAATTGTGCATAAATCAAGTATAACACGATAATTATCAAATTTAAAACATACACTATTATAATCCGCTATCAAGATCTAATGTTTAGATATTCTAAAAGTCGATATATAAAGGAAACATGAGCTAGCAGATAGTAAATACGTAACTTCTTCGAAATTTTTCAGTAAAATTCTATAGTTTCTTATTCTCTTTTTAACTATGTGTGTACGTGTTGAATTTCCATATAAAATTAAGACGTGAAATTTTATTCTATAATTATAAGTTTTATTACATATAATATATATATATATATATATATATATATTGCGTGCTAGAAAACCATTGGTAGAGTAAAAGTATAAACTTTAACTTGTTGAAATCCAAAACCTGAGATATTTAAAAAGTGAACAATAAAACTCAATTTTACGTGGAAAACCTCGAAAAAGGGGAAAAATCAGGCCGAGAAAAGCTTCCACTATGTATTTGTTTTAGTACAAATTCCGATCTGATTACAATTAAATGAAAGGAAAACCAATGTGACAGCGATCATGTTGTAATAGTTCTTAGTAGTAGCAGATGATGGTGGCTGATGAGGCAATCCGAGAAAATCATTGGCGAAATCTGAAACAATGTGCAATCACGCGGTAGAAGTCATCATGATGGATGGAGGCGGCAAGGATCAATGGTGGCGAGGCGGCCGGCGGCGGCGGCGGTGATGACCGGCGTGGTGGTGGCGATTGTGCTTGGAGGATCTTTAGAGCTCTCTCCTCTCTCTTGCACCTCCCTTCTCCTTACTGGCCTCCCTCATGAGGAATGAGGCTATTTATAGATTGGAGGAGTGGCGTCTATAAATACATGCAAAACCATACCACTCCACTTCATGACTCCAATGATCCCTTTGATCATTCGATGTATTTAAAATATTTGAATGCTCAAATGAAGTGAATTGTAAGATCTTTGGCTTGTTGGAACCTGTCGAGGCTCGATTTGACTATAAACACTCATATTTGAGAGCTTTTAAGAATTTAAATGATGTCTCAAAGTTTCCAATGATATTTTAAGTGCTTGATCTCGACGGTTTCAATTTACTGCTTTTGGCATCAAGATTCATGCTTGTAGAGGAATTTTCAGGGTTATATTAGTTGTCACTATTTTTGGATGATATTATCTCAAAAAATATATGCGTACTTCAAAAATAAATTCTTCAATCTGGGTCCATTAACCACATATTTTGAGAAACAGTCTTCATGGCAAGATTATATGAGAGCGTCACCCAAATATGGTAGGTATGTGGAGAATTTTGAGGTTATGGACCCATCTGACATTCTGAACATTCGAGCCTGTGGGTTATTGAAGCGGTTCGAAATTGCCTTTGATTTATAAATGAAAAGGTGTGCAGACCTTTACACAGGTCGAATGCCCGGAAACAGAGCGTGAAAAATTTGCGTGATTTACACAATGAGTTGAATGGTGAAACGCGGGTTGAAACCACCAGGCGGGTAGCTGAAACGGGGCAGGCAGTCACCGGGGAGAGGCATATGAAGGGCGAAACAATTTGGTCGCAGTCAGCTAACTGACGGGTCCATGAGCAGTGAAGCGGTGGTCTGAAACAGGCGGTCATGGAGAGCGAACGTGTGCCAGCCGGCGGACCGTCGCGAACGTCTGGCAGCCGTTTCACCCGTTTGAGCGATTTTGAACAGTTTTGGACGATTTTGGACACTTTTTTACCCTTTTGCCCCAAAAAAGGGTCCATAAAAAGCCCCCTAGGGCAAAAGGAGAAGGCACCTTCTCTTCTTCTTGAGAGAAGGTCGTTCGGAGGTGATCAAGACCCGTAGTTCATCAAGGATTTTCCTCGAAGAGGTGTCTAACCTCGTCGGAGGCGGGATCGGGCGATCAAGACCGTAGTTCATCAGGCTCAGTTTTCGAAGAGGTGTTAAGCGACTCGTGTGACCGGTTAGGAGGTGATCAAGACTCATACTGCTCCAGTTTTTCCTCGAAAGAGGTGTTAACTAACTCCGTTGGACCGACCGAGATCGGAGGCGATCAAGACCCATAGTTCATACGGCAAGGCTTTAGTTTTCTCGAAGAGGTGTTAACCTCGTTGGGCCGAGGGATTGGGCGATCAAGAAGTTCATCTGGAGCTCATTTTCTCGAAAGAGGTGTTAACTAACCTCGAGATACCCGAGGGATCAAGACCCGTGGTTCATCTGCAGCTCATTTTCCCTCGAAAGAGGTGTTAACTAACCGGCGGGTGGAGGTGATCAAGACGATGTCGGAGGTGGGGTTGGCATGATGCCGGCGATGCGGCGGCAGAGTGAGATAACGCACGATGTGGTGACGGAAGACCGCGATAATTGCAGCGATAATGGCAGCAGCTATCGGTAGCCAGTGGTCGGCCGCGGGGAAGTGGCTGCAGCTGAACAGCAAGGTGCAGAAGAGCGTCGATAGTGCCGATGATAGTCCGCAATGGTAATCAGCGGCAGTGATCAGCAGCGATAACCGGCCATGGTTAGCGGCGGACCGGCAAATTTTAGCGCCGACGGGTAATCGGCAGCAAATGGTAATGGCGGCCAGCGTAATCGCAGCGAGAAGATAACCGGCAACGATGGTATAAGATTACGGCATAGTGGCAACGGTACCGGCAGCAGTGGTTAGCGGCCGGAGGTAGTCCCATGTCAGCGGCGGTAGTGATCGATGCAATGCCGGATTCAGCGGTAATGATGGCAGTAGTCATGGCGGTGGCATCAGGTATTAGCGGCAAACGAGGTTGTCAGCTGTAATTGATAGTAGCCGGCAAGCGGCGTATTAATCAGCGGATGGACGAAATGTCAGCGATAATTAGCGGCGATACGGCTTTGGCGGTGTTCTGAGGTTAGCGGTGGGTTATCGGTAGTATCAGCGGCAGTAGTCAGCGGCCGCGTCGTTGAGGATTTTGACTATCAGAGTTGTTTGTTGAGTGTTTTACCGATGATGTTATGATGATAATGCTGTGTGGAAGAAGTTGAATTAGAATCCGTGAGATTTTGACCATCCAGGTTGTTTGTCGAGTGTTTGCTCAGATAGCGTAATGATGTTAACTGTATGGAAGAGGTCAATTGAATCCGAGGATTTTATTATCGAGGTTGTTTTGCGAGTGTTACCCAATGATTTGTATGGAAGAGGTCGAATTGAATCCGAGGATTTTGACTTATCCGAGGTTGTTTGTCGAGTGTTACGATGGCGTTAACTATGGAAGAGGTTGAAGTCCACCAAGGACTTTTTGACTTATCCTAGGTTGTTTGTCAAAGTCTTTGCTCGATGACGTTAACTTGTGTGGAAGAGGTCGTAGGAAGTCCACCAAGGACCTTTTGACCCATCCTAGGTTGTTTGTCAGAGTATTTGCTTGATGACATTAACCTGTATGGAAGAGGTTATAGGAAGTCCACCAAGAACCTTTTGACCCATCCTAGGTTGTTTTCGAGTCTTTCGATGCGTTAACTGTATGGAAGAGGTTGAATTGAATGAGGATTTTGACCCATCGAGGTTGTTTGTCGAGTGTTATGGCGTTAACGTATGGAAGAGGTTGGGAATCTGAGGATTTGACCCGTCGAGGTTGTTTGTCGAGTGTTACCGATGGCGTTAACGCTGGAAGAGGTGGAAGTCCAGGACTTTGACCTATCTAGGTTGTTTGTCGAGTCTGCTCGATGGCGTTAACACAATGGAAGAGGTTGAATTGAATTTCGAGGATTTTGACCCATCCGAGGTTGTTTGTCAGTGTTACCGATGTTAACTGTATGGAAGATGTTGAATTCCGTTGAGATTTTGACCGTCAGGCTATTTGTGAGTGTTACCGATGGCGTTAACCGTGTGGAAGAGGCGTGGAAGTCCACCAGGACCTTTGACCTATCTAGGTTGTTTGCGAGTTGCGATGGTGTTATATGGAAGAGGATTAAATCCGGCGAGGATTTTGACTATCCGGTTGTTTGTCGGGTGTTATCGATGACATTAACGTATGGGTGAGGTCTGAATCCGTGAAATTTTGACCTATCAGGTTGTTTATCATGGTGTTAGATGGCGTTAACTGCGTGGAAGAGTAGGAAGTCCACCAGTACCTTTTGACCATCCTGTTGTTTGTCAGGCGTTACACGAAGACATTCTGGAAGAGGTCGAATTAAAACATCCGTTGTGGTCATGTTAAAGTTACTCCTTAACCGGTCTCATTTTTCCATGAGTATGAGTGGAAAAAATATAATTTGCAAAGCTATATCTCTTCTCAATGTTGAAATATCCTCCAACTTTAACTTGTTTCTTGGGATGGAAATCGATTAGATGCTTAACATGGGTGATCTTCTGAGATTAAGAGTTGCCCCCCAGTTCCCGACAGAATCTGAAGGAACAAAGTTTGATGAATCTTCATTCTTCACTTGCGCTCTTTAAAAGCTTGAAATGCTCCACCTCGATGGTGGTTTTGATCTTGTTAGGAAACTTGGTCATCATACAAGATGAAATAATGGGATTTTGACGGCCATAGCGTGCTAGAAAACCATTCGGTAGAGTAAAAGTATTCTTCGTTGTGAAATCCGGCCACGAATATTTAAAGAGTGAACAATAAAACTCGATTTACGTGGAAAATCTCGAAAAGAGGAAAAATCACGGGGCTACAGATAAAAGCTTCACTATGTATCTTTTTGAGTACAAGATCTTCCGTCAGGGATTACATAGTATGTAAATGAGGAATGAACAACGGTATGTGACGACGATCATGTTGTGATTCTAATAGTAACATGATGGTGAAGCGTCGGAGCAATCGCAGTAGAAATCACGGGGACAATTGCGGCAATCACGAGAACAATATCAATGTAGAACAATCACGGTAAGTCATCATGATGGAGACTGCGTGGCGGCAAGAATCAACGGTGGAGCGCGGCGGTGGTTTGACCGTCAGTGGCGGCACGATTGTGCTTGGAGGATCTTTAAAGCTCTCTCCTCTCTCTTGCACAGGCTCTTCTCCTTCACTTGGCCTCCTCCTTATGAGGAATGAAATTTATAGATTGAAGGAGTGGCGTCTCTGTAAATACATACAAAACCCCCACTCCACTTCCTGACATTCTGATGATCCCTTTGATCATTCGATGTATTTTAAATATTTGAATGCTCAAATGAAGTGAATTGTAAGATCTTTGGCTTGTTGGAACTCGTCGAGGCGCTCGATTTGACTATAAACACTCCATATTTGAGAGCTTTTAGAAATTTAAATGATGTCTCAAAGTTTAAATGATATTTTAAGTTTGATCTAGCTTTTCGATCGCACTTTTCGGATTGTTTCTTAGAGAATTTTCAGGGTCATACTAATATATATATATATATATATATATATATATATATATATATATATATATATATATATATATATATATATATATATATATATAATATTTGTGCCATTGAAATATTCTACTAATTAAATGTTAATTTTAACGCTCTTCAAGTTTAACTACCAAATAACTTTAAAAAATTAGGATAAATCGTTCAACTCTTGCTTTCAAATCACGTCCTATCTAAAATTTATTTAAATATGTTTGCTCATAAAATTATATTGCAATGGTGCTCATTTCATTTTAAAATTTTAGTTTAATTTAATACTTTGTTAATTTACATATTTGAGTTTTGTGGTGAATTTTGATAAAAATAAATAAATAAAGACATTGAAGAAGACTAATTGAAGGCACATATATAATATTTTGTTTATATATTATTTATGGTGCAAATATAACTTAATATGATTCTTTGTTCTATGTAGCCAATTTAATTTTGTAGGATTCATTTTATTAGATGGAGTGTGATTCCATAAGAATCTTTTTATAAAATGGGGCAAGCATGAATTCATAAATCTATGGATAAAGATTCTATTATATCTATATATTTATTAGGAGGCACAAAACCCTCTTAAATTTATTCTTTAATAATTATAATTATAGATAAAGAAATCCTCCTTATATATTTTAATTTATATCTTATATGATATATGATATAAGAAAATTAAATTACTAGTAAAAAAAAATTGGATAAAGATAATATAATTTTAAATTTATTTATATAAAAAAATAAATTTATTATTAATACAATATAAAATCAATCAATTAAAATTTATATTATATTTGTCTCAAATTAAATTTAATACGAATAAAATTTAAAAGCATTTGCACATATATATATAATATAATTTTTTTATATTTATATATTTAACAATTAAATTTTGATATATATATATATATATATATATATATATATATATATATATATATATATATATATATATATATATATATATATATATATGTAATCTTTAATATTATATCAAAAATATCCTTATTATTTATTTTTAAAAATAGAAAAATATTTTTTAAGCATTAAAAATATTAAATAAGTAAATATTTAAATTTAAATATTAGATATATAAATATATAAAAATTATATAATATTATATATATATATTATTTAAAAATTTTAATGTCATAATCAATTGTGCCACACCTCTGCCTGCATCAGCTTCTGCCATCGCGGCCAACTACCGACGATGAATCTATCGTGGTAGCAATTCAGACGTTAAGGAACATTTGCACGCATTGAGAACTGAAAAGCAAGTACTGAATATATATAATTATTATAAGAAAACTCGTTAATAAAGAAGCGGCCATAAGCATTCCTCAACCGGCAAGCGGCGTCGCTTTTGCTTTTCCAGCATCGCGGCGAAAAGCGGGCCAGATTGAGATGGAGTGAGCTCGAAGTGAGAGAAAGCGGAGAAAGATGGTGAGCGAGAGAGAGTGAGAGTGAGAGTGAGAGGGAGAGAGTGGTCGGAGTCTTAGTTCGGGATTCCTTCTCTGGCATTGTTGTATGCCGAGACAGAGCTTGTATTGGGGGATGTGAAATGGTGGTGGAGAGGGGGAGATCTGAACTTGTGGTGTGGAGGAGGTGAGGGATCTGCTTTGTGAAGAGTAGGGTTAGGGTTTTAGTGGTCAGTAGGGGTGTGTGATGGGGAGCATTTCGTCGGAGGAGGTCTCCGATCAGCAGAGCGAGGAGCGGTGCGGGAGCTACAGTCCCAGTGCTGATGTTAGTGAATCAGAGAGCTCTAGTGGCTTTTCTGGCCGCCGCTTCACTGCCGGTGCTTCGAGTTCGTTTGCATCTTCGCCGCTTGCTCTGGGGAAATCGGGCCTTGCCCCCGCCGACGCTGCCCGTGCATTGTTGCCGATGCCTGAAACTGATGCTTTGTTTTGGGAGGGGAAGTTGGAGAAGCGTGAAGTTGACTTGTCTGGTTCGTCTTCCTCTCTTTGGCTTCAGATCCCGTAGAGGGGAATGTGATTGGTATTTTTGGTTTCTGACTTTTCTTTATTCGCTCAACATTTTGTTGATTTGACAGAGGTTGAGATGATGAAGGAGAGATTCGCTAAACTTTTACTGGGAGAGGACATGTCTGGCGGAGGGAAAGGGGTTTGCACTGCGCTGGCAATCTCGAACGCCATTACAAATTTATCCGGTGAGTTGAACTTTTTAACGGCCTAGTAAGCTTTTGTATTCAGGTTTTAATTGTGGCGAAACTTCTTCAGCTACTGTGTTTGGGGAGCTGTGGAGGCTGGAGCCTCTGGCGCCACAGAAGAAAGCAGTGTGGATAAGGGAGATGGAATGGTTGCTATGTGTGAGTGATTCCATTGTTGAGCTTATTCCATCTCTACAAGAGTTTCCAGGTGGCGGGACATTTGAAGTGATGGCATCGCGGCCAAGACCGGATCTCTACATGAACCTTCCTGCGCTGAAAAAGCTAGATTCCATGCTCCTAGGGATGCTGGATGGGTTCCGGGATACTGAATTCTGGTATGTTGATAGAGGGATAATGGTTGCTGACGCTATTGAAGAAGGTGGCGAGGGCTACCCTTCTTTCGGGAGGCCATCACTGAGACAAGAAGAGAAATGGTGGCTTCCATGCCCACGAGTTCCTCCAAATGGTCTGTCTGAAGAGACAAGGAAGAAGCTGCAGCAATGCAGAGATTGTGCAAACCAGATACTGAAGGCAGCCATGGCGATCAATAGTGGGGTTCTTTCAGAGATGGAGATTCCTGACGCCTACTTTGAAACACTTCCTAAGGTATATAAAAAATCAATAAATTGATTAGTACGGTTAATCCAAAAAATTTAAAAGCTGGACTGGATCGTCATAAATTTAAATTGATTCTGGCAATCTATAAATGATTCATATTACTGCCGACTGCATTGTAAAGCAGCAGATTATCGGGCCTTTATCTTATTTGCTAGTACCGCAATCAGAAGTCTTCAATGAGATGCATGTGTAATATAGCATTTTTTTTTGTTGCAAATTGTACATTATGTTTAAGTTCCAAGAAGTATAGTAGATACTGCTCTTATCTTGACTGAAACGCCACGGTTTGTCTTAACCATGGCTTGATATTTATACTTATTGCATTTGATTGTTGACATAATTTGTTTCTATCCTGTGGCCATAGACAATGATAAGCTGTTTCTGTAGCTCATTCGTGGTATGCTCTGGAATAGGCTAAACTTTACATACCTTGAAATAGCATTACCACTTTATATTTGTCACTTTACATACCTTGAAATATGCATCATTTTTGGGAGTAGTTTGTAAGATTTATTTATCTACCGGAAGGAAAAACATCTAATGATAAATGTCTTCTTTGGGCTGCCTTTTTACATTTTTTTTGCTTGGATGAATGCCATCTTTTTAATTTGGCTTCAATTTAAAAGTGCACTAATGCATGCAATACGTGTTATTGACTGGATTCATGAAAAATACACCTTGTACTAATTTAGCCATCATTGGTTTAGAATCTCTGGATATATGATGCACTTTAGATCCTATTTAATTATGTAATACAGTTGTATATCTTTGTATTTAGAGGTGCTGTTATAGGTATCTTATTTTGCCAGATTTAAATGTATATAATTGTTGTAATTCAATCTTGTATTATGATCATTTGTTCATATAATGATGATAACTCTCAAATGACAGCAAGCAATTTATAGATCCGATTTACATGATATAAAAGCCTTATCGATCTTGCCAGCACGTGTTCTCATATTTTCCTCCATTTTTTACATGATCTCTTCATCATCAAAAGACTATTGTCATTTTTGTTCCTTGTGGGGCAATGAATTACAGATTTTGTGGGATTTTAGTTTTTGTTATTGAACACAACAAAGAGAATAGTATACTTTCTTTAAAGATAAAAATATTATTCTATAATTGATTTGACGATTAAGTAAAATATTCTATTTTTTTATAATCACTTTAAACATAAAGAATAACACACTACCTCAAAAGATGGTAATATCATTTTACAATATATTTGATCATAAAAATAAAGAAAGTTTTAAAAGAGAGTTTGTCTACATTTTTTAGATTTTTTTTTCTATCTAACATTGGTAAGATAGGATTTATTTTAATTTATTTTATTTTGGGTTTTAGGTTTTCTATAAAGACGAGCTTATATAGTTAATTACATCTCAAGTGAAGTGATTTTTTGAGAGAACCCTTAAATTTAAGTAGTGGAATAAGTACACATAGTTGATCATTGGAAGGATGACTATGAAATATAAGAAAAACAAAACAATACAACTAGAAATAGAAAAAAAAATCACATGAGAATAGCGTGCATGACAATATGAATCAATATTTATCTTCAATATTCACCTAAAGTTTTGAGCTGAGCTAGAGATAACCCGATGAGTCAAAGTAAGAATACTTGTGCCATCATTATGCATAGAGCTTGATGCATGCACTTCAACATGTCTATGATGCCTTCTCTCTTTTCTACTCTAATTGCATATCGAGTGCAAATAATCCCTTTGCACCACATTGCTTTTGGTGCTCACATGCTCTTATCTTTTAACAATGGTGTAATCTTGCATTAATTGCTCTTCTATCTCAATTATTTTCACAAGATCCACTTATTCTCTTTTGTTCAATGTGATAAAATTGAGAATTGAGTATCTTTTAAGTTTAGAACAAAATCTTGATAGGTCGTCATTATTGGATTACACATTTCTACCATATAAACATATGTTAGCATATTTAAAGATGTGCAAAAGAGATTCTTTTATTGGATTGTATCGATGAAGCGAGAACAAGGTTCTTATATCTCTATTTATTGCTTATCTTTTCCACAGTGACTAAACTGTCATATGAGGTTAGTTCCAAGTTTCTAACTTCCTGCTCGTTTCAAATGGAAATTGATTTTTTATGGTAAAATTTGGTGGATTTTGTACTCCCTCTCTAAATGGTTTTGCTTGGTAATCTGTCTCCTAGTTATATCTTTCCTTGGTGATCATTGCTGGTTGTAGTAATAACATCTGCTCGTTGTCCAGATGCATGCATCTTATGTAATGTCTGGTTATTAGGATTTTAGTTTATGATCCTATTTTCAAGACTTTCTTTGTCATACATGAAAGACTTTTTTCTGCCATTGTAGGTTTGATGACTTTAATTGGGGAAATTTATGCTTTAATACTAATATTGAGATGAGGCTTTTGCAAAGACTTTATAGATGAATAGACTTATAATGATTGATAGCCCTACATGCAAGAATAGGAAAAATGCTTATATGTATGGCCACGGTGAATTATTTTTATAGCTCCTTTGATCCTTTATTCTCTCTTTGTTTGCTTTTCAGTTTTGGTTTGAGAAAGGGGACTCCGTTTGGGGAGAAAGAGAGAGGAGAGAAAGATACTAGCTAGGTGAAAGTGCACAAAAGGCATTGGCTTTCTTTTATTCATGATCATTATTCATAAATATGGCATGTATTTATAGAAATAGAATACATGGCAAGAGCTAATTATAGGCATCAACAAAGTATGCTTAATCGAGATGTCATTGCCCTCTTTGTAGTGGTCAACCTAACCTTCCACTCCTATTTGGCAGGCTCTTCCTTATCTTTATCCCTTGTAGCTTTCTATGTACTTTCATTGAGCTTCGTTTGAGCCCATGATCATTTAATTCCATTATTGCAAAATTTTATTACATTTGGAGCCTCCTAGATTTGCAAGTAACTTGAAAGTTTAGGAATTGGGAGGTTTGCAGAAGAATCCATTTAATTGAAATCCAACTTTTGAAGATAAGATGATTAAAAACAGACTTTAGATGTTTTGATGATAAAATAGCAGAGGATCGGGAAGAAAAATTGGCATAAGATTACTTCATGTGGGCTCCGAAAATTCGCCACCAACCTCTCGACAATTTTTGATATTGAATTGAAGAGAGTATGATTTGAAAATATCAGTGTAATTTTCAGAAGGCAAATGGAACAGTAGATAAGACACTACCCAGAGATTTCGTCCTCTTTTGGTGAGAACTTTAGATCTGATTCCAAGTTTCCATGAATAAGCCTATAGTTAATTACCCCTCCAATAAGTGAGAGAACTTTCGATTAAAATTTGGTATTAGATGAGTGCGTATAATAACAACATATAGTTTTAGAATTTAGATTATGAAATTTATCATTTCACCCAGATGATTGAGGGAATTATGGCGTGCGATCTAGATCTAGTTGTCATCCCAATGGTCCAATTCTACTTAGCAGAGGAGGTAGTCGACCCAACTTGAAGGATTTTCAAAGAAATGACGCAGTTACGTCGTTGATAAATCCTAGACCTGGGGTGATGTTTGTCAAGGAGATAATCTTAAATCCTTGAGAGGGTTGTTTTCTATCAAGTATATCCCATGATTCATAACTCAAAGCGAGCCATTGGAGAGCCACATCTGATGATATAATATAATAGCCGCCAAACCATTCTATCGGAGACTGGTCGTACTTCATCCATAGAGCCTCTTGGCGCCATGATTAGAGGACAATGTCCTACTAGATTGATTGAGAGTGAACATGCGAGAACGATTTGACATTGACTCTTTTGTAGAGTTTTCTTAATTTGTCACTCCGACAAAGCGAGGTGGATAGATTGAGTTTTGATTTAAGTTTTAATGATAAAATTTCATTTAACTTGATTTACTACTTAAAATTGATTAATTAGAATATCTTAAGAAACTTTAGATCTTGTCGGCTTATTTAACCAGGATTAGATCTGTCACCTGATAGAATCAATTTTTTAGACATTTTACTGATTTGAAACTCTTATTATAGGTTTTTAGGTTTTATTAATCTCGACAAAACCAGGAAGCAACTCGCTCCCACTTGAATTTAAGCAGATAGTGTCGCACATGGTGTATAGTAATTTTAGGTATTTTATGTTTGAATTATGAGATTGATTTTAAATTTTCATTTAATTCCAACTTTGGACTTTTACATTAAAATTTGCACTTAAAACCTCTAAAGCACGAGTATTTATAACAGTTAATTTAATCTAATTAATGAAATCATTGATTTTGAAAATCATAATTAGAATGAAGTTCCTTAAATTTTGATTAAATGAAGCGCTATAATTTTTGGTAGATTTTGATTTAGATCGCCTCTTGAAAAGTTCAGATCCAGCAAGACATTTTGATTTAGATTGTAGAAGACAGTTTAATTTGTTGTTTTAAAAGAAGATTTATCCCTCGGAGTAGTTTTTATTTTCCCCCTCTTTTTTGTTTTATTTTTGTGCTTGTTGCTTGCTATTTTCCCTCCCCCTTTTGTTGTTTGGAGTTTTTGATTTGAATTTTAACTTTAGGTTTCATTGCTTGACATTCTTAAGTTGATTTCTTTACTTTTAATTTTTTTTCTAAGTCTAGAATTTTGATGAAATTTTGTACCTCCACATCATCCATGAGTGGGGTGTTTTTGACTTACTTTGACACCCTCTTGAAGCGTGCGCTCTTCTTGACACCATAAGGGTTTTACTCGTCCCCCATTGAAAGACCTTTAAACCTGAAAAATGACAAATGCGATATATATTAATTACGCCTTTTTTTTCTAAGTTTAGAAATTAGACAAATTTCTAAGCGTTTCGTGGGGCGACACATCAGCGGTGTTACTCTGCGTCGCTTAGATAAGCGGCGGTGTCTTCTGACCATAGCGATTTCATCTCGTCGTCTATTGAGCATAAGGTCAAACCGCAAAAACACAAGCATATATATATATATATTTTTCACATTCACAGATCATATGTTACGGCCGCGATTTTTCTAGCAATGCTCGACAAAGGTTAGGTATGCAATTGAGAATGTAAGACAAGTGTGGCGGAAATCGAAAAAGAATTAATTGGCGGTGGGGCGAGCGACATGAGTGGTTCATCACGGAGACCATGGACATGAGATGGAAGAGATTGAGAGGAGAGGGAATTCTTTTACTGTGTGCAGAGAACTTTTTTCCACCGAGAGAATGCAGGAGAGAGAGGACGAATATGGGAAGAAAAAAAAAAAGAGGAGGGAATGGGGAGAGTGAGGTAGTTTTTTTTTCTTCCTTTATTTTTTTAAAATCAGATAAACTGAAAATAGGGGGGAACGGTTGAGCATAGGAGAGGATAATTTAGGGATTTTAAATAAATTCTAAATTGATTTAAACGGTTTTAATTTGAATTTTACGCCGGTAAATGCACATAGTCAATATATATCATTTTAAGGTAATTATTTTTTGAACGTTTTGATAAGCGATGCGTTTACATGATCGGAGTTTGGTTCAAGTTGGCTCAATTGAGTCCATTTCTCAAAATGCGCGTTGCCGCTTTCTTATTTTCGCCTTCCAAATTGAGTGCGACTCTACTTGATGAATTTTGGCGTTTGAACAATGGCGTGATCAATTTTGCGAACGGAGGTCGTTTGATTCTCGTCGGTGCCTCCTGACCTCGTTATGCGTGCAGACGCCGTTGATGACTTGATCGCTTGATCGGTTGATTATCAAGTCGTGCAATATTTATATTCTCACTAGTTTCGACGTTCTGAATGCAACGGCGAAGTCCGTTCGTCGATCGTAAGACATTTGAGTTGATATCGGTGACGTCTTGTGCATTTCGATCTATTTGCCACTTCAAATCACTTCGACACACTCGTCGAATTGAGCGCGAACAGTCTCATTTGATAGATTTTGATGTTTTGAAGCTAACATCGCTATCAATTTCATGAACGGAGGTCGTTTGGTCATCGTCGCAGCTTCTCGACTCCAATATGCGTGTCGACACAGTGATAGCTCAAGCACTTAATCAATTGCTCGTTAGATTTTGCAATATTTATATTTTGATCAATTTCGACGTTCTGAATGCAACGACGAAGTCCGTTCGTCGATCGGAGGTTGTTTCAACTATTTTCGGTGATGTTCATTGCATTTTGAGCCCTGATTTGCGCACTGTCGCCTCCGAAGTCCGTCAACTTATGGAGGTCATTTTGTCATCGTCGCAGCTTCCCAACTCCGATATGCGTGTCGACACAGTGATAGCTCGAGCATTTAATCAATTGCTCGTTAGATTTTGCAATATTTATATTTTGATCAATTTCGACGTTCTGAATGCAACGGCGAAGTTCGTTCGTCGATCGGAGGTTGTTTCGACCATTTTCGGTGACGTTCATTGCATTTTGAGCCTTGATTTGCGCCTTTCGCCTCCGAAGTCCGTCGACTTATGGGTTTGACTCGACGTATGACACGTATGTGGTGGTCAACACTTCAATAGAAGTTTTTCAAATAATTTGCAAAAAATATATTTAGCACCTCAAGGAACACTCAACATTAATGACTGAAAAATAAGGATTCATAACAATGACCTTGAATAGTTGGAATCAGGCTAACGATAATGATTCCTTAACTTTTATTTTTACTGTATTTTACCTGTGTAAGATAATAACATTGTTATCAACATGGTTAAACACACAAATATATGCTTGAGTTTTTGGTGCAATGTGAAGCAAAATGATAAAGTTGTGCATCGTTCTACAATGAATTAAGCTGACACACTCATCTCTTTGTAAGCATGTGGTAGACAAGCTTCAGTTTTTCCTAGTTAAAGATGAAGATCAATTTATTAATGGATTAACATCATATAATTTAATACTGTGTAATATTTCCTATGATATGTACATTTCAATGAACTGAAGCACATGCTTAACGCTTTGAAGCAAAATACTTCCTTTGCATGGCATTTGTGCATTGACAATCTTTATTGTTACTGGTATTCTCAGTCATGTTTGACTTTCCTGAAGTGCAACTTGGATGGCTTGTACCCTAGAGGTTGTCTTTTTTTTTTCTCCTTTAAATTTTCTGCTGGGATGTTATGAAAGCATTTAATTCCATAGTTTGAGTAGACTGCAGCTTACATTCTTGATTTCTGTTGGCGCCATTTTGCACACAACAAATTGTGTATACAAGCACGAACTCCTTAGTTTATCTAACAACATAATATTTTGGACTGGATTGAACAATTAGTCCAATCAACACCTTTTAATATATGGAATATTGTAGTTCATGTTGGGTATGGTAATCTAGACTAATGCAGCATAATACTCTGCAGTATAGTACAGTTTGGTAACCTCACAATACAGAAACCTAAAAAGGCTCTTTTTCTAATGTCTTTAATTATATAATGGTGCCTACGTTAATGCATTTAGGATTTAATTATATCTAATTACTTTGAAGTGATTGATTTGCATGATGAGTATATGTTTTAAAAGACATTATAACACTTTAGCCTTAATTGCTTTTGCAGTTCTACTGTGACAATTTGGGTACTGATGAGCTTAAGCATTTGCATTGTGTCACCTAAGATTGTTACCGAGCCTTGTTATATTTTAATCCCTTCTGAGCGTTCTTTTTTGATTGCATGAACCATCATTGTAACTCTTAAAAATACCTCGTGGAAGTTGTTCATTGGGGACTCTTCCATTTTGGTTCAGCCTTTTAGGTTGTTGTTGTATAATGCAATTTTATTATTTAAGCGTTAAGGTGGAAAATTCTTTTAAATTTTTTTGCTGAACGGTCGTTTGGTTTGATGAATTTGGAAGTCAGGAGAGTTTTAAAAATAATATAAAATAGATACAACATTTCAAAATATAAGCTGTTTTTGTTTGATGCTAATCAAATTCAGTGATTAGCATTTCAAAATATAAACTGTTTTCACATTTCTAGCTTCTTCCCTTAATGTTTTGTGTTGTTGTGTTATATATATATTTGTGTGTATTCAGTTGAGACAACTGTATTATTTTATTTTGCGATTTTCATTCAAATCTGTGATTTCAGCGTTTGGTTCCATAAAATAAAATTAGGTCATTTAAAATCTGAGAAAGTAGTGTATTTTTAATCTCACAATCTACATAAAGTGATCTGGCCGGGGCGCGCTATCGATCAGCCCGACGCATGCGCCGCCCGCGCTCGCCATCCCTGCGGCATCGCCAGCCGTCGCACCACGACGTTCAAACCTTGATTCTTTTTTTATTCATTTTGTCAACCAAACAAAAAATGTCGTTAATTTAATAAAAATTAACAACTATAAAGTAATCTTTTCTTTTAATTTTTTTTACACTTCAACACTGCGTTCCAAATCTGACTAAATGACACCAATTAGAATATGTAAACAAATCTGACTCAACCAGTCCCTAAAGATAGTTGGTATGAATGAAACTTTGAAGTTTAAGACAATGATAACGGGAAACCTTTTGGTAAATAATTTAACTTTTCTTAGGCGTAATGTTTATAAAATCTATAATTTACCATAGTTAACTATATGCCATTTCTTAACGAGAGACCTTTTGATTGTCCTCCAGTCTGCTGATAGGATACGTTAAGCAAAAATGTTTTTCTATATATAAAAATCTTAGGAGGCCATTGTTCTTAGCAAGATATCTAGCATTTTATTTCCAGCTTTTTTCTAGAGGTGCTTTTATTTGAACATCTTTCAAGTTATGATTTGTGCTGTCGTGTGCTCATGCCCTTGCAGATCTTGTTCACACTCCATCTATTATACTTATAATATGCTCACTTTTGTAATATTTTTTCACATTTTTAGCGGAAATAATGAGATGTTAGGATTCATGAAGCTCTTATATTATGAACCTTGCTGTACAGCAGAGGAACTTTGTCTAATTAGATTTAATGCTGTTTTTGTTTTAAATTTTTACAGAGTGGAAAGTCTTGTTTAGGCGAAATTATCTACCGTTACATAACAGCCGAAAATTTTTCGTCAGAATGTCTTCTCGATTGCTTAGATCTATCATCCGAGCACCATACACTCGACGTAGCGAACAGAATTGAGGCAGCCACACACGTTTGGAGGCTGAAAAATAAAAAAAGAAACCCTGTTCATTCAAAGGGTAAGAAGTCTTGGGGAGGAAAGGTTAAGGGACTCGTTACTGCTACAGAAAGAAGCCAGCTTCTGGCACAGAGAGCAGAAGGCCTTCTCAAGAGCTTAAGACTTAGATATCCTGGCCTTCCTCAAACTGATATGAACAAGATCCAATATAATAAGGTTAGTCTTCCTTTCCTCTTTTATTTTGTGGTATTTGCTCTTTCTTTCCTTATAGTTGCACTGTTATGTTCCAAGCTTGATAATCATTTCTATGATTTAATGCAAAAAAACTAGCCTTGGATTCTATATATATATTATTTACCTTTGAGATCGGTCCGATTTTGAGTCTTGAAATCGGATCAAACATATACAAGCATGCTTGAAATTAACTCGTCGATCAAATTAATTTGATGTCAAACTATCTTTAGCCTGAATCAACCCAATTTCGAGCTGGCTCAAAATCATTTATTTTTAAAATAATTTGCAACATACATATAAGCAATGCACAATGCACGCACGTACATAATCCACACATAAACATACACACTTATATGCATTTGATTGATCGAAGCCTAGCTCAAAATTGGCTTGAAATATCATACAGAGATAATTTTTTTCATAGCTTGTCTAAATTTGAGCCAAAAAAGCGATTCAATCTTCAAACTATCTTCGACATTCTAGTTAAAATGTCAACCACTCCTCCATCTTCATCATACATTCCTTCAACGCAGGATGTGGGTCAATCCATCCTTGAAAGCTATTCTCGTGTCATGGAGAGCTTGGCATTCAACGTAATAGCGAATCGACTCTAATCTTCGCCGACGACTGATTTAAGAAATGCATCACTCCGCTAAGTTAACACGTCAACCGAGGCCACTCGGAGGATTACCCATCCAAAAAAAGAATCTCTCCCAGCCCTTTCTCAATCCAAAACACCCCTTATGCCTCCCCATTCTCCACCCTATTGCTCCTCCACTCCAATCAATGGAAGCCCTAGAAGAGCTCAGCCACATCATCTCCCCCATATTCGAGACAAGGAAGCTGGAAGATGGGGAAAGCCTGCTTCTGATGATGTGGATAGGGTTTGGTCATATACTGGAAATCTGAGTGCCAGAAAAGATTTAGGGCATCCTCCTGAAAGAGACTGAATTTAACAGCCAAGAATCACTGAAGGGACAATGTCAAACTGGCACTTATCTCAGTTTGTTTTTTTTGTGTATTTTTTTAGGTTGGGAAATAATACCCTTAGGCTATTGTTGCTCTCTCTTATAGGCAGCAGAACTTTGATATTAGTCAATATGTTGTTTTGATGAAGCGAAATGACTAAATTTCTGTATTTTTGCAGCATTTATAGGCTGTATAAAAACTCTTTTTAATTTTCAGTTAATAGGGGGTAATGTGCTTTTAGTAAAAATTCTTCAATGGTACTTCTTGTAAATATTATGTGGATAATAACGTTAGTCAGATAGTGATATTATCTATCAAATACTGTGTTTAGTTTAATATTATCATATTTAACTATAATTTTATTTTGAAATATCTAAGTATTATTAAAATAGAGCATGGATATTATTTATAAATTTTTTATTTAAGGAAAAATTAGCTCAGAATAATTGATTTTTTTAAAAAAATTTACAAATCAACTATCTTAGTCTTATATATTCACAATTTAATCACATTATTTATTTATTTGTAAATTGAAATATTAGTTCACATGATTCTATATGTAGGAATTATTCAAAGAAAATTCCCTGTTTATATTTTACGAGATTATTAAAAATAAAGGAATTTTAATCTAAAAAAATAATACACATTTTACATGTTACATTCCTATATTGATGAAATATATATATTTTTAACTATCTCATTTTGATGTTTCAAAAAAATAATAATTTAAATTTCAATTAAAATTCAAATATTACTTATCTCATTTTTATATATCTTATATCTAAATTTTAATATATATATATATATATATATAATATGTCAGTTTTTAAATTTTTGTAAGTAAAATATTTAAGTAAATATCAAATTTTAGATATTATATATATAAATATATATAATAAGATGATTTAAACATATACCACATTATTATTATTATTATTATTATTATTATGTATTTATATATTTAATATTTAAAATTAGATATTTAATTATCTAATAATTTTTTGCTTAAGAAAATATATTTAATTTAAAAATTGATGATAATATTTTTAATGTGATATTGATGATTGAGAAGTTATATATATATATATATATATATATATATATATATATATATATATATATATAAATTAAAATTTAGTTATTTAAAATCTAAATAAATAATAATAATATTTTATGTGATATATAAAAATTAAATTTTATTTACTTAAATTTTTGGGTGTTTTTTTTTTTTGCTTTGTTTTGTTTTGTTTTGGTTTTTTTTTTTTTTTTTTTTTGAGAGAGAGAGAGAGAATAAGACATAAATTAATATAAATTAAGTTTAAGAGTAGAAGGGCCATGAACGCTCATCTCCTAATATTTTAGTTAACATTAAATCACATAACTCTTAAGCATTTATATATATATTACTTTTAAATGCATGAAGCGGCGTATTTCATTTTTACAAATATTGATAATAGTATTTTTAATATGATATTAAATTTTAAGTATTATAAATTTTTCAAATTACAGACATAGCACCTAAAATATGACTATTTACAAATCCTCTTGCTTTTATTTTTATTTTTATTTTTTAAATTTTCATTCAAATATCAAAATTCACTATTAAAGTTCAACTCATTTTTTTCATTTTTATGAAATTCGTAATTGTTTGATGGTAACACCCATAAATACATGAATTTGGTTGTTAAATCAAAATGAAACTTTATGTAAATATATGAGTTTTATGTACTGTGTATGTAATTATGTCAAAATATTTATGTGTTCTTATGATGAAAAAATTAAGAAAATTAATAATTATGTAATTTTCAATTTTGTACTAGCAATATTTATTACAATTATTTTTTTATGAATTTACTTGAAACTAAATCTGATATTTATGTTGCTGAAGAGTTGGTAGATAGATTTTTCTAAGAGATTTAAATTCAAAGCATATATTAATCACTATTTTTTTTTAAAATATGTTATTAGATAATCTTATTAGAAATAATTAAATCATCTCTAAATACTCTAAATTTCATATCAAAAATAAGGTTTCAAGAAACTGCTTGAATTTTATCGAAGGTTACTTCATGAGATTATATTGATTGGGTTCAACAAAAAAGTACATTATTTAAAGCAAGAAAACAAATCTTTAGTTTAAAATTTGAAAAAAAAAAAAAGAATAAAAATGAGAGATATTTTGTTACATCATAGAAATTATTTTTTAATCAAAGTTTATGATTTAATTTTTGATATAAAAAGAAAATGAAATGATTTTTAGTCATTGTAAAAGAAAATTAATAATATTAATAAAAAAAAAATCATTATGTTAATAAAAAATGGATTGGTGGCATGCTATGATGCATTAACAATTCTAAAAGTTAGGTGTGCACTGTCAGACAAGTATTTAATATCGATACGGCTTCGATACGCCTATGACACATGTAAGACACCGCATAAAAATATCCAATTAAAATAATATTAAAAAATAAAAGGGACAAGGACACGAGTATCCTAAATAATTGAATTAAAATTATATAAAAAATATTTTAAATATTGTTTGTTATATTTTAAATTATTTTAGAAAATTTTAGAAATTTAGAGAATGATATTTGAGCTAAAAAGAGATAATAATAATATATATTTATTATAAATAATTAAAATTATTAAAAATTATAATTAAATTTATAAAATTAGAATTGATAATTTATTCATTAAAATTGTTAAAATATAATAAAACAAGTTACTTAAGTTATATATATAACTTAAGTAATTAATTAATTTTATTAATTAAATGATATATTTTTTATTATTTTTAATATTTTATCTATTTAATTTATACGTATTATTATAATATTGTATCTAATATGTATTTGTGTTTTATATTTTTAAAAATAAAAGTATTTTATATCTGTATCTTATTATATTCTTGTCCTCGTGTTGATATATGTACATAAGAGGTGACATGTTAAGGAATTAGTCTATTCTAGTCATGAAGCCCCAATAGCTAAATGCCATGTCTTGGGAGAAAATATTACATGCGGAGTTCGGACGTCTGGACTCCAATCGTAGCGCTGCATATGTCCATTATTAAAAAATCCTATTTTTTTTTTGCATTTTTTCAATTAATGATGCTGTAACTCGATGGCGCATTGACGACATCGTTTAATTCCGCAGAACGGCTCAGGCTCGTTCAAACGTGGGAGAAGAAGCGTCGTTAGAATCGCGGGAAGAATTTAAAAGAATATATATATATATATATATATATATATATATATATATATATATATATATATATATATATATATACATAATATATATATTTTTTCAAGCAAACTGAGCTCAGAGAGAAATAAAAAATCTCATTTCATTTTTCGGGAAGAACCGTGAAGATGGAGAACGAATTTGGGAGTTATGACCTTGATGATATTGCGACCAATTTAGCTGATGATGTATTAAATAAAAATACATCGGTAAATTTTCTCAACCGTTGTATATGTACAATTTTTTTACGGTTTGTTAGTGATAATCTTTGAAATTGTTTTATTTAGTATATTTCTATCTTGTTTTAGTTCTTTGCAAGGTATTTGATTATTTTAGGAAATGTTTTGCATGATCTATCTACTCTCGAGAGAATCTTGACCAATCTCATATTATTTTTCATAATTTCTTGGCCTGTTTGGACATAATATGTTTATTAGATTCCATTAGAAGTAATTTAGAGGCTGATTAGTTGGTTTTTATACGAGGTTTGCATCTGTACTCTCTGTGCAAAATTTTTTTCTCATTTTTTTCCAATTTCTTTGGCCTATTTGGACAAAATATTTTTATTAGATTCTATTAGTATCAATTTAGAGGTTGTTTGGTTGATTTTTAGGGGAGTTTTGTATATGTACTCTCTGTACTCTCATGAGAATACAAAGTATTTTTCTCATATTTTTTCACTTTCTTTAGCCTGTTAGGAGAAAATATGTTCATTACATTCCTTTATAAGCAATTTGGAGGCTGTTTGGTTGATTTTTAAGGGAGTTTTGTATTTGTACTCTTGTACTCTCATGAGAGTACATAGCATTTTCTGATTTTTTTTAATTTCTTTAGCCTGTTTGGAGGAAATATATTCATTACATTCCATTGGAAGTAATTGGAGGCTTATTCGTTAGTTTTAAGGAGAGATTTGTATCTGTACTCTCTACTCTCATATGAGAATCTGAGTTTTCTCATTTTTTCACTTTGTTTTTTGTTTTGAGAAATATGTTCATTACATTCAATTAAGAATAATTTGGAGGCGATTGGTTAGTTTTATGTGAGTTTTATCTCTGTACTCATGGAGTACTGAGCATTTTCTCATATTTTTTCGCTTTGTTTGGCCTGTTTAGAGAGAATATATTCATTACATTCCATTGGAAGCAATTTGGAGGCTTATTGATTAGTTTTTAGGAGAGTTTTACATATATATTCTCTGTACTCTCTATACTCTCATAAGAGTACAAAGCATTTTGATATTTTTTTTCCACTTTATTTGGTCTGTTTGGAGAAAATATGTTTATTACATTCCATTAGGAATAATTTGGAGGCTGATTGGTTAGTTTTTATATGAGTTTTGTATCTGTACTCTCTGTACTCATATGGGAGTACAGAGCATTTTCTCATATTTTTCTACTTTGTTTGGCCTGTTTGGAGAGAATATGTTCATTACATTCCATTGGAAGTAATTTGGATGCTTATTGGTTGATTTTTATGGGACTTTTTAGAGCATTTTAAATTTTTTTTCTCAATTTGTTTGGCCTGTTTGGAGATAATATATTTAATACATTCCATTTGAAGCATTTTGGAGGCTGATTAGTTAGTTTTTAGAGAGTTTCTTTGGTGTTTGGTGATAATATATTTAATACATTCTCATAAGAGTACATAACATTTTTGCTCATTTTTTCACTTTGTTTGGCTTGTTTGGAGAAAATATGTTCATTAATTCCCATTAGAAATAATTTGTAGACTGTTTGGTTAGTTTTTAGGTGTAATTTGTATCTGTTCTCTATGTACTCTCTGTATGAGAGTACAGAGCATTTTACTCATTTTTTTTAGTTTCTTTGGCATATTTGGAGAGAATATGTTCAATACATTCCATTGAAAGAAATTTGGAGGCTTATTGGTTAATTTTTAGGGGGGTTTTGCATCTGTACTCTCTGTACTCTCATAAGAGTGCAGAGCATTTTGAACTTTTTTTTTCCAAATTTTTTGGCCTGTTTGGAGGAAATATGTTCATTACATTCCATTAGGATTAATTTGGAGGTGGATTGGTTGATTTTTATGTGAGTTTTGCATTTATACTCTCTGTATTCTCATGAGAGTACAGAGCATTTTCACATTTTGTTCCACTTTCTTTGGCGTGTTTGGAGGGAATATATTCATTTTTGGAGCTGCTTTACATGTTACATATTTGTGGAGCTGTCTGAGCAGATGAATGCAGAAAATGAGTGGTGCGATGATGAAGTCGTGATGTCTAATGACCCAAATGTGAGGAAACTCCTTGGGACCACATTCATGATAAGCGGCGTGTGCGCTTGTATTGTGACTATGCACATCAGAATGGGTTCAATGTTAGGAAGGATCATACTAGTTATTGGCCAAACTCTAAAAATTGAAATCAAAGGATTTTTTATGTTCAAAAACAAGTCAGAAGAAATCTGGCAGTCTTAACTCCTCAGTAAAATTTCAGAAAATAGAAATAAGAAGTGGTTGTCCGACAATGATTAGATTTTCTGTTGATTTGGATGGGAATTGGATGGTAAAGAAACATATAGAAAGTCATAACCATTAATTGGCAAAGCTCTTGGCGTACATCTTCTCAGATCATCAGCATTAATGAGAAAAGGTATGTTGAAGACAATGATGAGAGCGGAGTAAATGATGATCATTCACTCTAAGCGAGGAAGTTGGCGTGGGAATATTGGCTTCACAAAAAGAGATGCTTTCAATTTCATCCAGAAAGAGAGAAGATCGAGGATTGTGAATGGTGACAGTAATGCATTAATACATTTGTTCAAGGAAAGGCAAGTAGCGGATGAGATGTTTGCATGAGATGTACAAGCTGATGAGTCAGATTGCTTGGTAAGTTTTTTTTGGAGCAATGACATGTCAAAGATAGAATATGATTATTTTGGGGATGTCATGATTTTTTGATATCTCACTCAATAAATATAATCTTGTTTGTGCCTTTAGTTGGAGTGTAAATCATCAGCGATAAAATGTGTTATTTGGGTAGCCTTTTCTATGAGAAGAACAATTGGAGTCATTCACGTGGCTATTCAACATTTCTCGGTTAATGAGTGGCAAACATCCTATAATATTCACTAATCAAGATGAGGTTATGACGAGAGCTATTGAAATTGTATTGCTGCATACTCATCATAGATTGTACTAATGACATATTTTGAAGAAAGCATATTCCAAGGTTCATTGCTTTAATAACAAAACAAGATAATGGGTTATTCTATACATGCATGAGCAAGACTCGAGAAGAGTTTGAGAAGCTTTAATGCATGATCATGCTTGGTGTCTGAGCTTTATAAAATTAGATCCAAGTGGTCCAGATTCGCAAAGACTCATTGGGGAATATTGTCAATGCAACAATGAGTCATGAATAATGTTCATGGAATCTCAAACTAATATGTTCAATCATAGATTATTTCTTGGGATTGGAGAAGGTTATGGACACATGGCGCCGGAATGAACATGACGAAGACTTCAAGTATAGCCAGTCAACAATTGTTCCTGTTGTTAAGACCAATCTAATTCTGAAACAAGCTGTCATATTTTACACAAGAAAGCTTTATACAATATTTGAGGAAGAATTTCTGCATGGAGTTGGAGGATTATCAACAAATGTATCAGATGATAATCCAATGGAGTATTTGGTGAGAAACTTAGAACATAAATATGCTTCAAAAACATGGACTGTCCATTTCCTAGATGTAAACAGAACATGTAAAAAATTTGAAAATGATGGATTACTTTGTGCCCATCATATCGAAGTTCTCGTCGAAGATGTCATTTGATAAGTATCTTCTCATGATCTACGAGCAAATAGGGATATCTACATTTATAAGACACATGAACTTAAAAGATGTCCAAGACATGATGAAAATGCAACTGCATTATTTTTAAATCACCAGATGCTTATCAAATAAGCACGTGCACAAATAAGATAGTTGAGAAGTATATGCTTGGATCCTTAAAAAAACTATCTGATGATGTCGACTATATATTATGTGAGAATTCTCCTCCAATTGAGAGAACAGCTAAAAAGAGGAAGTCAACCATAGCAAACGAAGGAAATGACAATTTAAAGGATCCAATTAAGTAGAGTCCAAAGGGTATTTCCAATGCAAGGCTTAAGGGATACTAGGAAAGAACCAAGAAAGCCAAGAGTAATTTCCTATTTGACTCTTAATTTTAAGTATTTTAGATATTGATGTTAAACTTGAAACCATCATCATATTTGTTTACGTAAAACCAAAGTACCGAGAGAACGGTTAAGGCCACCCATTGTAACACCTTTCTCTCGTTATGCCGAGTATTTTTTGAGGCGCATGGAAAACCGTGATATGATGTAAAATATCATCAACTAATATGATGTCTCAGAATTTAACTCAAGCTCAATAATAATCGGGGCAAGTCGATGATGGATATTATTGCTGAAAATATTTTAATGCATGATATCATTTAGTTATGTGTTCTTCGACCACACACCGCAATGTCGATTACAATCATAATTACGTCATTACAATCATGTAAGACTTAAAGAGTCCATGACTTTCTTTACTTAACAGCACACGCCAGCCTCATCTAAGGGATTCGCTAGAAGACCGTGTTAGAGGCATGATGACTTTCTCGAAAGTCAACGCTGATACACTATTCCTGAGCCCTTCACTTAAGTATCATGACTCTTCCCGCAGCTCAATTATGCAATGATTCCCTCACCGCCATTGTCGTCCAATTTTCTTGTTTGTTTTTTTTCTAGCTATTCGCCGAATAGTTTTTTTTTCGGTTCTGCTATTCGGTAGACTACCTAATGTGGCTGGATACTGCTTATACCTTTGATATATTCACTGCCATGTGGTTAACCTAATTAATTGTGTCTTTGTTGCATGAAATTATCTACTATTTCAATCGATTCTTAGTTCTTTTGAAATTGCACATATATTGTTGTATCATGTTATTAATATGGTGGATGATACCATCGTATTGACCCTTTTGGGATTTCCTCACTAGGGTTACCTGTCGTTGTTGTATTGGTAATGATATTATGTTATTTGTTGCCCTTCTCTCTCATGTGTATGTGGTTGTGCCTTGGTAAGCAGGTAACTCTGATTAGTGTTGCTTTCTAATTTGGGGTGTTGTTGGTTATGATTTCTATTATTATGTTGGCATTGTCTGTTGTTTATTAACTTAGGAAGGAGTGTTGTCAACCCTTTATCTTGTGGTAACTTATCTTCCATAGTGTTGCTGTGCTTTGGTATGCGTGTATTTAAGATCACAATTTTCATCCATTCGCTAATGTTTTCCCCAGTTTGTAGGTTATGATTGGATGATTTCACCCATTCCTAGTAGACTGATGTAACCCTTCCTTTGAAGTTTGGGTGATCTTGTTTGCAGCTACCCTAAATTAGTGTGACTGAGCCTGAGCCTTTCTACACATATTTCTCTATATCTCTTTCATTATTTTGTTTTACTTTCAACCTAGCTTGTATCACTTTAACGATGCTAACTCTTCCTTCCATATGTCAGATTCTGGTTTTTTTGTGTTCCTTCTCTGGAGACATAGACTTCTCTTATCAATAGATGGTCGATGCAATGGCCAATTTGCTCCTTTATTTATACCTTTTGCTTTCTTTTCCTTTTTCATATGTTTTGACTGTACTTAGCTAGGGGATTTACTCTCTAGTGTCAGTAGCTCTTTAAGTAGTAGTTGAGTTTATCCCTTTAAGGCCCTTGTAATCCTTTTATTGTGGCAATAAAATTCCCATATGGGGTTCCCTTAAAAAAATAAAATAAATAGGTCTTCACTAACGGTCCAATTTCCAATTACTAAATTTATACTGATAACTTATGAAATTTAGTTGGTCTGTGATGTATGATGTTATATTGAATGTGCTTGTATCGAAATGCTTCTTTGTAAGAGTCTTTTCTATACAGCCTTACATAACTATTGGAGGTTCATTCTACAGCATCATTGGCTTTAATATTGAATTATATTTTATTTAAAGTACTCCACAATTTATGAAATGATTTTTATGTGCATTACAAAATTTGATAAGCCCATCCGCTCTTATCAATAAGATTAATAGAACTTAAAAAAAATTACCGATTGTAGCTATGATGTTTCTTAGTATGGTGGTCTACTAGATATTCTTTCATATGCTCATCTTTAAGCAATTTCTCAAACTAACATTTGAGAATTCTAAGTTATCGATCTTGTAGCTACGATCGATATGGTTTATATAAAAATTCTATCAGTTCTCAATCTCCCAAAAAAAACTCATTTTTGATGCATTCAACCACTCTCCCAAAAAATTTGATTTAATTCATTATTTTAAATAACTAATTAATCAATTAATATAAAATACCTAAGTTTAATAGTCAATCTAATTTATATTTTCTCTTATAATGCTAATGATATTATTTTAATAATTACTTATAATTTTATCAATAATATTAATTTAATTAATTTTATATTTTCAGTTATTAAATTATTTAAAAAAACTTCTTCATCTTAAAAAAAGTATTTGCTCCACATTGCCCTGAAATTTTATATTTCTAACAATGCTACTAAGTCGCAATTTTGATAGTTTATTGGTCTAATTTATGACTCATTATTCAATAGAAAGTAGATTTCAAGAAGCACAATTTTGAGATACAAACAAATTTCAAACATTTAAAAAATAATCATACAAATGAATTTAGCCCATTTTAAAGAACATAAATTTTCTTTATTAAAGATTTAAGTATAATAATCTTACCCACTAATATTAAGTTTACATGTTAAGCGGTTTATATTGCTTCTCCTTTATACTTTTGACAGCATTATGAATGTCATTGAGTATAATGGTTTATTACGTCCGATTTGACATATCAAGTATCATTCAATTGTATTCTCCTTAATTATGCAATACAAATTTGTAATTATTAGTTTTAAATAATGTAAATCTTATCTTCATTTTTTATTTGATCTTTTCAATGACATGTCGATAGGTTAGAAGGCCGATAAATCAATCAAATCTAAGTTGATCACCAACATATGCTCAAAGAATCAAGGTCATGCGTAACCACCGGTAAATGATCAAACCTTTTATATGATTGTTAACATGATTGAGCAAAGATGTTTAGATATCTTTACAATGTAGTAGAAGGTATTTGTTAAGATTTTGAATCAAAATACTTAAAATCCATGTAATTCTCAATTTAAAATATGACATAATTTGAATGTGAAAATTAATTAATCCAATTAAGAAACTATTTAAGAAATTAATGACATGTATCTTACATATGTTATGATTATGAGTAGAATAAAAAAAATTATAGAGTAAAAGACTATTAATGTATTATAGACTAGAGTATAGATAGTACAAATATAAACCCCTAAAACTAACCACAAATAGCCAAATTATTTCTAATTAGAAATGAACATATTCTCAAATGCACCAAACTAAGTGGAAAAAATGATAAAATATGTACTTGAGTACAAGAGTACCCATGCAAATTTCACTAAAACTAACCAAACAAATTTTAAATTGCTTCGAATGGAATGTAATGAACATATTTTCTTCTAATAGGCCAAAGAAACTGGAAAAAAAATGAGAAAATTGCTCTATACTCTCTACAGATGCAAATCTCCCCTAAAAATAACCAAACACCTTAGAAATTGCTTCAAATGGAATGTAATAAACATATTTTTTCCTAAGACCAAAGAAATTGGAAAAAAATGAAAAAAATATTTTGTACCTCAAGAGAGAGATGTACCCTAAAACTAACCAAAATAAATTGCTTCAAATGGAATGTAATGAACATATTATATCCAAAAGACAAAGAAATTAGAAAAAATAAGGTACTTGTAATTCTCATGAGAGTAAGAGAGTATGATGCAAATCTCTATAACCAACCAAACATCCTATAAATTGCTTCAAATGGAATATAATGAACATATTTTTCCCAAGACTAAAGAAAAAAAAAATGAAAAATGAGAAAATGATACTCTCATGAGAGATGCAAAACTCTCATAAAAATCAATCAATAAGCCTCCAAATTACTTCAAATAGAATGTAATGAACATATTCTCTCCAAACATACCAAAGAAACTGGAAAAAATGAGCAAAATGCTCTGTACTCTCATGAGAGTATATAGAGTACATATATAAAACTCACATAAAAATCAACTAATCAACCTCCAAATTGTTCCTAATGGAATGTAATTAACATATTTTCTCAAAACAGGCCAAACAAAGTGAAAAAAAATGAGAAAAATGCACAATACTCTCATGAGAGTACATAGAGTACATATGTAAATCTCTCCTATAAACCAACCAAACAGCCTAGAAATTACTTCAAATGGAATGTAATGAACATATTTTCTCATTATAAAGCCAAAGAAATGAAAAATAAGAAAATGCTCAGTTACAGATGAGAATACGATGCAAAATCTCCCTAAAAATTACCAAACAACCTAGAAATTACTTCAAATGGAATGTAATGAACATATTTTCTCATAAAGCCAAAGAATCTAGAAAAAATGAAAAAAAATGCTTTGTACTCTCATGAGAGTATAGATGTAAATCTCCCTTAAAAATCAACCAAACAGTCTAGAAATTACTTCAAATGGAATGTAATGAACATATTATATCCAAACAGGCCAAAGAAACTAAAAAAAATGAGAAAAATACTTTGTACTCTCATGAGAGTATAGAGAGTAGAGATGCAAATCTCCCATAAAAAGTAACCAAACAACCTCTAAATTGCTTATAATGGAATGTAATGAACATATTTCCTCCAAACAGCATAAAGAAATGAATTTGGTTGATTTGAGGATGAAATTTTAAAATCGCTTAGTTTTGAATTCTAAATATATAACCAAATCAAAATAAAATGCAAAACTAAACAAATAATAATTTGCGATTATTTTGATTTAGTTTTGGATAAACCAAGATTACATTTAAAAATTATTTAGTAATTTTATCACATAATGAGAAGCTATAAATAAAATAATATAAATATAATCAAAATACAATTAACTACCCATAAAAAATATTTAAAACTAATTTTACTCAATGAACAAACAATATTTTGAACTTAAGTTGATGGAACCATTTACCAAAGATGAGACCAAAATATTTAGAAAATTGATAATGGTTATCCAAAAACATCTAAAGTATTCAAAAATAAATAAAATAATGTATAATAGATAAGTCTATTATACATAAACTAATAATTATTATATATAATTATTTTGATATTTGGTTCCATCCAAAATTTTATTTAAAAAATCTAAAACCAAAACCAAATTAAATTAAAACCAAAATCCAAATTACTTCAAAATCGAACAAATTACTTAAATATTGGTTGGTTTTTGTTAAAACCAAATAATGAACAGCATAAGAAATTGGAAAAATGATATAAATGCTCAGACTCACAGAGTACAGACAAAATCTCTAAAATCAACCAAATCCTCTCAAATTACTTCCAATACAATGTAATGAACATATTCCTCCAAAAAGCCAAACCAAGTGGAAAAATGATAAAAATGTTCTCATGAGAGTATAGAGAGGATGCAAAATTCCTCTAAAATCAACCAAATGTACCTCCAAATTACTTCCAATGGAATATAATGAACACATTCTCTACAAATAGTGTTTAAAATCTAAAAGAAATTGATAAAATGGGGTGTACTCTCTAGAGAGTGCAGAGAGTACACATGCAAAAAATCCCTAAAAACCCAACAATCAGCATTCAAACTATTTCTAAAGTCACATAATATTATATCCAAACAGGTAAGTCTTTTAAAAAAATGATAAATCTCTCTCGAGAGTACAGAGAGTACACATGCAAAATCAAGCAAACATCCATTAATCAACCTACAAACAAATTGTAATGCCATCGACTGAACATATTATATCCAAAGATCAATTCATCAAATCCTTCATGAAACAACACCAAACATCCTACAATGTGATATACTAAACATATGACAAGCCCAACAGTTCAAAATTTAAAATAACGAGTACCATCATGAAAATGTAGATAGTACATGAAAATATCTCCAAATACCAAGAAAATAGTCCGCTCAATTAAAGAACTCAAATGTAGCAAATATTCTCCACTGAGAACAACAGAGAAAACCTAAATTCATTAAAGTTCAAGAAGAAGAAATACCTGAGGTCGCCTATAATATCTCAATTTTAATGCCCAAGATTTGCTAAATCTCTGAGAAGGTCTGACGCACGAGAGCTGGAGTCGAAATAGAAAATTTTCTGCGCAAAAAGAAAGTCCTAAACTATTCTATGACGAAGAATGTGGAACTAAGTGCATGATATTTTCTTTCTCCCAC